>CP142462.1:32622500-33222500 GCA_038049695.1 Cinnamomum chago | reverse complement strand
CAGTTGATTAGCCATTACTTCTGTAGCTACTGGCTCTATGAGAAAGATGGGTCCCAGTTTCAAAAGATTTACTAAAGACCTCAACTTTCATATTTTTGGTTAGAGCATTGATTTGCAGTGTTAGGTTAAATGGAATGGATTGATAACCCTTATATGAAAGACTCAATTTTCTTTGTGCATCACTTTATCTTATGAGGGAGGAGCAAAGCCTGAAATATCATTTGTAACGTCTTAAAAATGGAAATTTATGGAATGCAGAATTCTAGTGTGGCATAAATACACTACGAAAGGGTCTTGAGAGAGAGGAGTATACACTACTAAGGTACACACCACACACCGCAATTTGCCTTGAAATGTGTATTCTATCTTACTATATTTTTAAATAAAATATCTTATCTCAAATATATATTACATAGGAGAGGGAGTCAAAGTCATTAATGAATTTTACAAGTTTTCTAATATCATCCCTCTTTTCTTTGCCCAAATGGGGCAACATACAAATATTAATAGAAATGACGATTTTAAATAATTTTAACTTAAAATGGTTGATTTTTCTAATATTCTGGGATATTATTTATATTTATCCTTCTTGTTGTAGGGGAGAAAATAAGCCAATAATGAATGTGTCATCTTTCACCATCTTTACTTTTGAGAATATTTCTCATTTTAGTTTATTTTATCTGGTAAATTCTTTAGTTAAAAGAAGGTTTGTCAGATAGAGCAATTTTTCCTTGCTCCATGTTGCCAATTTTTTTCACAATTTTTCCTTTTGTGAAGTCATTGTAAGGCTGGGAAATAGCCCAATCAAATAATAGAAATTAAAATAATTAAAGATAAAAGCATTCAAGGTTTTTTTTTTATAAAGAGAAAATGAAATCACTAGGAAAACAAGAAGTTAACTCATTTTTGCAATGGAAGGATTTCTCCCTTCGAGGTTTTTTTATTTTACGGACGAGGAATTTGCATTCCTACCCTTCCCATATGAAATCAGAATCCTTTTTATCTATAAAAAATTAGTTCATGTTATCCTTTTTTTTTTCTTTAGAAAAATATTTTGCAACAAACAACAGATCAATAAACTGTAAGGAAAATCAAAACAATTTTCATGGGTATAACTTTAGCTTATATCTACATAGGGCTCAATTAGCCAGTGTACTCTTAGGTCCAAATAATATTAATATGTGATATCTCATTTTTTTCAATAAATAAATGGTCCAAGATGTGATATTCGATAGAATCCCAAAATAGTCTTAAAATTACAAGCTGGCTCGATATCTCCTGCTAGGCTTAAAACCCCGAGACGCTAAAGAGTTGTTTGTTTGCACAAGATTGAATTCATAGGAAGTACTCTAAGAGATATAATTCTATAAAAGTGGCTAAAATTGAATAAACAAAGTGGAAGATACACAAATTGCCAAAAAAAAACTCCTTTTTGCGGAAAATGGTTACCCAACTATATCACCATGGCAAATCAAATCTTAAAAAAGTGTCTAATCTACATGTCCACCTTACCTTCACCTCACCTCTATAACACTCTTTTGTGGAATCCATTTTACTAAGAATTCCTAAAATTCAATTCTATGAAGAAAGAGTGGTCCCAAAAGGCTCTGTTAGATGGGTTGATCCGGCCTAATGAATATAAATCCTTAAAAAAAGTGTACGATGAAATATTATGTTAATATCACCATTTTTTTTTCATAGCAATATTTTTGAAATATTGCGATAATATGGTCCTTGTGTAAATAGTATATTGTGGAGAACATCAATGGTACTTGTAACCACGGTGACAAATACCACGGTTGAAAAGCACCTATATTCACTATTCAGGGGTGGAACTAGGGGGAGGGGAGTATTAAAAATTTTAGAAAACCCTCTATTCTTTTCGGGAATCATGGTTTTTTTTTTTTTTTTTTTTATAGTTGGTGCCCCCAACTTTTTTATTTACATACTACTCCCATGGAAAATTTTCTAGTTCCCCTCTACGTATATTTATAAAATGTTGATGAATCACAACCCGTTATTACCATGAGAAGTTGAAGAGTTATTTGAAAAAGAATAGTACAACATTAAGGGCCCATTTGAATGTTACATAATAAAATATTTACAAATTTAAATATTGCAATAATAGAATAGTATAGAATACAATAATACAATATTATAATAGTATAATATTTTTACTGTTTGGCGATTTTTGAAGAATATTACAGATCTTAAATTGAGTTGTTTGAAAGGTTCTATGATTAAAGTAAAATTATAAGAATATTTTTATTAAATATTTTACTTTATATGTGATTTACCATGTCTAGATAAAAAATAATGTGGTAAAGTAAAGTTTAACTTTCATGTTTTTACTATGAGTTACTTTTCTTTTATCACATAAAATCATGGTAAAGTATAGTAAATTAAAGTCAATAAAGAAATCAACTACATTATAACTCTCTCTCCAACTTTGCTTTACCACATATTTCATCTGACCTTACTTTACCTCACCTTTTACCTTGATATGACATCAATCTTTGTTTTACTTTACCACACCTGTAAATAAGTCACTTTTTATTTACCATATAAAACTACGATAAAATGTGATAAAGTTTAAAAGAGAAAAGAAAATACTTTGCCATTTCTTCCCACTTTTCTTTATCATGTACTTTATCCCACATTTACTTTACCTCACATTTACAGTCCTATGAGATTTACTTTTACTTTACTTTACCATATATGTAAACATATACATCATGATGAATTTGGTGAACTAAACTCTTTACTTTACTCTACCACTTTGTAATCGTAATTTTGAAAGATTTTTATCTTGTAGAAAGTTTTCTACAAGGGAGAACTGTAGGAGAGAATATTGAGCTTTTCGAAAGAAATTAATCTTTTCTTCAAATTTTCATGAGTTACCAAACACACAATATTTTCTTCTTTAAAAAATGAAAGATTATATTATATAAAATATTATTTTCTTGTGTTTTCTTTTGCATCCAAACAGGCCCTAACATATAGTATTACGATATATTTTGCAATATTTTCTTCGAATATTTGTATTGCATTTATATTATATTAATAATCTAAAAATATATATTCCTATGTAGTACCATTTTGTTTATTTTGCTCTACTAATACAAGGAAAAAAAAAGCAAATTAAAACATTAAACAATCTTCAGTTTTAAAACCCACTGATAATAAATCATTAGGGCCCATTTGTTACATGCAATTGATGTACTAGTATTATTATAAGACTTATTTATAATTCAGGAAATAAAAGAAAAAATTTGAATAACAAGAGGTGTATATCTAAAAATGAAGATCAAATAATTTTTCCCTTTCAACGGATCAGTCATCAGGTAAGTTTTTGTGGAAAAAAAAAATTGTTAAACTTTTGTGAAAAAAACTCGCTTGACAGGCAGGAATACTTACCACTATACTACAACAACATATGTGCTCATTTTGAACCCTTGTTTGTTACTTATATTAAAAGATATCTTGGCTATATGGACTTAATTCTTTACTAGAATTCGTATCAAGAGTTTATGGAATTCCTGGACAATGATATGATAGTTGTCCCCTTCATATTCTCAAAATTCATGTTTCTTTATTAGAATTTTGAATTCAAACCACATAAAATGTCACTTTTCTCCTTAAAATTCTCAAATTTCAACTCCTTTAAGCATTACTAGATGCTCCAGCTACACGAAGGATTCGAGAATTACACCCATGGGGATAATTTTTGGAGAATTACAAATTCTCTAGACATGAATTTTTTTGGGTTGTGGTAAAATAATAAGCTTTTGACGTTTTTCTGCCATAACGAATTCAAATCCTCCGAATGACCCACTTAGAGTTGAACTCACAGTCGGGCCCACTTATTGAAGATCAGAGCCACTCAAAATGAATGCGTCGGTGTATAAGGTGTCCCTAAATTCTACTCCAGCGGAAGTTGGTCCCCCCATGTGAATGAGCATAAGATCAATAACATAATTAATTAATATGATCAATCATGCATAAGATTAATGTTAATCACATTATTAGTAACATTCTCAATCTTATGATGAGACCAATTCCTACTGGAGTAAATTCTAGGGACTCCCCTAACTAAGGGCATCCATTTTGAACGACTCGGATTCTTAATGCATAGGTTTGGAGTACCACTTCTTCCTCTCAAAGGTTCTCTTAGTGAGACACTGAATGGATCTGAACTCATAACTACAAAGCCAATAATGAGGTTGTGACTCAAAGTAATTATGGCCTAGCCAATTTCTCTCCAATAAGCTTTGGACCATCATTGATTGATCACGCAAACAAACTAGTGAACAAATATTAAAAAGAAAATAGCATGTGCTTCTGTTGGTGTGAAATTTGGCTAGGCCTGGGAGATATTCATTTTTAAGGCCTAGATTTTGAATAAAGTGAACCGTTTAAGGAGCCTCATGATTTTTCCGGGAGTTCGAGCATCAAGATTCTGGATTCTTCTGAGTCATAGGAGTCTTTGAGGGTATCTTGTGTCTTGTTACATAGGTAATCTTTGATGCTAAGTGATGGGAAGGTTTGATTTCATGTATGTTGCAATATTGGGATTCCCCTTCTGATTAATAATAGACTTCATCTTACTTACCTTTAAAGAAATATTTTGGGTTCTTTGTTTTGAAGCCATTGTTCAAGCGATATTTTCCAATTTTGGTGGCTTTTAATGGGCTATTATAGAAAAACTATATATGGAAAGAGTTTTCTCCTATTAGGAAATTGCTATGTAGAGTCCGGCTCTATAGGGCCCAAGCCCTTTGCAAAATATATTCACGTAGGTGTTATTAATTTATGTTAAACTGGGTGAACTTATCCCCATATAAATTTGCCTCGGCGTCTAGGGCATGGGATGTCCCCAAGTTTTACTCTAATAGGAATTTGTGCTAAGATTGACAACTTTTTTTTTTTGCTGGAAGGGTAAATTTATATTAAAGAAGAGGGGGGAAAAGGAGAAAGAATACAAGGGTCAAAAGGACCCTCCAAAAGAACAGGAAAACCAGAAAAGAAAAAAGAAGAAAGGGAAGCAGAGAGACAAGCTCCACCAGCTCGGGACCAGAACTCCACAAACAATTAAGCACTGGAGGCTGTATTCATGGAAGCTGAGAGAGCGCTGAGGATGATGCTATCAAAAGGAGGAGACATCTGCTTTAGGGTGAAAGAGATGATCTCTGTTAATTGAGCTTGGAAGGAGAGGAGGGAGTGTCTGCGATTTTCGAAGATGGCTTCATTACAAGCTTTCCATAGAAGATGGAGAATAGAGATGAAGATGGCAGCCATATACTTGACAGCTTTAGCATCATTATCTTTGGAGAGGATCGTCCATATAGAGGAGGCAGAGAAGCTGCTAGGAAGAGGAGCCCCAGCTGCACGCAGAAACCAGGACCAGGTAACTTTGGCATGATCACAAGTGAAGAAAAGGTGATGAACTGACTCTTCAGCCGCACAGCAGAAGATGCATCTGGAGGCGAGGGAGAAGCCCAAGCGTTTGAGCCTAAATTCAGAGGGAATTCTGTTGAGCATTAGGCGCCAACCAAAACAATTAACTCTGTGGGGGGATATGCTGTTCCATATCAGCTTGGGCCAGGGGAGAGATTGAGCTCTATGTCTGATGCTCTGCCACGCTGAGCTGAAGGAGAGCTTTCCATCCGGGGAGTCTCTCTAACTAAGGGTATCACTGCTGTCAAGGATTGGGGAGAGATCCTTCAGGAGATGGAGAAGATGCTGCTGGACAGTTGGTGGCAGATGATGAGGAGCAACCCACGATCCAGAGTGGTAAAGGGAAGACAATCGTTGGTCTCTTGGGAATTGCAGCCCAGGGAAGCGACTAGAGATAGGATCTCCTTCAGACCAGGAATCATGCCATGCATTAATACTCTGGCCATTGCCAAAGATCCAGGAACTTTCTTGGTGGATGATCGGAGCTAAGCGACGAATTTTCTTCCAAATGCAAGAGTCGTAGATAGAATTCTCTGGGCTCCAGATAGGACGGAATTTGAAATAGCGGTTTTTAAACCAGGAAGACCAGAGCGAGCTAGAAGAAGAAGCCTGCCAACCGAGCTTGATGAAAGAGGCTGTGTTTACTTCTGCAATTTTCCTTATACCCAGCCCTCCTTCAGCTTTTGGGAGAGTAACAGTGGCCCAGCTGACCGCATTGATCTTTTTATTCGGGGAATTTCCTGACCATAGGAAGTGCCTCATTAGTCTCTCAATGGCATTGCAGATTGAAGCTGGAAGGGGAATGACAGCTGCTAGGTGAAGAGGAAGGCTAGAGATAACATGTTTAATAAGAGTTAACCGACCAGCAAAAGACAGAGTTTTTGCTTTCCAGGCAACGAGCTTAGACTGAACTGCATCCATCAGAGGAAGAAAGTGGCACCTTCTTGGAGTTCCAAAACAAATCGGGGTTCCCAGGTATATAAGGTGAGAAGAAGCCTCTTGAATACCTAGAGTAGAACTGATTCTTCTCTTTCTTCTCATGCTTCCTTTGCCAAAGAATAATTGGCTCTTCTGAAGGTTAAAGTGCTGGCCAGCAGCAAGCTGGTAAGTCTCCAAGAGGTCCTGAAGAATAAAAACCGAAGAGGCAGCCCCTTGCATGAAGATGAGGATGTCGTCAGCGTAGAGCAGATGGCAAGGGGTGGTGGGGACCTTTGAGAGAGGCAGGAGGAGACCTTGGCTCTGGAGGTTTTGAAGGTTAAGACTCAAGATTTCTTCTACAAGGATAAAGAGGTAGGGGGATAGAGGGTCCCCCTGTCTGAGACCACAAGAAGAGCTAAAGAAGCCATGGGGCCTTCTGTTTAGAAGCACAGAACCTTTAGAAGAACAAATACACTCTTTGATCAATGAGATCCAAACATCAGAGAAATTGAAGAAGTGAAGGGCTGAGAAGAGAAACAACCAATTAAGCTTATCAAAAGCTTTGGAGATATCGAGCTTCAGGCAGAGGGAACCTTTCTGAATCTTGGAGTTCAGGCTCTGGAAGAGTTCAAAAGCCAGCCCAGAGTGCAGCTGAATATTTCTTCCTTTGATGAAAGCAGCCTGGTGGGGAGAGATCAGCTTAGGAATAATGGAGGAGAGCCTATTGGATAGGATTTTAGAGAGAATTTTATAGGTGAAGTTCAGCAGGCTTATGGGTCTAAAATCTGCAAAGGTGTTTGGGGTTTTAGACTTGGGGATGAGAGCTAGGAAGAAAGTGTTTGTAGCTCTGAGGATCCTTTTGGAAAAAAAAAAGTGATGCACAGCTGAAGAAACAGATTGGCCTATGATGCTCCAAGTAGCAGTGAAGAAGATACCATTGATACCATCTGGGCCAAGAGAACTATTCTTTTTTAGGGAAAAAACTGCAGCTTTAATCTCTTTAGGAGAGGGGATGGAGGAGAGAAAGGAGTTCTCTGAAGTTGAAACCTTGGGACTATTGATTTGGAAGAGAGAGGGGCTAGGATGATTATCTTGAGACTTGAATAAATTGGAGAAAAAATCCACTGTTGAGGCTTGGATAATGGCTTGGTCATCAGTGAGAGAGCCATTGACAGAGATTTGATGGATAGAGTTGAAAGAGCTTCTAGCCTTGGCAGATAAGTGGAAAAACTTTGTGTTTTTATCACCCTCCTTCAGCCAGGTAATTCTGGATCTTTGTTTCATGAGATTGTGTTATTCACGTTTGTAATCAAATGACCAATCTTACAATGGGCCAACTCCTGTTGGAATAAAATATGGGGATGCCATATAAATTGGAGGGTGTTCACTTTGAGCGACTTGGAGTCTTTATTTTATTTTATTTTTAATTTATGGCCCCAGTATCGAGTTCCACTCGTTCCAACTCAGGATTTCTCCGATGGGTCTTTTGTTTGCGCTCATTTAAATGTATAATGCACATACATACCATTTTTTAGTTTGTCACATTTATTTGCACTCATAATGTCATATGTTTTCATATGTACGTAACAAAATCTATGAGGATTTATGACATGAAACTTAACATTTCGATACTTATCATTTATATAATATTGAATAATTCGGATCATGAACTCGAGGCCAAAAAAATACAAAAGTCAGATTTATAGGATTAGGCTTTTTGGATGTTTTTTTACAAATTTCTCAAAATCTAATGAACATTTAAGATATGAAATTGAACATCCTAGGGTTTATTTACCATATAAAGAATATGAATAGCTCTGATTACCAATTTAGGGCCCATTGAAGCGAAAAAACTAATGTGGTTGAAGGGGTTCAATCGCACAACCTATAATATTGCATTACATATGAAACCATTTACCACCTCTTCAAGTATGAAGATGAGAGGCTGAGAATTGTTTTGTTTTCACACCTCATCTGTAAATGAGTCCAAACAATCAATCCTTACCACCACTTGAACTAATCACATTTTATGTTCAAGACCTCAGTTTGTAACATATAAAGTAAAGCCATATTGGGCATGGAAGGTTAGACGTACAAAAACCCAAAACCTCGCCCATACCCACTCCGGGTTACTATATGGAAAACCATACCCGAACCCTACTAACACCCCACTAAACCCGTCCCTAATAGGAGCGTGGGTCGGGGAGGGTTCCTATTTAAACCCGACCAATTGCCATCCCCTATATGGAGACTGGATGTCTTAAACATTGATAGATTTTAAGATATATGAAGATTTTATGTATGTAATATGACCCCCTTCAATATTTATTAATGTGAAAATAGTGCTTCCAATAAAATATGATATTGTGTTTCACAAATCTAAATTTACATATGTAATAACTTTACATTTCACATATGCAGGTTTTACATTTGTAAATCCCCACTTTATTTTCCTTGTTATAGGTAAAAGACAAACAATCCCTAAGTTAAAGCCTCGAAGGATCCTCGCTCATTTCCATCATCATTACAAGTCATTCAATCAAAGGATATTCTCGTTAGCTCTTATTTGAGTTTTATTTTGATATTCCATTTTGAAGCCTAGTTGTGATGGATAATGAACGACAATGATTCCTATTTCTGGTAGATGTCTCATCTGCACCTTCTCTCCTCTCACAACTCACGAAGTTGTTCCAACGAACAATTGCTCCTCTGATTGGGCTATTGACCCCATTTTATGAGACATCTCTTTTGTGGTGCAATCTTTTGAGGACCTTGTTTTCCTACAATTTTTCTACGAGAGCTTATATGGGCCGGGTTAGAGTGGTTTTTGCTTCATGAACTTTTCCTTTCCTTTTCTTTTCCATATTTTTGCCTTGTGTTTCTTTGTGCTACCCTTTAGTAAAATTTACTCTTTACCAAAAAAAGAAAGAATGATCAGCGAGAAGTATTTTTGCATTGTGTTTCTTTGTGCTACTTTTTAGTAAAATTTACTCTACAAAAAAAAAGAAAAAAAGGAGTAATTAGCGAGAAGTCCCTAGAATCTCATAAAACAAAGGCCCAATCCAAGCTATTTTTGCACCATTGCCTCTAGTCCCTTGCGGTTGGAAATATTCGAGCCGGAAGTCCTTAATGAGGCCAATTCCATTTTTTATGACTAACAACCCTTAACTGCCAAGGAGATCAAATCCCTTGTTTTCCTCCTAGTTTTCAACTCAATCATATTAATTAGCATAATTATCACAACCATTCCAGCATCTCCATACTATTTTCCAACAAAATTCGAAATTCAAATTAAAGAAAATTCCTTCCCAGTGAACAGCTCTCATGTCGAAGTCTACCAGATGTTTCGTCTCTACATCATCAGGCATAGCTTCAAGCAACATCTTCACAAGGATGATCTAACATCTTCTTGCAACATCTTTGCATCATTAGGCATGTTGACACCAAAAATGTCACTTTACCTCTTCATACCCTTTCAACATCAAAGAAGCTACATGAAGCTGTATCCGACCACAACAGGCAATGCTACTTCAAGCATCAGATCTTCTCAGAACCACCCAGAAACTTCAAAATCATTCAAAACAGTCATAAGAAGAGTATACACGAAATTTTGGGACATCATTTGGCCTAACTTCACTCTTCTAGCAGTTAAACAGGAGTTTCCGGCGGCGATGAAGCTGGAGACCTTGTTTAATAGAAAAGAGTGTTAGATTGTATGGACTCAATCCATCAGATGATGTAATAAATTGATTAATTTCTTTATTTATCAATAAAATCATGCTTTCCTTTCATGAGATGAATGGTGTTTTATTACTTAATGCACAAGACCAATACATATGACATGATGGTTCATGAGTTGAATTAAGTCTCATTAGTATATTAGATGTGATATATGTGTATGGATGAGATCCACACACGGGAGACATGTGTTACAAATCTTATACTTAAATATCTTCATAACCAGTGATGAGACTGGGCATCTCATCTGATAAGGTTGCAGCACTTTGATCACTATGAGATAGTGTGACTTGTCTCGATCATCAGAATGTAAGATTCTGTATCATGGTGCTGGTACATTAGATATATTGAATGACATGAGAAGCACCTTATGGAATACTATCTCAATTTTAAGGTCTGCTCTCATAATTTCCTAGCAATAGAGTCTCAATCATGAGACATTGATGAACTCAAGTTTCTGTCTATTCATTTGCTTTGAGTCACCAATGAGTGAGACCAATTGTAGGTCAACACCTTGGTGTCTTGGGTATGTGGTAATAGGATTGTGTGAACATTCAATGGTCAAGATGAAATTTATTTATATTATCCCCTTGTGCCAATTAATGGATTTATCATTAGTAAGTGCGCACCCATCTTGATTAAGAGTTAATTGAATGGTACTGATGATCACTGAGATTAATTAGGGCTCAAGGATAATAAGATGTGGATCTAAGATTTAAAGAGACAGATTTAATCCAATTGATCCATGGATATTGATAGAGGGGCCTACTTGTGGTAATCGGGAAGTTTAGGGTCTTCTTTCTAATTTATTCCTAAGACTGGAGTGCAATTGCATTTTTATAGTGGTGTTATTTGCAATTAACTATAGGCCCGGATTGCACATGAGATGTGGGGTCGCGGTGTCCTAGTTGGACCCAGCTTTCTATGGAATCCCTAGTGGTCCCCACGCTAGCCCAAGTTATTAGAAAGATACCAATTCTACTTGAACTCCAAAAAGGAATTAGAAAGTTACTATTTCTAATTGAAGTATGACTTCTAATGGTGGTAATAGTAAAGTTACTAATTGTTGTAGAAGTCGGACTTCTATGATAATTAGAAAGGAGAAAGTTGTTAATAGAAGTAGGACTTCTATTTCAAACAAGAAAAGAGGAGGTTTGAAAAGCTATAAAATGAGACAAAAGGGGACGTCCCACCTTGGAATTGACACCCAACCCCCTCTTTTGTGCAACAATTACACATCTCTCTCTCCTCTCTTTCTCTTCTAGTTCCTTAGAGTTTCTAGTTGGGTTTTCTCTTGAAGTTTCCACCAATCTTCTAGAGAAAAGAGATCTGATAGACTTTGATTTATGTTACACCCCAACCCGAGTTAATCAAGATTAACTCTAAGTAATCGAGATTAACATGGTTTAAACATGGTTAAGCAATTTAATGATAGTTAATGATTGAGATAAATCAAATTACTCTTAAATAGATGAATTAAGCATAATGAATGAATTTGGGGGGAGAGTAGCTTAATTGAGATGAGTTTAAATTCAAATTAGGGAAATTAAGGACTTTCTCGTAAATACGAATTTATACGTATTTCATCGAATGTGGTAAAAGTTGATACCATCGTGTGTATCTCGATGAGTACAACAACTTTCCATAATACACACGTTTTCGTTTGACTTGAATTGAGTAAAGTGGGTCTTAGTTTGACTCAAATTGTAAATGGGTAGAAATTATAAGGTTTATATGCAAGAGTGCATGTGCTGTGTCAATAAGACCAAGCTCCATTTCATTCGGTGGAGTCATCCCTACAACAACAGTGAAGTGTGAGCAGCTTGGTTCTTTTCTTTTCTTCTTTATTTCTTTTCTACAAGTTGTGGAACGGAGATTGTTCAAGTGATTTTCAAGTGCATGATTGTGTATATCATCTTCTTCTTCAAGTGGGTTGGTTTTCTTGGAGCTGTTATGGAAGGAAAATCTCATAATCTTCCTTTTCTTCTAGTCACAGTAAGTGTTAGTTGTTATTATAGACCTCTTGAGTTCTAGTATGTGATTTGGAATGATTTTTAGCACAATCAATTCAAGAATTTCTTTTGGGTTTACTCTTGATGTTAGGTTACCAAAGAGGGTTTCACTTGAGATTTTTTATCTCAAAACTCAAAGATAAAAAAGGGGTTTTCAATTTGGTGAGTTCCATCTCAAGCCAAGCTCATAAAAAGGAGGTTTTGTCTTGAGATTGAAGTGAAAGGCAAGTATAAACAATTAGTGTGGTTAAATGCTAGTCACTGTGATTTTTTTCCTCTTGACTTTTGTTGTGAAATATGAGTTCAGCCTTATGTTTGAGTGATTTGTATGTATGTGCTTGATTTATTGGAAAAGAAGATGGGTTTGATGGTATTTAGATGGGTTGGAGAAGTTGTGTATGTATGAATTGATTGTTGAACAGGGGTTTGAATCAAACTTAGTTGAAAATTGATTGAAAGTAATCCCTTGCATGTTAATGTTAGCCTACTGTGAAATGGGTTCTTCTAGTTTTTATTTTTTTGGAGATGGGAATGGCTGGATTTGCATGTATGTAGTAAGAAGGCTCAAATCCTATTTAACTGGTCTATGGAATGCTCTGTGATGGAGTAGGAAGGATTGGAAAGAAGGGGGTGGAAACACAGTGCAGTAACAGATAGTGTTTGCTGATATTTTGGCCATAATTGGGCCAGCCGGATTGGGCCCGCTCGAGTGGGTCGGCCCATTGGGTCAACAATGCCAACTTTGAATGACCATAACTTTTGACCCGTACGTCCGATTTTTGAGTTCCATACATCGTTGGAAAGCTCTTGAAACATAGAAACCAATTGTATACACCTCCTAGTGATCATAGATTGTGAGATGAAGGTGAGTTTATTCTATTTGAATCGATTGATGGTTTTAGGATCGTAAGTAGTTTGAAGACTAATTAAGGAGTAGCAAGTTAATTACCCTTTTCATAACATAATATCCTTGGATTTAGATCCAAGATGAATTGAGTGTTAACCAAAAGGTTAACCCAAGGTGAATAGTTGTAATTCGATAATAAAATTAGCTTCTAAAGCTAGCCGGTAAGACATTGATTAGTTAACCGAAATTAATAAAGTTTCAGAATTAATTTCTGAGTTTTAAGGAAAGGAGCCTATTGATTAGATCAAGGCTATTGTGAATACTATTTTACCTCCATGGGTGTTAATTAAAGAGACTTTAATGTATGTAATGTTCATCGATATTAACACGTACATTAAAGAATTGTGTAGTATACCTGAATGGATGGTATTATATACTTGAGTTTGTATGTTGAATTGAATCCGTTAAATTGTAATTGAATGGAGTTAATATGTGTACTGTATTGTTCTTGAGTCTGGCACTACATGGCGATTTCTTTAAGCTCATTAGAGCTGTTACTGCTGCAGCAGATTATATAGGAGTGTTCCGGAGCTCCGTGGTGATGTCAGTTGTCATTGGCCCAGGCACTGATAAATCCCACAATATATAATTCCTTCCATATGGAAGAAGTGATTCCTTCCTTTTTAGGAAGATGTGATTTGAATTGAAGTGAAATGCTATTGTAGATTGCCAAATACTAAAGACTCTTATTGCTTTGAATTAAATGAGAATTGTATTAGTCTAACATTGGATTAGACCGATTAAATGTGTGATTAGCATGTTTAATCATATCATTGTTTATGCATTGTTGAATTTGTCAAATTCATAGTGTTATTCATGGTATTACAGTCACAGCTGCCCATACCGGTCCTTCAGAGACCACAGCGCCAAAGGAGGAGACCACTCCGGTTCCTCCAGGAGGATTAGTAGAGTGGAAATGAAGCGAAAACACTTGATGTTACCTTTGAAAGAAAGAAAACCTATAGAAAATGGTTTTAAAACGTTTCATATGTTTGATCCTTGCATTGTATTTAAATATGCAAGTGATTGGTTTTGTAAATAATATAAATGAGTTTTTGTTTTATACATAAGCAATATATACTTATGTATATTTGTTTATATTCCGCATAATGTGTAATTGATATCCCTTGTGAATTTTATGTGTTTGAAGTTCACGAAAGTAAGTATGTGTCGCGACTCGGGGTTAATTTGGATTAATCATAATCTCGGGTCCGGGTCGTGACATACTTATTGTATGGTATCAGAGCTAATGAAAGAGTTAAGAAACTTTAAAATCTTTAGAAAATATAAGGACACGGTGAGGAAATGACAAAGTACTAATCAAATCTTACTTTCGGATTTGTGATTTATTGCTTTCACTAATGTGATTTGCTTTCACTATATGTGATATATATATGTGATGGAAGTATAAAGATATCTATATTAACTTCCTATGTTGTTTTCAGAATGGCATCTGGCTCAGGTAGCGGAGGCAATGGGAATGATAATCCTGATTATGTGCCTAGTGGGAATGAAGATCCTATACCTACACCTCCTACTCCTCCTAATAGCGATGCTAAATTCACTGCTATCTTAGAACAGTTAGCAAGGAGCAATGAAGCTCAATTGAATATGCAAACACAACAAATGAATATGCAAGCACAAATTGCTGCGATATTACAAGTGCAAACTCAGATGCATGCTCAGATTCAGACTCCACAGGCACCACCAGTTCAACCACTGCCTAATGTTGGTACTCAGGTAGTAGTGCAGACCAAGGAGAAGGATTCTAATGTTCTTTATGAACAGTTTAGGAAGCAAGGAGCCACTGAGTTTCAGGGTAAAGAAGATGCATTAGTTGCTGATGAGTGGATACAACACATCGAAGATGTGTTTGATACCATTGTGTATACTTCGAAGCAGCGGGTGTTGCTTGCTTCTTGCATGTTACGAGATGTAGCAAAGGATTGGTGGAAAGGTATCAAAGATGCATTAATTGAAACACCTGTAGATACTGTTTGGGAGAATTTCAAGAAACAATTTGAGAGGAATTTTGTTCCAGAGCATGTGAGACAGAGAAAAGAATCAGAGTTCTTGAATCTGAAGCAAGAGCAGATGACTGTGACAGTGTATGTACATACATTTATAAAGCTGTCAAAATATGCCAAGGACTTGATAGATACAGATGAGAAGAAGATTAAAAGGTTCATAAACGGTTTGAACCCAGCATATAAGAAAATGGTCTTGGTAGGTCAAATGCCTGTACATTTTGATGATGCGGTGGACAAAGCATATACTACTGAAGAAGTTCATCGTGAAAAACAAGAATAAAAAACTGGTCCTAAAAGGAGTAGTAGCCCATGGCTGAAAAAGGGAGGCAAATTTAAGAATAAGAAGCAGAAATTTGTTACTAGAACTGAACTTAAACCGGTTTGTGAGACGTGTGGGAAAGCTCACAAAACTGAAGCTTGCTGGAGAAACACTGGAGCATGTTTAGCTTGTGGTTCAATGGAGCATAAAATGGCTCAATGTCCCAAAATTAGAAGAGCTAATCAAGCTCCACAGCAACAGCCTCCTCAGGGACAAGCAGCATTTCCTACTCCTCCACAACAACAACAACAGCGCCAATGGCAGCAACGTCAGAGGCAACAGCAACCATGACAGCAGCAACAACAGAATAGGCCTCAGGTTGTAGGACAAGTTTATGCTGCCAATAGGGAACAAGCTGAAGCTGCAACTAACGTGATGGAAGGTATAATTTATGTTGATAATAGACCTGCAGTTGCATTGTTTGACCCTGGATCTACTCATTCATTTGTAGCACCTCCATTTGTATGTGATATGCAAAAACAAATTAGACAATTGTCATATGATTTTACGGTCACTACTCCATTGGGGAAAAAAGTAGTATGTGAATTATATGTACCCCAATGTAGTGTTAAAATCCGAGAGGTGTCAATGCCAGCAGATTTAGTAGTGTTGGCTATGAATGATTTTGATGTAATTTTTGGCATGGATTGGCTTGCGAAGTACAGAGCTTATCTGGACTGTTTCCGCAAAATCATTACTTTTAAAGTAGATGAAGCCAATGCCAGTGTATTATTTGAGGGAACACAAAAGGAGTTTAATACAAGGCTCGTTTCAGTAATAAAGGCTGAAAGAATGATGCGAAGCGGTTGTGAAGGCTACATCGCATTCATCACTGAAAAGAAGCCAACAAAGGAATTAGAAAACATTCCTGTAGTCTGTGAGTTCCCAGACGTGTTTCCAAAAGAAGTGTCAGGTCTGCCTCCAGCAAGGGAAGTAGACCTCACTATAGAGCTTGTGCCGGGTACTGCACCTATATCTTGGGCACCATATAGAATGGCATTATCTGAATTGCATGAGTTGAAGAAAAAATTACAAGATTTGCTTGACAAAGGTTTTGTCAACCCAGTGTTTCACCATGGGGAGCACCTGTATTGTTTGTCAAGAAAAAGGATGGCACCTTACGTATGTGTATTGATTATAGGCAACTGAACCAGATAACTATCAAGAACAAGTATCCGTTGCCTAGAATTGATGAGTTGTTTGATCGACTCCAGGGTGCAGCCTATTTTTCTAGGATTGATCTCCGATTTGGATACCACCAGATTCGTGTTAGAGATCAAGATGTGCAGAAAACAACATTCAGAACTCGATATAGGCATTATGAATTTCTAGTTATGCCTTTTGGATTAACGAATGCACCTGCAGTGTTTATGGCTTTGATCAACAGAATTTTTGCTATTTATTTAGACCGGTTTGTTGTGATCTTCATTGATGACATCCTGGTATATTCAAAGTCAGAGCAAGAACATTCACACCATCTAAGAACAACATTACAATTGTTGAGAGACAATCAGCTATTTGCAAAGCTAGAGAAGTGTGATTTCTGATTACAGCAGGTGGCATTTTTTAGTCACATTATCACTAAAGAAGGATTAGTCGTGGATCCAGCTAAGATTGAAGTCATTACTAATTGGCAAAGTCCGAAGAATGTTCCTGAAGTGCGGAGTTTCTTAGGATTGGCTGGATATTACAGAAGATTTGTACAAGACTTCTCTAGAATTGCAGCACCATTGACAAAACTGACTCGGAAGAACATTTCATTTGTATGGGATGATGAATGTGAGTCAAGTTTTCAAACATTGAAACAGAGATTAGTCCCAGTCCCAATCTTGTCATTACCTGATGGAAGAGGAGGATTTGTAATCTATTCAGATGCTTCCGTATAGGATTGGGATGTGTGCTGATGCAGAATGGCAGAGTCATTGCCTATGGATCGCGTTAGTTAAGAGAACATGAGAAAAATTATGTTACTCATGATTTAGAGCTTGTGGCTGTTGTATTTGCTTTGAAGCAGTGGAGGCACTATCTGTATAGAGAAACTTTTGAAGTTCACTATGATCACAGAAGCCTTCAATATTTGTTCACTCAGAAGGATATTAATCTAAGGCAACGTCGTTGGTTAGAGCTGATCAAAGATTATGATTTTCCATTCACTTATGTACCTGGAAAAGGTAATGTTGTAGCTGATGCTTTGAGTCGCAAATCTACTAACTTAGCATCATTAGAGCGTGGGTGGAATCTGATTGATGAATTCAAAGATCTTGACGTGTCTGTCGAGATAGTAAATGACCGAAAATTAATTGCAGCAATGTCTCTATTTGAACCGCTTCTTATCAAAGATATCAAGGAAAGACAATTTGAATATCCTGAATTAGTAAAAATCAGGGATAACATTGCAATTAGACCAGATTTTGTGTTGGTTGAAAGAGTTCTCTATTTCAGAGACAGATTGTGTATACCAGCATAAGAAGATTTGAAACAAGCAGTGATGTTTGAAGCTCATCACACCCGATATTCTATGCATCCAGGAAGTACTAAAATGTACAGAAATCTTAAGGATAGGTTTTGGTGGAATAATATGAAACGGAAGATAGCAGGTTATGTATCTTCATGCTTGACCTGTCAGCGTGTGAAGTTTGAGCATAGAAAACCTCCTGGATTACTTCATCATTTGCATATTCCTAGATGGAAGTGGGAACTTTTGACTATGGACTTTGTATCTGGTTTGCCAATTACCAGAAGACATCATGACACTGTATGGGTAATTGTGGATCGTCTTACGAAGTCTGCACATTTTCTTCCATTCAGAAAGGATATGGGATTCAGTGAAATGTCCAAGTTGTTTGTGAGGGAAGTGACTAGATTGCTTGGAACACCAGTTTCGATTGTATCAGATCGAGATAGTCGGTTTGTTTCCACATTTTGGCAATCATTTCATAATTCAATGGGTACTAGACTCCGATTTAGTACTGCATATCATCCACAAACAGATGGGCAGTCTAAAAGAACAATTCAGACATTGGAAGATTTGCTTCGTGCCAGTGTTATGGATTTTGGTAGTGATTGGGATGAGCATCTTGCGTTGTGTGAGTTTGCATACAACAACAGTTATCACTCCAGCATTGAAATGGCACCGTTTGAAGCATTGTATGGTCGAAGATGTAGGACTCCAGTTAGCTGGGAAGAAGTTGGAACCAGAAGTTTCCATGGTCCTACGATCATTGCATAAACAACTGAAAGAGTTCAGAAGGTACATGACAGATTGAAAGTAGCTCGATCAATGCAGAAAAGTTATGCTGATAATCGTCGGCGTGATTTAGAGTTTGCCATTGATGATTGGGTATTTTTGAAAACTTCCCCAATGAAAGGTACAATCCGATTTGGGCAGAAATGAAAGCTTTCACCAAGGTATATTGGACCTTTCAAGATAAAGAGCAGAATTGGAGATTTGACTTATCGTCTAAATCTTCCAGTGCAACTCTCTGGTATCCATAATGTATTTCATGTATCTATGCTTCGAAAGTATGTGGCAAAGCCTACACACATCATTAACTATGATGAAATTTAGATTCAACCGAAAACAACATATGTTGAGAAGCCAAGTCGACTTATTGATACCAAGGAGCAAGTCCAACGTACAAGGACGATCAAATGGGTTAAAGTCCTTTGGGCACATCATGAACCCAATGAAGCCACATGGGAATTAGAAGAACAAATGACTCGAAAGTATCCAGAGCTAATTGTTCAGGTAAGTTATTTATTGAATTTTGTTTGATGTGTTTTATTTTGTTTATGTTTCATTCGAAGGACCGAATGATTCTAAAAGTTTAGGAGAATGTTACACCCCAACCCGAGTTAATCAAGATTAACTCTAAGTAATCGAGATTAACATGGTTGAAGCATGGTTAAGCAATTTAATGATAGTTAATGATTGAGATAAATCAAATTACTCTTAAATAGATGAATTAAGCATAATGAACGAATTTGGGAGAGAGTAGCTTAATTGAGTGAGTTTAGACTCAAATTAGGGAAATTAAGGACTTTCTAGTAAATACGAATTTATACGTATTTCGTCGAATGTGGAAAAATTTGATACCATCGTGTGTATCTCGATGAGTAAAACAACTTTCATAAAACACACGTTTTCGTTTGACTTGAATTGAGTAAAGTGGGTCTTAGTTTGACTCACATTGCAAATGGGTAGAAATTATAAGGTTTATATGCAAAAGTGCATGTGATGTGTCAATAAGACCAAGCTCCATTTCATTCGGTGGAGTCATCCCTACAACAACAGTGAAGTGTGAGCAACTTGGTTCTTTTCTCTTCTTCTTTATTTCTTTTCTACAAGTTGTGGAACGGAGATTGTTCAAGTGATTTTCAAGTGCATGATTGTGTATATCATCTTCTTCTTCAAGTGGGTTGGTTTTCTTGGAGCTATTATGGAAGGAAAATCTCATAATCTTCCTTTTCTTCTAGTCACAGTAAGTGTTAGTTGTTATTATAGACCTCTTGAGTTCTAGTATGTGATTTGGAATGATTTTTAGCACAATCAATTCAAGAATTTCTTTTGGGTTTACTCTTGATGTTAGGTTATCAAAGAGGGTGTCACTTGAGATTTTTTATCTCAAAACTCAAAGATAAAAAAAGGGGTTTTCAATTTGGTGAGTTCCATCTCAAGCCAAGCTCATAAAAAGGAGGTTTTGTCTTGAAATTGAAGTGAAAGGCAAGTATAAACAATTAGTGTGGTTAAATGCTAGTCACTGTGATTTTTTTCCTCTTGACTTTTGTTGTGAAATATGAGTTCAGCCTTATGTTTGAGTGATTTGTATGTATGTGCTTGATTTATTGGAAAAGAAGATGGGTTTGATGGTATTTAGATGGGTTGGAGAAGTTGTGTATGTATGAATTGATTGTTGAACAGGGGTTTGAATCAAACTTAGTTGAAAATTATTGAAAGTAATCCCTTGCATGTTAATGTTAGCCTACTGTGAAATGGGTTCTTCTAGTTTTTATTTTTTTGGAGATGGGAATGGTTGGATTTGCATGTATGTAGTAAGAAGGCTCAAATCCTATTTAACTGGTCTATAGAATGCTCTGTGATGGAGTAGGAAGGATTGGACAGAAGGGGGTGGAAACACAGTGCAGTAACAGATTGTGTTTGCTGATATTTTGGCCATAATTGGGCCAGCCGGATTGGGCCCGCTCGAGTGGGTCGGCCCATTGGGTCAACAATGCCAACTTTGAATGACCATAACTTTTGACCCGTACGTCCGATTTTTGAGTTTCATACATCGTTGGAAAGCTCTTGAAACATAGAAACCAATTGTATACACCTCCTAGAGATCATAGATTGTGAGATGAAGGTGAATTTATTCTATTTGAACCGATTGATGGTTTTAGGATCGTAAGTAGTTTGAAGACTAATTAAGGAGTAGTAAGTTAATTACCCTTTTCAAAACATAATATCCTTGGATTTAGATCCAAGATGAATTGAGTGTTAACCAAAAGGTTAACCCAAGGTGAATAGTTGTAATTCGATAATAAAATTAGCTTCTAAAGCTAGCCGGTAAGACATTGATTAGTTAACCGAAATTAATAAAGTTTCAGAATTAATTTTTGAGTTCTAAGGAAAGGAGCCTATTGATTAGATCAAGGCTATTGTGAATACTATTTTACCTCCATGGGTGTTAATTAAAGAGACTTTAATGTATGTAATGTTCATCGATGTTAACACGTACATTAAATAATTGAGTAGTATACTTGAATGGATGGTATTATTTACTTGAGTTTGTATGTTGAATTGAATCCGTTAAATTGTAATTGAATGGAGTTAATATGTGTACAGTATTGTTCTTGAGTCTGGCACTACATGGCGATTTCTTTAAGCTCATTAGAGCTGTTACTGCTGCAGCAGATTATATAGGAGTGTTCCGGAGCTCCGTGGTGATGTCAGTTGTCATTGGCCCAGGCACTGATAAATCCCACAATATATAATTCCTTCCATATGGAAGAAGTGATTCCTTCCTTTTTAGGAAGATGTGATTTGAATTGAAGTGAAATGCTATTGTAGATTGCCAAATACTAAAGACTCTTATTGCTTTGAATTAAATGAGAATTGTATTAGTCTAACATTGGATTAGACCGATTAAATGTGTGATTAGCATGTTTAATCATATCATTGTTTATGCATTGTTGAATTTGTCAAATTCATAGTGTTATTCATGGTATTACAGTCACAGCTGCCCATACCGGTCCTTCAGAGACCACAGCGCCAAAGGAGGAGACCACTCCGGTTCCTCCAGGAGGATTAGTAGAGTGGAAATGAAGCGAAAACACTTGATGTTACCTTTGAAAGAAAGAAAACCTATAGAAAATGGTTTTAAAACGTTTCACAGGTTTGATCCTTGCATTGTATTTAAATATGCAAGTGATTGGTTTTGTAAATAATATAAATGAGTTTTTGTTTTATACATAAGCAATGTATACTTATGTATATTTGTTTATATTCCGCATAATGTGTAATTGATATCCCTTGTGAATTTTATGTGTTTGAAGTTCATGGAAGTAAGTATGTGTCGCGACTCGGGGTTAATTCGGATTAATCATAATCTCGGGTCCGGGTCGTGACAATTTGTGCTGCATTGTTGATACTGAAGCTCACGACAATGGCTGCCTATGGTGGTCTTCAACGTTTATTTGAAAACACATTGCCTGAAAACCCAACACCAAAACATCTAGCCCCTTGGAACCAGATCAATTCCATGAAACCAATTGATCTCACCTCCATCACTGAGTTGTTTAAGGAGACTCACTTCAAAGAGACCCAAGTCTCCTCGGCCTAATCCAAATCAAAACCCGCCACACAAAATTGAAGAGAACCAATCTTTGGATTCTTTCACGGTAGAAGCAAAAAAATCACAGTTCAGGTTGCTTTACACCCTTGAATTCAGAAGGACTACATCTTTGTACAGAAGGACTAGGATTTGAGAGCTCGGATGAGGTTGAAGACTTGAGTGAAAGGGTTGATGGTTGGAGAAATCATGACAAAGTTGACCCCCTCAAGTATTCTCATCTGGATGAAGATAGGAATTTGAGGGATTGCACAAATATTGTTGGAGCTGGCTATGGATTTATAAGCTCAACTGCCACTGGAAGCTTTCCCCCTCCAATTTCTTGCATGGGGAGGAAAGGAAAGCCTTATTTTAGCCTTAAGTCTTATAGGCATGATGGAAGGTTTGTTCTTAGGGAGATCAAGATCCCCAACCATGAATTCTTGCATGCTCTGAGGGAAGACGGGCGTCTCAAGCTGCATCTTTTTTCCATCCACCGAAATATTGTTACACCCCGACCCAAACTAATCATGATTAAGGCTAATTAATTGAGTTTTATGCTAATTAAGCATGGATAAATGGGTCAATGAAGATTAATGACTAAAGAGAGACAAATTAGTCTCAAATGATACATTAAGCATAATGAGATGCAATTGAGTGGGTTAAAATGAGTTTAGGCTCAAACAAGGTAGACTAAGGACTTTTTCGTAAATACGAGTTTTCACGTATTTTGTCAAATACGGAAATCCTTGATACCAACACGTGTATCTCGAGTAGTACGTTAACTTTCATAATAAACGCGACTCCATTTGTGTGACGCCCCGGAGTCCCACATCGACTATAGAGAGGAAAGTGAATGGGGTTATATGTATAATTTACACCCTTACCTTGCATGAGGCCTTTTAAAACCGTGCGGCCCCGGAAAAACGTAAAAACTCCGAGGTTAAGCGTGCTCGGGCGGGAGCAGTACTAGGATGGGTGACCTCCTGGGAAGTCCTCGCGCGTGCACGCGGGACAAAGCGGACAATATCATGCATGTGTGAAGGGTGGGGCGTTACAATTTGACCTCAAATGGACCAAATGAGATTTCATTTGGCCCAAAATGTAATTTAACTTATTAAGAGGTGGTTTTGTGGAAAAGGGTCTTATATTAGAATGAAAAGAGCTTTTGCATTCATTTCACTTTAGAGCAAACCCTAGACACCATTTCTCCTTCCTTTCTCTTCCATTCCTCTTCATCAAGGGTGAGATTAGGAGTGGTTGGGTGGCTTTGAGTGAGAATACTCCACCTTCATCTTCTTCCTCAAGCCCTTTTCCCCATTGTTGAAGTGTGGAGCTTGAGAAAGATCTCAAAGTTTCTCTCATTTGAGCTACAAGTAAGTACTTGGAACCATAATGAGTTTTCAAGTCATAATAAGTACTTAGGCATGATTTCTAGCACCAATAGCTTATAAATTGTGTATTTTGTGTTTTCATGGAGTTAGGGTTTCATTTGGGGGTTGTAATCCCAAGCCAAGCTAAGTAAAAGAGGGCTTTAAGTTCATTGACTTCAAGAGAGGCAAGTATAAGCATCTCTTGTGATTAGCATTACTTATTGTAGAAATGCAATTAGTTTTCATGGATTTATGCAATTCCCATTGATTTTTGTAGTTGTTTATGGGTCTTGTGAATGATTAATGAATCATTAGAAGTATAGTTTTGGTAATGGATGATGTGTGAGGAGGGGACAGGAGGTCCCATTGCTATTATAGGTTGTGGATGAATAGTGGAGAAGGGAGTATAAAAGAAGAGAGAAAGAATCAGATTTTCGGAGTTGAAACTCTGGACAGTTCGCTCGAGTGAACATGGAATGCGCTCGAGCAACCAACGTTCTGTGAGGTGTCCGCTCGAGCGAACTTGACTCGCTCGAGCGAACCTGATACAGGTACATACGTTGATGGTAAGTGAAAATTCGGTTGGGGACTCAGGTTGAGTCCAGCGGATTTTGGATTTTTACGTAAACTTGGAGTACTTCCCGTAAGTATGAGTACTCTTTCAATTAGTTTGGAGTCTAACCTCCATGGGTGATAATTATGGGGACTATTCAATGCACACATTAAATATAAATGTGATGTCCATCAAGAATAACACGTGCATTGGAAACCAATGGTTGCATCCAATGGTTGGTTAGACTGAGACAGAATTGAGTAAAACTATAAATGAGTAGTAGGATCTCTCATTTTATCATATTTCACATTGTTAGGTTCCGATCTAGCGAGATTGGTACCACCGTTATCCTCTTCTCTTGTTATGAAGAGAATTATTGAAATGAATTGAACTGATCATTAGAAAGACATTAAACTGAAGTTTGGCACTACATAAATACTGTACTAGAACTCTAAATGAGTTCAATGAATTGATAAATGAAATAAGTGACTAATCCTGCTGCAGCAGATGGATATGGGGCGTTCCGAAGCTCCGTAGTGATGCTAATGGTCCCTGGCCCGGACACTAGTAAGTCCCACATATTCCGATCATATCCATGGGTATTGATTGATGCCTTCCATTCGGAAGATGAATCCTTCCTTTGAGGGAAGATGGTAAATAAAATGAAATGAAATGAAATGAATGAATGAAAGCTATGATAGTGATTGTCTCGTAAATGTCCATTGATCAACTTTTATGTTTACCTATTGTCATTGTAAGAATTATCTAGATTTGTCTAGAATGGTAATTGTTACCAAATGGATTTAATAAATTCATATATGTATTATCATGTGCTATTGCTAGATCTGTTTATACATTGTTGAACCGTCGTGTTCATTAGTGTTATTGATGGCATTACAGGCCCGATTGCCCTTACCGGTCCTCCAGGAGGTCTAATCGAGTGGAACGGTCGGAATGCCATTTGATATGGGCATATGAGTGCAAGAAAGAACCATAATATTTTGAGGAATGTTTTGGAACATTATTTTGTACATTCATTTATGGAATGTAATTAATTGTTATAGTATGGTGTGTTGGATGTGTGCCGTTTGACAAACTATGATGGAAATGATACATGTATAAGGACCTTATTCTTTTGTATACATGTAAATCAAAATTTGATATTGTCAAATATATGTGTTTCCGCGATTTGTGTATTTGATAGGTTTATTGAGAATGATATCCCTTGTGGATTCCGTTTTAACTTCGGTTAATTCGGAGTTTACGGGAGTAAGTATGGGCTCACGACTCGGGGTTACCATAATTTGGGCCCGGGTCGTGACAAATATTCACCAAAGAAGCAAAAGGAGAAGAAGAATATGATGATGACTATGTTGATGCAAATGAAGAAGACGAGAACGATGATGAAGAAGAGAAAGAAATCAATAGCCACAGATGAAATCTGTAAAGGCCATGAATCTACTACTTGTGTTAATTTTGGACATAAAACTGATAGATAACTACAAATGCCATGAATGGCAAGATTCATCTTTTTTCTCTCTGGGGTTCTGGAGTGCTTTTCTTTCTTTTATTTTTATTTTAGGAGCATCACAGTTATAGTCTTAAAAGTATAGATGATTTAGCATTGTAATGGTACATATTGTGAAAGGAAGAGTACATAAGAGTTTGTTTGGATTCAATCCTTCTTTTTAGATATTTGGCATTATTCATGGGCCATGTTGCTCTGGCTTTGAAGGAAATTATATTTAGTTTGTGTTTCAAGCAAACTGATCACTCAATGTTGCTAATGTAGACCATTGATATTAGGAATGAGTGCATGCTTCAGGATTTATATAAACAGTTGTTAAACATCTGGAAGATTTTCTTCAATTGATTTGAGTTTCTTTGTTCATCTGTACAACCTTTTTCTAGAGATGCCAACCTACTTTTTTCTGGGCTTGAGACCAGCACATAAGAGAAGATTTTTACATAATTGTCTTGCAACCACTGTCAGAGAAAAAAGCATTTAGAAACAACTTTTCAATGCAGTATTGCTCCTAATTTGCTCATAAAACATGCCTCTCTGTAGCTATGTCAGCTTCAGCCACCTTATCTGAGTAGGACTGCTAACCTTCGTGGAATTCTATTATTTCTTTTTGGGTGTTTTTAAAGGGGCAGTTGAAGAGTTCCTAACTGGAGAATTCCCCTGATAAATTTGGTTCTTTATTAGCTCAGACCTATTAATGCCTGCTTCTCTATTTTATGGAGAGTTTTAGACAGGACAAAGAAATATGAGTAGCATTACCAACAGTAAAGCAATGTTCAATGTTAGGTGCAGGCATCAAAATAATGCTGTCACTATCTTCCTTCTTCTCAACTAATTTGAAGTTCATTGCTAAGTGATTAGAATTCTATCTTCAATTTGCTATATGTGTATTCTTTTGCTCATCATTACCACCATCATTTCAACCTTGTTCTATTAATCTGAAGTTGGCTTAGGGACGGCAAACATGTGCCCTTTGCTGATACCTCTTAACTTCCAAGAACTCTTATTTCTCAACTCATCCAGATCATCCAAATTGACCAGTCTCTACAGGGCCCGCAGGGTCTTTAACTATAGGGCTAAGCAGAGAGAAGATCTTGATTTTTAAGATTTTTTTAAATGGAGAACATCTTAAATTTCATTATAAAAAAAACAGAATAGTGTTTAAATTAAGCCAATGTTCTCACCCTCTAAGAAGAGAAGACAGAAGCAGAAAACTATCCACGCTACAAGATTTGAACTAAAATACATATACAGTCCTTAAAACAAACAATCCATAGCTCTTTTTTTCCCTCCACTTGTTTTCTCTACCTTTTTGAGACCTGTATCTCTCTTCCAGAGCAAGGAGAAATGTTCCTACTAAAGGCAACCATATATATCATGAACGGATCCCACCTTTGCTTTATCTTAACTTGTTTATGTCACTTCTTCTGAGAGCTAGCCCAAGTTTCAGATCAAATAACGTACACCATTGGACTTCGACTGACAGGGAAGAGAAGATATAACTACACATTTTACACAACTAAATCCAACATTATATATCACTCCAATTGGTGTATAAAGTTTGGATAGTTTTTTCCACCTCAATATTTGCCACCTATTCTCCTCAATCAACAGAGGCCCTTGAGCGCTTTAAAGCATTGTTTAGCCTCCTTTTTTTTTTTTTTTTTTTGTTGCTGGTTTAGCCATAAAAGGATTAAACAAACAAATAAATTATAATATATTAAAGTCAAGAGTTTTGTTTTTAATTTTGACAGTCAGTTATAATTTTGAGGGTAAGTTATTCCTGTCTTTCAAAAGTTCCACTACTTTACCTCATGGACATCCAACTGATCATGTTCACTCTGCATTTTTGGAAGTTCTTCTTCTTCCATTCTGCAAAATTTCTATTTTCTACCCTACCTCATCTTTTCCGTTTCTACCCCAAATTTTCCTTTTCTGGATCACGAATACAGGTACTCTCAAAACCCTTTTAATGTATGAATATTAGATTTTCAATGCATGGAAATATCCATGCTAAGAGTGGAATCAAAACTTCCATTGCAGAGATTTACTAATGAGACCTAAAAAGTCCTTAAACCTGAAAAAAAAATATATCAATAGAGAAAGAGACTTCTCGTTAAAGAAGCTTTTGAGCTATCTTGTGGGATCACCCGAAATTAATCAACATCCGTCTAACTGTGTCCATGAGGAACGCCCACTGGGGCCCACCTCATGACCAATCTAAATTGACCACTCATTCATAATCTCCTTATAGGCACTGAATCCCATGAATTTGTATGGATTCAGATGAACTAAACTGTTGGATTGATGGTCAATTTTTCTTCTTTGATATAAAGTTATTAAACTTATGGACCTTGAATGAAGGGGTTAGAAATATTAGATTGACTTCAAATTTGATATGTAAGTTAGCCCCACTTGGAGCTTTCATTCCCCCTTGTCCCATGTCCAGTAGGGTCTCACGGTGGACCCCAATAAGCAGTCCGCACAATAAACCGTAAGGACGGTCTTTAAAAGGCTATAAAAATGATCCAATGCAGAAATCCAGACATCATAAAGATTTCCCCTCTTTCAAGAAGATTAAGATACCTTTTTTTTTTTTGGTTGGAGAAGAATAAGATACTAAACTTGTAGAATAATTAATTATAAGATTCTTGCCTTTGTAATAAATGGAGTTTTCTCTGTATGGAACTTCCTACTTCTACGAAGTTCTAAGAATATTTAACTATTGATTAAAGATAAAAAAAAGTTGGAAGCTAAATTATTTGATAAAAATAATGTAAAGGAAACTTACAAGAACTAGTTCTTTCTCTGGTACAAAGAAAAGAAACCCTCAAGGAATTATTTGAATATCTCAATAAGGATTTACCAAGTTAAAAGGAAAGTAAAAGATAATGTTGACTTTAATATGCTTTATTACAAAGCCTTGGTGCACACATGTTGTGAGATCCTACCTGTGCCTGGGGGATTAGTATTGTGAAGTCAAATATCACGGGGATACTCTTGTCAGTAATAATAAAAAGAAAGACTTTTTACCAAAAAAAAAAAAAAAAAAAAGGCATCTACATTTTCGTAAGACCTCAAAAAGAGCCCTCTATTTTGTGTTTTTACTAAAACTCATCTTGAAGGAGGTAGTTACTTTCTTTTGACTCGCAATTTCATTTGTTTTTTATGGTTTTGCCCTTGAGAAATTTCAACTTGGTCATCTTTAGCCATGTTTGGATAAACTATGCAAAACTAAAATCGAAATATGGGGCCTACAAAAACCGTGCAAAACTAGTTATTAATCTTTAGGTGAAAATAACAACCCAATACCTATGGACATTAGGGGGTGTATGGAAACGAGATACTTTAAGAGATTTTGCTATATTATCTACTAGTTTATAATGTAATCTATTCACCTAAAAATGAGGTGTTTGGATAACTTAGACAATATCTTATAATATTTCACTTTCTTCCAAAAGTCTTCATATTATATTATTCAAGGATATGCCGTATAAAATAATCTTTAAAAAATCTTTTCTAAATATGAATGGAGAATTTGAGTAAAAATCATTGGAGAGTTCATGAGCAACCATTAATTATAATGGCTCATTATAAGTTTTAACATTTATGAGTCCCACATTAGATTGGCCCCATAGTGTTTAGAAATTTAATGTGGGGTCCTATAGCCATATCATGACTACATTGCCCCTATTAATTATAAATATTAGGTGGGACCTACAAATGTCGCGCTCGGGGCTTTCCTTGTAATTACCAACATTAGGTGGGTCCCATACTACTAAAATTAGCCAAGTCCCATGATTACCAAAATTGAGTTGTGTGATTATAATTATTAGTTTGCCATCATTAAATGGGTCTCACTATTTGATAGCTCTCGTAGTATTAATATGACTACCAACATCAAAATGGGTCCCATAATGAATTCTCATGAAAACGCTAGATAGGGCCATTTGTGATAATCACCATTAGATGTATTATAGTATAGATACCAATGTTTGGTGGGCCCACCTTAATTAAACAACATTGCTTGGATCTCGTGATTTAAATTTAACCTTATATTTTTTTACAATAGATGGGTCCTACCATGATTATTAACACCTGTGATTAAAATTGGTGGGCCCTGTGTTGGGTTAGTTGATTATATTCTCTCTATTCCTTATTTCTTATTTGATACATCATCTTGTGAGTTTTTTATAAATTGTCAAACACTTCAAAGGTATATTAAAATTTGTGAATATTGTCAAACACCATAAATGACACTATATAATAATATGACACTATTTTATTTCATGATAATGAAATCTTACAATATTTAAACTTGTTGATATTATATTATGCACTTATCCAAACACCCGCCTACATTTAAATTGTTCTAGTGGTTGGGAAGTCCAGCAGTGAGCTCGAGGTCTTAGCTTCAAATCATTTGGGGCCTTACCTAATACACAGTACCGGTGGGCGGTGTTGTGTAACCAGGGTTTTACCAATGATCAACCGCAAGAGGGATTGGCGGGTTCCTCATCATAAAATAATAATAATAATAATGGCCCAATATCTATGGACATAACTATCATTTTTAAATAATCAATGAGCAGAACTATCATTTTATCTTTTAAAGTAAGGGAAATCCATTTAAGTTTTTCTTAAAGGGAAAGAAAAGAGAGAGAGAGCTGCTAAATGCGCACCATTTTTTTCTTTCCACACTCCGTTTCTCTCTACACCCACCATTGAAGTGTGGTGATCGATTTCAAAATTTTCTTTGCAGACCCCCGTAATACCTAAACTAACCCAACCCCCACCCCAGCCGCCACCACCCCTTTCCGGTAGCACCACCAAGAGAGGCAATGAGAGAGAGAGAGGTATTGTTTGAGGATTTTCTACATGGGCATATTGGTAATAAGATTTTAGAAAAACGGAGAGTATGGAAAGAAAAAACAGTAGTGTGTATATTTAGTAGCTCTATAAAAAAGGGAGAGTAATTAACTTTTGTATGGTTTGAATGTCAGTCAATGGGAGTTTTAGTAAAAACAGAAAAAAATATATAGGGGCTTTTTTAAGGTTGTCTAATACATGTGGGCCACACTTTATGATTTCATCCAGTGGGTGCATTTTGGCCTCTGAATAATCACTTGATAACTCCAAACAATGGACCAAGTTTAAGGTGGTCCCATGGAATTGTAAAACTGGCCTCAGGAGCAAGCAAAACCAAAGTGTTTTTTTTTCTTAATTAAATAAAATCTAAAGCGCTTCTCGGTACATGGTCCTTAAACTTTTGGATAACTACAAAACTACCACTTTGTTCGAACACAAATAATGTAATCTACATTTGAAGTGCCAAAATTTGGGGCGGACTTTTTTTTTCTATTCTTTTTTTTTTTTTCTCTTTTCCACTTTCGAATTTTTTTTTGCATGAAGGGATGGCAGCGAATGTCACAATTGTGTGGAATATTGCAACAACATTATATATCCTTTGATCTCTTGTTTATTTTTCTTGATTATAAACAATATGATAATAGATATTCTGGAATGGAGTTAAAAAGATCGTTAATTCTTTATCTAAGGAATCCTTCATTCCCCCGGAACCATGCTATCCTCTCTAAGGATTCTGACGAGAGGATTCATTGAGTTCTAGGTTTGGGAAAAACCTAGAGAATTCACTTAGTGTAACTTAAGTGCTTCTTTGTCTTCGTGGATTTACAGAATTCGATGAGGGGAGGTGGAGACAGAGGAATCAACCGAAGAGAGAATTTTTTACGGGTTTGGAGAATTTAGCAAATCCTCTCTCACTTTTCCTCTCATCGCCTAAACCTAAGTTTTCCTCACAATCAAGGATAATCAGATAAGATTCATCTCTATTGACATCACCCAAACATGCCCTAGAGAGAGTCAAAGTGCACAAGCAAACCTAAAAGCTTTAGAATCCATTTCAAAACAAAGTCATGTAAACATTAAATTAGCAAAACAAATATTGTTGTTATGAATTACATTTAATTTTAGCTACCGTCTTTTATTTTCATTTTTTTAAAGGAAAAATACATAAAATCTTAAAATATGTATATGGTTGAGAAACTGCAAATGCCACTTTGATTCTATTACATTCTCTTTACTTGATAGTTAGGTTCCTTATTTCTTTTTTCTTTTGTTTCACCATATTTTTCCTCTAACTTTCTTGGAGTTCTTCCCTTCAGTCAGTTTTGTGTCTTATAGATTAATCTAATTTTTAGCTTACTGTTTAACTATTAATAGCAGCATCAAGTAAGTAGTGTGTCGATTCATATCATTTTTTTTATGGTTTCCAATTCTAAAATCAGTGCACTAACTATTTTTTTTATCTTCTTAGATAATGGATAGCTTGCAACATTAATTAGATCTACCATTTTAGATGCTAATCCACAAACTTTCAGCACATTTGTCATTGCGTACTTTTGGGCTGGGGCTTTTTAATATCTCCAACACACTAGAGAATCAGAATCATGGGGCCAAAGTTTGGTATGGAAATGTGTATTGTTGTAGCAAAAGACCACTATGTATTAGAGTATTTTGTTTGCATGATAATAGAAATTGGATATATAGATTTAAGACTATAAGTGGTTAAAAATACTATCAAATGTAAAATTTTAAAAATAAGCATTAAATAACATTTTACTATTAAGGAAATAGAATCAAAAGAACATGGGAGATGAATAAACCAGCTATCACCCTAGTAATTCATTTTCTATCTTCACTTTATTTTATTTCCCTGAAAGAAAACTTTATTTGATACTCCTATTTTAAAATTAACCTTCAATCTTCATTTTTAAGTACTATAATGGTATGATCATTTTCTATATATTTTAATGCAAACACAGTCCCTAAACATAACAATGATAGAATCAATGTACAAGAGAGAGAGAGAGAGAGAGAGAGAGAGAGAGAGAGAGTCTTTATGCACACATTTCAACCAGCATTGACCACTGAATATTGAATATTGAATATTAAAAATATTGTGGTAATATCTAGAAACTCACCAGAAAATAATACTTTTTCCAATAATACTGCAAAAAATGAATCTACTATCAGAAAATCATAGCACATTAGAATAAAATGAGAAAGAAAGTAAAAGGAATCCACAATATTATTTTTTGCAACATGCTATAATTATTTATTCTTTTAATATAAACTTCTTCTTGCAACATTTCTTCAATAATATTTCTAAGAGGATTTGAAATTTGATTATATCTAAACAAAATGTGGCAACAAGTCCGAAGAAATCCGGAGCTGAAAGAGTGCAACTCTATAGTGAGAACTATCTATTGCAAATCTATGCCGCTCAAAATAAAGGCCCTTCTATTGGACGAAGTATCCCAAAATTATATTCAAATGAGAGTGGTCCTATAGTAAGATTGATCGTTTGGTATAAAATGTGATTTACACCCTCTCTTGCATATTCATTAATTATGCTTTTATCAAACAGTTAATCTTATAGTACGACCAACCCGTATTGAAGTAAAATCCAAGGCACTCTTTGTTGCATCTATATCCCTTTCATTTAAGTTTCTTCTAGGACTTATTTGTGTAATGAAAGGATTATGCACTCCATGCATTTTTTTTAATTTCATGGGAGAGAAAATTTCTGCATTCTTACCTCTCGTATTAGAAATTGAAATGAGAGCCGCTAATGCCACATACCAAGCTTCTCCTTCCACATCCCTTTCTTGCAAGGCCCATTTATCCCTGTGTGAAATTACCTAAAAAGACATCTATCAAAACTCTCTCCCTCCCCAATTTCTTTTGACACTCACCCACCCCCACCCCAGCCACCACCGTCCTCTCCGGCAGCATCGCCGAAGGTGTAGAGGGATAAAGGGCAACGGGCAGGGTGGCGGGCGGAGGGCGCCGACAGGGAGATAGAGAGGGTGGCGGCAAGGAGAGGTGGAGAGAGGGAAAGGGAGGGAGAGGGAGAGAGATAGGGAGAAGGAGAGGGAGAGAAGGAGATGGAGAGATCAGGAGAGGGAGAGAGGGCGGTGAGCAGGGCAGCGGCAAGGAGAGGGGGAGAGAGAGAGATGGAGAGGGAGAAGGAAGATGGCGGTGTGTGGAGGGCGGCCACAGGGAGGGGGAAGAAGGGATGTGGAAAGGGAAAATGAGGACGGTTGAGATTAGAGTATTTTAGGAATAATGGGTGTGTAGAGAGAAATTTTAGAAAACAAAAAGGATGCGGTAGGAGAAGCTTTGTCTCTCAATTGAAATTAGGGCTATTAAAGGGTCGGGTTGGGCCAGGCCTGGGATTGTCCTAGCTACCCTCATATATGCAGGGCCAGGCTTGAGCGGGCCAAAGCCCTCGGAGGGCCTTCAGTATCTAGTACCTTACCCTGCCCTCGAGGGCCAGGGCCGAGTCAGGGCAGGGCTCAGGGCTTTAAAACAAGACAACTGTTTTTTTTCTTCTTTTAACATTGTCACCAAAATCTGAGTGTGGTCGAGCGTTATATATGAGTGTGATCGAGCGTAATCTTGTTTAACTTCAATTGCAAAGAAACCATTAAGAAAACATACGTTATCTTGTCTAATCTCAATTGCAAATGAACCATTAATAAAACATCGGGATAATATAAGTCATTTCTAAAAACTTTCTTTGATCAGATAAAGTCATACATGCTTTGGTGACTTGGGTTGGGTTCTAAACATATGATTTTATTTATTTTGACAAAGAAGGAGAATGGTTAAAAAGTATAATCTATTTCACACCTTTAATATGACTTTCATATGAATTTCCACATATGAAATAATTCCAGTAGTGTCTTATCTTCGAGAGTTCTAAACCATTTACACTCACATACCTTTTATCAATTGACATTATTTTTAATTAAATACCGATCTAATTATTATACATTCTTGGATTTCAGTCACCAAAATAAATGCACTAAAAAAATACTATTAGTTTAAACTTTTAAGAATTAAGAGTTATAATTATCTAATTAAAAGGATGTTTGGATCACCCCATATCCTTAAAGTTCCATGCATATATATACATACTAACTCTATGAATTGATTGACATCCCAAGCAACTCTATAGATGAATAAGTATATCATTATTAATAGAAATGAGTACACCCCCTTTTGCACTAACAATGATTTATAAAAATAATATAAAATGCCTAAATAAGAAGCAATAAAACTAAAAGAAAGGGATTAGAAGCAACCGTGCAACACTTATTGATTATGTATTAAGTACAACACATACCTTAAATAATTAAATATATAGATGAAATGAACCAAGTCTGTATGCATGTATGTATGGGTTTTTAGGATATTTTTTAATGGGTAAGTGGGTATGAAATTGCCTTCATATCCCCCATATTACTACAAAGTGACTATGATTAGGGCATTTAGTATATATTTACATATATGTATATATTATATATAAAATAAATAAAAGTAATAGGGCCGGGGCAGAGCTAGGCTAGTACTGTCCAAGCCCAGCCCTCAAATCTCAGGGCCTACAAAAAATTGTCCAAGCCCAGCCCTAGAGCTTTTCGTTAAAAACAAAAGCCCTCATTTTAAGGGGCTTCTAAGGGCCAGGCCGGGCCCATTTCTCAGGGCCAAATTGACAGGCCTAATTGAAATATGCTCCATATGGGAAGAAAAACATGGATGAAGGGCACCTGACCTTAAGTCAACGAGATGGCATTTCCGCTATTTCATACAACTTTCATGGCAATTGCCACCATCCAAAAACCCCACCCATTGAAACCCTCGAAACGTTGACTTGGTTTTACAAAGGGTGTTGGTATTGGCACGCAAATTTTTACTTTTCCTACACAAAGAATTTGTCTCTTTTTAATTACATTTTTACCTCTCTATAAAATGACCAAAATATCCATTATCCCACAAAAACACAAAACATATTTTCTCTTTTCACACACAAGCTCATCTTCTTCCCTACACCATTCTCCCACCTATCTCACCCCTCACTTCTCACTCTCCACTTCCCTCACACAATGGTTTTGGGCAACTCTTCCTCCATCTCCTGGGTAACTCATCTTCTTCCATCTCCTTCATCTTTCTTTCTTCTTGTACTTGATCTTTTTTCATTCCATCTCTAAGGCTTTCTAATGCAATGACGGAATAAATCGACTATCAAATGGTGCATTTTTTCATTCCATATTCCTCTGTTTCTTTGTTATTTTGTTTTTCATCTTTTTGCCACTCTTTAAATTTTTTCTTTCTTGGAACGAGTTGCAGGTTCCGATATGTACGGTCTTTCAGGTCTGAATGGAATGAGCATGTTCGAAAGTACAGTACCGAACAATCACGATTTCTATTGTGATGAGACAATAAGATCAGCCCAAATGCATGAAAAACACTACTATTGTTTGTAAAAACTTACATTGACTGCGAATCTATCCCCCATAATAAGTTTTCATGAAAATATAGGTAATCTAAAGTGGATGAAATGATAAAAAAGAAATGGGGAAGAAGAATGAAATGGTAGTAGTGGAGATGAGATGGTGTAGAGGACTGGAGCGTCGAAGGACCGCCGGAGAAATCGAGATGCCGGAGATGTGGTGAAGACTGGTTGTGATTTATGTGTGGAAAGAAAGGGCAAAGGCTGTGTGTAGGAAGAAACAAGGAAATGGAAAGATGGGTAATTTGGAAATTTTCTTGTGTGTGGAAAGAAGTAATATAAGTTTTAAATTATAGTGTGTAAAGAGAATTTGTATGGGAAAAACAACAATGCTGTGTGACAGTAGAATCTTCCTTTACAAAACCGCTTTATTGCTTCGCTCTCCTGATTTTAAAAATCCCTTCTTGCTCGATCGCTCCCTATAATAAAACCAATTTCTAGTCATCTTCTTCTTCTTTCTCCACAAAGAAACAAACCACACAAATTAATGACGATGCGATCATCGCTCACTCGAATCTCTCTGTGTCGTCTGATGGAAGGATCTCGAAGAACCCCTCGCTATTTTAGCGATGGCAAAGGTAGGGTTTTGAGCGAGGAAGAAAGAGCTGCTGAGAATGTCTACATTCAGGTATTTCATTTCCTCATCGGTTACAGATTTCTAGATCTCTTTCTCTCTCTTTGTATTTCTTCTTCTGATTGTTGGGGTTTTTTATTTGTAGAAAATGGAGAGGGAGAGATTGGAGAAGCTGAAGTTGAAGGCGGAGAAGGAGAAAGCAGCTGCAGAGAAGGAAAAATCGGAGAAGGTACGGTTCTCTTTTTAATGACAAGTTGAAGCTTTTGCCTTCTTCTTTGTTTTTTTTTTTTAATCTAATTTGGAGTTCTCGTTTGGGATTTGGAAGATGTTTTTTTTTTTTTTTGGTTTGGTTGTTAGGGATTGGGATTTTTACTTCTGTTTGGTTTGATTGCCTGGAAATTGGCGTTTTTGGAGTTGCATGGTATGGGAATTGAAACAGGGATCCTAGATCATCATACAGGAGGTTTTTTTTTTTTTTCCTTTTATTGTCGGTGTTTGATTGGTAGGGGTTAGAGTTTCTGCTTCTGTATGGTTTGATTGTCTGGAAATTTGGGTTTTTTTAGTTGCATGGTGGGGGATTGGGAGATGTTTGGGATATGGAAGATGTTGTTTGGTTGTTAGGGATTGGGATTTCTATTTCTGTTTGGTTTGGTTGTCTGGAAATTGGGAATTTTTTTTTTAGTTAAGGGCCTGTTTGTTTCATGTAATTGAATACCTAGGATTGAGGTGGTTAAAAATGAAGAATCAAAGGTGAGTGCAAAAAATGTCCATCAAATTGCCTCCCTTATAATGAAGATCGGAAATGAATTACTAGCAAATCACCCTAGTAATTCAATAACTAGGAAAGCCCCATCTACATCTTTCACCTTATATCATTCTCTCCTCATCTCTTTAATAATCCTTGGATGAAGCTAATTAGACCATGTGTTCCTATGTATTCAATTCCTCTGTACTTTATGCAAACAAACAGGTTCTAAGGAACTGAAAACGGGGAACCTAGATCATCTTACATGGGGAATTATGCATGCATTTATGACTCTCAGATGGCGAGGACTATGAGAACTAAACCAGAGGCAGTTACGAATCCTATATTTATGAATCCTATTGTGGAACTTAGGGTTTGATTGAATTGAATAAGGTGAGAAAGTAGAGAAATTTGTCAACAGTTCAAATTGCTGTAGAGAAGATATAGTTCCCCTTGTGGTGTGATGTTCTTTATTATTATTATTATTATTATTATTATTATTATTATTATTATCTGTTTCCATGTTCTGTTTTGGAATTTGAACAATGCTCTTTTTGTTGTTTTGGACTTTTGGGTGTTTTATTGCGGGGGTTAGGATTTTTACTTCTGTTTGTTCGATTATCCTGAAATTGGGTTTTGAGTTAACTAGTAAGGGATTGGAATCAGGAAGTCTAGATCATATGCTTACAGCCACTATTTGTTACCACTCATGGTAAACCAGATGTAGTTTTGGATGCTTGATTGTGAAAGTTAAACCATTATGTATAGGATCTTTGTGTATGTGCTCTTCACTGGATGATTTCGACAAAAGCACGTAGCACAATCGGAAAGGTGTGGTAGGTGCTCATTGTCACAACTTCAGGATTCCATTTCCAGTTACTTACTGATAGTAGAAAAAGATCCTTGTCAGTTGTCATTCTTTAAGAACTTTTCATTTTACCAAATAAGAAAGGGCATGAATATCCATTTTCAACATTGTTCTACACCTAATTTGTATGTTGTAATTAAAAAGAAAAGATCACACAAAAAAATTATATTGGATTTATTCTCATAAATAGTTGTTAAGGGATGCTTTGAAAGGTTTCGAGGTAGTGATGTTGAGAGAAAATATAAGATGGTTCCTTCAACATTCTGATATGTGCTTTTTGCACTCTTTTGAATTTATCCCATTTTGATGTGCTATCAGCTGCACGTACAGACACACACACAAAAACAAAATTACAATTGATCATGCCTTTCACTTATTAACGCCTTGTGAATTAGCATTGACCTAGACTTGGCATTCCTTCTAGTTGTGTAGGCCCTCCGATTGATCATGCAAATTTTGGCACCCTTCTGAGTTTTTACGACAGCTAAAGAACTTTGAAACCCTCAAAACAGTACATTTCTTGGTTGGACTGTTCCCATTTTTCACACATAGGTAGTGTACGGACTAGGGAGACCTCTTGAACCCCTAAGCTCTCATGATTGCCATGCTTCCAGTTGTGCGCATTGGACTAGACTGTCGAAAGCTGGCCACGGTGCCATTCCTGAAAATGACCTTATAGAAATATGTATGTTGTATGTAGTATGCTTGTTGTATCTATGTACTAAAAGTATAGTTGGGCACAATGGCAGACCAGGATTTTCATTTGACGGATGCAGACCCTAATAGGTAGTTTAGGTTTGGGTCAAACCAAGGATTTTATGTGGATTTTGGGGGTGGACCCATGATTTTTATTGGATTTTTGCAAGTGTACCCAGGGTTTTTCTATAGGTTTTGGAAGCCCACCGCAGTTTTATGGGTGCAACTGCACTGTTATGAAACGGTAATGGCCTATATTGTTACGTTATTTACCATATAATGGTCATAACGGCTACGGTATAAAAGAAAAAAAAACAATGAAAAAAGGTCCATAACTGTCATAACGGTCAATATTACGATCATAACGGTCTATAATGGCCGATATTTTGAAAATAACGGTCAAAATATCAGCCGATGTTTTTTATTTTTAAACTTTCTTCTCCCTTTTTTTTTTTTTTTCATTTCTTTCTTTCCCAAATCATTTGTGGAGCTTTCTAAGGTTGTGCTAGACTTCCCTAGCTTCTTGTTTTTTACCAAAACTCAAGTGATTTATAACTTTTTTTTTATAGATTCTCATATGATGGCTTCTTCCCTCCTCAACCACAATACCCCTATGTTCATACTCCGCTGCTTTAATTAATTAATTAATCTTAAAGTAGTAGTAAATGTTACTTGAAAGTTGAAATTCACTCTCAATTTACATGGTGATTGAGTAATTGAGTACTGTAACATATGCACTACTGGTACTAGTTTCTTGACTTGAAGTGTTTAATGCTAATGGTTGCAATGCATACCATAAAATTTGTGAAATTTCAATTTATTTTAACATTTACATGTAAATCTATGTAATTTAGAACAAACTTTATAATTTCAGATAAGACAGTGATACAAGATGTTATGACATAGGAGGACCAATATTTTTCTTTAAATTGTTTACTAATGGAAAGAAATATCATTTTCTAGCATTTTATAATATTTTGGATTTTTTTTTGGATAATTTTTTCTATTGTTTGGGGTAAAATTAAAATTCTCACCACAATGATCGTGATGGCGATCGCATTCGCGATTTTAAACCATGGACTACACCCACACACCTGTACTTGGATCTGCCCCTATCTAAGATTAGAATCTTTATCTTTAACAGATAACAAATCTAACTCATAACCCACATACACCCATTAGCTGGACAAGTTTAACAACAAGACTTCTTCAAAGAGAGCAAAGATTGCACGTTCCATGCATACTGGGATCATGCACATTACAACCCCCCTCTAATTTTTTACTTGTCCTCAAGGACCGCATATGGTAAATGTAGTTGCTATCATGGATGAAAATAGCGGTAGCGGCGGGCGTAGCGGCCCGCCGCCAAACCGATACGTATCGGTGTAGCGGTGCGATTTTAAAAAATCGCCAAAAAAATCTGAAAAAATTCCAGAAAATCCAGAAATTGTAAAATGAAAGAAAATGTGGTTCTTTTGCAAAAGTAAGTAAGAAAAGGGGGCGTATCAGTGCCCTCAATATATGAGGTCCTGTATCGCTGTATAAATAGAAAATAATAGTAATGATTAGTTTTTTCACATGTATTCATGTTTCATAGTCATGTTAACTTAAAAAGTAATGGAAAGCTCATTAAAAAAAAATTAGAACATGAAATAAAGGCATAAGAATTAAGAAGACTTAAGAGTTAGGTCATTAGTGAACATTGAACAATCAAATATCAATACTTCAGCATTCAAGGTTCAAATTCAATCAAGTGAATGAACTATGAAGTGATCAACAATCAACATTCAACACCAATTTAGAAATGACAAAGAGAGTAGAGAGTTAGTGAAAGAAATAGGAAATTAGGAATACCTTGATCACCACCAAAAGGAATGTCTACCAAGATTCAAGGGGCTATGGTTATCCTCATCCCCATCAGTGTTATCATTTCTATTGGCACCATATTGAATTTGATATTGATGAGTATTGGGATCCACAAATTCAAAGAAGCCAGCCGCACCCACATCATAGGAACTTGGAGGAGGTGGAGGTGGTCCAGGTGGATATCTACCATATTGCGTTTCACCATAGTCACCATATGAGTAGGACCCCGAAGTTGAAGACTGTTCTTCTCCTTGTTGTACTTGACCATATGGAAAAAAGTCAAAATACTATGAGTGTGAGGGTCCTTGTCGACTGTAACCAGGGTTCCACGAATCAGTCCATGATGCCGCTTGTTGTCCTCCAAAATCTCTACCCATATTTCCTTGCTCAGTACTACCTCCAGCCCCAGGTGGTGAATCTCTTCGGCGCCGTTGATAACCACGGCTTGGATCAAATCTTCCAGATGGAGGTAACTCCTGTACTTCCTCTACAGGAATGACATCGTCTTCATCATGTTGATAGTATTCACTAGTACCACCTGTCCCACTGTCTCCTCCTCCATCTCCTCCACCATGGCTACTTGAAGAGACTGTGGTAGAACTAGCTTTCTCAGAAGCAGGTTCTTTCCCACTCCTCCTAGTCCTACTAGTGGTACCTTCTCCCTGAGGTGGCTGACCTTCTGCAGGTGCCTCACCCATGTCCTCACCTATCAACTCTTGAACTGTTTCCTGAAACCCCGGATCTGAATCTAGCAGTGGATCTTCTATCTCGGCTAGCCATGGGAGTAAGGGATCGTCCTCTCTAAATATGTGATCCAAATTAATGGGACAATAATCAGGACTATCCCTTACCCTTCTCTCCCTAATTCTGTTTCTCAAGTTCAGATTGTAATGACAATACACAAGCTTGTTGAGTTTCTGCATGGTAAGCCGATTCCTGACCTTCGTGTGGATTAAAGAGAAAGTGCTCCAATTTCTTTCACAGTTGGAAGATGTTGTAGTTTGACTAAGGATGCGAACAGCCGCACTCCTTAGATGTGGAGCACTCTCTCCAAAATTCATCCACCAATCAGCTGAAATGCAAAAAATAAATAAAGAAAATTAGATCGTACCACAAGATATCTGCAATGTGGATATGTCTTTTGTTCATAGTCTAGTCATACCAGGTGGCATCTTTCCAATCGATCGTATCACAAGAGGGTCAGCAAAGGTTCCTCTCCTTTGTGTATATATAGATATCTACAATGTGAAAATTAGATATAAGTCAGTAAACCCCTACAACATAATTAAATTCTCTTAAGTAACCACCCACTCACCTCTTGTATGGCCTCAATTTGATCATCTAGACCTAACAATTTCTTCAACACCTCCCGTAATCCTACCCGCAAGTCCGTATCTATTGCTTCGGTGTGTAGTTCGACATCGCGGTAATAGAATTCGGGATTCAAAAAATAACCTACATTATAAATATGTAGAATGTACTGTGAGCAAGCAAGATAATAAATACATTAGTTAGGAAAACAAAAAAGTATCAAATTCAAAGATATATATTAATTACCTGCGGCATGCAATGGATGGTGCAACTGATCGTTCCAACGAGCATCAATAATCTTTATATATTTTTCGTGATATCTAACATTTTCCATGATGGATTGCTTTGCCCGATCCATTGCTTCATATATAAAGTCCATTGTCGGCTTGTCATCACCATCTACAAGCTGCAACACTTTAACTAAAGGCTCAAAAACCTTTAATATCTGCTTCACTTTCTTCCAAAATTTATTGTCCCTCATCAGGTTTGGGACTTCAAACTCCGGACCACTAGTTGCATTGGCCCATCTCGAACGAAGTCATTCTTCTGATGCAAACATCTGAATGAGCTCCGTTCTAAACTTTACAAGGCTTTCCATAGCCAGAAAATGGTTTACAAACCTTGTTAATCCTGGACGCAGCAAGGCATGGTTATTTGTGTATCTTTTCATCAAGCTTAACACCCATGAATGATTATATATAAATCTTGTAATTCCTCTACATGCCTTGATCAATGAAGCCACTTTTGTCTTCCTTCCAATCTCTTCCAAGATGAGATCTATGCAGTGTGCTGCACATGGGGTCCAGAATAAATGGGTCCTCTTCTCCATTAATTTCAAACCTGCTGCCTTGAAATTGGCGCCATTATCTGTAACAATCTGTACAATATACTCTTCTCCCACACTCTCTACAACTTTATCCATAAGAGTATATATATGTGGCTGTCCGTCTATGTTCAGATACATCGATGGACTTCACAAAGACGGTCCCAGCGACTGAATACACCAAAAAGTTTATTAATTGTGTTTGGGTGCCGCTGGTCCACCCGTCACACATGATGGTAACACCATTTTGTTGCCACATGGGTCTAAATTTTTCCACCCAAGCCTTTATTTCTTTATATTCTTCTTCAAGATATTTAGTGCCCACATCATATACGGAGGGCGCCTGTATACCCCGCCCAGCTTCGGGGGCAACATCAAGAATAGTCTGGAAATATGGGGAATCTACTGTTGTAGGTGGTATGTTCTTGTGAATTAGCCATTTTGCTGTAGCTTTGGCCAATCTATCTCTTGCAGCCTTCATTACCCCTTTCATAACACTTGATATTTTTGGTTGTTTAGCTCCCTCTTTTCTATGTGCTAGAGGATCAACAGGGAGAGGAACTGCTCTTCTTGTAGAGATAATTTCTACATCAGCATCCCGTTCCCGGGTGCTAAATGCCCTACGTATGGACCCCGCAAAGCCCTTGCCCCTGCTTGGCACAGTAGACGATGAGCCCCCTGCATCATAATATTTGCTTCCAGCAAATGCACGACGTTCATATTCTTCTTGTTGGCTCATCAAAGACTCTCGGCGTGCAGCCTCCATCTGTGCATCTTCCTCCTCATCAAAATATTCATCCCCAAATACATCATAACGGACAGCATCAACATCTTGCCGCCTCTTTTCTTTTATCTCTACTTTTCTAGCTTTGTTTTGGCCAACCAAAGCTTTCATTTGTTCTCTTACTTCCCTCGGTACTTCGGTACAACCAGCAACATTGCCAGATATGTGGCCCAAGTGGTGCTTGAATCTTGTAATGCCCCCATGAGTCACTCTTCCACAGAACTTGCATTTGATTTTCAACCTATTATTCTCAACCGCCTCACCAAAGCTTCATGCGGGATCAATATCACGAGGCATTTTCACTTATCAAATGGCAAAGACAGATGGACTGAAATTGAATACCTGGCTGCCTATAAATATAAACAAGTAGTATACTAGTATGTTAAAAATTAAAAAAAACAAAGAAACATGTTAGAGGAAACTTATATCACAAATATAGGAACCATTTTCAAGACATTTGATTGGTATTCAAATATTAAAAATTATTTTTATTTTAAAAAATAAATAAATCCGAAAATAAAAAAATAGATAAAAATCAATAAACATTCAAAATGTGATGGATTGATCTATGGGAAACATAGATCTATCATTTACAATCAATTTCCAAGTGGTTTCATGGGTTGTCCATGAATATTCACATTTTTTTTTTCAAAAAATAAATAAATCCGAAAATAAAAAATAGAGAAAAATCAATAAAAATTCAAAATGTGATGGATTAATCTATGGGAAATATAGATCTATCATTTACAAGCAATTTCCAAGTGGTTTCATGGGTTGTCCATGAATATTCACATTTTTTTTTTCAAAAAATAAATAAATCCGAAAATAAAAAATAGAGAAAAATCAATAAAAATTCAAAATGTGATGGATTGATCTATGGGAAACATAGATCTATCATTTACAATCAATTTCCAAGTGGTTTCATGGGTTGTCCATGAATATTCACATTTTTTTTAAAAAAAAATAAATAAATCTGAAAATAAAAAATAGATAAAAATCAATAAAAATTCAAAATGTGATGGATTGATCTATGGGAAACATAGATCTATCATTTACAAAAATTTCCAAGTGGTTTCATGGGTTGTCCATGAGTATTCACATTTTTTTTTTCACAAAATAAATAAATCCGAAAATAAAAAATAGAGAAAAATCAATAAACATTCAAAATGTGTTGATTTGATCTATGGGAAACATAGATCTATCATTTACAAGCAATTTCCAAGTGGTTTCATGGGTTGCCCATGAATATTCACATTTTTTTTTTCAAAAAATAAATAAATCCGAAAATAAAAAATAGATAAAAATCAATAAAAATTCAAAATGTGATGGATTGATCTATGGGAAACATAGATCTATCATTTACAAACAATTTCCAAGTGGTTTCATGGGTTGTCCATGAGTATTCACATTTATTTTTTTTCAAAAAATAAATAAATCCGAAAATAAAAAATAGAGAAAAATCAATAAACATTCAAAATGTGTTGATTTGATCTATGGGAAACATAGATCTAACAATATGAAGCTATTTTCAAGTTGTTTCATGAGTTTTCCATAAGTGATAATGTTTTTTTTTTTTAAATAACATAAATCCGAAAATAAAAATAACAATATATAAAAAAAAAAACAAAAGATATGCATGTAAGATCAAAAGGAAGCATGGATCTACAATAAAACAACACAATGATGCCATTATGTTGTGATTCATAGTAGTTAGAGAGTGATAAATGAAATGATCATCTCAAAAGTTGAAAAAATAAATCACATATACCTTAATGAAGAATCTTGTTTTGACTTTTGAATCTTTAGATTTCTTTCAATAATGGTTTGTTGGTGATTTGGTGGCAAGATATCTTGAAGAGAGGGATTTGGGAGACATTTGGGACCACAAAGAGGTGAAAATAGCAACCATAGAGGGGAAGAGAAGAAAGAGAAGGGTAAAAAACCCTAAAAAGTCCAAAAGGGGGGGTTTTATAACCCCCCCCCCCCCCCCCCCCCACGTGTATCGGCCGCGTGGCGGTATGTATCGGCCGATACGGGCCGCCACGGGTGCGATACACCCGTGGCGGCCGATAATTTCCTCGGCCGATATTTACTTCCTTGGTTGCTATGTGCATGAACCCAATATGCATGGATCGTGCAATATGGACTTGCTTTGAATAATTCATGTTGTTAAGCTTGTTGGGTTAATGAGTGTACGTGGATTATGGGTTATATTTGTTATCTGTTGAAAGAGTCTAGTCTTAGATTGTTGCTATTATGTAGGAATCCATGTGAGAGTGGTTCCTAGTCTTTATGAATAGCTACCATAGTAGTCAATTCCATTTCGTTTCGGCCGGAATTTTTTATTCCAGTCCTCTGGCCGAAACGGAATGGGGCCAAAAATATTCCGGTCATTTCGGTTGTCCATTTTTTTGGTCCATTTCAGTTTGTAGTGCAATTTTCACTTTTTTTTAAAAAAATTCTCAATATAGAAACATGCATAATTTATATTTTTCTATTATTTATATATATGTATATATATATTTTTTATTATTATTCCAAAATGTTGCTCTAAAATGTTTTGCCGAATTTCCAGAATGCCGAAATATTCGATTTTGGATGCTAGACCAAAATGATGACCGAAACGGAATTGACAACTGTGATAGCTACTCTCTTTGCTATCTTTTAGGATCCTTCGAAATTGTCAGTTGTAAGCTACCTATTAAAGGGTTCTATTGAGTTCAATAAAATAACTAAGAAAAATTACCAAAATCGTGATTTATCTGGGAGGTTGGGTTATCCCTCGAAGTATACTCTGTCTTTGTCAACAGCATAACTCAAATTTCCACTTTTTCATCAATATAGGCCTGAGAGGTACAAAAGGAAAGACCAAGGCACGCATTGGTCTGGTTGATCAATTTGATCATAACAGAGATCCACAGTGCTTCCCTCGTGATCCAAATCCCAATCTCATTGGTGTCTTTACAATAGCCATGAAAACACTAGTGAAGTTTTGTCCATTAAGGATGGCTCAAGTTAAATGGGTAACCCCCCAACCCTACTAGGGGTACTCATGGGCCAGGCCGCCCATTCCTGACCATAGCCCAGCCTACTCTGGGCCTTAGGTTTTAGTAGTTGAGTGACTTGAGTCAGGGCTGGTTTTGATCTCAAATTTTGGCCCTGCTTAATATTTGGGTTAGGCTTGGATTAAGTGAGAAACCCCAAGTTCAGCCTGGCCCAATCCAAACAAAGATTGGTCCAAGACTTAGTGCTCGTAATTACAGAAGCCCTGCCCGGCTAAGCTCAATTGACCAAATGGGTGGTTGGGCCTGAGATGTTTTAAGTGGGTCGGGCTTTGGCCAGTCACTTATGGCACATGTCAAGCTTGACCCAGTTATGGGCATGCATTTCTGAATTCAGCTCAGGCTAGATATGCCTAAGCCTTGCCCGTCCGGAGCCATGAACACCTATAGCCCTGACCCATTCCTATTAGCCTCAGGTTTAGTAGTGTTTTTGAGTTGACAGGTTCTTGGCAGCTGGCAGGTACAAGTTAGAGATTTCTACCCAATTCAGGTTTGGGGAGGATTAAGGTTTTGACTGCTCCAACCCACTCCGCTTTGTTTTGAACTTATTTATATATTTGCTAATGAAAACACATATAAAAATAAGATTTTCTTACAATACCAACCTCTACGCGTAATATGGGGCGGGTTTAGTTCACATCTCTTAAGCCCTTTTATGGGATGGGATGGGTACAAGATGAGACAGGTGGATATGGGTTTACCTCCAACCCATGAGCCAACGCAACGGTCCAAGAACCATTCTAGAGTTTTGCACATATAGTGTCTGAAATGGATGAATTGTGTGGATATATCTGTCATCCAACACAGGCATATTCATCCATCTCACTGTTTGGTATGCACCAAGGAACCTAGAAATAAGCTACTTAATATGCACACAACTTAAACTCGCAAGTGCACAAGATCATTATCACTATGTAGTATAATGAATTGTAAGTACGAGGTCGATCCCACGAAGACTTGCGATAAAACAATGTCGAAAATAACTATGAATTCAGAATATTAAAAATGGATGAAAAGTTGGTTGAATGCTGATTGGTTGAATGAAATTACTAAAAAACAGAAAGTTAAAACTATTAAAATAAATGAAAAATAACCTAACACACAAGAATACTACTAGGATTGAAAACAATAAGAATGAATGAACTAGGGTTTCATCTACTCCCCTAACCCTATCCTATGCATGTCCCTTATTATCCCTTAATCAAAACGAGATTTATTGGTGATATTTATCAACCTAGACCATGGCAGATGTATCTAGATTATGATTCCCTTAATTCACAAGTGGCATACTACATGAATTGTTCATCAAGTTGCAAAACTAAGCATGACATATGTCCTAGTCAATACACGCATGATGCATAAAAATAATGGGAATGATAAGTGCATGAGTCTAGGCACAGCACATACATAGATTATCCATGGTTTCTTAACCCTAGATGCTCAACATCAAAATCAATCAAAGATAAGTTAGCTATTCTTAAATTTAATTGAACATGGCATGGTTGGCTGGCATCTACACAACTCATCAAATCAAAATCATGGTTTAGAAACTCATCCAATAAAACTGAAATCTCAATTAAGGAATGCCAACAGGAACTACATAAAATTAGGCTAGGGTTTCAATTACACCCTAGCCCTAAAAGTTTAGCTACTCATGTTTGGAATGAAAAATAAAAATAACGTAGAAAAGAAAATCATAAGAAAAACTCTAGAAGATGATGGTGAAGAAGGGCACAGCCAGTAGCTTGCTTGCTTTCTCCTTGGCTTCAAAGAGCTCCTCAAATTGATGATGTACGGCTGCTAGGGTTTTGGTATTGATGCTGGTCGTACATCCCCCTTTGGTCGGGTTATGCTTTTTGCAAAAGCTTTCTTTAGTAAAGAGTTTCCTCCTTTTTAGGCTTTGTTTCCTTTTGTGATTAGACATCTTGCTTGCTTTTTCAAGTAAGTTTCCTAGTTAGGAAACAACTAGTAATTGTAGGAGAATCTGTTGCCTTTTAGACTCCTTGAAGTTCTCTCCTTTTTCTTAAAATCTCTATGCTAGGGAGCCACTTGGACTTGAGAAAGAATTTCCAAATTCTGAAATTCAAATCATTGCAAAAGATGTGGGACCCCTTTTGGGCGTGCAACACATGGGAATATCCCATTCGTGCTTGGGATTTTCTTCTTTTCCTTCTTTGCTTCACTTTCCTTCTAGGGCCTCATCCTCAAATTCAAATTTCAAATCCCCAAAAAGAATAGGGAGGGCCAACCTGGCCATACATCCATTGGAATTCACACCTGAATCCCTTGGTTAATTCTTTTGTTGAAATTCTTCTCTTTTGGCTCCTTTTGACCTTTCCACGCCAGCAAAAGCTATATGTTAACCATGCAATCTAAGCTTTATAGTCCTCCATGCTTTCTTTCTCTATTTTATCCTTTGTCAATCAGGTATAAAGCATAAAAGGAACCATAGTGATATATCCTTTCTTATGACCTTTTCAGTAGTTACCAATCTAAGGGACAAGTGGCTGTGTTTCTAAAGCCGCGCATTGGTGGGGATATTTTATCGTTCTGCCCAGGACCTGTAGCCTTCCTGAAAGTGGATGTACTTTCCAGGTGGAAAGAACTGGAAAAGCATCCTACCCGCCCAAAGGCATTACTGAATTCTTGAGGGTGGCATCACATTAACCCAAATCATGATTTGGAGGTGCATTCAATTGCAGTCTAAACATCCGCCTGCCTAGCATAATCGGCTACAGACATCAAAGGATATCAGCCCTTAGGGGTACACCAGGATATCATCTAGTTGTGTTCTCTATATAATTTCGGGGTAGTTCACTTCCTGTTATCCTATCCCCAAATGTGGCCTAAAAGATGACACATTATCAACTTCTGATGTTTTCTGTATTTGGAGGACATCTTTTACTTTGGATAAAGAAAGATGATGCAACTGATAATGCTAACATCATTTTGTTTCCTATGGTTTTATGCACCTTGCACCTTCTAACTTTATTCTCTCTCTCTCTCTCTCTCTCTCTCCACAGAAACCTGAAGATGAAGTTCACAAAGGCTGATGTAACTCAAAGGGTTGACAAGAATAAATGTACATGAACTGGACAAGGGACTTTTAGCAGGCTTGATCGTGTTTATAGAGATAATGTGATAGTGTGCTTTATCTCTTCCTACAAAGAACAGTTACCTTTTGTGCCTTGATATCTTTGCTTTCTAAACTACTAGCTACTATCTATGGAGTAATTTGCCTTTCTATGACGATATTTTTGGCTCTTGATCTGCTTGGATGAAAACTTTTTAGTGATTAGTTCTAATTCACAACCTTCATGAGACAACTGATGCGATTTTTTTTTTCATTTTATCTTTTATTTTGTTCACAAAATAACAATAGTTATTGTACTTTTTGAGCTGTTCTCTCATGAGAATATTACCGGTGACACGGGTTGCTAGCCACATCAATTGTGCATAAAGATGTAAGTAATCCTGCCTTGTACTGTTGTTACCTGCAGTGTTTCTGGTACTCATCACCTGCCCACATTGCTGGTATTGGATGCTTGTCACCAGCCCACATGGGCCTCAGACTCTGCAACCTTGTCATTATAGTTTCACTATTTTACGCAATTTCTCCTTGAAGTCATGTGGTCCATAAAAGGCGTTCTATAGTTCAAATGAACCAAGTGCCTATACTGGTAAGCCCTCATTCCATTCATCCAGTTTGCTCAACCGGTGGGATCCAAATATTCTGCTTTGAACCTTCCTAATCACCCTGGTGTGTGCTTTTGTTGCAGAAAATGAACAGACCTTTTTGCTTCCCTGTTTTCACATGTCTATTTTCATGCCAATATTAGAAGTCTGCAACTGTTGGGTAGGGGAGCTCTTTGCTATATTGCCTTCCTTCCCTTCACTACTCTACTCACTTCAACCCAGCCTAGTCAACTTGACTCGTACAGGAATGAATTTGAATGTCTACATTTGACTTTGGATGCATGTCATGTATGCAATGAATGTGTCGCTATATGGTGTTGCAAATCTTATGTAGAATGCAAATAAAATGGTTTGAGTAGAGGCAGAGTTTATTGGTGAAATTTGCAGAACCTGCCTTGAATTTTGCTTAGTTTCCTGCAATTAGGACCCTGAGATCAAGGATCATTATTAAACCCTGTATTGGCTGGAAGAAAATTGATATGCATCAGTGTATTGACCATATCAGATTGGCTGGCTGGGTCCAACCTCATGAATTAAAGAACTTGTGTCGGTCATGATTTAGTTTTTGTGCATAAAATCCCCTGTAATTGGAGTCAAATTTAATTTGTTCCAATTTGATCTAACAGGTGCTTTATGGAATGCATATCCAATCAAATAAAATATTAATCCCCTGAGATGGAAGCCAGTACGGCACAGCTTGGGCACTGCAATAGTAAAATGGAAGTAGTTTAATGCCTTCACTTCCACCATATCAACTCTAAGCTTTTGCCTACGTTGTGCTTTGTCTTCCATTGACTCTTAATGCCTTCGCTATATTTTCCAACTTCATATTCAAGCATTCTGTGTCTCTTCCTAGTGACTTGTCGCGCAGAGGTGGGCTATGCATAATATACCTATATACTTCTCTGTATGTATTTTCTTTTGATGACGAGGGGTTTGGTAAAATGGAAGTAGTTTTATGTTTGAGGTGAATTTGGTGAGAGTTTTGAGTCGATTTGGGTGAAAGCCCAAACATGAGGTTATATTTTCTTTTGATAATTTTGATAGAGGCCATGGTTGATTTCAGTTTTGATTTGGAGATGATGAATGAAGCTGGGTGCACCTTATGTGGTCATTTGTAGAGAAACAGTGGATAGATTTAGAGTGTAGAAAGGTCACATTTGTGAGGTTGGGCACATTTTGGAGGTAGGGGTGCAATAAATTTGTAAGGAGGTTAAAGCATCCAAGTCATTTTGCCACTTCACTTAAACACCACCTTTGGCAGCTTAAGAAAATGTCCTACTTGACAGTAAAACCATTGCGCATGTTGTTGAAATAATTTTAATTAAAAAAATCCCCGAGTTTATATACTAGTTTGATGGTTGTTTTTCAATAGCCAAGCTTCCTCTTCTTTTACTAGAATGTTACATGAGAATATCTTTTAAACTAACCATAAGCTAAGGTTAAAACCTATTAAAGTATTTTCCTTTTCCCTGGCCAAATTGGGCCAATTTACATGACAGAATTGAGAATTCACATACTATACTCATGAATGAGGTCTACTTCAACAAATCCAAACTGTTTACAACCTCTAACACCTCTTTTAATAGCATGATTTACAGTTTTGCACCAGATAGTATGGGGATTACCGAACACAAATGGGTCCATTATATGCTCAAATACATTCTCAAGTGGAGGAAAGATAGTCATAGATCACAGGCAACATTTATGAAATGTATTGATGAGCCTCATAAGATTCTGCATGTTTTTCCATCCATCCGTAGATGCCACTAAGAACGTTAAGCTGATTTACCCTCAAGGCCAGGCCATTAGCAACGCCCAAAAGGTAACAATTAAACAATTTAGGCTTTATCCCCATGGTCACAAATGCACTGTAACAATTAAACAATTTAGGCTTATTTGGATGAGGAGAAAGTGATCTGGAGAAAAAAAAAAAAAATTCTCCAGAGAAGAAGCACTTGTCTGCTCTTTGAAACCATTCAAGATAAGAAAAGCAATTCTCATTTTAATTATTATTTTGCATAAGAAGTAGGAAAAAAAATATTTCACCTTGATTATTAGGTGGAGAAATTATAACTTTCTCTAATGAAATTATTTCATAAAAAAAAAAAGTGAAACTCTATTTTTTTTTAGGAGTTCGGTCAACCCTACAGTCTAAAATGCCCATCACCTAAACAAATATCAAAATGAACGTGAGGAAACAATTTCATAAGGCTGATTGGTTTTGAACCCCCAAACCTGTAAAAGGCAAAACAAGCAACTTATACCATCAACACCTATTTTAATAGTGTGTGAACATTTGCACAGAGTCATTTATATATGTATAAGTGCAAAAATTTGTGCATGTAAATGAACCCTTTTACGCATGTGTAACGGTGGTTACATGTATAAAATGTTGCAGATAAACCACGCCTTGTTTTCTCTCATTTCTCAAGCTAGTAGAGATTTTATCCACTCAATCTTTTTGTTTAAATGCAGTCTGGATTGAGGATAAAAGGTGGAAAAAATAGCCTACTATTTAAACTTGTACTGTGGACTTTCCTTTTCACCAGTTTTTTTCCATATTCGAAGAGTCCTTTATTAGAACCGTTTGGATGGAGAAAAAGACTTTCCTTTAAAAAAAACCACTTTTCCATAATTTGGACTCATTTCAAAGCAGAAAAGTAATACTTCTTTTAATTGCTTTTGGGTAAGTAGGATAAATTGTTTGAGAACCGCCATTTCTTTAATCAAAATTAGTGGAGATTACGTATAAATAAAAAGTTATAAAATAATTTTTTGTTATATAAATTTCTCATTCCAAATCCAAGACACATTATGATTACCGTAAAAATGATCATTCCAAATCCAAGACACATTATGATTACCATAAAAATGAAAGAACGACCGGAAGAATCCCACCAATTTTGACTGAAAGAACAATAAGGGATGAGAATGAGGCAGGTTAAGTAATTCACCTATCTTGAGCTGCCACCATTAAAAGTGACTTTGAATGGATTTTTTAGAGATTGTTTGTTTGGAATCATTTATATATGTTAATCATTTCCATGAGTAATGGTGACGCATCATCACATTTGCCCGTGCTGATTTATGCATCACATGTGTAAATAGATGTATGAAAATGATATATAAATAAAGCCATTGATACCACAAATTATTTATACCTGAATAGGTGTTAAAATTATTTACACAACTCTCTTGGAAAATGCGCTAATACACTTCTTGGTGATTCTATGCGTGGTGCCCATCAAATACCCTCATGTTTTTCACTTTTGTGGGCACCACATTTTAATCTAATTGGTTCAATATGTTTACTGGAATTATAAGCTCCAAGGTCATGAAGTTGATTATCTTAATCTTTATGGACTTTGAGTAATTTGTGAAAAAATCCAGCCTAAAGATGTAATTTTTTTCACTTTTATGGGCTCCCAATTCATGATCCAAATTATTCAATATATTTTTATTAATGGTAGTTATGAAAGTATTTAGTTTATATCTTAAGCCTTCATAGATTTTGAGAAAGTTGTGAAAAAATCGAAATACATCAAATACATCTAAAACCGTTTGATGCACTCATTCACTCATGTGAATATGGTGATTTTGACAAACAAGTTTATGTGTTTCACATGTGTAACATTATTTTTTTTTGTTGGACGCAAGTGTAACATTTGCATATGTGATAATTACATATGTAAAACTCATTTTCCTATCACATGTGTAAAAGGCAAACAACCTTGTGGGTATGAAATTTTGGACACAAATTGTGTTTGGACATACACATACCCGAACTATATTTACAATTGGGTTGTTTGTTTATCATCATTTACATATATAAATATTACACATGCTTAATGGTTACGCATGTTTATGTTTTTCTCTTCTACATTGATTTTATGCATGTGATGCATAAGTAAGGTGTGAAAATTGTGTGTAAATAATACAATTTTAAATAAAGATTTATACAGCGGAAGAAGGTGATAAAGTGGCTTACACATTGTATTATAGCAAAGTGTGGATAGTGACCCTCATGTGACGCAGATTTGAATCCGGCCACCAATATATCACTAATTTCTTTTTCAAGTTTAAGAGGCCCAGATTCATGTTTTATGCCATTCGTCTTCTTTATTGGCTAAAAATGGTCAAAAGAAAGTATTTCTCCTTTTAACTCTTCATAGATTTTGAGAAGCTAGTTTATGTAAATATTCAATAAATCTCATGTATAAAAATTTTATTTTTTGCACTTTTATGGGCCCTCATAGTTCATGATTCGAACCTTTCATCTTCTTTAAATGGCTAAAAACAACTGGGAGTGAAATTTATTGTCTTAATTCTTTACTAGCACAAAAACCCGTGCTAAGCACGGGTATGCACACTCAATTCAAATTAAACAACAATAGATTAAAAAGATAAACAATCTATATTGCTAATTAAGCATTCATAAATTTAAACATCACTTCATAGAACAATTAAACATTAATAAATTTATGAAAATGCAAATGATGAATAAGTTCACAATGAACATCATAATAAAGTATTAATTATGAAAGAGACTAAATATCAAAGAGAGAGAATGAATATCATACATTCAAATTCATAATTGATTTTGCTTATCTTGAACAATTAAACCAGCAAAAAATGTGCTTACCATGTGTCGAATATGCAAATTAAATATACTAAATGCCAAAAAGAAAAATTGTGCACTTCCTCCTTCGAACTCACTCTCTAAAAAAGAAGCATGTAAAGAGGTAGTTCGAGAGCTAAAATGAATGGTTGATGAGAGAGGATGGAGTACATGAAGAGGCGGAATTTATACGGGTGAGTGAGTTGCATGTTTGTTAGAAGTTGTGGGGGGGGGGGGGGGGGGGGGATAAGTCCTTAAAAATGCATATTCTCATCATTATTTTAGAGTAATTAAGGACTTATTCATCAAATCATGCATGATTTTTTGTTTTTGGGCTTCAAAGTTTGAATTCGAGTCAAAATTCATGAAAGAAATCACATTCTCACATGAAATCATGAATCTTTCTATTTTTTGGCATGAAAAGTAAGGGATTTCATAAATTTTAATTCACACATGAAATAAAAGAACTTTCTTTGCACCTTTGATTTAATTAAAGAAGATTTGATAAAATGGTGAAATTTTATGTATCTATTCAGTGTGAATTTGGCCCGCATCGTACATCATTTGTTCCTACATGAATAGATTATTCTTTGATCGTTGATTTATTTTTGTAGGAAATTCAAGTTCTTGGGGCCTGCGGAAGAGATAAATCATGAGAAAGAAAAAATTAGAGAGAAGAAAAAGTGAAATAAGAAAGAAGAAAATCAAGATTTCCATCCAAAGTAAGGGCGTCAAAGAGGGGCTCCCACCTCATGTTGCATGCCCCATGTTCTTTCTCATGATATCCACATGGCCCACATTCCTAGTGATATACTAAAGATATGTGGGGCTAAAAATATGGAATGAGGATTAAACGTTTGGGAAAGCATCACATGAGAATAATTAAAGGAAGTCAAGTGAAAATCATGAAGAAATGTGTGTGCTTCTCATTACCTTTATGACCCACTTAAGTATTTGGAAAGTGAGAAAATTGCAAGACTAAGGTTACATGTCAATGCATGGATCTCCAAGTAATGCACATTGTAATGCCCCAATTCCGAATACTGAGAAAATCGTCAAGGTACCAGAAGTTGGCGCACTACTTCCCCGAAAATCCGAGAACTTCCAAGATCGTAGGTTCATAGTGAGGTCCAATTTAAAACTTTTTGACCAACATATAATCAATGGTTGAAATTTGCGGAAGCATTAAGAGTAAAGTGGAAGCAAAAGGTATCATAAAGATGTGTCAAATGTAGCAGGGCTGAAATCCAGCCTAAATATCAAAGTATAATTAATAACATGTTTTAAACATATCAGACTACCTCCCTGCTCACCACATAAACACTCAAACCCAAAAGAAAGATGAACACTCAAGTCCCCGGTGTAGGCACTCCATCCTCCAACTCGACCTCCTGGTCGGATAATCCCTATTCATAGTCTCTAGCTATGGGCGCCTCGACGAGCGCGAGCGCACCATCCTTATAGTCAGGGTCGAAACCTAAGCACCAAGAATGATTCAGATATAAAGATCTGGCAAGTCACAATATACAAGTAACATAGGATGTATGCATCAAAAGAGTAGAGACAATTATATGATCAATAATAATATCAAAAATACATATGCTAGGCAATTAAGCAAGATAAGTGTTAGACCCCGACCCAGACCAAGTCGATTAGTGTGCGGTTAGTATGTGTTTAGTCCTAAGTGGGATTAGTTGTTGTTGGGTTAGAAATGATTAGTTTAGTCTTGGACATAGCTTTGGGGATTTTGAGAACGTTCAGTATTAGTTAGACACACTTGGAAAGGCCCGAGTGCACGTGTAAGTTTGGGAATATCGTATTGGTTTCTGTGTGATTGTGATTTTGATTTCATTTGAATGATGTTTCGACGTGTTACAACTTTCGTTTTAAGCTCATTCTTGTTTGAAGCCCAAAAACCCATGTTTTGGCCCAAATAGGGTAAAATTGTCTTTTATGCACAAATCTGGACACAATTTTTGAGATCTCAAAACCATATCAAAAATATACTTTTTGAAAACTAGATATTTCGACGATCGTTTTATCCTTCTTCGTCGAAGTCATCCGAGACCCACAAGTTAGTGTTTTGGCTATTTCAAAGTTTAGGTTATTTGGGGCCCATTTCCATCACTAAAACCCCTCTCCCCCTCTTTACATTTCATTTCCCCCAATTCCTGCAACCTCTTAACCTAGGGCAAGGAAAGCTCTTCCTCTCTTCATCTTCTTCACCTCTTCTTGTTTAGCCATTGCTAGGTAAGAGTTTCAACCCATAATTTTCATGGAGTTATTTTGGTTCCTTAATATCTTATTTTTCATTTGAAAACCCCTTTTTATGAAAATGAGTTCTTTGCTTTCATTTGTGTTAAGTTTGGAATGGTTTTTCTTTGGGTTTCTTTGTAGTGTTGGCTTAACTTGAGTGAAGTGCTTGAGAAGGATTATTAGCATTGGGCAAGGCAAATAATCTCTATAGGATTGATGCATGTGTATTTTGATTTCATTGTTGTTTTAGAAGTTGTGCATATAAACTTGTTCACGAACTTCATGATCTTGCTTCTTGTGGATTTAATGTTTGAAATGGTGAGAAATGAACCCTTGGTGAGCATGAAGGCTCAAGGGATTTTATGTGATTGATGGATGAGAAGAAGGAGAGAAATGTAGTGGAAGTTGTGCAAGAGGAAGGAAATTTTCGCACTCAGCGAGCACAAGCAGCAGCTTGTCCGCTCGAGCGACCCCTGGGTTCGCTCGAGCGACCAAGCCTCTGCTTGGTCCGAGCGCAGATAGAGAACTGTCCGTTCGAGCGCACCTTATATATTCGCTCGAGCTACTATCTCGCTCGAGCGAAGTGTCAATGCTTTATCAGGTCCGCTCGAGCGAAGTGTCTCGCTCGAGCGAAGTGTCATCACCTTATAAAGTTCGCTTGAGCGAACCTGCCAGATTCAGGAGAAAGAATTATTTCATTTTGTGTATTTTTCTTGAAAGTAAAAACTAGACTATGTTAAGGGTTTTAATTTGACAATGTGTAAGTGGAACTTCGAAATGCAACCCAACTTCGGGGACACCAATTCTTATATATATTCTGACATTTGGGGGTCCCAATTATACAAAAGTCAATTAGCAGCCTTAACACATGCTTGTCAGATTTCGTGTTGGAATTCCGTTTTGGTACGATAAGTACCATCGTGTACTAGTTTTGGGTTTTCAGTATAAGCTTGTTTTGAAGTTTTGTTTCAAGAAAAAGGGGATCACTTCCTAAGCGTGCTATGCATATTAATTATGCCTCTTTGCTAGTCGTGCTCGTCGTGTTTTGATAAGTGACTTCCCCCTTTTTATCTCGACGAGTTTTGATAGTGCTTCGCGTGTTTTGTGCATTCATGAATTAAGTAAACACCATTGAGCTTAGACTGCCCTTTCGGTTTGATCCACTATCTGGGGGTCTTTAAACATGTGAACTGTCTGCAGACTGGTCCTGTATTTATTGCACATCGTGCGTGTCCGGTTCCGCGGCCGGAATTCCCGTCTTTGTGGGAAATCGTGTCGTGCTTATATTATGTATATCGTGCTTGTCGTGCGTGCTTGCACTTTTCATTATATAAATGATAGAGAAAGGATGGGCTCTTTGTGGTTGATAACTATTCATGATATATTATGTATTCATGCTAGTTCGTTTTGGTATCTCAACTTTGTTCGCATTTTTGAAAATGTACCTCAGTTTTGATAGTATTTCATATCAAGGATTTGCTTATATGTTTTCTCTAAAAGTTATTGTACATGTTCACGCCTAAATTGATTACCTGCCAAACCATTGTGTTTGACCCTTGTTTGTTGGTGCCCAGGTGCAGGAGACGTTACCTTTGAGGAGGAGCGTTAGGAGGAGGCTTGTGAGCCAACCCCTGTGAGAGAGTGGCAGCCCGACGATGTCATCTAGACGTCGGGCGGGTTCTTGAGTCTCGTCACCTTTGGTCATGGGGTTTCTTTTGGTTATATTTTGGAGAAGTGTATTGGCCTCTGTTGGCCTCTTATGGAATTGCAACTAAACTTAAATCACTTTCTTGTTCGTCTTGTAACTTGAATTATAATGGGAATGCCTTGTTAGCTTCTTTCTTTGATACTATGCCTTGTGAGTATTTGTTATGGCACCTAAATATTTTGTTGGTGCTCATCTTGATGTGTTTTGCTACACGCTTCCGCATACTTGATCGTGTGAGCCAGATTCCGCATGTCTTTGGGAATCCTCACCGTGGGAACCTGTGGGAAAACGAATAAACATAAACTATCTTAACAATCTCAACGTCGCGGGCCCGGGGATCCGTTCCGGGGTCGCGACAATAAGCATTTAGAATCAGGATAAATAAGATATCTAATCTAAAAGACACAATATGGCACATTCACACAAGCTGGATATCACGGGATATTATGTCGCGGCCCTCCCATACTAAACATATTCGCGGTGGGGAATCTCACAAGTGCTGGGGAATGACAAACCCTGCAAACCACTCATCAATCTCAACACTCAGCACTCATTAGACCGGACTTGGTATCACATTGTTCGTCTAAACATATCTCATCATGATAGCTCACTCAACACTCATAAATAGCACCTACCAGTGATGATCAGTCAAAAGGTTGAGCTTAAGACAACTGAGTGAATGCTAATGCCGACTCAAAGGAATACAAATACAGGTCTGTGTCTGTCTGGGCTTTGCCTTGCGCGAGCAAGGTCCTAACAAGTCCCTGAGAGGTCCAAATACAAGTTCAATATCATGGAACACCGTCCAAGTCCAAGTCCAATCATTAAATCCATACTAAGGCCCATCAAGCCATGGCCTTAATTTAAACAGTCCAGGAGAGATCACCAGTTCAATCCTATATCAATCAGTCCATTCTCATCCAAAAGGGTTACAAGTCCAATCACAACCACCTCTTCATCCTAGGGTACCACACATCCAAACTTAGGTCATAGAAGGGCCTGCCTAGCCACAGACACGGGTCAAAGTCCACCCAATCACATCACCAGGTCACCTCCAACTAATCCTAGGTTCAGGTCTTTCATTTTCCATTTAATTAACCGATATGAACAATAACAAGGACACCAGAGTGACGGTAATGTAATAAACCTCCAAATCAGGGAATCAACGGAAGAAATAGTAAAGTCCAATCCTAAGTAATGGTCCACATTCAGGTCAAGGTCCATTTCAAGTAATTGGATCCCTTAATAAAGTTTCAAATGCCAAGATTGCTGTGTTTGGTGCTCCTGAAGTTACGGACATCTTTGATGACGTTTAAGGATCGAATCGACGTCAAATCCAGCCCCTAAACCCTACATAGTGGGCCCCATGAGTCAAGGTTGAGCCACACCATTGACTCATGCTTGGCACATTAATATAAGTCTATTTGGATGGTCAATGGGCCCCACAACTGATCACAATCTCAGAAAACTGAAAAATGGAAATCTCTGTACATAGTGTATTCAGTCGACCGAGTGCACTGAGAAGTCAGGGTGTTGACTCCCAGGTCGACCCTCTGTTTAGTGTGTTTGGTCGACCTCCTGGCCTGGGCGGTTGACCGCGCATACTAGGGACAAGGGTCAAACACCTGGCAAGCAATGACCTAGATCCTTGGATTGTTTGTGTGCTCTGTCGACCTCCTGGCCAGGTCGGTCGACCGAGTGCACTAGAATCCTGGAGAAAATGAGTGTCCCAGCTCTTAGTTGTGTTGTTGGTTGAGTGAGAACAGGGTTCGGTCGACCGAGAACAAAGTATTTCCTGTTTTGAGTGGAAATGTCAACTCCCAGTTATCTGAGTTTTCCTGTGTGTTCGATCAACCGAGTATAGGATTCGGTCAACCGAGCAAGCCGATTTGAGATTTTTCTCAAAAACTAACTGAGACTTGGATTTCTTAGTTTGTAGTGAATTCGGTCGACCAAATACACGTACCTGTAAAAAAACCAGAAATTCTGGGATTTCCTCCTTTCAATCCATATTCCATTCAAACCTTCTCCAAACACCTTCATCCATCATATAATCATAGAAAACCACAAAACACTTTAATAACCATCCAACCATCAACAATCCGGGCCATTGATCTTCCAAATGAGAAACTCATCCATCAATGACCAAAAACCCATAAAACAAGCTCACAAGGTAAATCTAATCATTTCTAACATTATTGAAATGAAATTCAGAATCAAGTAACAGAAATCATGTATTATGTGCTAAGTGAGTATATTGCACTTGCTTCAAATCCGGATTTGCAAAGGAAAATAGACAATAAGAAGCAACCCAAGCCTCTAAGGGTCTCCAAGCTCTCAAACTAGTCCCAAAAACCAATCCTAGGTAGAATTCTAACACCTAGCACCCAATCCATAAGAGAATTGAAAATAAGAAAGAAATCTAGGGAAAAAGAGGGAATTGAATGGAAATTGAACTATGGAAAGACATGGAAAAAATTACCTTGGATTGTAGAAGAGGAAGAGATTAACAAGAGAGATTTCCTTAGGAGATTGTTGTAGCAATAGGTAGAAGATGGCCTCCTTCTTCTTCTTGTAGTTAGGGTTTGGAATTAAGGTTTTAGCTAGGGTTTCTAGAGTTAGGGTTTTGTGAAATGAGAGGCAAATGAGAGATAAGATAGACTTAGGGTTTAATTTCATCTCATTTGCAATAGTTAGCTTATATAGGCTAGGGTTTGGACAATTACCAAAAGGGCCTTCGGGGTAAAATAGAAATGAGGATAAGGACACGGGCATTTAGGCCTTTTGGTAGAGGTTTTAGAATGTTCTCAAGTATGGAAAACCCCTCCTATAAAATCCTATTTACTAGTAAGGGCCTCAACATCTAAAACCCCATAACTATTACAATTGACACCCTATAAAACCTATAAAATACACAATAGCCCTAATTCCTATAAAATAGGCTAAGACTTAGGAAAATATCCATCTGCCCTTACTAATCCCTATTAATTAGAACAATTATACTACTATTACCATAATTAATAATATTCAAATTCAAAATGAGGGCCCACCAAAGGTGGGGTCTCACACACACGCCCTAAATGGGGCCCACCCCATTCCAATTGTTGTGAAGAAAATCAAAAATTCAGATTGGAGGATTTTCTTAAATCATGTGGGCCGCATTCAAACCAAGTGAAGATTTTTCTCTAATTTATCTATCAAGGAAATCCAATTTAAGGAGGTGGTTAAGTGAAGAAAGGAAAGAAGATTTGCTTGGATTGCAAATGTGTTAGCAAGATATTTTATAGGATAAATTAGCGAGAGATCCCTGAGTAACTTGTTATAAAGTCTCTAGTACACAGCATTAATGTTTAACGCCTAGAGTCCCTTGCGCATGGTATTAATTCAGGTGGTGGTCCCTAAGCATGTCACATCAGATTTTTTATGACTCGTTTGCCCTTCTAACCATTTAAATGGGTGTCATACAATTTAAATCTGGGTTTTAGCTCCAACTCATTGTCTTTTCTGGATTATTTTCCAATTTAAATGTAGTAAGATGAGTTTTCAATCAAATTTTAAATTTTAAATTGGAAGGAACGACAATTGATGAAATTTTGCCTAGTGCGGCTTGCTTGATGCTGCTTTTTTTTGTGTCATCTTCCCTCCTTTGGGTGCTTTTGGCTGTCTACATATAAATACAACTCAAATAAATTGATATCAAACTCATCCTAGTCCAAAGAAAAGTCAAATAAAATCATAACAAATTTATTTAAACTCACGTCAAACACAAATAATTTCATATTAGATTCAGATAATTTTTTTTCAAAGCTAGATAAATTCAAACCAATGTTGTAAAAAGGAGAGACCAAGAGAAAGAAGATTAGAGGGAGAAGAGAGAGAGAGTTTTCTATTATCTCATTATATATGCACAAATACAAAGGTAGAGAGGCCTATTTATAGGCAAAGTAACCCCACAAGAGAGGAACTCCAATTCTAACCCTAACTCATCTCAAGTGGGCATCCACCCAAGATCCATATCTTATAACACTCCCCCTTGGATGACCACCATTCAAAAACAGTTGCCTCATTAAAAACCTTGCTAAGGAAAAACCCAATGGGAAAAAACCAAAGCGAAGAGAAAAAGAGCGCAACATTCTTCAAGATCATTGAACTGGTGTTGGATGTGCATAATGCTACCTCATTAAAACCTTAACTAGGAAAACCCAGTGGAATAAAACCTAGAAAAGGAAAAAGAGTGCAACGCATAGATGTCCTGGGTAGTATACTTCAGGATGCCCCCTGATAAATCACTCCCCCTGATTATAGCAACCATTCACATTGTTTGATTATGAACTCTACGCATGCCAATATCATATACAAACTTCTGGAATACTGATTTTGACAAAGATTTGGTAAACCGGTCAGCCAGGTTCTTACTCGAACAAACTTGCTTGACTTCAATTTCATTGTTCTTTTGAAGTTCATGAGTGAAGAAGAAGTTCGATGCTATATGCTTAGTCTTGTCTCCTTTAATGAAACCTTTTCGAATTTGTCTTATGCATGCTTCATTATCTTCATAGATAATATTTGGGATACTTGCAATAGATGGTAATTGACAAGAACTACGAACATGCTGAATCAAAGATCTTAGCCATACACATTCCCTACTGGCTTCATAAAGAGCCAAAATCTCAGCATGGTTGGAGGAAGTAGCTAACAAAGTCTGTTTAGTGGAGCGCCAAGAAATGACGGCATTACCATTAAAGAACACGTAACCTGTCTATGATCGACCCTTATGAGGGTCAGAAAGATAACCCGAATTTCCATATCCTACAAAACTGGAATCTCTACGATCGTAAGAATAAAATATTCATAAATCAGTTGTTCCACGCAAATATCGTAGAATGTGTTTAATACCAATCTAGTGCCTTTGAGTTGGTGCAGAGCTATACTTGGCAAGTAGATTCATAAAAAATGCAATATCTGGTCTAGTGCATTGTGCCAAGTACATCAAGGCTCTAATAGCACTTAAGTATGGTACTTCGGGACCCAATACCTTTTCATTTTTCTCAATAGGACGGTATGAATCTTTCTTTATATCAAGAGACTGGACAACCATGGGGGTACTTAATGGATGTGTCTTGTCCATACCAAATCGTTTTAAAACCTTCTTGGTATAATTAGATTGATGGACCAACATCCCATTAGAATTTCTCTCGATTTGCAATCCGAGACAGAATCTCGTTTTTCCAAGGCCTTTCATTTCAAATTCTTTCTTTAAATAATTAGCAGTTTCTTCGAGCTCTTCTGGAGTCCTTATCAAATTTATATCATCCACATAAACTGCTAATACTGTAAATCCCTTGAAGAATTTCTTTATAAATAGACACGGGCAAATGGGATCGTTTTCATACCCCCTTTTAGACAAGTATACATTAAGACAATTGTACCACATTCTTCCGGATTGTTTCAGGCCGTACAATGATTACCTCAATTGGATTGAGTACGCACTCCTTGGCCTTGCTTCAGGAAAAGGAAATCATTCCAGGATTTTCATGTGAATTTTTGTGTCTAAGTCTCCATACAAGTAAGCAGTTACAATATCCATTAGTCTCATTTCTAGATTTTGAGAAACTGCTAAACTTATCAAATATTTGAATGTCGTTATATCCATAACAGGGGAGTATGTTTCCTCATAATCAATCACAGGTTTCTGCAGGAAACCTTGTGCCACTAATCGTGCCTTATATCTGGTAATTTCATTTTGCTCAGTCCTTTTTCTTACAAACACCCACTTGAAATCTATAGGGTTAACATCTTTTGGGGTTTGTACTATAGGTCCAAACACACCACGTTTGTTGAGAGACTCTAACTCTTTTTTTATGGCAGTTTGTCATTGTGGTCAATCATTTCTTTGTCTACATTCATTTATAGAATGTGGTTCTGTGTCCCAATCATCATCATCATTTTTCTTTGATATTTGTGTAGTTACCGCATATGCAAATACGTCATCGATGATAATCTCATTTATATTCCATCTCTCTCTTGAATAATTGTAAAGTATAGAGATCTCTTCATTTTCCGGTACGGGTGCCTCTTCAGGAGCTTCCAAAGTCTCACTAGGGACTTCCATTATTAAAAAAAGAACGAACTTTTCCATAAGCTCTTCAGGAGCATTATGTGCCTCTTCGGGAGGAACCTCTTTAAGAGCATTACATGCCTCTTCGAAAGGATATGATGATGATTGCTCATTTCTTCTTTTTTTCGGAGCTAAGTCCTTTGAACCTATAGGTCTGCCACGCTTCTGGCGTATCGCAGATTCTTTTGCTGCCGTATTTTGACTTCGTCCTACATGGACATTAATCCTAACAGGTGCATTCATAGCTGGCACATGTGACTTCATCACTTTTGCTGCATCGTTAAATGCATCAGGTAATCTGTTTGTAATTTCTTGCAAGTGCACAATTCTCCGTACTTCATTCTCACATTGCGAAGTTCGTGGATCTAGATAAGACAGAGTGGAAGTATTCTATGTTAATTCTCGTGTTCTTCAGGAATAGGTTGTTCTATAAGAACAATATGTTCTTTAGGAACTATCTTATCTCCCCCTAACGGCAGGAATATTGTCTCATCGAATTGACAATCGGGAAAATGAGCAGATAAGACATCTCATGTCCTTGGTTCTAGATATCGAATAATCGAAGGAGAGTTATAACCTACATATATTCTCAATCTACGTTGCGGTCCCATCTTAGTATGCTTAGGAGGTGGTATTGGGACTTGCACTACACAACCAAACTTGCGCAAGTGAGAAATATTGGGTTGATGTCCTAATATAAGTTGTACAGGAGAATATTGATGATAGGCCGTGGGCCAAATTCAAATTAACATTGCTACCTGCAACACAACATGTCCCCAAGCACTAACTGGTAATTTGGACTACATCAGCAAAGTCCTAGAAATAAGTTGGATGCGCTTGATCATGAATTCAGCTAAGCCATTTTGGGTGTGGACATGGGGGACAGGATGTTCGACTACAATTCCAAGAGACGAAAAAAAATCATCAAAAACATGTGATGTAAATTCACCTGCATTATCAAGTCTTATAGACTTAATGGAATAATCAGGGAAGTGAGCCCTTAGTTTAATTATTTGAGTTAATAGGCGGGCAAATGCTACGTTCCTAGTTGAAAGTAGGCAAACATCCAACCAACGGGTGGAGGCATCGATCAAAACCATAAAATACTTAAAAGGTCCACTAGGGGGATAGATGGGTCCACAAATATCACCTTGTATTCTTTGTAGAAAGGATGGGGATTTGGATGCAACTTTAGTAAGAGAGGGTCGGGTGATCAATTTCCCTTGTGAAAATGTGGTACATAAGTACCCACTAGGTATGGTCAATTGATGGTTCTCTAAGGAATGCCCAAAAGAGTTATCTATGATTTTTCTCAACATAGTAGCCCTAGGGTGACCTAACCTATCATGCCAAAGATGTAAAGTCTTAGGATCACTAAGCTTCAGGCTCGACTTTGTTGTTTTGGCCATAACAGAATGTGATTCAACATTGGAGATTGTCGTGTAATATAACCCTGAGGAGAGTGCACTTAGTTTTTCTAGTATTTGCTTATGGCTTCCAATACTAGTAATGATGCATAAGTATTCATTGTTACCTTCGCTTACAGTCTCAATGTGGTACCCATTCACTCTGATGTCTTTGAAACTAATCAAGTTTCTTTGAGACTTTTTTAGAACAAAGCATCTTTAATGAATAGATGGGTACCATTAGGTAACATCATATGGCCTCTTCCGGAGCCTTCAATCATCTGCATAGGTCCAGCTATGGTGGATACCTTTTGTGGAATGAACATCAATTCTGAAAAAAAAAATTCTGATTTTTCAGAATGGTGTGTGTTGTGGCACTATCTACCAAATAGAGATTGTCCTCAGTTCCATGATCTATACCTTAAACAAAAATAATAAAACATCATAACTATACAATCACATGATTAAAACTGAAATAATTAAAAAAAAACACTCACCATAAATTAGGACATTAATGAAGTTTTCTATCAAAACAAAAAAGTCTAAGAAACATGCATCTCAAATGAACTAAAAAAATTTAAGTTTGTGATGTTCAAAGAATCATGGGTCTTCTAGACCATGCCAGGGGGTGCCCCCAAAAGATTATTAAATGCCTCATTTTCCAGATGTTGGTTATCTTCATCCTCAAAGAAGTCACGAGTCTCCAAGTTTGTAATGTCAATTGGAGGCCTCTCCGATGTCATTATATCCCAATTCAAGCCTTCTAGATCATTTGCCACTGCTGAATGAACAGAGGCTTTGTATCGTTCCACCACTTCCTTTGGTGCACGGCAAGTGCGTGACCAATGCTCACTTCTTCCACATCTGTGGCACGTGTCATCAAGACGGTGGGAAGGATTTGCCGGTGGATTCTGGTTGTTCTTATGCTGAGGTCCAGACCACTTCTGGTGATTTTTGAATTTTGGTGGATGACCTTTAAAACCACCTCACCTGGAGGAGTTATGTTCTCCACCTCTACTGGAGGATTTATGTTTGTCATTCCCCCTACCTCTGCCTCTATTTGAGCTAAGACTGGTATTTGCTTCAGGAACTACCAAAGATCCAATTAGTCTGGAGTTATGATTTTCATCAATACTATGGAATTCTATTCAGCGATTAGGAGACATGAGATAAGTTTTGAATATTTGGAGAAACGTCGCTCTCGATACTGCTGTTGCAGAAGCACATTCGAGGCATGAAAAGTGGATAACGTCTTCTCCAACATCAGTAAGATATTCATTTTTGAGGTCGTCATGTATGTGGTGGCGCAGGAAGATGAGGGCTAACGCCTTTTCCTCTAGGGACATCTTGTTACCTTCCTTTATGGTCTCTCCCAATTTCTTAGATTGTAAGTGGATTTTAGCATCTAGTTGCCAAGATAAGTAATTGTCCCCATTTATGTTAAGTGCTTTAAAGTCAAGTTTAGCCAGATTTGCATCATGCAAGAATTGTAATAAGAAATATATATTAAGTTAACCGTGTGCAGGTAATCAATAAAGTAATAATGAAATATTAACATCAGAAGTAATTAAGGAAGGAATTTAAAAAAAAAATTAGCCAAAGAAAAGTTAGAACATCAGATTCACAACTTTGAGAATCAGAACTGCTGATTCTGTCAAGACTTCAGACTTGATTTAGAATTTCAAGTTCAAAACTTTGAGAATCAGAACTGTCGGTTCTGTTAAAACTTCATGCTTGATTTAGAACTTTTGGTTCATGACACATGAGATTAGAACTGCAGGTTCTGTCAAATCTTCAGGTAGAACTTCTGGTTCTAACAAATCATCAAAGCTTTTGGTTCTGTCAAATTTTTTTCATATTTAGTTTTATGGCCGTATAATTTATTTGGATTTAAACAAAAAACTCCAGGTTTTGATTTATGGATATGAATCTACAGGTTCATATCAGTATTCCAACTTCTAGGACTGTTGGTCCATAGATTGGTGAACTTCAGGTTCAGTTTTTTTAGAACTTCTGGTTTCATTCATAGTATTAATAAATTTAAATTAAAAGAAAAAAATCATGCAAGACAATGAACAGTAACTAAACACTAAATTACAGTAAATAAGTATCGTAAACTAATTTTATGCATTCTAATAGATTAGATCTGAACTATGGTTTATAAACAACTTACTGTGATTGCAGTCGAGAAAAATTTCTAACCGTTGAGATGCTAATCTGTTGCATCTATTGGGTAATGATCGTCGCCACGAATCTGCAGATTCAAACCATTCGTCGATTGGAGGTTGGATGAAGAAGTTATGGACAGGCCCAATAACAAGATGGATTCCTCATGCAAGCGTTCCAAGATTAAAAGTACGTGGGGCAAAGAGGAATAAACAAGAGATGGATGGCTTCTGGCTCGTGACCCGAGGCAACTGGGTAATGGATCGCCTAAAGCAAAGGTTTGAAACAAACCTTGTGTTGCACGCAAGCCAAGAAAGTCTTTGAGGGAGGAAAAACCAAGATAGGAATGGAAGGTCTTTGTTTCTTTTCAATGCACACAAAACGTGGCAGAATGGTGGCTTATAAAAAAATAAAAAATAAAACAAACATGGCAGAATGGCTTATAAAGGTCTTTGGTGTTGCACGCCAACTGAGGCTAAATGTTGGAAACAAAGCTGTAAAAGGTCTTTGGGTTTTCTTCTCAACGTACGCAAAAAGGGTTTTGAAGGCTTGGTTTTTTTTTTCTTCTCGTGCTGATAACGTGTCATAAAAAGGAGAGACTAAGAGAAAAAAGATTAGAGGGAGAAGAGAGAGAGTTTTCTATTATCTCATTATATGTGTACAAATACAAAGGTAGAGATGCCTATTTATAGCCAAAGTAACCCCATAAGAGAGGAACCCTAATTCTAACCATAACTCATCTCAAGTGAGCATCCACCCAAGATCCATATCTTATAACAACCAAATCTAGTCAGATAATCTCATATCGAAGTGACATAACTTGTTTTCAAACTAGTTATGATTTCAAACACAGGTAAATTCATATAAACTCATATAAATTCACGCCAAAGTCAAATAACTTCACATCAAAGTCAGATAAATTCACAGCAAACTCAGATAAATTCACTTCAATCCAGTTTAATTCGTATCACACTCAGATTAATTCAAAGCAACACAAATAAATTCTTATCAAACTTAGATAAATTTATATCAAACACAAATAAATTTATGTCAAAGTCATATAACATCTTGCCAAAGTCAGATAACACATACAAAACTTGATTAATTCACATCAAACTCAGAAAAAACTCATTTAAAACCAAGTTGAATACATTTTAAAGTCAAATAAAATCATTTGAAATATACAGATAAATTCAATAAAAACTTAGTGAAAATCGTGTTAAAGTCACATAAATTCAGTTGAAACCATGTTTAATTAATAACAAACGTAGTCAAATTGAAATCAAACTCAGATAAAATCATGTAATATACAGATAAATTCATTTAAAGTCCTATTTAATTGATCACGGACTATGATAACTTTACAACAAGCTTAGATAAATACATGTCATAGTCAAATAACTTCATATCATACTCCGATATATTCAAATCAAAACTTAGATAAATTTATGACAAACTCATTTAAGTTCAAGTCAAGATGATTCGGTTGCTCGAGGTCAACGATGAGTTGATTTTGCTTCTTTCTGAAGTTTCCTTCATCTTCGCTTTCGGAATCTTTATTTTGTTTATGTTTCGGAGTGTATGATGGAATATTTTAAAGCGGAGCGTGTTTGGTGACGTATAGAGTATGTAAAGAGAGGGTGTTTTTTTCTTTTTGACTCAATTAATGTTAAAAGAGGACCGTTGCCTCTATGAGAAAATGTCTTGGACCCCAGGCTATGAAACGAAGTGTTAAGGGACCTGCCGCCAAACGCTATTATTTTATATTGGCATGCCACATCCTCAAGTGCTTGGAGAATCTTTGGAGAAACTATGTTAGTAAAGCCTTGCATATCAAGAAACTACACTTAGCAAGAGATCCTTTGGAAATCCAAATTATTGCCTAATGAACTTGTAAGGTCCCCGACCTTAATGGGTCAGTTAGCCCATTAATCTCGCGATTTCATTAATTGTCATGCTAGTTAATTAGGTGGGTTTAGTGTATGATCGAGTTTCTTTTACTATGAGAATAGTTTCCATAAAGTTTCGTGAGATTCCAAATGCGTTTAGCCCTAGCAAGAGGGTCGTTTGTAATTTAGGAGAAAAATGGGATTTTTTCTAGAAAATTCTATTTTCCACAATTTTAGGCTCATTAGAAAGGTCTCATCATGCTCGTCATTTTTCTCTCTTGGCTCGTTGTGATCCGGCGAACCGAAAGCTCACAAATACTTCAATTTCCCTTAGACCCACTTATTAAGGGCAAACTTGTCATTTCCCCTTCCCCATTCCTCTCTAACCCACGATCAGCCCTAACCTCTCTTTATTCTCTGCAACAAAAGATCTACAGTAGCCCATTCTCTCCTTTCTCTCCATCTCCAACCCCAGAATCAGCCAAAGGAGCCAACTTCAAGACGATCCAGGCCAGTCATCTTCTTCCTCTTATCTTCCCCTTCCTCTAGCTAGACATCATTTTGGTAAGTTGTCCTTATCTTCATCTTCCAAAATCTCCTTCCTTTTCTTAGATCTAGTCTTGTATGTGATTTTCCCCTTCCTCTGTCTTTTCTTTTGTGTTCTAGGTTTGGTTTGTGAGCTTTTGAGAGTGGATTGGTGGTGATAGTGCGTAGAGAGATTCATCTCCTCCATTTTCCCCAAATTTCTTTTTTTCTTGGTTGAGGCAAGTAGATATGCAATGTATGATTAATTATGCATGTATGATTATTGATTGATGGTGATAATATGCTAGATTACCCAATTTCAAGCTTGTTTTGTGTATTGATTTGGGTTTAACAAGTTAGTTTAGAATTGGGTATAGATTACCCCTAAATTGCATAATTGGTTGGTCCTAAATGGTACAATTTGTTAGATTAGATGTGTTGTGGATGAATGTGATTGTTGGGAGAGCATGGAGGCACGGTTTGTGCAGGAATAGCCATTGGGAATGGCTGGAGAAAGAATATGCAGGAACCTAATTTGGGATCTCTGTCCGCTACACGATTGATCGGACAAAGGACAAACTCATTTAACTGGATGTCGTCCGAGCTCGGGAGGTCTGATCAATCGAATGACCCTGTTGGATCGGTCGGACCTTCGGTCTGATCGATCGGATGGTTTACTGTTATATATGTGACCAAATTCGAATCACCATAGCTTTTAATCCATTCGTTGGGTTTTTAAGTTCTATATATCATTGGAAAGCTCTCGGGACGTAGAATCCATTGATCTAGATTTCATATATAATAGAGATGGGAAAAAAAGGTAGATGTTGGATTAATGATTCAAACCCTGTCTTTTTGGAAAAAAAGACTTTGAACTTAGGTTTGGGCCTTAGGTGATGGATCCCTTGAACCTACTCTCACATGACCATTACTGGGGAATGAAAATGAAGTACATCGCTTGGTGTGCTTCATTGGTTGTCTAGGCTTTTCCGTGTATTAAGCATGGTTTACTTGAATGCGCGTGGAACTATGTTAATCGATGCTTGCTAATTATGTACATCAAGGGTTCCTTCCAATAGAGCATCGTTGACTCAAATTCCATACGTACTTCGATAGATCATGTGTGGTATGTGGTTGACAACCCTTGCTTAGGATTGGATTGTAACTTCCTCCTTGACTTGTGAATTGTAACAGTTGATATCGTATCCTTGTACACTCTCTTGGTATAAAATACTTAATTAATTATGAAATATAAATCCTTATAAAACTAGGTCTTGGACCAGACTTAGAGTACCCTAAGACCTTATTATCATGTACTTGATAAACATGTGTGGCTAGATTGTTAGAGAACTACTCGTTGGGATTCATGGACTTGTTTTGTAACTTGGCTTGATTGGAGTACTCCCTATAATATGGACTTGTGTATTGAGCTAGTCAGATATGCTTGTCTTGATTCTCGTGTCAATCACCACATCATTAGCCATTATCCAACCACGGTACAATCTACTGTGGGGAGGATTGCATTTCATGACCAGATGCAGTTTGGAGGGTTTAGGTGGGCCGATTACTCGGACACCGGAACGGGCAATCGGATTGAACAGCGCCCATGGCATAAAATAGTAGGGAACGGGTTTGGACCGTGCTACTATTCCTAGGACTGGGAGGTTGGATCCCAGTGGAGCCAGAATCTGGTGTCAATGATCTAGATAAGATTGCTACCAGGACCTCGGGAGGTGTCTTGGACATCCTCGGAGTCTCCCTTGCTTGCATCTTACATTTGCATTATGTTGATGGTTGCTCTTGCTAGATGTTGCAAGTATTTCTTGTTATTGATTCGTGTATTGTATTCATGCTTATGCCTAGCTTAATTTCCTTGTATTCACATGATTATATACCTATCTTTATTCTTATATTTGAGACATATTATACTTATTTATGCCTTGCTTATCTTTTGCTTAACACGTCGTTGAGTCTTGTTCCTTGGTGTATAGACACCACTGCAAAGACTACGAGGAGGCAGCAGGTGAGGAGGTCCAAGAGGATCTCCAACTGGCTGAGGAAGAGTGAGAATGGCATGTCGATGAAGTGGAGTGGTGTGTCGATGAGAGAGATTCATGGGACTTCCATTAGATTTACTATTATTCTTTTATTATTCATCATTGCATTATTTTTGTTATTGACTCTTATGTTTCTCCAAATGGTCTAGGACTTTGGGATGGCCATTTGTTTAAGATTTAAATTGTCTTTTGTTTCAGCTTTAATTATTTATTGATTCAACCTTAATATTAATGAGAATAAATGCCACTATTGTTTTGATTATTAATTTACAGGAAATGTGATTTGATCTATGACATGTTCCGCAAGTTATTTATTAAATGAGGCTTTAAAACATATCATCCTCACAGCGGACTTACGATTCTTGGGCTAAAAGGGTGAAGATTTTTAGTTAGCCCTAAAATTCACTCTTCGAATCCGATTTTTTCTCTAATCGGGTTTGGGGGATGTGATGGAGCTTTATTGGAAGGCAAGCATCACACAAAAGAGGAAAAAAAAAATTCCAACAAAATTTATAATTTCTTACAAACTTGGTAGCCAAGGAAGAATTGTTCCCAAACAATGAAGATTTCAAGCAAGAAAAGAGGAACCAAAAGAAGAAACAAAGGGGGCGCAAACTCTATTTAAAGAGCCATATGGGACGTCCAAGAGCTATGGTTGAAATCATCCACCTCTCCCTCTAGCTTAATTACATTCCATCTCTCCCTTTCTTGCCTCTCCATCTCAAGCCATCAAGAGGGTTCTTCTCAAAGGCCACACCACCACTCTTGTTTTCTCAACTAGAAAGAGGGATTCTCAATCATCCTAGTATGTATTTTTAGTTACTTTTAATTCTTAATCTTATGCATTCAATTGCATGCTAGTATAAAAATACCTTGTTTCTTGTTTTGATTTCTTGTGAATCTTGATATTGGTTTTGTGAATCATGCAATAGGGTTAGCTTTTTTTTTCTTTTGGTTAAATAATTGGATTGAATTGGAATCATTATAACTAACAACCTACCTTATTATCCCTACAATATAACTTGTTTTATACGGATACAAGGTATTTTGGATACAAGGTATTTTTGGAGGCAATGCAAGGTGAGGTTGAAAAGAATTGAACGGAAAAGGAATAGTGTCCAAATCTGAAAATTATTTATTAAAATGTGAAGCTTGTCATTCTCAACTTGGATTGACAACCCAAATTGAAGAATGAGACCCTAGGTTTGCACCTCTAAATTTCTTGGACCCTTAGTTGAGAAGAACTAAAAGAAGCAACTCACCACTTTTATATATCAGTATTTTACCACCTTTGATTTGTGCACACCACCTATATTTTCTGCATTTTTTTTTCAATTTATGCGCTTTATCTTTCTATCTTTACATAAATATGTTAGGATTATATTACCACTGAAACTACATTAGTTTTCATGCATATTTTGCATATTTTAGAACATGTGTAGTGTCTGAAATTGATCCATTTAGATTGCATATACGTAGTTACAGGCATAGTAGGGAACGACTATACCTAGGATGCATCATTTTACATGTTAGTTTCATATTAGTTTTCTTTCTTTATTTCCGAGTTTAATTAGTTATTTTATGCGTTGTTAGATCAGGTTTTTAGCGATAAAAGATTTTAGGTTCGGATTCATATATTCATGCATAGCTTTTCATGCATACTATCTTACTAGTTGGCTAGGCTTTCATGCATTGTCATATAAATTTTCTGCATTAATCATTATATTTGCATCATGTTAGAATTTAGAAAGAAGATCTCAGATCTGAAATAGGTTTTAAGGAAAGTTTAACTGCATACTAGATCAGGTTAGGATCATATTTAATTTAGAAAACTAACTTTTCCATACATTGTGTGAAAATTTCTGCATTGTTTTATTTTTGAAAAATTACAACTTAGGATTAGTTTCCATTTTTTATTTTGTTAGTAACTTTGATTAGTTTCCTACATTTAGATTCTTTCTAATTGTGTTTCATGAGAAGATTTTTAAACTAAGAAAGTTCCTAATTTCAGAAATTTTAGATAGTTGATTTATTCTCTAACATATTTCGATATGATTTATTTCCTTTTATATTTGAATGTTTGTCCTTAATATAATTTGATTCGGTTTCTAATTTTAATTTGTGTTCATAGTAAGATTTATTTTAGGGAATTTTAGGAAATAATTAAGGTTAGACTCTGACAATTAAATTTTATGTATGAGAATAAGAAAACTACAAGTCAGTGGTTCGTACCTCAGTTTTTTTTATGAAAATACTTCCTTTGACAATATCGTCAACTATTTATGATATCGTCAACCTATCCTCATGGAAAGTGCCCCAAATTGATTGATTTCAAGCCCCCCGATCTCTCTCTTCCTCTCCTTTTGTTACCCGCTTTCATCCTCCTCTCCTTCCGCTATCCCCACTTAGATGGTATTGGCAATATTTTTTTTCTTTTGTTTTGCCTTCTTGTTTTGAGATTGTCACGCCCCCAGACTGAGGCCCTGATAATCAAGTCCTTAATCCGGGAACGCGGTGCGACAGGTCAAAAAATTCCACTCGCAAGCGCTAATTATTTTCCCACAGGATTCTGCAATGAGGATCCCAGACGATCCATCACAACCTATCAATCAATTTCACAACAGATAATAATATACGGAAGCATGTAGCAAAATAAAAATCAAATGAAACACAAGTTAATTGCACAAGCTTTATATCAAAAGAGAAATATATATATATATATATATATATGAGCATAACCCAAAGTTAGTTAAAGTTGTGAAGATCACAAAAGGATATTAAGATTTACAACCCAACAAGGCCAACAGAGGCCATAAACAAAGTTCCCAAAATAAGAGTCACTCCCCAAAAGATGTTATCGAAACTTCAGACCCAACAAGACGTCTACAAGACATCATTTGGCTGCCACTCGTGCTCCACCAGAGGCCCTACTGTCTCATCCGCGCACTTTGTCTCAAAGGCTGCAGGTCCAACATCTAACACGAAGCAGAAAGTATCAGACACGACGGTCTGGCAGGTGAATAAAACAGATAAGATATACAAGTTTTATAAATGTCATGTTTAAAAAAAATCATAAAATGCAATTGAAACGAACATATGTATAGAATAACTCAAATGAACCATTTCTGTGTAATAAAAGAATTTCATAATTTAAATATTTCAAACTAACTGACAAATAATCAAAATATTGGCAAACCACATTTGGCTATATTCTCTTATTACCGAAGTAACAAGACCACACAAACAGAAACCGTTGCCATATAAATGGCCGGAACAAATAATCGTTGCCATAAGAGATGGCCGGAACAAATAGATAGAAACCGTTGCCACTACCCGTGGGATCGAAATACAGAACTGTTGCCATGGCCGGAACAGACAGAGTCCAAATTGCAGTTCACAGATAATTTAAAGATCCCAAGCCGGGTGATCAGCCCAACAAGGTAACCTAAGCTTAGTGGTGCCGTTTACAACCAAATCCTGAATCGATACAAGTCAAATCATAGTAATACATTTCCAAAATCAATAAAAGGACTACTCCTGATCAAATACATACTGACAAATTTAGATGGATTAAATGAGTAGCCTTACTGATATTTTTAGAGGTGGCAAACCACTCAAATCTAATTCAATTCAATTCATAGAAAAACATACAAATTTTACAACCTTGGAATGAAGTAATGTACATAATGGTTTAATGGCTTACCACGGGTCGTCTCGATATACACTTAGGCTCCTAATGTCGATAATAAATGAGGAGCTTGGTGCCACTGAAGATCTCCGACAATTAAGGATATAAAGTGTATATTAAGACTTTAATAAGTTCCCGGGTAATTCTAACATCAAGCAATTCCATCACTTTTCCCCATTTAAATTTCACGATTCAAAATAATTCGATTCAATGTATTCATTCCGGACTTCCATGCATCAATAGGGGTTAAATGAGGTTCAAACAATGGAGGAAATGGGCTGGAAAAAAGGGCCTGAAATGGGCTAGAAAAAACCCAGGAAATGGGTTGAAAACGGCCCAGAAAACGGCCCAGAAAACAGGCTTGGGCCGCTCGAGCGGTGATGGGTCCGCTCGAGCGTAGCCCATCCAGAAGCTGGAACGCTCGAGCATCTAGCATCTCTGGCCCGCTCTGCTGCCAGGCAGAGCCTGGTCCGCTCGAGCGGCCCCTGGGCTTCTGCCCTGTCCAATTTGGTGCAGATTCCTGCACCAATTCCTTTCCTTTCTAAGTCATTTCCCTCCTTCTTTCTCATTCAATTCCACCTTCTTCTTACACCATTTGAATCATCTTTAATATTGATAATCTTCATTTATCCATTAACTATTACCTTCATTCAAACATCAAGAAAGACAATTTCAGAATTTAAAATATGAGTGACTAAAGAAATCTCTAACTGAAGTGTTCATCATTTTGAATCATAACAAAGAGAAACTAAAATCATATTACTAAAGCATAGTCTGAAATAGCTTAACAAGGGATAACCTTAACCCATTCTGAAACTCACATTTTTATAGCAAATTAACATTGAAGTACCTGACATATTCAACTCAATATTTCAAGGAGAAATCAAGATTTAGATAGCATGCATTCTCAAATAGGATTATCCACTTGCCTTTACTGAAATGGGTCTCAAGACAGTCCAATATCTCCTACACAGTCAGCTTCAATCCTATACCAAAACCCATGGAAAAACCCATTTCAAAATCCACAAAAATTTGGAAAACAATGGAGTTCCATAAAAGAGTCCATGCATGTATCAAAATAGGCTTCTATTGATTTAGTAAAACCAAAATTTGGGAAAGAGACAACCATTGCTAACCTTGAGAAGCTCTAAAGAAGAAAAAGAGCTTGGAGAAGGGGGAAATCCGAGCTGGAATCTCACAAAGATGGTACAAATGGGTAGCCTGGAAGATGAGGAAGAGATTGGTATGATTTGTTCTTCAATGTGGGTGAATTAGCTATACATGCAAGAGGAGAGAAGGTGAGAGGAAGAAAGAAGTTTCTCCCTAGTTGTTACAGGAAAGTGAAATGAAGAGAAGAGGAAGATGACTCAACATGGGCTGGGTTATGAAATAAGGTGAGTTGTGGGCCCTAGTGACCCTAAAACTTCAAGGGTTTAAAACTCCTATTTATGGGTCCCGAATGAAGTCGACGAAGAAGAGAAAAATGATCGTCGAAAAATTTAGTTTTCAAAAAAGTAGATTTTCCTCATGATTTTCAAATTTTCAAAATTTATGCACAAATTTAGTTTAAAAAGACGAATTTGCCCATTTTTCTCGAAAATCATGGTTTCTGGGGTTCGAATGCAAACGGAACAAACATGAAAGTTGCTAGGATCATAATAACAAATTCAAAAATATCGAAATCCATATTTTTCAGAAACCAAAAAAATAAATTCCCACACTGACACGCGTCACATGGGCCACCCCGGGCCCAATCAAACCAAACTCAACGCGCTCAAAATTCCCCAAAGCTATTCAAAATTCTAATCTAACTAAAAATCTAAGCTAATCGTCCTCTCTCCCACTTAGAGACTAATCACAGTTAAAATAATGATAAAATATACTAAACCTGGGTCGGGGCCTGACATCCTCCACCCCTTAAAAGTATTTGGTCCTCCAAATGATCACTAACCTCTGGTAGCAAGTGCGGGTACTTCTTCTGAACCTGTTCACGCAATTCCCAAGTAGCCTCTTCTGGTTTATGGTTCTCCCAAAGCGCTTTTACCCATTGAATCGTCCGGTTTCTCAATTCTTGCTCTTTCGTATCAATGATTCTAACCGGTTTCTCAACATAAGTGGCATCTTCCCGAACTTCCAATGGTTCATGTCTTAGCACATGTGAGGGGTCTAAAACGTATTTCTTCAACATCGAGACATAAAACACATTGTGCACACCCGAAAGTTCTGGCGGTAAGGCGAGTCTATAAGCCACTTCACCAATACGACTCAGGATCTCATACAGTCCAATGAGTTTTCTTGACAGTTTACCCTTCTGACCGAACCTCAAAGTTCCTCTGGCAGGTGATACTTTCAAAAACACCTTATCTCCTACTTGAAATTGTAGGTCTTTCCTCCAAACATCTGCATAACTTTTCTGTCGGCTTCTCACGACCTTCAAACGCTCATGAATGAGTTTAACTTTCTCATTAGTCTCACCAATCAATGTCGGTCCATGAAAGTTGCGTTCTCCGACTTCTTCCTAACATACTCGAGTTCTGCATCTCCTTCCATATAGTGCTTCGAAAGGTGCCATCCCTATACTCGAGTGGTAACTGTTGTTATATGCGAATTCGCAAAGAGGTAAGCTCTCATCCCACTGAGTCTTGAAGTCAAGCACACATGTCCTAAGCATGTCCTCCAATGTCTGGATGGTCTTTTTTGATTGTCCATCTGTCTGTGGGTGATACGCCGTGCTAAACTGAAGTTTAGTATGCATGGATTCATGCAAAGTCTTCCAGAATCTCAAGACAAATCTGTTATCTCTGTCCGATGTGATGGAGACTGGTTGACCATGTCAACTGACAATCTCGTTAACAAACGTTTGTGCCAATGATAACATTTGCATCTTCTTTCCTGTCTTCAACAGAATGAAACATGCAGACTTTGTCAATCGGTCAACTATAACCCATATGGCATTGTTTCCTCTGTTAGTTGTCGGTAGACCCGAGATAAAATCCATCGTAAGATGTTCCCATTTCCACTGTGGAATCTCTAATGGTTGCAAAAGACCTGCTAGTTTCTGATGCTCTACCTTAATCAACTGACAAGTCATGCATCAGGACACAAATGCTGCAATTTCTTTCTTCATATTGTTCTACTAGAATCTGCTCTTCAAATTATGGTACATCTTTGTACTCCCCGGGTGCATAGAATACTTGGTGCTACGGGCTTCAGCCATGATTTCATTTCTCAAGTCATCAATATTTGGAACGAATAATCGGTCATGGAAGTACAATACTCCATCCATGATTCTGAAATCTGGGCGATCTGAAATGTGCTCCACAATTTTTGCTAAGTCTGGATCCTGTAGCTGAGTCTCCTTGATTTTCCGCATGAAAGTAGGCTTAGATACTGACATGTTTGCTAGCATAACACCTTGTCTCAACGGTTGAAACTCAACTCCTAATTCTTCGAATTGTTGGAGTTTACCCATTCCTTGCAAACTAGCCATGCTCCTAGATTTCTGCTCAATGCGTCTGCCACGACATTTTCTTTTCCTATATGGTATTTGATTGGAAAATCGTAGTCTTTAATATATTTCATCCATCTCCTCTGTCTCATGTTCAACTCCTTTTGGGAGAAAAAATACTGGAGACTACGATGATCCAAGTGAACTTCAAATTTTTCTCCATATAAATAGTGTCTCCACATCTTTAGTGCAAATACAACTGCTGCCAATTCTAAGTCATGAGTCACATAATTCTTCTCGTGTTCCTTCAGCTACCTTGAGCCATACGCTATGACTTTGTCATCTTGCATTAACACACATCCAAGTCCCACAGTCGAAGCATCTGTATAAACTACAAAATTACTACTACCTAAAGGTAAGGTGAGAACTGGAGCTGTGGTTAATTTCTTCTTCAACTCTTCAAAACTTGCTTCACACTATTCGGTCCACACAAATGGCACGTTTTTTCGGGTTAGTTCGGTCAAAGGTGCTAGAATAGATGAAAATCCTTGCACAAACCTTCTGTAGTAGCCTGCTAGACCCCGAAAACTCCTGATTTCGGTTACATTCCTTGGCCTCTCCCAATTAATGATTACTTCTATTTTTGCCGGATCGATTGCTAAACCTTATTTGGAAATAATATGACTGAGGAAAGAAACTTGTGTCAGCCAAAAATCACATTTCTCGAGCTTTGCATACAACTGGTTATCCTTTAACAACCGCAGCGATGCCCTCAGGTGTTGCTCATGCTCTTATTTAGACTTGGAGTATACTAATATGTCATCAATGAAGACAACTATGAACTAATCTAAGTGAGGTGCAAAATTTTTATTCATTAGTGCCATGAACACAGCTGGTGTGTTCGTCAGTCCAAAGGGCATTACTAAAAATTCATAGTGCCCGTATCTTGTCCGGAAGGCTGTCTTCGGTACATCTGATTCTCTTACTCTCAGCTAATAATATCTGGATCTCAAGTCTATCTTCGAGAAATACTCTGCTCCTTGCAATTGATCAAATAACTCATCTATTCTTGGCAATGGATATTTATTTTTTATGGTCACTTGGTTCAATCTTCTGTTATCTATGCACATTCTCAAGCTTACATCCTTCTTCTTAACAAATAACTATGGGGCTCCCCAAGGTGAGATGCTTGGTATAATAAAATACTTTTCCGACAACGCTTGCAACTGAAGTTTCAATTCACCCAATTCTGTAGGAGCCATTCTATACGGTGCGATGGAAATTGGAGCTGCTCCTGGCATAAGCTCTATGGCAAATTCCACTTCCCTGACTGGTGGCAATCCTGGAATTTCTTCCGAAAATCCATCTGGAAATTCGTACATTACGGGGATTTTCTCCACCCCTTGGGACTGTTTGTCCTCTGTAATAAATGCTATGAATCCATCGCATCTGCTTCTCAATAGTTTAACTGCTAATAATGCTGAAATAACATCAGCCTATGAAACCTTTTTCTCTCCATGAAATTCCACCCCTGATGATGCTCCATCCAACTTGAAGGAAATAGTTTTGTTAAAACAATCCATACTGGCATGATGTCCAAACAACCAATCCATCCCCAAAATGACATCGAAGTCATGCATGTCTAGCAAGATAATGTCTGCTGGAAATGTGACATCACCTATCTTAACTGTGCAACTAGGGTGATATGTGCTACAAATAACTTGTTTCCCTACTGGTGTTGTGACAGTTAGAATAAAGTCTAGTTCACTAATAGGCACATCAATCAATTTAGCAAACATAGGAGATAGAAAAGAATGTGTGGATCCAAGATCAAACAATACTTTAGTTTTTATTCCACAAACAAGAAGTATACCTTCAACTACGTTGCCCACTGCATCCACGTCCGCTTGTTTCAGGTGATACATGCGTCCTTGTTGTTGAGGTCTGTTTCTATTCTGGTTCAGTCTTGCCTGTTGTGCATTCCTGTTTTGCTGAGGTGGACGAGTGTTCTGATTCTGAGGTTGTTGGTAGGGCTGCTATTGTTGGTTCTGAGTTGCTTGCTGATTCTGCTGGGTGACCTATTGCCCTGGTTCCTATTGTTTGGACAATCTTTCATCAAGTTATCTGTAGGCCACACTTAAAGCATCCGCCCGTGACTCTATAACATAGGTGGGAATGATGGTTCTTACCACAGTGTTCACATCCACCTTGCCTTTGGGGCTTTTGATTTGGCTTTGACTTCTTGCCTTGATAGGGTCTCTGTCCTTGCTGCTGCTGACGTTTCCTCTGGGTATCCTTAATAATCTTGTTATTGATGTTTTCAAATTTATAAGCTCGTTTGATTGCCTCTTGGAATGTAGCTGGTAGGATAACACCTGAAGCATCTCTTTCAATAATAGGGTTAGGTCCCTCTAAGAATTTGATAATCTTTTTCTCCTCAGTATCGACGAGCTCTAGTGCATAGCGGGACAGTCTTTCCAGACCGTCATGTCTCCTTATGTGAGTAGCTGAAACTCCACAGCCATTTGTATCTTGATATGAGCGGGCACATACTTCTCAGTGAACTGCTCCTTGAAAGTAGCCCACGCGATATCATTAGCAATGTCCTGATAGCCATCCTTGAGTGTTTTCCACCAAATGTTGGCCAAGCCGATAAACATAGAGGCTGCTAGAAGAACTCGTTGTCTGCATGTGCACTGAAAAAGGTCGAAGATGTTTTCTGTATGGACTAACCAGTCATCTGCTATCAAAGGATCCTCCTTCCCTGTGAATTCTTTTGGACCTCTCTTCTGGAAGCGTTCGAATAATGCATTCGGGTTATTGTCACGGTCATTGATAACAATCTGAGCACCCATGTGTTGAGGTTGAGCATGTTATGGTCTCCTACCCAACACTTCTAACAATTGCCTCTGTACTTGTGTCAATTCCTCATCTTTCTTGGCCATCTGCTCTTGCAGTATGGCCTGATTCTCATTGGCTTTCCTCTGTTGTTCCATCATCATCTCATTTGTTTTCTATTGCTGTTCCATCATCCTTTGCATAAAGTCCTAGAATTGATTATCTCCAGAGGAGCCTGCAGTATGAGCATTGCTGGAAGAAGGATTTGTGTTTGAGTGGTCCCTGCGTGGAGGCATTTTGCTACAAAACCATTTGTTAGTACAATAAAATATATCAAGAAAAACACACCCACAATCCCCACGCGATATTAACTAACGAAAATTCTAACGGATCCTCTCCACATCCCTATGTTTCTAATGTCTTTTAATTGCCCGACATAATTCTCGCTCTAATATCAAGTCATGTCACGCCCACAAACCAAGGCCCTGATAATCAAGTCCTTAATCTGGGAACGCGGCGCAACGGGTCAGAAAATTATGCCCGCACACGCTAATTATTTTCCCACAGGATTCCGCAGTAAGGATCCCAGACGATCCATCACAACCTATCAATCAATTTCACAATAGATAATAATATGCGGAAGCATGTAGCAAAATAAAAATCAAATGAAACACAAGTTAATTGCACAAGCTTTATATCAAAAGAGAAATATCATATATATATATATATGAGCATAACCCAAAGTTAGTTAAAGTTGTGAGGATCACAAAAGGATATTAAGCTTTACAACCCAACAAGGTCAACAGAGGCGATAAACAAAGTTACCAAAATAAGAGTCACTCCCCAAAAGATGTTATCGAAACTTCAGACCCAACATGACATCTACATGACATCATTTGGCTGCCACTCATGCTCCACCGGAGGCCCTACTGTCTCATCCGCGCACTTTGTCTCAAAGGTTGCGGGTCCGAGACACCAAGCAGAAAGTATCAGACACGACGGTCTGACATGTGAATAAAACAGATAAATATACAAGTTTTATAAATGCCATGTTTAAAAAAATCATAAAATGCAATTGAAACGAACATATGTACATAATAACTCAAATGAACCATTTCTGTGTAAATAAAAGAATTTCATAATTTAAATATTTCAAACTAACTGACAAATAATCAAAATATTGGCAAACCACATTTGGCTATATTCACCTATTACCGAAGTAACAAGAGCACACAAACAAAAACCGTTGCCATATAAATGGCCGGAACAGATAACCATTGCCATAAGAGATGGCCAGAACAAACAGACATAAACCATTACCACTACTCGTAGGACCGGAATACAGAACCGTTGCCATAGCCGGAGCACACAGAGTCCAAACTGCAGTTGGAAAATAATTTAAAGATCCCAAGCTAGGTGATCAGCCCAACAAGGTAACCTAAACTTAGTAGTGTCGTTTAAAACCAAATCCTGAATCGATACAAGTCAAATCATAGTAATACATTTCCAGAATCAATAGAAGGACTACTCCTGATCAAATACATACTGACAAATTTAGATGGATTAAATGAGTAGCCTTACTGATATTTTTAGAGGTGGCAAACCACTCAAATCTAATTCAATTCAATTTATAGAAAAACATACAAATTTTACAACCTTGGAATGAAGTAATGTACATAATGGTTTAATGGCTTACCACGGGTAATCTCGATATACACTTAGGCTCCTAATGTCGATAATAAATGAGGAGCTTGGTGCTACTGAAGATCTCTTACAATTAAGGATATAAAGTGTATATTAAGACTTTAATAAGTTCCCGGGTAATTCTAACATCAAGCAATTCCATCACTTTTCCCCATTTAAATTTCACGACTCAAAATAATTCGATTCAATGTATTCATTCCGGACTTCCATGCGTCAATAGGGGTTAAATGTGCTTCAAACAATGGAGGAAATGAGCTGGAAAAAGGGCCTAAAATGGGCTAGAAACAGCCCAGGAAATGGGTTGAAAAAGGCCCAGAAAACAGGCCTGAGCCCTGCCCAGACCCACTCTAGCGGTGATGGGTCCGCTTGAGTGGAGCCCATCTAGAAGCCGAGCCGCTCGAGCGGCCAACATCTCTGGCCCGCTCTGCTGCCAGGCAGAGCTTGGTCCGCTCGAGTGGCCCCTAGGCTTCTACCCTGTCCAATTTGGTGCAGATTCCTACATCAATTCCTTTCCTTTCTGAGTCATTTCCCTCCTTCTTTCTCATTCAATTCCACCTTCTTCTTACACCATTTGAATCATCTTTAATATTGATAATCTCCATTTATCCATTAACTATTACCTTCATTCAAACATCAAGAAAGACAATTTCAGAATTTAAAATATGAGTGACTAAAGAAATCTCTAACTGAAGTGTTCATCATTTTGAATCATAACAAAGAGAACTAAAATCATATTACTAAAGCATAGTCTTAAATAGTTGAACAAGGGATAACCTTAACCCATTCTGAAACTCACATTTTTGTAGCAAAATAACATTGAAGTACCTAACATTTTCAACTCAATATTTCAAAGAGAAATCAAGATTTAGATAGCATGCATTCTCAAATAGGATTATTCACTTGCCTCTACTGAAATGGGTCTCAAGACAGTCCAATATCTCCTACACAATCAGCTGCAATCCTATACCAAAACCCATGGAAAAACCCATTTCAAAATCCACAAAAATTTGGAAAAAAATGGAGTTCCACAAAAGAGTCCATGCATGTATGAAAATAGGCTTCTATTGATTCAATAAAACCAAGATTTGGGAAAGAGACAGCCATTGCTAACCTTGAGAAGCTCTAAAGAAGAAAAAGAGCTTGGAGAATGGGAAAATCCAAGCTGGAATCTCACAAAGATGGTACAAATGGGTAGCTTGGAAGATGAGGAAGAGATTGGTGTGATTTGTTCTTCAATGTGGGTGAATTTGTTATACATACAAGAGGAGAGAAGGTGATAGGAAGAAAGAGGCTTCTCCCTGGTTGTTGCAAGAAAGTGAAATGAAGAGAAAAGGAAGATGGCTCAATGTGGGCTGGGTTATGAAATAAGGTGAGTTGTGGGCCCTAATGACCCTAAATTTCAAGGGTTTAAAACTCCTATTTATGGGTCCCGAATCAAGTCGACGAATAAGAGAAAAATGATCGTCAAAAAATCTAGTTTTCAAAAAAGTAGATTTTCCTCATGATTTTCAAATTTCAAAATTTATGCACAAATTTAGTGTAAAAAGATGAATTTGCCTCTTTTTCTCGAAAAACGAGATTTCTGGGGTTCGAATGCAAACGGAACAAACATGAAAGTTGCTGGGATCATAATAACAAATACAAAAATATCAAAATCCATATTTTTCAAAAACCAAAAAGATAAATTCCCACATTGACACGCGTCACACGGGCCACCCCGGGCCCGGTCAAACCAGACTCAACGCGCTCAAAATTCCCCAAAGCTATTCAAAATTCTAATCTAACTAAAAATCTAAGCTAATCAACCTCTACTCCCACTTAGAGACTAATCACATTTAAAATAATGATAAAATATACTAAACCTGGGTTGGGGCCTAATGGAGATTTCCCGTTTCTTTTTGTCTTGGACATGTGGGTGACTGTGACAAAGGAAAATGGAGAGAGAGAGTTATTAAGGACTTGGGATTCCATGTAGGCCATCATTTATTCTTCTCTCTTATTTCTCTCCTTCTCTCTATTTTTCATCTTCTTTTGTTCATCTTATTTGAGCAAGACAGAGAGAAATGTGAAATGGGGCAGCTACTATTCAACGTGTTCGATAAAATGTTTGAATGAACCTTGAGCCATGGAGATGGTTTAAATGAAGACATTGATGTTGCAGTGTGAAATGGGCACATATGTGATTCGTTTGGTGAGCACTGTACATTCTTGTTGAATTGAATTCGAGTGGGTGTTGGTTTGATGGTGATGAAAGTGATGATGAATGGAACGTCAAGATGGTGTGTGCAGGCATGAGTGAGTTTGGATGATGCAAGTGATTGATGGGTCTTATCTAATGAATCATTTTTTTTAATTAAAAAAAAGGAGACCTTTTTTATACAAAATTGATCAAATGGTAGACGAACTATACAAGGAAATGTTAGTACATGAATGTTGAGTACCGGTTAGTCCCAAAATTGATTGCAAGAACACTATGTTTATGAATGTTGATTTTTCACATTTATGTTCTACTGAGAATTCTGTATGGAACGATGTAATATGAAGACTCTACAATGTGAATGGCTTACAAAAAATTAGAGTAAAGTGTACATCATTCATTAAGTGTGTATGAAGTGTGTGAGATTGAAGTATATGATATAAAAGAAGGATGATGTTTAGAAGTTTTTTATTTATTTCAGGTATAACGTATTTAAGTGTATATGAATGTTTCAATATGAATGAAGTGTGTAATGTATGGAGTTATAGATGGTCAATGAGAAGACTCTTTAAAAGAACTCAATTGACGATATCGTCAACTGAGATGACACTATCATCAATCAATATAGAGGGTTTGAGCCCCATTTTTTATTCAAAAATTAACTCAATTGACTAATGCAATACTAAATATATAGAAAAATCTAAATGAGTCAGAATTTCAAAGGAAAAAAGAATTCAAAATTTATAGTATTTATTGAGGTGGGCGTTTATTGGCTAGAGATGATGATATCGTCAACACAGTTGAGGATATCGTCAAAACTGTTGTCAACATAGTTGACGATATCATCAACTAAGTTTGCAATATCATCAACACAGTTGAGGATATCGTCAAAATTGTTGTCAACACAGTTGACGATATCATCAACTAAGTTAGCAATATCGTCATCTGGGGTACTTTTGTCAAAAAAAATGTATGAACAACTAACTCGTAGTTTCATTATTTTTCTTTCATAAAACTATCTAATCAAACTATAAGATTAGTTATTTCGTAAAAATCCCTTTATTTTAAGTAAGTATTTAATTGGAAGTTCTAACTTTTATTTTCTTTTGCAGCAACTTGAGAATCTTTTTAGATTTAGGTTTCTAGTTTTAGGAGATTTTTTATTTCATTGGATTGTAATTAAATCTTTTAATTAAAGTAGGAATGATTGCAATTATCTTTTAATTAGGCTACTTTTAGATTTTATTTAGGGCAGGTTACAAGTTGGAAAACCTTATCTCACTTGCTCCCTATGGATCGACTTGGTCTCACCAATATTATCACTACAATCAAGGCTCTGCACAATATTATCACTACAATCAAGGCTCTGCACTTAGGGCTTGTTTGGATGCATACGAAAATACAAGAAAGTAATATTTTATAGAACATAATCTCTCATTTTCTAAATAAAAGAATCTTGTGTGTTTGGTTAAAGAAAAAAAACTGAAAGATTTTTTTCTTTCAAAAAACTCAATATTTCTTCTTACAGCTCCCCCATGTAAAACTTTCTACAATATAAAAATCTTTCAAAATAATGATTACAAAATTGTATAGTAAAGTAAATACTTTAGTTGACTAAATCCATCAAGATGTATTTGTTTACAGATATGGTAAAGTAAAGTAAAATGCAATAAAGGTGGGGTAAAGTAAAGGTGAGATAAAGTATATGGTGAAGCAAAGTGGGAGAGAATGGTAAAGTAGTTTCTTTTTTTGTGACTTTACTTTATCACATTTTATCATAGTTTTATATGGTAAATAAAAAGTGACCTGTTCACATGTGTAGTAAAGTAAAATAAAGATTGATGTCACATCATGGTAAAAGGTGAGTTAAAATAAGATGAGACGAAGTATGTGGTGAAATAAAGTGGGAGAGAGAGTTGTAAAGTAGTTGTTTATTGTATTGACTTTAGTTTACTACACTTTGCAATAGTTTCATATGATAAAAGAAAAGTAAATTACGGTAAAAAAAACATGGCAGTTGAACTTATAATAAAATATATTTTAACCGTAGCACCTTCCAAACAATGTTCGTGAACTCCAAGTGTAGTACTGTGATGTAGTAATAAATTAGTGAGACCTGGTCAATCCACAGGGAGCTATTGAGATAAGGCTTTTCAATTTGTACTTGCCCTAAATGAAATCTAAAACTAGCCTAATTAAAAACTAATTACAATCATTCCTATTTTAATTAAAAGATTTAATTCCAATCCAAAAAAAATCTTAAAACTAAAAGAAACTAAATCTAGAAAGATCAAGTTGTTACAAAATAGAAAACACTTCATAACATCCAATTAGAAAATATTCTAAAAATATCACTTACTAAAATTAAAACTAACAAATGAAATTGGAAACTAAAACAAGTTTTGGAAAAATAATCAATCCTAAAAAAATGTATCAAACCAAATCATTCTAAATTGGAAACAAATCATCCATCTAAATCGAACTTCCTAAGATTAGACCACTTTCCTAAAAATAAATCCTACACTAGATTAGAAACCAATTAAGTTTCCTAAGTTAAACACCAGATTAAGCTAAGAATCTAAATGATACACTTTCTAAATGAATGCAAATCTAAAAATTAATTTCCCTAAACTAAATAAAATACAAGAATGAAGACGATGCAATCTTCTAAAAAAATTATAATGGGACAAAATGCATGGACGTGCAATATGAACCTATGATGAATTCTTATGTATGCAACCCTATAACGTATGCAACCCTATAACCAATGCATAGCTAAAACTAAATGTGCATACTGCTGAAATTCAACTAACTATAATGCATGAATTATTATGAAGAAACCACATGATGCATGAGATTGAGTCATAATAGACATCAGAATTTTTCGTTGTAGTGTTCATCACTTTTCAGAACTGAATTGTTCAATTTTAACACGAGAAATAATTGTTTTACTGATGCAAAAACAGTCCACACCATCTCGTTAATCATAATGTTAAATTCAGCAACTATACCCTCTTATCTTGATCTGAATTCAGCTTGACTTAACAATGAAGATATTTTGTTTGAGTTTAGACGTGATTTTCAGTTTACCAAATTGATACAACATTCAATATCTGGTAAGCAGACAATGCGCACCAATCTGGTTGCATGTTTGGCCAAAGTCAGATTTATGATGCTAAAAATAAATCATACATGTTCAGAAATCGTCCATGACAAATTTAGATCTTTCTTGATTTGTTGACAAAACATTAAACATATAATATGAGAAATTCAAGTTCTGAACTCCCTTAGTCAAATCTTTAAAGTTGAAATTTTGATTGAATCTAATGCAAGTTTTAGCAGTGAACAAATCTAAATAAAATTATGCATAAACTTAAAGTGCAGGGAATAGAAGAACTTGCTGGAAAATAAAAGTAGCATTGCAGTTAAAAGTGAAAGTAGTGAAACTAATAAAATTAAATGTAGTATTGCGAAGAAAGTAAATTTAGTTGTACAGAATTCAAACGTGGTTCAAGTAGTGAAATTATTCTCTCGAAAATTCTTTCTTAATACAATCTAGAATCACTTCAAATATGCTCTCATGCACTTGGGTCGTCAATCCAAGCACAAAAATAAGCCACATAAATAAAGCATCAAGCATTAACCATAAAAAGAAGAATAATGAGAAAGATAACTTATACTAACACAAAGATTATTTTACATAAGATGGAAAATAAATAAATAAAATCAAAGAATACATGTTAGGATGGAAAAGAAAACCTCTTCTAGATGAAAAATCACAAAGGAGTAGTGTGGCTTTAGGGCTAAGCCTCCTTAAGGAACACAATGAGATCGAAAATAAATAAATAAAATCAAAGAATACATGTTAGGATGGAAAAGAAAACCTCTTCTAGATGAAAAATCACAAAGGAGTAGTGTGGCTTTAGGGCTAAGCCTCCTTAAGGAACACAATGAGGAGAAAGAGAGTGAAGAGGATGGAGTGAAGGTGCTGGTGGGGGTGGGGGGGGGGGGGGGCGTCCTTAGATCCTACTTTGTAGCATTCAATCCCCTATGTTTGGTAAGTCTCTCCTTGGCCAACAAGTGATGCACTTTGCATGGCCATAATTGGAACGTCCAATACATGGGAGATTTCCTCCACTCTGCAAAAATCTTCCAACTTTATCTCTTGAACCTTGAATGTTGAAAAGTCGTAACTCCACACAAGATAGTAGCCGTGTAATATATTGGAAAGCCACATGGAGTTCTCCTTTACGCCTTCTTTATGCAACGAGCTTTCTAATGTTGAAAATTTCCCTTGACTTTGAGATTTTGAGAGATTATTTTGGAGCAAAAATCCAGCCCAAATCTTGTCTCATGTGAGACATCTGTGTGCTTGCTCCTCACTTTCCACTTTTGCATTTTCTCACTATGTGTAGAAGATCTTCTTCCTTGGACCTTCCTTTATTGCATATCTTGAGAGTTTCATCAAATCTTCTTGAAATATTCTTTCCCCTTTCAATTTCTTTCTTTATCTCATTCCTTGGTTGTGGGACCCATTTCATCCATTTCTTGCAGGTGAAAGTGAATTTTAATTTAAAATAATTTTTTGAATAAAAATCACAAATGCATGATAGTGGGCCCAGAAATTAAAATGCACATCATTATGAATGATCTTGCTTGAATTAACTAATGATGATGAAGAATTGATTTAGTTCATGAGAAAAATAAATATGGAAAAACTTTTCAAAAATAGAGTTCCAAAAATGGCAAGTTTCATGATTTTATGCAATAATGATGATTTTTTAGCAAATTATGCATGAATGCACTATAATGAACCTAAAATACATAAAAACATGATTTTTCCTTAAATGAGACTCTTTTGGGCTAATAAGTCCTTAAAATGGTCCAAAATGTACATGAAGATATGCATTTTTAAGGATTTATCACACCCCCAACCAGCGTTTTGCTAGTCCCTAACAAAAACTACTGTGAACAAAATGTAAGGCTTCCATCATAACCTAATCTATCCTAAAACTAATGATATGCAATGAAAATGAAAATGAATGTAACGCCACTTTCGCTGGCACTCTCGACTGCATTTTGTGTATCCCGTAAGCCCTTAAATCCCTAGGTTCCCTCTAGTGGACGAGTTGTGCCTCGTGAGGGTTTGCAGTGAATTTACCCACAAAGTTCTCTTTTTTTTATAGAGAATCTTTGTAGAAACCAAACAAAATCAAAAGAGATTTTTCAAAAGAAAATTTACGAACAACGGATATTCTCGATTCTCAAAATTTTCGAAGGGAAATACAAAATTCAGTTCACAAATCTCATCTTTTGGTCAGAAATTCTTGAAATCATAATAAATTGATCATGCATAGTGAAATAGTTCGTATACGCAAAAACACATAAGCCTCAAATGATCCACCAAGAATTTCTGTGAAAATGATTTTCAATCCAAAATTCCGGGCCGCCTAACCTTAGCAAAGAAAAACAGTATTCCACTCAAGGCAACAATGACGGCTTTCGCACTACTATTTTTTCAAAGGCTTTAAAAGAAATTCAAGGAAGTCATTTTTGTTTTTTTTTTTTTTTTATTACTATTTTTTGAAGATAGGGCTCCTTTGTGGTGAATTTCACTTTGATGCATGAAACATGGGGAGCAAAACCATATCTTATATTTCACCATTTTTCAAGCTTATATATCCCTTTTTTTCATCATCATTCTTTTCTACGGTCTCCAACAATAGGCAGCCATTTCCATGTGCCCAGATTAATTCATTTGCTTATGGTTGATCAAACCACTTAGATGAACCAGGAAATTATAAAACTAAGGGTCAGTTTTCCATCATATTTTCAATCCAATCGTCAAAGAAAAACGAAAATCATGGCTAGGCATTCAAAAACATTGAAAACGTATACATACTATGTAAAAGTGAGGGATCAAAATTCAGCAATTTTCCAAAAACCCTTTCCTTAAACCAAACAGTGAAACTTTTTTTTGGCCCATAGCATTGGAAATTCCGAACTTCGAGGTAGAAATGTCAAATGGGCCGGGCTGGGCCACGGGTCATGCTGGGCCAGGGGAACGGGTACAGTCGGCCCATTTCAACACCACCCACTGTGGGCCAACCCATCCATGAGGGTCGGCCCACCAAGCCCGCCCAACTACAAAAAATGGATATTTTTTAAAAAATTATCCATTTTAGCCCCCCCCCCCCCCCCCAACAGCTATAAAAAGGTCATATAAAGGGTATTTTGTGTCATTTTCAATTTTTTTACAAAGTCTATAAATACTCCAACCCTCCCATTCTCATTTCTCACCAATTTATACAATTCTCTCACTCTCTAACTCTCTCTCAAAGCACTCAACTCTTTCACTCTCTCTAAGAAGTTTTTGGAGGGCCAAAGATCAAGTCATCAAGAGAAAAGAATAAAAGGGCCTTAAAAAATTTAGAGGTATTTGTATCATTTAAATTTAAGATTCCATATATATAAGTTTATAATATATTATATTAACGCTCATTTTCTCCCATTTCTTATATTAATTATCACAAAAGAAGGCTATTACTATTATTATTTTTAAATTTTATTTTTTGAAATATGGTTGGACAATCTTCTAGAAGATTTCTCACATATTCTTCTTCCGTTAATTTAGGGGGAGAAGAAGATGTTATTGAATTAGAAGATGGAGTAGGTGATTTACCCCCCCCCCCCCCCCCCCCCCCCGCTAATAGTTTCCGTAAACCATCCAAGAGGAATAGAACTTCAATAGTTTGGGATATATATGCAAGGTTTGATGTTGTTGAAGACGGAAATAAAGGCCAAAAGGCAAAATGCAAATTTTATAGTAAGATTTATGTTGCCGAATCAAAAGAGGGTACTGGCAATTTGTTAAGATATAGGCAAAAATATTTAACCTTATATAAGCCAACTGATGCAGGGGGGTTCATAGACCAAAATTTCTACTACTGGTGGTGGTGGTAGTAGTAGTAGTTTGGGTCTTTTTTCTTTTAATGCACAAAGTGCTAGATAAAATCTTGTTGGAATGATTGTGTTATCCGAAGTACCATTTTCTTGTTGAAAATGAGTTTTTTTTTAAGAATGGGTAAAAAAATACTGCCAACCACAATTTCACAGTATTTCAAGAAATACAGTTAGAAATGATGCTATTAGACTTTAGCAGGAAGAGAAGACAAATATTAAAAATTACCTTGCAGAAATTCCCGGTAGAATAGCCATAATTACAAATATGTGGACTTCTAAAAGGGGTGATAGTTATCTTTGTATTACTGCACATAACATAGATGCAAAATTGATTATTAATAAATGAATAATTAGTTTTAGCTGTCTTGAATGGCCACACAATGGAACTATAATAAGTACATTTATTTTGGAAAAACTAGATGAATACAATATTAAGGAAAAAGTTAGATTTATAACTTTAGATAATGCCAGTAATAATATAATGGCTACTGAACTAATGAGATTGCAGATACCACTTGCAACTTTGATAGATGACTCTATCTTCCAAAATAGATGTGTATGTCACATCTTAAATCTCATTGCAAAGGTTGGTTTAAAACATATTGTAAGTTACACAGATGTTATTAAAGACATTGCTAAATTTATTTTCTGCTCCGCACAAAGAAAATAATTATATGCACAAATATATGCGAGGCAAGGCGTATCAAGTATAAAAATACCTAAAGAGGTTAAAGAGGTAAAACATAGATGCAATTCTATGTATGATTTGTTAAACAATGCAATTGGCAGGAAAACAGTTTGAATGAATTTTGTTCTTTTCATGCACAAGATTTGTTGATGAGTGATGAACATTGGAAGTTGTGTGCCCATATAAGAGATTTATTAGAAGCTTTTTATACTTCAACATTATTTTTTTCTGGGATATATTATCCCACTTCTAATGAAGCTTTAATGAAGTTTTTTTTTCAAATTACTTTACTACTCAATAGATTTAGAGATCATTTTTTACTGAATTACACTATTAGAAACATGGAAGAAAAGTTTAATAAATTTTGGAAAGAGGTTCCAATGACATTTTCTTTAGCTGCTGTATTTGATCCTAGGTTAAAATTAAATGGTGTATGGTTTTTTATTGATGGAATAAATAAAAATATGAATTATTAAGATTTAAATATTTTTTCAAATATAAGGGCAAAATTACAAGCACTTTTTCAATTTTATTGTGAGCAAATGGGTACAACTGGGATTAGTGTGGCCCCTTCAGAAGTCGTACAAACAAGTGAAGTTATGTGGGATTAGTGTGGCCCCCACGAGCATGGCATCCTGCTCAAGCTCAAGTAACACAATGACGGAGTTATCATTGTATCTTGACGTCGGTGTAATACGGGTGCAAATTGCATCTAGTTTTGACATTTTAGCCTGTGGAAGCAACAAGAAAGCATTTATCCGGTGTTGGCCGCCATGACTTGTGATCTATGGACTATTCCAATATCTTCTGTAGCATTAGGTCAGGCTTTTAGTGCAGGTGGACATGTGGTGGATGACAAAAGAACAAATCTAACTAAAGAAAAGGTGGAGTGTTGTGTTTGCCTACAAGACTAGTATTTGGCCGATAAGAGGAAGCAAGAGTTGACAACAAATGGAAGATTATGATCCAACAGAATCCATTAGTGGACTACACATCTGATTTTTTACTTTTTCCTTCATTGTAAGTTGTAAATATACAAGTTTTTCATTCTTTTTTTTATTTTTATTCTCTAAAAATATTGTAAGGTTTTGAAGGTAATCCTATTTACAAACCTTCAAGAAATTAAGATCCAAATGAATCTTTCTCAGTGGAGTAGGTAGAGTTTGACCGAATCACTTAAATATCTTTGTCATTCTCCGTGCTTGTGTTCTAATTTTTAATTTTAATATCGAAAAGTTGAAAAGAATTAATTAAAAAAAAATTAAAGAGGCGCGCTCACGAAGGCATGGCACGGCCCAACACGCTCCAGCGGGCCGTGCCGTGCCAAGAAAAACCCTGGTGCCCGTGGCCCGTTCGGGCCAGGATCTGGCCTGCACGGCCCATTTGACATGCCTAGCTACTTCGAGGTATCTTCCTTTGATAGAAATCCTTTCGAAATCTCCTTTTTCCTAAGAACCAACAAAATAATTTTTGTTTTCTTTCAAAACCTAAGAATCAAGAACAAATTGTGTAAAACTTTTGTCTAAAAATGGCCAAGTGTGCTTGTCCACACCCCTCAATCCTATTATAAACATCATCCTTGATGTGTGAAGGAATTATATGCAATGAACATATGAAATATGAGGAACATAAAAAGTAACGTAGGGTAAAGTGTAGAAAGCACCTAGGATATTTTCGCGCTGCTCCCTGTCCCAAGTTAGACAAAACAACAAAAATAACAGGATAAAACCTAAACTACTAAGTATACATAATATACAGCAATGGGCCGCTAACTAATCCTAGTCGACAGGATCATCAAGAGGAATTTCTTCCTCATCAGCTGGTGCGATCTCCAAGAATGTATTCAATCTTTGGCCATTGAACGTCTGGCCATCCTTGGGATTATAAGTCTTAATGGCACCGTATGGAATCAGTTCTTTTACAATGAATGGTCCAGTCCAACGAGAGCTAAGTTTCCTAGGAAATAAATGAAGCCTAGAATTATCAAGGAGGACCTTCTGTTTAGGGTGAAAGGATTTTCGCAGAATGTTTTTGTCATGAAAAATTTTGTTCCTCTCTTTATAAATTCTTGAGTTTGCATAGGCTTCCTTGCGCAACTCATCCAATTCATTTAATTGCAATTTCCTCTTGTTCCCAACTTTATCCATATCAAAATTAAATTGCTTAATGGCCCAATAGCTTTGTGTTCTAGTTCCACTAGGAGGTGGCATGCCTTCCCATAGATGAATCGGTAGGGAGACATTCTGATTGGAGTCTTAAAAGCAGTCCAGTAAGCCCATAAAGCATCATTCAATCTTTTTGACCAATCTTTCTGATTAGGGCTTACTGTAGTCTCCAATATTCTTTTAATTTTCCGATTCGACACTTCCACTTGCCCACTGGTCTATGGGTGATAAAGGGTAGACACTTTATGGGTGATCCCATACTGTTTCATCAAGGCTTCAAATGCCGGATTACAAAAGTGCAAAACCTAATCACTGATGATGGCTCGTGGAGTACTGAAATGAGAAAAGATATTTTCTTTCAAGAGTTTCTGGATTGTTTTAGAATCATTCTCCCGGCAGGGAATAGCCTCTATCCACATGGACACATAGTCCACAGCCACTAAGATATAGATATAACTAAAACTCGGAGGAAATGGACCCATAAAATCAATGCCCCATACATCAAAAAGTTCGGCTACCATAATGGGATTCAGTGGCATCATGTTTCTTTTGGAAATTGTGCCTAACTTCTAGCAGCGATCACAAGCCTAACAAAAATCATGAGCATCACAGAACAATGAGGGCCAATAGAATCCAGACTGCAGAGTTTTGATAGCAGTCTTTTGTTCAGAAAAATGTCCCCCACAGGCCTGTGTATAACAAAACGAGATGGCACTGTGTTTCGCATTGTCAGGCACACATCTCCTAATTATCTAGTCTGGGCAATATTTAAACAGATATGGGTTATCCCAGAAAAAATATCGAACTTGAGAAATGAAAGAATTCCTATCTTGCTTGGTTCAATGGTAAGGAGTGTTGTCCGTGGCAAGATAATTTGTGATATCAACGTACCTAGGGGATTGATATACCGCAAAAAGAAGTTCATCCGGGAAACTGTCCTGGATCGTTGTCGGTTCAATGGTGTCGGAAAGAACCAGCCTAGATAGATGATCATTCACGACATTCTCTACTCCCTTCTTATCCTTAATTTCTAAGTTAAATTCTTGGAGTAGGAGGATCTATCTAATGAGTCTGGGCTTAGCATCCTTCTTTAAGAGAAGGTACTTTAGCGCATAGTGATCAGTGAAGACAATAATCTTGGATCCAATCAAGTAGGGCCGAAACTTATCAAGTGCAAAGACCACTGCCAGCAATTCTTTCTCATTGGTTGAATAGTTGATCTGTGCACTATTCAATCTCCTACTTGCATAAGAAATTACATAAGGTTTCTTGTCCTTACATTGCCCCAACACAACCCCAACCGTATAATCGCTGGCATCACACATAATCTCGAAGGGCAAAGTCCAATCTGGATGCTGCATAATCAGTGTGGACGTCAGCATGCTTTTCAACTTATCAAATGCTTCTTTGCATGTCTTAGTCCTGTTAAATTATGCCTCTTTGGAAAGCAGGTTACAGAGAGGTCTAGATATGGAACTGAAGTCTTTGATAAACCTCCTGTAAAAGCCTGCATGCCCTAAAAATGATCTGACATCTCGTTGTAGACACCTCATTTTGGCCCCCTATGATAGCCTTAAACACTTATCATATATAATGATGCCCCCATTTCACCCAAAATTGAATGGTTACTGGCATAATTTAGATTAATTAATGACGATGAAGATGCTTATTGATAATTTTAGACTTAGTTCGACAATTCATAGAAATTGTGAGAGAAAAGGCCGAATCGCGTTGAGATCTCGAGTTCGACCCACTACTCATACCAGGCATGGGCTACAACACTATTCCAAACCCTTTCCAGACTATATAGAACACACTCAGGTTATTCTTAGAGAAACTACACATAGTTTGCCTAAGTACAATATGATTAACATGGGTTAAGAGGTTAGAATCATTGATCCGAGTATCCCTTACTTTCCCTGACCTCTGAATATTAGGATTTACAGACCACAAGATTCTACATTCCGAGAGCTTTCCGACGATATATAGAACGTCCAAATCCGATAAGCGGGTCAAAAGTTATGAGCTTCCGAAGTTTGTCGCAAGAAGATGTCAAAATCACGTAGGCACCACCCAGGTGGCGCCCAGGCTGCTGAATTCCACATAGGCGCCCCATGCTGGGCGCCCATACTTCCCAGGGCCACCTAGGCACCTCATGGTGGGTGCCCACCTTCCGAATTCCACTAGAATGGCTTGAAAGTAAACCGGGACCACGCAAACATAGGGACCATGCACTGCAGATGAACCGACTCCACTTAGGCGCCACCCTGTGGGCGCCCAGACTGCGCAGTCCATGTGGGCGCCACCCCATGGGCGCCCACCCTCTCTCTCAAACCCTAATTCACCCTAAAACAACTTAAGCCGCCTTGGGATGCGTGAAACCTTCTAGAAGCACGAATTAATGAAGCCCTAGCCCTCCTAAACTCGTCCCAAAGCCTCTATATAATCCCTCTTAACCCCCATTAGCAAGGGGAGCTACCCTAAAGAAAAAAAGAGAAAATAGAGAATAGGGAAGGAGAAGAAGAGGTAGCCACCATTAGAGAAAGAGTTTCAGATCTAGAGAAGAAGAAGAAGAGTTAGAGAAGAAGGCTTCCATATCTTCAACTGGGGCTATGGGACTTCGCGAAAGCTTCGTTCTAGGAACTTGAGAAACGCGTCATCTACCGGTATTCCTAGATCTCCCCTTTCTTTTACTGCATTCCATTGGCATAAATGCTTAGAAATATGTTTAGGATCATTTGAGCATCATAGATCTACATTAGCTTGCGTTAAAACTGATATTAGCATCTCATCATACTAGAAACATGCTTAGGTTCATTCTAATATAGTAGGTTTGCATTGATTTCGTAATTCTAATTGCATAACTAGGTTAGATCTCTCATTAACAGTGTCATTACTGTCATTTACATCAAAGAGATCGCGAAAAGCCCTTGGCAGAAAGGCTGGGCGCCACCCCCTGGGCGCCTGCCCTCTCCCGGACAGGCTGGGCGCCACCCCCTGGGCGCCTACCCTTCTGAGACTGGGGTTCGGGTTCTAAACCTTCGCCCGTTGCATCGCTTTCTCGTAGATTTACTAGGTGCATTATTAGTAGTTCGCATTAGGGATTCACATCAGTCGCTGAATATCGGAAATCGTGTTGAAAATACTAGGGTTTTTGCGCATTCGTTGTGATCCCTTGAAAACCCTGACTGAGCAGGATAGGCGCCACCCCCTGGGCGCCCAAGTGGATTTTTCCACTTTCGTGCACAACTTCCGATCTTCCGCATTTAGTTTACCTAGAAATTGTTTGATAATGATATGTTTGGTTGTTTGATGCGTTCTAAACTCCGAATTACCATCTTTATCACACTTCACATCATATCATTTGAATCATAGAGTCATACAAAAAACCCAAAAACATTATAAAACATAAAATCACTTCTTCTCTTTCCTTACTCTTTAGTAAATTAGAGAGGAAACCAAAAACGAATTAAAAAGATATCCAGAAAACCCAAAAATAATAGTTAGATAGTTTAAGTTATCGGATTTAGCGCCTAAGTAGGATAAACCCTAAATTAACTAGGACATCATAATTCATTAATTTCAGAACCATCAAATCATTAAGAACACCTTTAATCCCTTTAAAGGCCTAATTAATTTGGGTTAAAAGGAACTAAGAACACTTAAAACCCAAAACACAGTCACCTGGGCGCCACCCCCTGGGCGCCCAACCTCTTCATTATCTAAGACATCCCGATTAAAGCTTAAACCAATTAATTAAAGCCTTAAACTAATCCGAATCAACACAGTAAAACATTTTAAACTTGAAATAATTAAAATCCTAATCAACTTAACCTCTATTTAATTCGAAAACACAAACCAACCAAAACCCAAAACAAACCCCCTGGGCGCCCATCCTTCCAAGACACCTTGGCGCCCATCCTATCCCATCACTAAGGAACCCCTTAATTACAACTTCTAATTAGTCACAAACCAAACTTAATCCTAATTAACATAATAAAACACTTTTAACTTAAGAAACAACTAAAACCCTAATCAACTCGAACTCAGAACAACTTAAAATCACGAGACCAACACAAAACCGAAACAAAAAACCAGACACCTGGGCGCCACCCCTTGGGCGCCCAGCCTATCAATCCACTTAGGCACCATTCCTGTGGTGCCTATCCTACCCCATTCCCTTGGAGATCATCAATCAAAATTCAAACTTAACTAATTAGACCCGAATCAATACATTAAAGCACTGTCAATTTAAAAAGATTTGAAACCTCAATCAATTTAATCTTGAATTCAAATCAAAAAACGTAAAACCGATTCGAACCATAAAAACAGTCCACCTGGGCGCCACCCCCTGGGCGCCCATCCTTCCGAGACACCTGGGCGCCACCTTCTGGGCGCCTATCCTACCCAGTCACTTGGAAACCCCATTTGAAACTAAACCCGAACTCAATCACAATCAACACCTCAGGATTTCATTGAATTTAAAACGATTGAAGTCAGAAGTCCGACTTCAAATTAACTTAAAGATCATTGAACCAACTCAAAACTTAAAAGACTATCCACCTAGGCACCACCCTCTGGTCGCCTAACCTCCCGAGTCACAAAAAGACCTAATTAATTAGAACCTAATTTAATCCTAACGACACAGCAAAACACTTTTATTTTAAAATACATCAAACCATAAAAGTTCAACCTCAAATCAACCTAAAAAATACGAAACCGACCCGAACCACAGGACAAACCACTTGGGCGCCACCCCCTGGGCGCCCATCCTCCATTTCCACCTGGGCGCCACCCCCTGGGCGCCCATCCTCCATTTCCACCTGGGCGCCACACCCTGGGCGCCCAGCCTACCTATTTTCATTAAAACCCTGACCAACAACTTAGCCTAATTAACATTCAAACCAATCCCAATCCACATATTAAAACACTTTTAACTTAAAATACTTAAGACTTTAATCGATTCAGATTTAGCATCCAAAACCTTTACAAACCAACAGACAATCACCTAGGTGCCACCCCCTTGGCGCCTATCCTTTCGTTTGCACTAAAACGCGAATTCTTGGTTTTGTTTCCAAATCCGGACCCGACTAATTTTGACCTTTGAACACCAAAGAACTAAAACAATTTGGAACATTAGAATTCAACAAGTAAGAATCCCCGGGATTCTGAAGATAATAACGACACCACCGCCACTAGCCAAACCACTAAGAAACAGCCACTTGGGCGCCACTGCCTGGGCGCCCAAGTCACCAGAGAAACCTAGGCGCCAGCCCCTGGGCGCCCAAGTCTTCCGCAAACCCTTTCGTCGATTTTGACATTATTTCACTTCTCGAATTAAAACTTGAAATCCCAGAGCATTAAACGACTTAAGCAGAACTTTAAAGCATCTCTAAATCACTCTTAACTAACCTTCAACATAAATCAACTCTTACTTAAAACAAACCGAATTAATTAAGATTAACCAAATTCTTTAGGCAGAGTTATCAAGCTTAGGCTATTTGCACCCTAGGATTATATCAGATTTCCTCATTAGATAGATTAGAGCATTAGGCTTCATTCCATCACTTTTCTTGTTCCGTTAAGGGATCGGGAGAGCTGATGTGGTCGGTCTAGGACCTTAGGTTAGGGTTAATCCGATGATCAGTAATAAAGCATTAATCATTTAAATCCAAGTAAAATCCCCTAGTTAGGCCCTTCTAGCCCCAATATCAAAAATCCCTAAAAACTATAAAACCAACAAAATAAACCCAAAAAGATTTTTCCTTTATTTCTTCCTCCACCTCAGGTGCCAAATATTTAATTGAACTTAATGATAAAAGGGAACAAAGAACTAACTTCTAAAATTGAATAAATGAGAATAAATTAGATGAGATGAGTGATTTCACACATGTTGCATACTTTTATTCCGGCCCATCGGCCACCTCTAAATCAATCACGGCCCATCGGCCCTCTAAAACAAACACCGGCCCATCGGCCACCTTCAATCAATCACAGCCCATCGGCTTTTCACTTTATCACTCGTGTATCGCACACGAAAAACACAGAAATCACAAGTCAAAGTCTCATTTGCATCATCATTTTGGTTTGAAAAAGTCAGCCTTTAAACCCTATTTTGCCAAGGGATTAGAAGGGGGTACCCGGGAACGGGGCCGATCCTCTTCTTAAATATTTGGCACCTCCCCCCTTTTATTTTCTTTATTTTAATTATTTGATTTTACTTGGATACACCATGATTATGCTATGTGAGGATTAACCTTATTTGGACTCTAACTCATAACCCTGAATTGACCCTATATTAAAGAGACCCAAAGAGACCCAAATTAATGTGACAGGAAAACCGTCGTGTGTTGCCGGCAGCACATTAGACGAGAGAAGAACCCACCCTTTTATTTTCTCCCATTTTTCTTTGGCTTTTGTCAAAGAACGGTGTTACGGCCGTTACCGTAGCTGGCGATCGTGATCCGTCGATTTTGAGGGTAGTCGGAATCCTCATTTTCGATGTAAAAATTTAAATAGCACATATAGATGAATGGCGATTTCCCTCCCCTGGGGGATCAAAATTCACATCCGACACTCGTACGGTTTTGGGCTTGGGCAAGTCGGCGATCAAATCTATTTTGGACTTGTCAACTTCTCCCTGGCAAACCATGAAATGACACTTTTCCTAATTCAGCACAAGGTTCCTCTCTTCGCATCTAGTGAGGACCTTGTCTAAGTTGCTCAAATAGTCCTCAAATGAATCACCAAACACAAAGAAATCGTCCATGAAGACCTCAAAAATTCGCTCCACCGTATTGCTGAAAATACTCAACATACATCTCTGAAATATTATAGGAGCGTCACATAACCCGAAAGGCATTCACCGGTAGGAGAAAGTACCGAAAGGACATGTAAATGTAGTCTTCTCATGGTCGTCCGAGGCGATTTTGACCTTGTTATACCCAAAATCCCCGTCTAGGAAACAATAATAATGGTGGCCAGCTACCCTTTCCACAATCCGATCCATGAAGGGTAGAGGAAGGTGATCCTTACGTGTGACCGCATTTAATTTTTTGTAGTCTATGGAAACCCTCCACCCTGTGGGTACTCGGATGGGGACAAGTTCATCTTGAGCGTTCTTGACTACAGTAACATTGGCTTTTTTCGGGACGACCTGGGTAGGGCTGACCTATTGACTTTCCAAGATTGGATAGATGATACCCATGTCAAAGAGTTTAAGCACCTCAGCCCTTACCACTTCATGTATAGTAGGATTGAGCATGTGTTGCATCTGTCTACAAGGTTTAGCGTCTTCTTCAAGGTAGATACGATGCGTACACACTAAAGGGTCAATTCCCTTAATATCTGCCACATAATAGGCAATTGCACTTCTATGATGTTTGAGTATTTTCAACAATTGGACCTCTTGGTCTTCAATAAGAAACGAAGAAATAACCACATGATATGTTTCTTCATCCCCAAGATAAGCGTATCGCAGGTTCGATGGGAGGGGCTTCAACTCAAGCTTGCATGGATTCACCTGAGATGGAAGAGTTAGCGTACCTAATGGTACAAGCTCCTCAAAATGGGGTTTCCATACTGCATGGACATCCTCAACAATGTCATCTTGAAAGTCCTCAAGATAGCCCATGTTCGCTCTAGTCAAAAGTAGCGCAACATGGGAGTTAATACACTCCTCAAGATCATCCTCAACCAATGTATCAATAAAATCCACATCATGGTAGTCAGTTTCACAATCCCTCAACTGTTTGCACATTTGAAAGATATTGAAGTCCAATGTCATATTCCCGAAAGACAATTTGAGCCTTCCACTCCAGTAACTTACCAGTGCATTGGAGGTGGGTAAGAATGGTCTTCCCAGAATGACTGAAATCTCACCACATTCATTTCGTACTGGCTCAATATCCTGTTGGAAGTAGGTGGGCCTCGTTGATAGGTTTTCAAAACTTTTTGACCCACTTGACTCAGGGATCAACTATCCAGAAGGCTATAACCCAATCCAGGATGCAATCCCTCATTCTCATCAATCATGTACAGCAATATAACCTATCTAGAAGATAGCAATCAACAACTGCTTGCAACAAAATAATCTACCACAAGAGGAGAAGCAGATTATATCTTTGGAGCCCGGTAGTGCTCTAATCGAGGAGAAGACAATCAACTAGAACAAGAACTCTTCTTGAAGTAATTAGAGATTTCCAAGACCTTATTGTCTTCCATTCTATGACCCTCTATCAGATCTCTTTTCTCAAGAAGATAGGTGGGATCTCCAAGAGAAAACCCTACTAGAAACTCTAAGGAAACTAGAAGAGAACTAAAAGAGAGAGAGAAAGAGGAGAGATGTGCAACTCTTGCACAAGAGATGTTTTGGACGTGAATACCAAGGATGGACGTCCAAGGGGGATTCTTCCCTTTTACAATGCCTCAAATCTCCTCTTAAGACTCTCTTACTAATTGCATTAGAAGTCACACTTCCACACAAATTAGTAGCTTACTATTACCACTATTAGAAGTCCCACTGCAAATAGAAATACTAACTTTCTAATTCCTTCCTTTTAGAGTTCAAGTAAGATTAGTAACTTTCTAATATCTTGGGCTAGCGTGGGGACCACTAGAGATTCCTTAGAAAGCTCACTCCAACTGGGACACGCGACCCCACATCTCATGTGCAATCCGGGCCCACAGTTAATTGCAAATAACACCACCATATAAATGCAATTGCACTCCAGTCTTAGGAATAAATTACAATGAAGACCCTAAACTTTCCAACTACCACAAATAGGCGTCTCTATCAACATCCATGGATCAATTTGAATAAATATGTCTCATCCAATCTTAGATCCACATCTTATTATCCTTGAGCCCCAATTAATCACAGTGATCATCAGTACCATCCAATTAACTCTTAATCGAGATGGGTGCGCACTTACTAATGATAAATCCATTAATTAGCACAAGGGGATAATATAGATAGATTCCATCTTAATCATTGTATGTTCCCACAGTCCTACTACCACATACCAAAGACACCAAGATGTTGACCTACAGTTGGCCTCACTCATTGGTGACTCAAAGCAAATGAATAGACAGAAACTTGAGTTCATCAATGTCTCAGGATTGAGAGCCTATTGCTAGGGAATTATGAGAGCAGTCCTTAAATCAACACAGTATTTCATAAGGTGCTTCTCATGGTCCTTCAATACTTCCAATGTACCAACACTATGATCCAGAATCTTACATTCTGATGATCGAGACAAATCACACTATCCCATAGTATTCAAAGTGTTGCAACCTTATCAGATGAGATGCCTAGTCTCATCAATGGTTGTGAAGATATTTTTAAGTATAAGATTTGCAACACATATCTCTCGTATATGGATCTCATCCATATACATATATCACATCTAATATACTAATGGGACCCAGTTCATCTCATGAACCATTATGTCATATGTATTGGTCATGTGTATTAAATAATAAACATCATTCATCTCATGAAAGGAAAGCATGATTTTATTGATAAATAAAGAAATTAATCAATTTATTACATCAACTGATGGATTGAGACCACACAATCTAACATATCCAGCATGTAAAAATCCACTGGGAAGTAAAAGTGCTCAATCTGTACCAAAATAACTTCTATTACCCCTCTCGATTTCTTAACAAATTGATCGGTGAGTTGAAGAGTAGTTTTGATTGGTTTTAATTCACCAAGCCCCAGTTGCTCATAAACTGAGTAGGGTAATAGATTTACACTCGCTCAAAAGGTCTAGAAAAGCTTGACCTATTCGGTAGTTTTCAATAGCACATGAGATGGTGAGGCATCCCGGATGTTTGTATTTGGGATGAGTGGTTTGAGTCAGGTACGCACTTACCTGCTTAGTGAAAAACACTTTCTTTGGAACATGAATCCTACGCTTAGCAGTGTAAGGATCTTTCAAGAATTTAGTGTAGGTGGGGACCTGTTTAATGGCATCCAGCAGAGGAATATTGATCCTAACTTCTTTGAAAACATCCAAAATCTCTTGGTTTGGGATCTTCCATCTAGGATGGGTCAACCTTAGAGGGAAAGGGGCAACAGGCTTGATAATCATGGGGTCAGGATATTTTTCAGTGTCAACAGCAGTCTTTGCATTAGTGTTATCCTTTTCTTTTTCAATTTTCTTATTCGAATCCGAGGAGACATGTTGTTTATGTTTTATCAGAATATCTTGAAGTTCTTTGCCACTACGTAGAGTGACAGTCTGAACATGCTCCTGATAGTTAGGGTTAGTTATGTCGGACACTTCAAACTGGCCTTTAGGGTCTAGCAGGAATTGGGCAGGAAAGGATCCTTTCCCCTGACCTTGAAGGCTACGTTTGATTTACTCGACAGAGGTTTCTAACCTTTGGATAACATGTTGATTGTTCTGAATAGCCTGCTTGTTATTTTGAATAATCTGTTGATTATTTTCCAGGCTTTGCATAAATTGTTGCTGAGATTGTATTAATATACTGAGCGACTCCTCCAATGACCTTTTCTGGGACTGTGGTGCATAAGTATTATGCTATGGATTCATGTATGCACCAAAACTTGATGGTCTTTGGGGAGTATAATCAGGAGTAGCATTTGGTCTGTTCCTCCAGTTGAAATTTGGATGGTTCCGCCACAAAGGATTGTATGTGTTCTCCATGGTATTTGCATCGAACGGCTTTTGAAAAGAATTCAAAGCATTAGCCTGTTCCTGAATTGTTTCTTGTAAGGCAGGTCCAATTGGACAATCTACTAACATATGATTTTCGGAAGCACAAATATCACAAACCATGATTATATCCTTGTTCTTTCCAAGTCTCGGGGCTTCGACTTCTCTCGTGAGTGCTGCAAGTTTGGGTTGGATTTCTATCTAATTGTTCACTTGATATAGACCCCCACTCTTAGACTGATTTAATCCCCTGAAATGATCTAACCCCTCAAAGGAGGCCCATTCTTGTGCATTTTCTGCCATCAATTCCAAAAATTCTCACGCTTCATCTAGTGTTTTTTGGTTGAATTGACCATTGCACATCATCTCAGCCTCGAAAGTGAGGTTTTCAATGAAGATCTCAATGAGACGATATATTTCATATCCATGATGTGGACATGCAAGGATCAATTCGTTAAAACGTTTCCCCAACACTTAAAGTAGGGTTCTTTTCTGATTTTTCCTGAACATCATGATGTCCCTTTAAGGTGTTGGTTTTTGTGCTATGGGAAGAACTTTTTAAGGAATTCAGTGACACGGGCATTCCAGGTATTAATTGAATTAGGCCTAAGTGTGTGGAGCCAAGCCTTAGCTTTATCCTTTAAAGAAAAAGGAAATAATTTGAGTTTGATCACATCTGGCACCAAGTTTTGCAGTTGAAGTGTAGCACATACTTCATCGAATTCCCTCAAATGTAAGTATGCACTTTCATAGTCTAGCCCATGAAACTTGGGCAGAAGTTGGATCATACTGGGTTTTATTTCATATTGATCCACAATGGCGGGTAACACAATGCACGATGGTATGGTTTGTCATGCGGGGTGTAGATAGTCATGTAATCTCCTTGGTGGTTGGTTCACGTCCCCACCGTTCTCGTTCCTATTCCCATTTAGATTTATAGAAGGTCCACCACTCGCGAGGTTACTACCGGATCCACTTGTGGGGTTGCTAGCAGACCCACTCGCCATGTTAGACAGTCTAGATGGACTCAGAGATTAAGGAGAGTCGTTGAAAAACAAAAAAACTTTATGTCATGTTTTGAAAACTCCCAAAAACATAAGTCCTATTTTGAAAATTTCCCTTGAAAATATTCTTATTCATTAAAGTTGAAAGATGGTTGGAAAAAAAGCTCCCATCCTTAACCCTCAATAAGCCACGTCAGGAACTCCTTCCCTTCTTTGGTTTAGAGAGAAGGGGGAAAAAAAAGAGAAGAAATGGCGCTTAAGAAATGCCCCATTTCCTCTTCCTCTTCCTCTTCCTCTTCCTCTTTCCACTCTGTCTTAAAGAAACGGCTTTACAAAGGATACACCCATTTGAAAAGTAAAAATGTATAGACCATAGACCGTAGCCAATGCGAGAATCTCTCTCTCATATCTACTTTGCTCCAATACTAAACCAAGTGTTTTTACAAGGTATTCTTCGAGTACATTATATAAGCCCTCCAAAGTCCCTGCCTTTCAAATCTACTCGGATCATATTACACCAACCGTCAAATAGATCATTCCTAAAGTACACGAGTCATGCGTGCTTTATGTTTAGATTATTTTAGTCCAAGTGAACTATTTTTCTAGGATAATCAATGGATATTAGTTTTCATCTAAGAACTTAATTGGTTTTATTGATTTCTTATTAAATTGATAATTATTTAGTTATTAGTTCAAATTAACTATTCAGGTTATATAATACTTAAACCATGCATCTCACGGCCTTTGAATTTGGTGCTAATACATTTGATATAAGTTGAATAGACAGTTTCAAATAGTATAGGATATTACTTATACAACTGCCCTTAATTCTAACATTTACCTTGAAATAGGTGAAATTTAAATATTTTTTGCAAAACAATTATATATTATATATATATATTAAAGCAAATGGGGAGGTGTGCTGTGGAGGGTGCCACGTCAGCATTGAAGGAGTTCTCCTTTTAAATAAATATACATAAAAAACTTAGAGTGATTTAAGGAGCCATGTCATCACATTCCACTATTTTTTCTTCAAAAATATCTATCTATATCTTCTATTTTCTAAAGTCTCTCAATCAATATCCCCTAAAATTAAAGTTAATCTTTAAAAAATAACACAAAAGACATTTCTAAGGGGGCCCACTATGTAGATCTTATGATCCAAAAATAACAATCTCTTTCACTTATGTGTTACCCCACAAAAGTTTTAGAGAATTTAATAAATCTAACCCATGCACCATCTTAGTGGGACCACCTCATAGAACTTATCAACCTGACTTAGATGTTAAATGGACTTGAGCCTTTGTTGAACTGAGGCCTTCAAAGAGTTGTCATATATTTTCAATATTTTTTTATCGTGTGGTTTGAGCTGGGAAGATCCTACATGCACCTGGACTCGAACCTTAGTTTGACCCCGGCCTTTAAAGGGCAATCTCAACCCCCCATATTTTTTGAGTGGGCAGGTTCGAACTTAGTATCTAGGACCTGATATACACCTGAACTTAGACCGTTCAATCCCTATTGATAGTAGAAATGGGCCAGTCCGGAATCTGACCCATTGAAATTCCTACAACAAGCCATTAATTTAATGAAATTCTAAATTATAAAACTTATTGCACATGCTTGCAATGAGGTTAGTTTTAATGCTTCAACATTCATGTAAAATCTAGAGCCTCAACATTGACGAAGGCAATTAAATTGCCCTCTCTATCATTATCTTGCACCAGGTATAGATCCCATATGAGGGACCTTTTTTCCTTGGATCATTTATTTTATATATTAAATAAATATAGGTCATTGATGTAGAATAAAAAGATTTTACACGTCTCTCTCTCTCTCTTTCTCTCTCTTAAGTTGTTTGGTTGGATGTGGATTTGATTTGCATTTTCAAACAGGTGTGTTTTAATGGTAAGTAGGCTCAAAACGAGTGGGGTAGTGTTTTGGGCCATTGGTGTGGGACTCATCTTAGCCACACTCACACTCCACACGATATACCTAACAGACTGAGCCTCAACCGACTATTGATAGGAAAATGGATGCATTTATTTTTTCTTTTCTCATTTTTTTTCCTTCTTTGAATGGTATCATTTTTTCTTTTTGCTTCCATCCAAAGTTTTCTCTTTTTTAGTAGGGGCTTTCAACCCATACATTTTTTCAATTTACAAAGATTTTATAGTTGCGATATTACAAGATTCTCATTATTATTTTTCATGATAATTTCTCCCTTTTACCATAAAATCTCAAGATCTTTTTCCACTTTATTTTCATCTAAATTTTTTAAAAAATAATAATAGTGGATTCTTCTTTTATAGTTTTAATTATTATAATAATTTACTATATATTTATTTGCGCCCGAGCATTCGTCGCTAGTTATTTATAAGGGAGATTTTCTGTACGGTCACCTACAGTAACCCATATCCCTCTCTTGTTACCAAAGTTCAACATATTACCAAGACGTTCTCCGTACAGCCCGTACCGCTGGGCAGAGCACAAGCTGAGTCTTTTTTGCGATATCACAACATATATTGCGATACCGCAAGTTTTTAATTTGCGATATCGCAACTTTTTTAGTTGCGATATCGCAAATTATGTTGCGATATCACAACACAGAAAAGCCCTTTTCATCTGTTTATCCCTCCCTGTTCGACTATCCCTAATTTCACCAACGGTAACTCTCTCTCCAGCCGAATTTCACCATCCTCCTCCCTCGCCAACCTATTTGCAAATACGCAAGGTCCCAACGTCCATTCGACGGCGACGAAGCTTCATCATCTCCATCGTCTCCATCCTCATCTCCCCAGCGGTACGGGTCCATCGTCTCCATCGTTTGCATACTCATCCATGTAAGTATAAGTTTGAACTTACCTTATAAGTTTGAACTCTTTATCTTCCTCATCTTCATAACCATCATCTTCACCTCTAAGTTGAAGGACGATAGGTTTTGCTGGTTTTTGAAGGCTTTGAGGCCATTGATCAGGCCCTCATTCTAGTCTATGGTGTTCTTGTCGTCTCGGATGCATTGGGTTGTTAGGATTTCTGATTGATAGAATTTTTGAGACTACAGTTCTGCATATTTGCCACCATTTAGCTGATTTTAATCAAGGCTGAAGAATCTACCTTTCCAGTATACTTTAACCTGCACTGAATCTACATCCACTTTATAGACGCCAGATTGCAAAACAGAAAAGAAACATAAAAAAAGAAAGAAATAACATATGATATGTGATCAATCAATTGTAATCAAAATAGTAATAATCTTTCAACACAGAGACAATGGCACAATCAATTATAACAGGAATAGAACACTATCCTGCTTCTAACATCTTTACTTTGTTGTACATCTGCATAATAAAAATTTAGGGTCGTGACAAACACATTTGGTAAATAAGGCATTTGGCCACAGCTTATTCAAAGTCAGTAGCAATGACAAAATAAAGCCCTTGTTCAAATTATTCCACACTTCATAAAGTTGAACATATATAATGATATAAACGGTGAATACTTCAGCCAATTCAATACTATCACTTACGCTGCGCCATGAATACAAATTTTACTTTGTTTCAGACAGTATCTTGAGTTCCTCTTTCATAGCCACTCTTAACTCCAATGGCCCCACCAAATAAGAGAGCTTGAACATTAGGCATCTGCTAAGAGAGAACATCCAAAGTAAATAGCTGCAACTACAAAATTACTAATCCCACAATCTCAATCCAATGAGTACATATGATGATGTAGTCAAACAGATATAAGACACATGCTTATAGATCAAGACCAATTCGCCCCAGAATCCCATGAACCAATCTGCCAAATCTTCTTCTAGATCTATCCACCCCAAAAATTCAATGATGAGAACAAGATGTGCCATAGAGAAACTTTCATCAAACCATCATAAATAGCACTAGATTTAACACCATCAGAAAAATTAAGCTTTTAGCATTACTGAATACACAGCAACAAGCCATGTTGCCATTACAGTCTCCAATTGCTATTCAAAACACACAAAAAGTCACATGAACTATTCATCCCATTAAAATTTATGTCCATAATAGGATCCAAATCCTCCTACCACACCACCCATCTTCACAATTTTTTTTTTCACTTCTCTAACCATTCATGTGAATGCATCTTAAAATCTAGACTATCCATTTGTTTAGTATTCACGTAGAGATGACAGATCATAAGCAAGCTACTTGAACTAAAAACAGATAAATGTTTTAAGCAATTTGGATTTGTTGAGTGTGATGTGAATGTTAAAAAGGCACTTTTTTCCCTATATGAGGGACTTGGGCTCATGCGCTTACACTCACACTCACATTCAAGACTCACACAAGTCTGAAAGAAAGAAAAAAAAAAGATACAGGGAACCTTTCTTCAAGACTGACAGAAGGCACCAAAAAAACATGATTGCAGCTGTAAGGTAGAACAAACATTTCTGCAAATTAGAACACAGAGCTGCAAAAATAAATACTCGAGCATTTAAATCACAAGAAGTTCAACTGCATATCTGATTAAACATAACAAAAGGGCATAATCCTAAGCTAAGATCAACATCAACATATGCCTATCCACTGGACTTAGTGTTATCTATGAACCAAACCATACGTTTAGGCTAAACCAGAAGGAATAAAACATATAGTGTAACATGCACTGAGTGAGAAATGGGTCTGCTTATGGGCACATATACTTTTATACGTCTTCATTTAGAATTAAACAACTTCATTTAAATTATTTAAATGTATCAGGAAGGATACATTTATCCAATGTGTCTAAGAGTAGATAAACATGTTTAGTGTTAGGGCTTCATCACAAAATTTGACACAATAGCATACTGGAGTTTGCCCATAAGTTGATAAATGGAGGTCCCAGCCATAGCAATGCTTACGCTGAAGAGGTTCCAAATTCTTCTGCAAAACCCAGCAAGACATATTATCATGGCAACACAATTAATGCCAAGCACTCTCATGAATTTGGTTACCTGTGCTACAGAATAAGAAGCCTTTACAACAATGCCTGATTAAGAAAAAAATTAGATATGATGGTTTAAGTAGAACAAAATCTAAATATATTACATTAAAAGGCCTAAATGAAAGCACAGAAACCTGGCCGGGGTAGTGTTTGACTTAAATTATTTTCATGCAATCTTGTGGAAAAACAGGGCATTGAAGACTAACATCCCAACTATGTCATGCAGTTTCAAGAAACATTCTCCTTTCTTTTCCTTCCTTTCTTTTCCTTCATTTCTTTTTATAAGTTGTGAATGAGATGCACTCTATTAAGGCAACATCTTCCCCACAATTGTATAAATTCTTGTCTTCTGATATTTGAATGAAATTCTGTTATGGGCTCTTAAAGTACATATGGAATTCCACACTCAGGTTCTACATGAAACAAATATTTTTGCGATTACTTTGACAGGATGAAGAACACTCAAATGCCACCCAATTAGAAACCTTACCCACCAGAATGAAAGAAAAAGGTCATGAGAAAAATCTACCATTCAACTATCCATAACAGACCCATCTATTGATAGAATTGAAATGCTCCAAATCACCAAATCAACAATGCCTCTTCCACACTAAAATCAATCACATTTTCCCATCATCTTGTAACAAGGAAAACAACAAATCACCACAATTTGAGCAGGGCCTCTTTTGTTTGTTGTGTTGCTGTTTTGTTAACATTAATCTCCTTAAATTTATTTTTTTTAATCTGTCACCTAATCTTGAAAAGGATGCATAAGCTTTGAATACTGTGCTTGATTTAGTTCATATGTTATGCGAACTGCCATTGTGCACATATTGTATTCCTGAATGTTAATCCAAACCATTGAGGTCATGGATCCCTTTTTATTAGAAAGAACTAAAGTGATTCTAAATGGATAATGATAATGGTCCAATTGGCAGACATCAAATGGATGGTATATTTTGTATTTTTAACTTTTATTCTTGTTGTGACTGGATAGTTGAAAGATGGATCCCGGTCCTTTGGATAAACATATCCTTACTGATCAAGATAATCATATATCAAAAGTGATATGGGAAGGGCAGGTAGAGTCAATTCATTTCTAAACTTTAACATAATTATATTATTTTCAGATGGTTCCTCGCGAGTCTCTTGTTATGATGTTATGTATTTGTTAATTGCAGGAGCTTGGCCCACTGAAGTGCATCCCAGCTGACCGTTTAAATGAATTCTGGGAATTAAATGAAAGTCAAGAAGAAATTGTCCGTATGGTCGGCCTACACAATCTGGCCTCAATTGGTAAAATGAAAATTCACCATGGCATTATATGGGCGCTGGTGGAGAGATGGAGACCCGAGACTAACACTTTCCATTTTAACTTCGGCGAGGCGACAATAACATTGGAGGATGTTGCCTATATTTATGGCCTTCCCATCGATGGAAGGCTAGTTACGGGTCGTACAATTGCCAGGGTAGAAGAGATGAGAGCATTATGTTTTGAATTATTAGGGATAGTTCCCAACCAAGCTTTGGACTGCATGGGTGCACAAATAAAGTACACCTGGTTTCGTCTCCATTTTGGCAGATGTCCAGAGGGGGCATCTGAAGAGATTGTACAACGTTATACCCGTGCATACCTATTTTGCTTAGTGGCCCAACAAATTTGTAGCAATACTTCCGGTTCGAGGGGGAACGGATACCTCCTTGAGTTGTTTAGGACATTTGAAAGATATGCATGGGTGCCAGCCTGTCTGGCAAATTTGTATAGGACTCTAGGTAGAGCAACAAGATTGAAAGATGGGATCAGAACACTTACAGGCCCACTTCAATTATTACAGGTAATAATTTTACTTTATGATCAGATGATCTTCATGTTTTATTATGTTTATCTTTTATCGATACACAATGGTTTTACATGTGGTGCAGATTTGGGCCTTTTCTCGGATGAAGATAGGGCGACCGTTAGAGCGGAGTTGGGATCGGATCGAGTTCGCTTTCCCTTTATGTCTGATGTGGCATGAAAGGTTGAAAGGTTTTAATTTGCTTTCAAATACATTATCTGTCCGTGAGCAACTTGATAAGCAAGCGGACAAAGATAATGTGAGTTACTATGATCTTGAAACACTTATACATACATGTGATATTCATTGACTTTCCTCATACATACTAATTATGTTATTTCATTGAACATCCTAGTTTGTATGGCAGCCCTACATTCAATATGGTGATCTTCTACTTGAACATGTTGGAGATGAAGAAAGGGCCCTCTTTCTGTCACAGACCGTGCTCATCTTTTTTGGGGTCTTCGAGAATCACAATGCATGTAGAGTCATGAAACAGTTTGGATTGAGACAAACAGTTCCTCCTACATGGAAACCACCATTGATTCGAGATGAGCGCGGGTCAACATCAGCAAGAGATTATCAAATTAGGAGGAAAAAAATTAACCGTATGTGGGAGGATAGACGGAAAAATATAATTGATGGTGAGGCAGATGACACTGCTCATCACTCTGATGAATACCTGACTTGGTATAAAGGAATTACACGCTTGCGAATTGGACGAGGCATGGGCAACATGGATGCTTCAAGAAATGTGGTGGAGGATCAGTCAGTTGTTAAGGTAATTTGGATCCTCATGGAATACTCGCACCTTGTATATTTATGCAGAATTGTACGTATCATATAACCCCCGTTGCTTGATGTTTATGCTAAGTTAGAGCCTTTTTAGAACGTGTTAGTGCACCTCTTGTGACAATTGATGAAAACAGTGGTCCTATAATCCTAGCTAAGCTTTTAGATCGGTGTATAGTAAGCTCTGCAAATTCCACGCATCATGTGCCACTGGTTTCTAGTTCAATACAATAACTAGGCAGGATTCTGTATGAATCTTCATAAGAACCACACATGTCGATCAATGCTTTCTCTTTTGCTAGCCAAGCTTTCCTGTAGCTGATATGGATGCTAAACTCTAGTTGAAAGTCTGTCGCAATTTCTTTTGGAGAGTAACTTGGATGGATACGCAACCGTTCTTTTATCCAATCGGCAATCAACGCCGATGTGGCTTGAGAATGTGCGAGTCCCATCATTTGCTTCGAACAAGTATGTTTTTCTGAATAAGTTCGTACAATAAACTCAGGGCCGGACTGCAAGATAGATCCATGGATGCGCCAAGGACATTGATGATCACCACACATTCCACTTAATTCTGTCATAGACCTTTTTACCCAATGAAGCTCAAAATTACTGTACATTGCAAATTTTCTCAATGCATTCCTAAATGATCCACGAGTCTGAAACCGTCTTCCATTCCACATTTCACGAAAAGATGCCTCATGGTGATCCACCCAATATGGTCATCATCAGGGACTAAAGTATCAATAACATCTTCTACACTCACAACATTTGATGCATGACCCAATCCTTCTTGTGCATGCCATGTTCTTCCTGGTCCTATGCCATTTTGCAATATATATTCTCTAGGGTCAACATCAATATCAAAATCATCTTCATCATTTTTAGCCCCCTCCTCCACTACATTGCACCCTCCATCAAAACAAGGAATTTTGGATACTGTTTCCGTTTCCATCCAATCCATGACAACTTCATCCCTTCTATTAGAGAATTTTTCATTTTCATCTTCTGCAAGATTAATGGGAGCTATTAAATCTTCAAGCATGGCGTCTACAAATGGGTTATCATGAGGTACAACAGGCGTGTTCATGTCAAACTGGCTTCAAACAGGATAAGATGAGACGTCGCACCTGCATGGCAAATAGTCAATCATATATAAATTACATAATATAATCAAATCAGATGTATAGCGAACCAAACCTGTAAACATCCTCTCTTGTTGAAGGGCCACCTGTATCCTTTTCACCGTTGGAAAAGTTTGTGGTATTTGTATATGTCATCAAATTCCCCCTGCGTGAATCACCATGTCATAAAACAATCAGTAACATAACTAAAATAAGATATTAAACAGATCAGCAGTTACTACATTTTTTATGATGGGTTGTGGCGGCACCTGTTCAAATTAAATGACGGTCTATTCCCTCGCGGGCTGTTAGGCCGAGCGTATGTAGACCTTAGATGTGATGGTTGTCGACTTGCACTTGCTTCACTATTTGAATGCAAATACATAAATATAGCTTGACTTCCATTTTGGAATAATCTGAACATCCGATGGAGATCATCATCACTTCTTATGGTTATGAACGTGAAGCTTCGGCCATTATGAAACTGATATTGCATATTTATATGCTCATCATGAAGCTCCCAACCAGTTTCTTCGTTTATCTTTCCGAGTAGTTGATTGAAAGTTATATTGACATCAACCCATATTACCTTCTGCTCACCGCCAATGTAGACTGGCAATGGATTGCTTACGTCTAATATACCATTATAATGGCATATTATACATATCTCAGTATTATCCATCCTACAAAGTAGAACACAAATTTCGAATAATAAGATTTACTTTTGAATATTTTTGAAGTTACCCACAAACATCCATATAATCCATGAAGATTTGACGTCTGAAAATAAATATCGGAATAAGTATTTTTTTAGTAAATAAGATGAATGTTTGGAATTACTAAGATTTGAAGGTTGTTATATGTAAAATAAAAAACTACTATATGCATACATGGAAAATTAAAAGAGTTAAAATCTAAGCATTGACATTTAGGATATCATGAAGCTACATATTTCTATAACATTAACAAACAAATAACAATGCATTGTCCGTTAAAAAAAATAATAAATGCATTATCTTAATCAATTCTACACTAGATATTTTAGCAAATTTATTTTACATCTCATTGGTACTAATTCTCTACATTTAGCAAAAGTATATATACACACACCATAAAACACCCATTTAAATAAAATAATTGTGAAATCAATCAAGACCGTTCATCTAATGAATATCACCATTTGTTGATAACTACTAAAGAATCTAAACCATTTACTTATATATAGCATTAAAAAAAATCATTAGCAGTTTAAGATAATGATCAAAATGATGTCTGTAATGCCACAATAACAGGCAAATGCTAAAAGAATATGTGGACATTTATACAGAATTTGTGCTGGGGCCCACCGTAGGACGGGATGAACAAGACATGCCTCATTGTTTTTTGCAACTAGACGTCCAGGCCAAATCCAGTTGTTGGTAATTCATGATGAGAACAATGGGATTTTTTAATATATTAACAACATGATATTCATAAAAAAATGAGGCACCACAAGTCCAACCTAAGGTCACTATTAATATTTACACAAAATATTTCAAATGTTTCTACAAGTGGGATTCCTTGTATTCTAACTTTTTTTTTCAAAAGACACAAAAGAAGAAAAAAATAATACAATAAATAAGAGGGAGATACATACAAGGTGGGAAATATGGAATAAATACCTAAGACAAAGATGTGGCAGGAGATTCAATTGCTATTTATGATAATGGCCTAAGGTTGACATGCAAAAGAAATCACTTAACATGTGCAGAAACAACGCTTATAAAGAGCAGAGAAGTAGATAACCTTAAGCCAGAGATCGACGAAAGCAACGGAACGGAAAGCAATTACAAACAGAAATGCATTCGTTGACTTTTAACCTATCTCTTTGTGATATCGCAACATAATTTGCTATATCGCAACTAAAAAAGTTACGATATCGCAAATTAATTTGCGCTATCGTAAATTAAAAGCTTACGGTGTCGCAATATATATTGTGATATCGCAAAAAAGACTCAGCTTGTGGTCTGCCCAGCGGTACGGACTGTACGGAGAACGTCTTGGTAATATGTTGAACTTTTGTAATAGGGGAGGGATATGTGCTACTATAGGTAACCGTACAGAAAAACTCCCGAAAATATTTAAACTTCAACGCATCAAGGGCAAAAGTCAACATCTAAGGTCTGCTGGAGGGGCCATATTCCAATAGTATATACGAGTGGGCCCAAGTCATTTTTAGTTCACGTTTGACTGGATGCTTTCACGTGCTTTCAGAAAATGACCTAAAATACCCTCCACAACGCGATCAATGAAGATAGGAACCGAGGTTACTTCGGTAAATACACCACTCCTAGAAAGCATCGGATTCCAAAACATCGAAATGGAAACCCTAGCTCGAATCGTGTCGTCTAGGGTTTCTTTATAAATCCCCGTCTCTCCTCACTTTGATAAAATTTTTCTCGGTCCTCCGAAACGAAAGGTCGCAGCGAAAGCTTCTTTCTGGTAATCGATCTTTCTCTCTCTCTCACATGCCTTGTTCCTCTTCGGTCTTTTAGGGGTTTTGGGTCTTTCTTTTCTTTCATTCATCTATCTTTTTCTCAATCGATTGCCGTTGCTGTTATTGAATCTCTGCACTCCTCATGGGTTTTTCTTTTGTTGTTAGTGATTAGATTGATTGAACGCTCTTTGCTTAATAAAGAGCGCATTTGGGGAATCGTTAGACTTGTCTTTCTGGGTTGTATTTGGATTTATAGATTTGTGGTTATTTCGGGTTTGGGGGTTTCACTGATTGTATTGTTTGTTCGGAGGAAAGTCTCTGAGGACCCAGAATCGGTGCTAAACTGGCTAAAATATAGCCATTTGGATGTTGGGAGTCTTGGAATTCCAGATGCGCGAATTAAGCTACCAATCTCTATCCAGCCCTGGTTTTCCTTGCCTCTGTCCGCCCCATCCACATTGAACTTAAGTCTATCTTGGATGATGGTATGGTTGTTACAATTAGGGCAGTGTTTTTTCAAGCCCAATTGACTAGTGTCAGATTCTTTTTAGTAATATATATGGAACTCCCCTGCATTTTTTTGTTCATTTTGATTCAGACAGAACCCCTATATTCCAAAATTACTGTGATATCTTTTCCCTTGGCCATGGCCCATAAACACCTCCTTTGGATTTGGGTGAGACCAGAGAATGGGCACGTCTCTCTCTTACTGAAATTCATGCATGTCACCAATTACTCAATATAAAAGACTCACAATCCTTAAGTTCTTCCTTAATAAGTACCACTCCTCCACACTTAGTTTCATCATAGGACTTGTATTTGCAATGGGCTTTTTCCAAATGAACCAAAGAAAGGCAAAAAGAAGACGCCTCATCAATGTGAGACCAATACTTGTAAAAGGGAAATCATCCCAGGTGTTTGCTGTCTCCTTAATATAAACCAACCAACACCACGATGATCCACACATTTTTCTAAAGTGACATTAAATGAAATGAAGACGAGCTGCGATGAGGGGACAGTCTCTTTCTTTTGTTGTGTTGCACGGAGAACATATATGTTTTATTTTTTAAAGGCAATTCAAATGTTATTAGAGAAGAAAGAACAAAAGAATGTAAATGGGGAAATTGTCGAACGCAGAGATCAACCTCGACACCAAACGAATGTAATGATCAAAGCAAGGTTATAACACAAATATGAAATATCAATGCCAACCGCCATCTTTAGCTTGACCATCCGTTGAATCAGGGACTCAGGTTGGATGAGTGGCGCATTGTCCTGACTCAGATCGTCCTTGAACTTGATGCGACTAAACCCAAGCCTAGGGCTCAAGCCCAAATAGAGAATTTGGGTCCAACTGCTATTTGGGTTTATTTGGCCTGACTGCAATAGGGGAAAAAAAAAAGCAAAAGAGGGAAGAACAGGGAGAGACAGAAAGGAAGAGGGAATGAAAGAGGGAGAGAGCAAATGAAAAGAAAACCCTGATTTAGTGTCTATCGGATATGGAAGGGGGAAAACCCAACAAATAGAAATTGTTATGAGAAAAGCCAAGTTTCAATGACGATAATATTGATGGAAAAAGAAAACCTCATATGAAATATGAAAATAGAAAGTTAGAAACTCCTACATCCATGGCATGATGTAAAATCTTCAACATGTAGGAGTAGGAAAGTAGAACTCAGAAGATACTTCATCTCATCCGAGTTCCAACCATTGAGAAATCTTCCATGTGTCAAAGCAATTCCTCTTCACTAAAAAAAAAAAAGAAACACACCCACACACACGCACAAACGACTCCTCTAATCACAACTTTTATAGCAAGGCTAAGCCACCTTTGATCTGTAGTGGAATAAGGTTGCAAACCTTTGCCACCCTAATAAGGAGCACCAATAATTCCTCCTCAATCATACTTCGATAATTACTAGGATCATAGTGTTTCACACAGCATCGCAATTATCCCTCCAAGCTGAAGCAGTCCTGGCTCTTCAATTTTAAATGGACCAACTCCACAGAGGGAATTAGCCGAATCCAAGGAAGGATTCAATGAGATTGACCAAGCTCCAATAGGGCTTGGCCGAATCCCCAAGGGATTGAGTACACTTATCAACATGGAGAAATGCTCACACATTCACAACTGAATGTAAATTTTCATTCAATATATAAAAGCTAATTCTTCCCAAACGTCTTAATATATATTTATAGACTCGGACGGGGCTTTCCTTCCTAAGTTGAAATTTTCATTCCAAATTTTCTCACCAGATCCCTTATTTAAAGACTTCTAAATATATCAAACTACTAATTAAGTGACTGGTCAAGTTGGATTTGTGGGCTGGTCCCAATGGGCTGGCTTGACCCATGAATCATTCATCTGGCCTCCAGCACAAGCCCTGTAGTACATGGGTTGCCTAGGGCGCTTTCATTGAAATTAAGCTTTCTTCCTCCCTCCAATGGGAGGAGCTCAGGCACTCACACTGCACCACATGAGCATCGTGTCTTCAATTACCTTCGTTCACTTTTTGTCAAATGTTTCCACAGATACACCGAGAATGGCTAAATGCTGGAGAGAGTGTCTCCATAGTCTAACTGCGCCTTCATTAACTCTTGCTAGTTAGCTGTTTGTATTCAAAATATCTAATATTTGTATCCTTCCATAATGACTGTATTGTCTTCATAAAGGAAAGCATCCACAAAATTATCCAACGCTTGAAATGAAACCTGAAATGTTGAGGCAAACTGAGTAGCTATGTCCTTAGGTAAGTAACACCCACAAAACCTCAACTTCAAGCCTTTTTTTTTTTAATAATAATGGTAACCTCAAACCATGATATTACAACACACGGAATATTTTTTATAGTAAAAATTCAATTAAAGAGCTAGATGATTACACTTTCTCTATCCCTCAAACCTAATCTATTGACTGACAATAGTTTCCTCCCAGCCACATAAATGGTCCAAAATGACTTCTAAGGAGCTAGATTATAGGTCCTGTCCATAATTTATAATCCTCAACCTACTGAAGCAAATGAAAAAAATCTGAAGCACTTCATCAGTTTCGTTATAGGAGACATTGTGGTGAAACACAGGCGACCAAATGGCTTTTAAGCCAGTCTTCCAAATAGTCTTAATGTTTTGCTTCCAAATTGGATGCAATTCTCTGTAGTTTCGAGAATATAACTGAGTGGCACACATCGCCCACCTACTTATTTGACAAGATGATGTCCCTTGCCATCTGTAGACCTGATTATTTGGTAAGAAGAGGCCTTTTCTTCTGCAAACTCCAAAATCCAAGCCAGATCTGAGAGCTTAACTCACTTTTTATCTTCTAAGAGATCTGATACCCAAACTCCTTTTTTTCTTTTCCTGAATGATTAAAAGGTCTTTGATAGAGGCTTTCTTGAAACCTCCCACCTGACTATCGTACGTATTTTCTTCATGTCTTGCCAAAGGAAGCCTTATTGAAGTCTCTCAATCCTTTTTATGAGGTAGATTGGGCAATGAAAGATCCATAAAAAGGATGGGCAAATGAGCTAGAGCTGCTTTAAGCAATCTATCCCTGGAAGATAAGTATTTACCCCATACTACTGGATTCCAGATGACCCAGGACGCATGCACAAAGTGGCAGCCAAGCAAGGTTTGATGGGAGTGAGTCAGTCTTGCATACCATTAAGCTGGTCAAAGAGGAGATATCTGATTACCGAATGCTGATGCCAATCAAAACAGAGAACATATACCACAAATATTTTATGGCATGATACTCCTCCCTCTTACTGATAATTTACTTAAGTTTTAATCATTGCCAGTTTTCATCATCGTCATCGTCATCAAAGCCTTGTCATCTATATGGGTTGATTTCCTGAGTTTAACTTCTCAACTAATTTCTATACTCCATGATCAACTTTTCCTGAGTTTAACCTCTCCTATACTGTATAGTCATTTATATGTACAGTCACTTTTTCAAAAAACGAAAAAAAAAAAAACCTTCTCAACTAATTTCTATCCAGGGCCTTCTCTCACTCCATGATCAAGTATGCCACATCTTAGTAACTAAGCATCCTATTTGGACACAAAGAAAACAATGGATTTTGATCAACTTTGTTGTTTTTGAAAGTACAAACATTTCAGGAGCCTGGTGTTGTTGTTTCCATGTGTTAATATTATGCATGTATTTTCCGATCACATGATACTGTTCTGCACCTGAGTCACATGGGCAAAGGTTGAGAGTTTGTGCTTGTGCTGACAAAGGTTTTTGGAGTATATGTTTATGATGTTTTAACTTTTAACAGTTGCGTAAAAAAGTTTCAACTTTTACCATTTTTTGGAAAATACATGTTTGGCAGTTGACTCATTACCAGTCTGAGCATATTGGATGTTGAATGTTGATTAAGGATGTCAATGTGCTGGTCCAGCCTGTTTAATCATAAAACCTATCTTTTCATCGGTTGGCTTGGGGACACACTTCTATTCCACTGGTTCCCGCAATGTTTAGAAAGTTCATGCCCTAGTACTAATTGGATTGGTCTCGTATCATAGCTTGTTCTCTTGGGTGATGGGGTGTATACAAATATCCTAATAGTAGTGTTATAGCAGAAAAAGTGCATTATGCCAGTATTTGTTTACTAGATGATAAATTAACATTGGTTATTTCTTAATGGGGCGAGCTCAATGGGAAGAATCTTGACCCATTTTGGATCAGTCCCAGTTTTCATTCTTGGTCAAGTTTTGCCTGACCTTGAGTCCCTTTTTCCTGACATGCCCTTGACCCAGATTCATTGACGTCCTTAATGCTGAATATCTGTATCAATCCTCACTGTTTCTGGGTGCTGCCTTATCCCGTACTATGTTCCTTCTTGGTGCTTGCCTTGTATTTGTGTTTCTCATGCTATTCTTTATTTATATGCATGTTAATTTACTGCAAGAAGCCTTGGGCATGTTTGTTTACATGTGTGGTATAATAAAGGTGAAGTGAATTTCACATCATGGAAATGGTAAAGGTAAGGTATAATGAAGTAAAGGTGTGGTGGTAAAAGTAAAATGTCTGTTGGATTATCTGAGTTAAGTGTGTGTGTTTGTGTGTGTGTGTGTGTGTGTGTGAGAGAGAGAGAGAGAGAGAGAGAGAGAGAGAGAGAGAGAGAGAGAGAGAGAGAGAGAGAGAGAGAGAGAGAGAGAGAGAGAGAGAGTTTTTGTCTCCGATTAACTTCACCACACAATACCACGCTTTTCTGAGGTTAAAAAAAGGTAGCATGTGGTGAAGTTTGTGGGTAGAAGTGTCACCATCATGAGATTACTTTCCCACTCTACCTTCACCTCCAAAATGAGGTAAAGATGGAAAATATCACATCTCAACCAACTTTGACGTTACCTTAACTCCTCCACTTGCTAAACAAACATGCCCTGAATGTCATCACCTAGTCTCTCAAATTGGAGGTACTGAATTCTAATGACATCATATACCTTGGAGCTAAACCATTTTACAAAAATTCTATAATAAGGCAGATATTTTGTATCCTGCAGGCATACGGCTCACTTTCTCGTGTTTGCTGTTTGATTCTTTCTTCTTTTGGACGCTTACTCCTTGTAAATTTGTTCATCAGGAGGCTCCTTTCCCATTTTTCTGGAAATTACCATATTACTGTTTCTTGTATTGCTATGATGAAATATGCTTGTGTTATTTCTTCCTGATTATTGTGTCTGCTCTTCGATTTCTTTTCTCTCATGTTGCTGCTTCTTTTTTTCCTTTTTTGTTCCATTGCATTTGTGCTGGAATTTACATAGTTAAACACTTAAACTGGCGATTATATTTTGGCCAGCAGCCTGGTATCTAAATTGCGAGAAATTCTTTTCATTTTTGCACCTATTGAGCATCATCCTCCTGATAATCATTCAGAATTCTTGCTCTTGCCTGTCTCTATTTGTACTACTTTTATCATCCCTTTAGAGAAATCTTCTCTTTGAAACTCCTTAGTGCCATATCTCATGGCACGGGTTCGATCAAGATTCTTACTCTGCAACTCCTGTTGGCCTTTCATTTTTTTCCACCTTTCCATCTTTGTATACTTTCTCCTGCAAAAGCTTCTGGCTTCTGTGCTTCCTTCACAGTTGCCTTGCAAGTTTGTGTTAGTAACACAAGATGCCGAGGGGAAAAGCCAAGGCTGCAGCAGCTACAAAGCCAGTTGAGCCTGAAAAGCCGACTGAACCTGAAAAGCCAGTTGAACCTGAAGAGCAGGTGGACCTTGATGACAAGGATGAGGAGGAGGAGGTTGAATACGAAGAAGTAGAGGAGGAGGAGGAAGTGGAAGAGGAAGAAGAGGAAGAGGTTGAAGAGGAAGTGGAAGAAGAGGAGGAAGAAGAGGAGGAAGAAGAAGAGGCTGCAGTAGCAAATGGTGCTGATGCAGAAGCTGATGGTGATGAAGAGATGAAATCTGCTGAAGAGAAGGATGATGAAGATAGTGAAAAGCATGCTGAGCTTCTTGCTCTACCTCCTCATGGCTCTGAAGTATATGTTGGTGGCATTCCTAATGATGCCTCGGAGGATGATTTGAGGGGCTTTTGTGAGTCTGTTGGGGAAGTCACTGAGGTAAATATGTAATGTGTTGTGCAACCATTCTTTTCCTGAATTCTGTATAAGAACACATCTATTCACATTCATGGTTGGATTTAACAGGTTAGGATATTGAAAGGCAAGGATTCATCTGAGAACAAGGGCTATGGTTTCGTGACTTTCAGGACTAAAGAATTGGCATCCAAGGCCATTGAGGATTTGAACAATACTGAATTCAAGGTAATGCCCTTCCATTTATTGTACAATCCTATTTCCTGAGTAGCATGCATGTGTGGATTTGTTTTTTCTGACCAGTACCCTCATCTTTTGCTTTGGTGTGAAAGGTGGATGGCTGTCTTCTTTTTCACAAAAAAGGGTGGGTGGCAATCATCCACTTCATGCAGTTTGTGCTTGTTGGACTGCACTAAGCATAGTGATGTTTAGATCTGATCATCAACAAAGTCGTGGTTTTCATATGTGATCTGTATATGACACCTATCCAAATTAGCCATATTTCCTTTGCAGCAGGAAGAATGCAAAGCTGTCATTGGTTTCTCAGACAAAAATAACCTACAAAAAGTTTGAGAGAATACTCTGGTGTCTGTATTCTATTTATTTGAATCAATGTGCGTGTGTGTGTGATCATCATCATTTTCTAATACCATTTTCTGCCGATGTGGGGTAGAGAGAGTAACCTTTGAAAACAGGTAGACCCAATTTGTTTCAGCATAGTTTTATGGCCAGCTGCAAGTGTTATGCCATTACTCCCCCTAAGATCATGTGAAGGAAACTACATATATGTATATAGTTGTGTGTAAATATAGACCCTTCAGGGACAATCTTGGAGAGGGGGGACCTTTTTTGTGTGTGCCGAGGGGGGGGGGGGTGAATTTAGGTCTCCTATGATCTAGATGGGCACAATGGGAGCCATCTGATCATGGAAGTACTGTTTGTGGGCCTCAAATTTGTCCCAATATTGTTGGCCATTAGAGATGAACTTGGATGGGTGCCAAATTTTGCATGATCAATTTGGGACCTGCACGCTTCGAAAGCGTCAAATTTGGGCTGGTGTCAATTAGAGTGCCTTTTTTGTTCACACGTTACAAAAATTCTAGTTTCTATTGGTGCTTAAAACTTTTAATGGATTGTGATTTATGAGTGCTTCATAAAAAATCTCTCATATCAAAGAAGTTTCTGAAAAGATTAGAAGCTTCCTACTCTCAATCATTTTTTCTTTTGGCAACTGTTGTGAACTTCTATCAACATTCTGTTTGTGTTTGCATGTATTGCAGGGAAAAAAGATAAAATGTTCTCCATCTCTAGCTAAGCATCGATTGTTTATTGGAAATGTTCCAAGAAACTGGGCAGAGGAAGATTTGAAAAAAATCGTGACTGATGTTGGCCCTGGAGTTAACAGTGTGGAATTGCTGAAGGTAATTTTTTTTTTTAAACTGTAACTTTATGCTTGTCTGTGTTGGACAATGACAAGGTTTTTGATAAATGATTTTATAAGACTAAATATATGTTGACTTCACTATGTTATGTCATCCTCTTTGCCTTATGTCATCAATCTGGATTGACTATAGTATGTGTCTTGATTAAGAAAAAAAAAACCATGAAGATCATCATCTTTGCCTTATCCCATCAATTTGGGTTGGCTTCAATGTATGTCTTGAGTACAAACATGGGGGGCACGGTGATGCAGAACGAGCCTACAAGTGGTCCCGCCCAAGATAGCTTAGGGATATTTATTTTATTTTTTTTCTTTCCCTAATATTAGATAGCAGATTTCTAATTGTAATTAGGATTAGATTCTTCCTAAGTTTTATTTCCTAGTTTGATTAGGTTCCTTGGCCACCAAGTTTATCTTCCTATTTCTATGCAATGTAAGAGACGAAAATCTCTGATTGGGTATTAGAATAAGAATTATTGTGGGTTTCCCCCATTGGAGAGGTGCTTCTTCGTGTTAAAGTCTATGCGGAGACACTTTTGAAGTGTTTGCAGACATGTGCTTCAGCACCACCACTGTGATTCAGCACTTCCACGTAAGCCTTAACCCTTGGGCATGCATCAATTTGGTATTAGAGCCAAGTTCCGCGTTGCTCTGATCCTCGATCGAAGTTCATTCATCCATCCGTTCCCATCTTCCACCTTCCTACCAACCCTTCCATTGTCATCATCCTTTTCATCCATCATCCCTCACCCCAACTCTTAGCAATTCCCACCATCATCCCAGCCTTTTTACTAACATCACCACTCCACTACCCGAACCATAAAGCCCCAATTCGACATCCCGCCACATTTCTCGATAGGACCCAACACCAACCACAAACCTTGAACCCTAACTTGAGAAAAAAAAAACCTACATGCCGAAACCCATCCTGACCCCAAACCTATGGTTTAAAAAATCGGCCGAGTCTGAGTCGACTCAAACTCGGCACATACCGAGTTGGGTTGCATGGGACTTAGACTCAAATCATGTGACTCGAGTCTTATGGGCCTCAGCCCCTCCTATTGAAGTTGGGACTCGGCCTGACTCGGCGAGTCGACTCGGACTCGGCCATGAAGGAGTCGGGTCCCGAGTCCAATTTTTTAAACCTTGCCCCAAACTCCCCTCATTCGAGCCCAAATTTCACCAAAATCCCTGCTCATTCCAAACCCAAGCTGAGATCAATCCATCTCGCCCATCATCCCATACCCAGCGCCTTGGCCTACCAAACCCGAGTAAAAAAAGAAGAAAAAGAAGAAAAAGGCAGAAAAAGAATAAAGAAAAGACACAGAAATGGAGGAAGTGGAGGGAATACAAGTCAAAAAGGATGACGAAGCTCTCTTGGTCCTCCAAGAGACTACACCCACTGTTGAGAAGAAGTGGTTGCGGAAAAGTATTTTTCGCTCAATAGGTACAACACATGGGAAAAATTGCATAGTTGTGATTGATGGCAAAAGTTGTGAAAACATCATATCTTTTTGGTAGAAATCTCTTAACCTCTTGTTGATTGCTTCAAGATGAAGGTTTATAGGCGCAATCTTCTCTACTTTGTCAAATGGCTAATGACATGTGATCAAATGCCAGTGCGACATACATGCCAAGTTACTTTTTTCATTGGTGAAGATTATAAAGATACAATTTGGTGTGATGTGCTATCAATGGATAGCGGTGATATATTGTGGGTCACCCATGGATGTATGGAAAAAATGAAACTCATGGTATGTGTGACAACACACCCACGTTCATGCACGGTGGAAAGCAAGTCACACTCCATCCAAAGAAAGCCAGAACCACCAAAGAAAGGATCAGGATTTAGGATCCATTATTACAAAAGACGCCCTTCAACTACACCATGTCTACAGAGGCAACGTAAAGAAGACCCGAGTTCGAGGACAAACTCTTCTTTCAACCTGGGGGAATGATGTGGAACGGCCCAAAAGTGGTCCCTTCCAAGATAGCTTATGGATATTTATTTTATTTCCCTAATATTAATTAGCAGATTTCTAATTGTAATTAAGATTAGATTTCTTATTTCATAAGTTGTTTCATTTCCTAGTTTGATTAGGTTTCTTAGCCGCCAAGGTTATCTTCCTATTTATATGCATTGTAAGAGATGGAAATTTCAGACTGAGTATTGGAAGAAGAATTATCGTGGGTTTCTCCCATTGGAGAGGTGCTTCTTTGTGTTGAAGTCTCTGAGGAGACACGTTTGAAGGTGTGCGGATATGTACTTCTTCACCACTACCGCGTTTAAAGGGTTTGCGGACACGTGCTTCGGCACCACCACCGTGCTTCAACATTCTGGGCCTGCATCACATGGCCCCCTTGCTGGGCCTTGCTGGGCCTGGTTGGCTTTTATTTTTTTATTTTTTTTTCACATGCAATAGGGACCAATGGCAGATGACAAAAGAAGATTGCCACTAATGTTCGTGATCATATGACGCTTTCTTCATTGAATGCTGTAGCCTAAAACATCCAACTACATCATGCCTTTTTCGTTACTATCTGCCCTCCTGTACAACTACTATATCTTCTATAATTTCATGATCAGATTCTGGATATATGGAGAGAAGCGAACCAGTGTGATATCATTTGTTTGGAAGCTGTCAAGGGCATCATCAAATTGGAGCTTGTGTCCAAGTTTCCACCGAAGGGAAATCCACACCAAGAGTTGCATTAAATGTTTTTGTGATAAACAATAGGATATGGCTGATATCAGTCTGATGTACATAAGATATGGATGTTTTTTGCATGCCCATGGTACTTTCTCTGAAGACACCAACTTCTGAGCTCTAGCTCTCAGTGCATCTGTTGTTAGAATTCAAGGAAAAGAAAAGAATCTTTCCTACATTGATACTGTTAGAATACAAGAAAGGACAAAATAATCTTTCTTTAATTTCTTTGTTGCCTTGCAACCTTAATGTGTTTCAGATGGGTCAATAATTTTTTGGAATTTGGATTGCTCATCAGGGTAAGAGTTCTTGGTTCATAACTTCGAAAGCATTGTTTTTCACTGCACATGGCCCCTTCTTGCATGTTTAGGGTCTTGAAAATCCTTGTCCTTTTTTGGGAATTTTTTGGATTATAATTACCTGTTTCATGAAAACCTGAAAATATTCTTGTGCCCCAAAATCACTAGTAGCAAAAGTAAGTTCATTGTCTTTATATTAAAGCATTTTTTCCTGATTCTTCCAGACTGAATAAATTGTCGTATGCTTTATTATTGAAGTCTGGACTTAAGGTGGAGAACTTGGTGATTGAAATAAATATTTGCACTCTCTGCAGGATCCACAAAACTCTAGCCGTAACCGTGGTTTTGCATTTGTTGAATACTACAACCATGCATGTGCTGAATATTCAAGACAGAAGATGTCAAGACCAAAATTCAAACTAGACAATAATGCCCCTACTGTTAGCTGGGCTGATCCTAAGAGTGCTGATGCTTCTGCTTCACAGGTATTTGATCTTAGGATGGTGTGCGTGATGTACTTTTTATTCCAAGTTAATTTGGTCGAAGCTGTAGAACATGCACACACAAAAGGATGATTTACAAAATTTAATTGGACTGTTTCACCTTACAGGAAGGTGCATGTGAGGCCGATTTAACATATCAGTTATAGATTATTTTTATGTGGGACGCACCTCTAGTATGGTTGGTTCAACAAAAATGTGATTATCTTTTCCTTAATACAGTGTCATATATTATCCACAATGACCACAACCATAGTCTATTCTTTACCTCCCTGACTCTTTCCAGCAATTTGGTTACATTTGAATCCAGCCTCAACCTTTTTTCCTATGTACTCTTTCCTACTGGCCACAGCTAGGTTATGCATCACAGGTATCAAATTGTTTATCACATGTGTTGTTTAGATTTTTAGGTGGACTACACCTATTCCATTGCTGATTGAACAAAAATTCAACTATATATATATTTTTAACTGAGCATCATTTATTAACCTCAAACCTGTTCCTTTTTCTCTGCCACCGAAGCCTTGGCTCCTTGCCATCCAAATGAAGCACTAACAAATTTTTTTTCCTTTGTACCTTTTTCTACTGACCATTCTGAAATTATGTGACAAGTATCAAAATGTTCCAACAGGTGAAGGCAATTTATGTGAAGAACTTGCCAAAGAATGTTGCCCAAGATCAGTTGAGGGAGCTTTTTGGCCGTCATGGTGATATTACAAAAATTATACTGCCTCCTGCAAAGCTTGGCCAAGAGAAGAGCAGAATTGGTTTCATTCATTTTACAGAGAGGTCGAGTGCAATGAAGGCTCTTAAGAACACTGAGAAATATGAACTGGACGGTGATCTTCCTGACTTATACTTCAACAATTCTGTACCCTCCTTTATTAGAATGCCTATATTTTATCTTTATTTGTTCTAATGCGCCCACTTTATATGAGGGAGCCATGATTATATCATCTGGGCCATTAATCCAATAGGTCCTGGTGTGAATGTCGAAAACCTTTCAGATTGGAAGATCTTAGTCATTACCTTGTTTACATTGATTTAATATGGACCTATTGTAAGGAGAGGATTAGAACGGAAACACAAGAAAATGCTAATGATGAGAATGTCTGGCATCTGGGTTGCCCATTATGGAGCTGCATTCTAATGGTCTGGAACATCATATGATGGCTCCCACAAGCATGGAGCAGCATGTTTGAACTCTATTCACCCTGAATTCTCGATGCATAAGAACCCCCATGTTTGCTCACTAGCGAAGTTTAAAATCACAGCCACCATGTATCAGCTTCTCCAGTTTGCAGTTTGGCTAGGCACTGTTATAGTTGTTATGACAAAATGTATGTGAATTATGCATTCCAGTTTAAATCAAACCACTTTTTCAAGAAATACAAGACATTTAAGTTGTACAAGTAAAGAGATCTATTCATTGCTAAGAAAAAGAAAAAATGTGAACGGTGATTGGATTGATGATAAAATAGAATCCTGGATTGTGAACAGTGATTGGATTGATTATGAAGAAAGAGAATTCTGGGTTTTGTTTTCCACCTTAAGGATGGAAAAAAGGATTGATCAAATTCTATCATTGAGGAATTTGATGATTTCAGATTTCACATAACACTGTAGAAAGCCCTAGGAATGGAGATTTTCCAAATCTTTTATTTTACCGTAATTTTGGAAAAAAATGTGTAGGATCTGAAACTGGTTTTGGCCAGTACATACCTGTTTTGGTCGTGTGAAACTTTCTTTAGAAGCATGCTCGGTATCTAAAGATAAGATGATAGGGACATGATTGATGTTATCTTTTTATTTGGTGAAACAGGTCAAGTTCTTGAGTGCTCCCTTGCGAAGCCGCCGAGTGATCGGAAGTCTGACACAGGACCAAATGCCCCAAAATCTGCTCTGCTTCCTAGCCATCCACCTCGTGCTGGCTATGGTTTGATGGGTGGTGCTTATGGTCTTGGTGCAGGATATGGTGCTGCAGCCTTTCCTCAGGTTAACACTTTTCCTTTTTGAAATGTCAATCATCATCAAGAAAAAAAAAATCATTTTCTTCATTGAAGGGTTATCCTATCTCACAGAATTTTTCATTTTCTTTTTTATCGTTCATGGTAATATTAATTTTAATAATGTTACTGATACTCTTAGCTATAATTAGCATGGTTCAAAATCTCGGTCTCGGTCGCGGTATCGGCCGGGCCGAAAAACCGATATGATATCGGTATCGGTCGCGGATATCGGTCCGTCGCGGTCATCGCGGTGTGAATTTTTTTTTTAATCCAAAAAAATTTATAAAAATATCCAAAAAATCTAGAATATTAGAAAATGCTGGAAAACTATATTTGTTTCCATTAATAACAACAATAAATCAAAATCTCGGTCACCTTAAGTTATGAGTCCTGTCTGTATCGCAGACTCGCAGTTCAGTGTCTTTTTTCCAGTATTTTATATAATGCAAACATTATTGATACTCTGCTCATGATCAATTTATTAGTGTCAAATCATTTACACATCATACAATGATCATGAATCATTAAAACAACATATTTATTATGAAATCCCCAAAAAATGATATATTATAATTCAAATATTAAAAAATCCGACAATAAAATAATTAAAATAAAAATCTAAATCATGTTTATGACTATGAGTAGATGTAGATCTATCATCTACACACTATTAATAAGCCTTTGGTATCACAAATATCCTAACAAGTAACAACAATTATTTTTTGAAAAACAAAATTAATAAAATCATTTTCAAAATCCTAAATATATCGATCTCACATAAAAGCATGTAGATCTATCATTTACACACCATACAATGATCATGAATCATTAAAATAACATATTTATGATGAAATCCCCAAAAAATGATATATTATAATTCAAATATTAAAAAATCCAAAAATAAAAAAAATTGAAAAAAAATTTCAAAATCATGTGTATGAGTAGATGTAGCATGCAAGTAAATAGATCTAACTTCTAAATGAAGAAAACAACACAATTACACAAGTGAATAAGTGACAAACCTCTATGCTTCATCTAAAAAAAAAAAAAAAAAAAAAAAAAAAAACAAAAACAAAAAAAAACCGAGATAATGGTCATCTCGGCCGAGATGGGCCGAGATATCGGCCGAGATGATGAAAAAACCGAGATAATGGTCATCTCGGCCGAGATGGGCCGAGATAATGAAGAAAACAGGCCGAGACCGATATCTCACTGAGATATCGGCTCGGTCCTGGCCGAGACCGGTTCATCTCGGCCGAGATGAACCGGTCTCGGCCGAGATTTTGAACCATGATAATTAGTATTAGACAATTTTTGCACTATAGACTGTATACCAACAAGGTCTCCCATGCACACTGTAGGTAAGTTTTGAATGTGGCGATGAACTGCAGTTCCATTTGAATTGTGCACTGGACCTTCCAAGCTTAGGTTCTGTTGGCACAGAGTCTACCATGACTTTTTTTTCTTGTTTTCTGTCACGATCTCCCAGGATTATACTCTGCTAAAAGCTAAGTTAAAGCTACCTTCTTGATTCCCCTGAGACTGCAAGCATGATAGGATGACTAGACGTGCATGCATAAATATTTATAGAGATTTGCCTTGCACTTGTTTAGAGCATACTTCCTTGCCCCATCTGTGTTAGCTGGGCGATTTAGTGAGCCTTGTGACCTTTTTGGTCAGACGATGGAGCTTGTTCGACAGATACCTGTGAGTGGAGGGCTAGTTGTTCGAAGCTCTCTGTTATGTGTTTCACTTGCTCAATTTGTCTGTGACTAAGATATGTCAGTTTTTTTCTTTCATAAATATTTATAGGATTCGCCTTGCACTTGTTTAGAACATACTTCCTTGCCCCATCTGTGTGGACTGGGCATCTAGTGAGCCGTGTGACCTTTTTGGTCAGATGATGGAGCTTGCTCAACAGACATCTACCTGTGAGTGGATGGGCTGGTTGTGCAAAGTTTTCTCCATTATGTGTCTCTCACATGCTCAATTTGTGTGACTAAGATTATGTCAGTTCGTTTTTTCTTTCAGTTTTTGTTCTTAAAATTTTTTTTTATAATGAAGATCAATTGTGTCATGCAGCCTATGATCTATGGTAGGGGACCTCCTCCTGCTGGGATGACAATGGTGCCAATGCTGTTGCCTGATGGACGGGTTGGTTATGTCCTGTAAGTAGAAATACACACCATTAGCAATTGATCAATAATATTATTTCTTAATAATTTGTTTAATTTTTTTTATTTTTTTTTATAGTTGGTTACTTTTTTGCATTTTGCTTATATTTGTATAATCTTGATCATTTTAGGCAACAACCTGGTGCGCCGATGCCCCAACCTCCACCTCCGCAACGAGGTGGTAATCGGAATAGCAGTAGCTCAAGCAGGGGGCGACAGGGCAACGATGACAACCGCCGCAGGTACCGCCCATATTGATTGATTACCTTGCAGGTCAAGGCTGGTAATCTTCATAGTTGAGAAAACCTATTGTGCACTGTTTCCATGTCAATGGCAGTTTATGTAGCAATATTTTGCAATCTTGGACAATATGATAATTTCACAACTTTTAGGAAAAATAGATTTGACCTGGTTCCCGATGGTGCTATATCTTGTGATTTACCTTTTTCGTTACCACAGTGGGGAATGGGAAGTTCGAAAATATTTTGACGATGGTCATTTGAGTGAGTGTTTTCTTTTTTATTTAGTTGGATTTCTTAGGTCTGTTACTGAGGCTAGCCTTGAAAAATCAGGCTCTGGAGTTCTTGTTTCTTGTTTCATGCCTCCTGCTGCTGCTGCAACCATTATGGTCGATGTATTCAATGCATCAATTGCCATAAGATTCTAGTCGATTCTCTAAGGGAGAAGGGTTGATGTTGCAGTTTTATCATATTATAATAGCAGCCTGAAAGGTGATAGGTCAATGCAGATGATCTTTTTCCAAAGAATTATACCCTTACCCACCTACCTATCAGGAACTTCTGGACCATGTTTTGGCGCATGAGATGCACCATTTGGTGGCAGATTTGATTGGGTAGGTCTGGTGGTTGGTCTAGCCTTAAAACTTCCTGCAGTAACTTTTTTTTATGAAAATGAAATGACATTGGAAATTTGTCATTTTCATGGATTTGCCATCGACTCCACTTAAACCCCTATGAATCTCAATGTCGTTGTCGATAGCAACAGCTCGACCCATATTCAGATTCCATCAGATCATCCAGCAGAAATTGGGCACTGGTCCACTGGAGTATGCCATATGACTTGGAAGTAGCACAGATTTCTTCTTTTTTTTCTTACCCATGCAGAGATTTGTGACCCCTAGCATATATTGAAATCGTATTATCCATTAATAAACAGAGAAACTTAGTTTTAAATATTATTTTTCTTAATGATATTACACGACATATGGTTTAAACTTTGGATGGGTCCCTGCTGCTGTAGCGCACCAAGCTGTACAGTAATTGTAATAATCCATAGTGTAAATTTCACTAATAAAAAACGACCAATAATAAGTTTGAAAGTCATATTGGGACCAATCTGATGGCTATGGTCATATCATGGAATAATATCGGATTGGAAACAACCATAAAACATTAGCAAGTAGTCCCATGAGATTTGAAAAGGATTAGAAAATAGTGCAGTAGAGGACATTTCTCTCTCTACTGAAATTGAGTTGATTAAGTGAGACCACCCAAAAACGATAGGGTTAAAACATCTAGCTTGTTGGAGATAATTTCAACTCATAAAGATTTCCGCATCATTTCTATTCTAATGAAAAAAGGATTTGTTCAAGATGTCATATCAATAGGAAGGTACCGATGGTATAAAATCGTTTCTCAAAAGATGCTAAACCGAAAATATTTAAAACCATAGATCCATGATGAGATCATATTCAAGATCAGGTCAAAATAAAAATAAAAATTGAGTGTTGATTTCTCAATCAATTACGAAATTAGGGCTCAATTCTGAAATTGAACTCTATCCCTTTCATATATAATAATAGGAACTGACATGAGCCATCTGCTTCAAATCTCTCTCTTAATAGTTTTAAACCGCAAGAATGGGGGCCGGGGGCGGGTGGGGGGTGTGTGTGGAAGAAAATCACCTCTGAAAAGTGTTTACAAACCCAATGCAGGCAATAGCATTTTCAGCAACATTGGCTGATAAGCAATTCAATTTCACACTAATTCTAATGTATAGCGGACCCATACATATACTAGGTCAGTTAGGGCCTGTTTGTTTTCTTGGTATAGATAAGGGGGCTAAACCCGAAAAATTAATGATGAAAAACTACAAGCAGCTATCGAATAGTTTTCCCTTTCGGAATGCTTACCAAGCCATCATTATATCATTGAAAGAATAGTTTTTAAGAACAATATCTTTAAAAAAAGAAATAAGTCCCATCAAACTTGGACTTTCTTGTTCTTGAAAAAATGGTCTTGGATTCTAGTTATAATAATACTGTGATAATTTTTAATTTCATGACATCTCCAGTATATTGTAATATATATATATTGTGTGTGAGAAGTACCGATCTCATGCGCAAGTCACGCAATGGATCAATGTGCGCACCTCAACATGGGGCCCTATGTCTAGGACTAGGACAGAGGGAGATCGAAAGATCTCCCATGACCCTTCATCTCTACAAAAAATCAATCCCATCCCTAACTCCTATCATCTCCATCCGAGATCCACAAGTTTAATGGTGTACAATCTATTTGGATGAGTGGATAGTCGATACCACGGTCCTATACATCGGATGGGTGTAAACCCCGAAGTCCATGTGAAATTAATGGGGAGGGATGTGTTCCACTCAGACCATCAAGTGGGCCCCACCCCCGGTGCACAAGATGCACACCATACGCACCTGATAACTCGTGTACGCACAGAAAATGCTCATATGAGTAGAGATGTCAAATGGGCTGGGTCCACAACACGGCCCACGGCATGGCATGGGTCGTGCTAGGCCGAGGGAAAATGCACGACCCTCCTGTCTCGCCCAAAAATGGTTAGTTTTTTTTCTTAAACCGTCCATTTTACAATCTCTCCCCCCCCTACCCAACAAAACAGCCATAAAACGTACATATAAGGGGTATTTTGTGTCATTTTTAATTTTATAAAGGCTATAAATACTCTAATCCTCTCATTCTTCCCAGTGGAGTAGGTAACCGAACCACTTAAATATTTTATCATTCCTCATGCTTGTGTTCTAATTTTTAATTTTAATACCGAAAGGTGAAAAAAATTAATCGAAAAAAAAAATTAAAGACACACACCCGACACGGCCCGGTCCGCTCGGGTCGAGATTTGGGCTGGCCGTGCCGACCCGGCCCGTTTGACATCCCTACCTATGAAAGTAACTCATACAATACTATAATAGTAAAGAGGGGACCCATTGGATCCATATCCAATGCAAACAATTTAAATATGAGGGTCCTCTCCCTTACTCTCACACTAGTGTAAGAGTTACTCTCAAAGGAGCATCTCCCATACAACATTTAAGTCGTTAGCATTGGACATGGATGTGAGGGCCCCCACTCTATCTCTCATAGTAAGGTGAGAGATACTCTCATAGGAGCACTAGGTGCTCCTATGAGAGTATCTCTCACCTTACTATGAGAGATAGAGGTGAGGCCACTAATCTCTCATATAAGGTAAGAGATATCTCATAAGAACATCTCCATATATATCTCATAAGAACATCTCCATATATGTATATATGGAGCCAGCTCTCCTAAACCTAAGGTAAGCTCAAGTGTGTGGTGGGGACCACCTGGGGACCCACATGGAGGGGGGGGAGGATTTCAAAGACTCCCTGGGATCTCTCTCTACAAAAAATCAACCCCAAATGTGATTTTTATCATCTCCATATGGGCCTAAAAGTTTAACAGTCAACGGTTCATTTGGATTGATACATAATCGATCCAACGGCCCAATAAATTCAAATCTGACCGAAAGTTGGTGGACATGTGCAATTTAAGGAAGTCATGTGTTTGGTTCATTTGGATGAACCAAAAGTGGGTCCCACAAGCATGAGCTTACGGATTTTTTTCTTAAGCTTAGGAGAGTCTTGCTCTATATATATACATATATATAATGGCTAACTCTCCTAAGCTCAAGCTTAGGATAATGTAAGCTCAAGTGTGTGGTGGGGCCCACTTGGGGACCCTCATGGGGACGTGGATGGGGGGAATTTCAAGGACTCCTTGAGTCCTCCTCCCTGCAAAAAATTAGCCACATCCATGATTTCTATCATTTCCATATTGGCACAAAAATCTAATAGTCAATAGTCCATTCGAATGATACATAGTCAATCCAACAGTCCAGTAAATTCGGATCTAACTAAAATTTAGGGAGGTCATGTGTTTGGTCCATTTGATAAGCCCCACAAACCTGAGCTTACGAAATTTTATCCTAAGCTTGAGCTTAGGAGAGTCTTGCTCATATATATATATATATATATATATGAAATAAATAAATAAAAATGCATTTTCATTCAAGAATGAAATCTTATTGGAACTATCCATATCTGGTTTATCCTTTGGAACCATATCCCATCCCTAATCTGTTGCAATCGAATGAATTGAGGGGTATTTTGTAAATACATAATTATCTTAAATATATCAACTATTTCTTTATTTTCCAATCGCCTCGAAGGGATAAAAGAAACACTTTATTGTTTCTTCAACAATTTCTGATATATAATTGACCTTTCGATAGGATTCAAACCTAGATGAAGTTTTGACCATCTATCAAAGAAAAAGTAGCACCACTCGTGCGGCCCTGTCAATTCCTTTGAGCTTCATTCTTGCGAACGTACTACCCAGGCGCTCGTCACAATAAAAGTTTCAACGAAGCTAATTCAGTCATCATTAGTAAAGTCGAAGTCAATGGAGGTACTATCGTGAAAAAGTTAAAACCCAAGGCTAGATCGTAGTTATTCGATAGAAAGACCACCTATCATATAATTATTGTATTGAAGGATAACTCCAAAAAGAAAACGGATCAAGACATATTTTTAGAAACAAAAAATGTATGGAGAGATCCTATAATAGAAAGATATATACTGAGAGAGAAAAAAAATGGGTCAAAAAAATAAAACCACTTGGTTTCCACACACACACACACACACACACACACACACACATATATATATATATATATGAGCAAGGCTCTCCTTTTAGACCCATATGGAGATGATAGAAATCACGGTTGCGATTGATTTTTTGCGAGTCCTTGAAATCCCCCAACCCCTATCCCCATGTGGGCCCCACCACACACTTGAGCTTACCTTATCCTAAGCTTGAGCTTAGGAGAGCTGGGCCCTATATATATAGTAATGCTCATATACAAGCTTCCCTTGCTGGGCCAACCTAGATGTCAAATTTGAAGTATATCTAATACCTCTAACCCATTCATCTGTGATCCACAAGTGTAACGGCTTCATATGAAACAATAAAATTGACCCTCCATCAAACGGTTCACTCCATTTGGATCTTTCAAAACCCAGTGGGACCCGTGTAAATATATATTAGGAGAAAGTTTTGGGAGGAAACATGAATGATCAAGTGCCAAACCTCTGCAAATAGTTGTCAGCCTATTCAAACGTGATGGAGCCCAATTGGGCTGCAGTTATGATTGTTGGAAAAGGAAGCTCATGATAATCACGCTAGATCCACCTGCAGAATGGATGACTCTTGAGAGACGGCAAGGATTTTCCTGCCAAAGGTGGGCATCTACAATTGCCCCTGCCCTACATGAAACCTTACCATTCTACAATTACACCATAGAGCTTCACTGTCAAGTGCAAATAACTCTGCACTTAATAAAACCTCCTTGAAAAACATGGACTCTTAGCTACAGAAACTGGTGCAGTGCAGGTTTGTACTCCCCTACATGGATATATGCATGGGTAGCTAATACAGAGAAATTAAGATTCGTCATCATCACCACAGATGCCATTTGCATCATCTTCCTTACCTTCTTGTTCTTCTTCATTTGGTGCGTCTGGATCTTTCTCTAGCTTCCTTTTCTTGTCTGCTTCATTTGCCTTTGCACCTGACTTCTTTGCAGCATTTTTCTTCCTGAATTCTGAAAAAGGAAAAATATGCTGGGCTCAAAAAGACATCATGTTCAGATGCAACATTTAAATGGGTGAATGCAGAATTTTCTCCTACCTTTTTGGTAACTTCACTTATTAGGGCCTGTTTGTTTGCCATATGATAGAATAAAAGAAGAGTAAAAAAAGGGAGCAGCAGTTGAAATTTTTACCTCAGTGGGGGGTAAGTGAAATAAAGCTGTACTCTACTCAACGCATCTAAATTTCACTCCAGCCAACTGAATAACTTGCTCACTTTATCCCACCTTTTGATCCCATGGAAGTTGCTGCCCCCAACTTTCCTCTTTTGTAACTAGACAAGCAAAAGGAAAATGAGAACAGTTCTCTGGCATCACCAAGCCTCGTCTCCGAAATCGCCCACCATGGCAATGCCAGAAATTCGGAAATATTGCTCACTTTTCGGAGTTCCTTTTATTTTCAAAGTTGAAGTGTTTATTGTTTTAAATTTGGAGGATGAAAGTTCTGTTCTTTTCTTTTATTCTATTTGGTGAGTGTTTTCATTTGGTAGTTTGGGTGTTGTGGAGGATGAGACAAGTGTGGGAGATTCTCTGGTAGCTATGGTAATGTGGTATGGTTTTGATGCAAAGAGAGGACACATAATTAGACGGTCCACTGTCAAGAATTGAGGGTGGGCATCTTTAATCCTGGAAACTCCTATTGATGATAGATGTGGTGCGGGTCAATATAAGATATTATTTTTAGCCTTTGGATCAATGAATGATGGCCAGATATGGGCTTCACAAAATAACCTTCAGTTGCGGCCCACAAAAAAAAAAGAATGTAGATTGAAAAGAATACTAACAGCATAAGGGGTCACAATGGGCTCCCTTTTCATTAGACGGTCTTACATTTGTAGCCACTTTTATTTTTTGTCAAATTGTATTTTTGTCGCGATTTAATCACATTGACATTTGCTCATCCAATGGTCATATAGTCATGATCACCCTATTTTATTTGAAAGTGGATGGTCCACAAGACTAAAAAAAAAGCATTTTTTTTTACTCTACTGCATGTTATCCAAAAGCACAAAGAATAAAATCATCTTTCTTTATTCTAACAAACCAAACACTTTTAAAGTAACTTACTACTCATTTCATTTCAACCCACTCTTTAACTTTATTCATAATGTGAGACTTACTCTACTCTTACTCTATCCCTCTTGGAAACAAACAGGCCCAAAGTAAACTGAGGTGATCCATTTAAGAGACATGAAAAGATGAGGGTGTCATATCAAAGGTACAAAAATTAGAAATTCCCCCCTCCTTTTAAAAAATTTTTCAAAAAGCAACATTCTCAAAAAGTCAAAAAGAGAAGACCATCAAAGAGGCAGGAGACCGTAACAAAGCCATGACCCCGTGAATTGAGGGCGCCAACCGGGACGTACATTGGAAAGTTCCCCATGGTGGTGGTGCATGTATGACAAAAGCAAAAAAGCCCGTTTGAAACGCAGGACAACTATCATGCATAAATAACAATAATAGTGCAGCAGGACACACCTATGAACAATTCAAAACCTCCCACACCCACACACTGTGCAGTGCACTGACACAATCTGATATTGATCCAACCATCATCTACCATTCGATAATCAAAATAAAGATGCTCTTACAAATCCATTCAATTCTGAAGCACCAAAGGAAAGGGTTAAAATTATCTGATTCAAGTAATCTCTGCCCATCCCTTAATACACAACATTATACAAACATCATTTTGGGGAAAAATTTGGGTTTCTATCAATATATTATTGGAAAAGTGTCACCAAAAAAAAATTGATTTTTAAGTAATAAATGATAAATGAATATAAAAACTGTTACAAACCACTTTCATAGATTTTCCCAATTTTATTCAAGTATTATCATGATTTTGTTGCAATATTTTCAATTTGAAAATATATAATGAAATATCGCTAGATTATCTAGAAAATGTCAATTTAGGAAAATATAGCAACATCATTGGATATTTTCAAAATTATCACCTAGATATGTACCAGTGATGTATGCCATATCCTTTTTGTTCCACCTACACCTCAGACTGTGATGCGCCCAGGTTCTCCTTTAATCTATGCAAAGAGAAGATATGTGTGTCACATATGGATAGATCCTCTAGCTTCACGATCGTAAATTGGACTAAACAATGAAGCCAGATGACGAATCCAATTGATCGGAGAACCCCAAACTCAACTCTACTCGGATCAACAAACAAATAAATAAAACAAGGAGATTGAGATTGAAATCTGTTATAACTCAAATCCAACTCAAATCCATTTCAATCGATGACGATGATTCAATTTTCCCCTAAAAGCATAGTAGATATTTTATTTCTAAAAAAAGGAATGTAAAGATACTTTATCTAGAAGAAGCAGAGAGAAGAACTTGCAGAATTACATGACAGTAAAAAGGACCTTGAAGCAACCCTGATTCAGCAAGCTTATCCACTGGGCCATTATTTTCTTGATAGGTAAAAGGCAATATATATATATATATATATTTGGCAGTACAGGACTAGAAACCTTAAAATTCACAGCTCAGTCTCCACAAAACTGATGTTTCACAATTGACCCACTGGATGAATTTTAGGATCACCTTCCACTTGGATTGGGCAATCAAAAAACGGGGTCCGCTGCAAACTGAACTCAGACCTATCAGAATCACCTTGACCGGGACCGGGGAAAAACCAATAGAACTTTTTCCATCTTATTTTTAAGGATGCCATCAATGCCCGATGACCCAGGATTATCAAAAGCACTATCCATCTACTTTCCACATCAAGAAACCACGTCGAGGGGTCTCCGATTTAACACCATTAACAATGTTGCCAGTTTTACGGCCGATCCCAAGCCCGGATAAAGGAGGGTTGTGTTAGGTAAGTTGAAAAACAGCATAAAACTTTTGTTACAACTCAAAAATGAATTCTGAGAAAAAGAAACAGAATTCATGTAGCAGACCCTAATATAGTTGGGACAAGGCATTGATGAGCATGCCACGTGTAGCTGCTCCCAGTAACACTATAGCAGCTACTAGCTGGAAAACCCCCCAAAAGGCTCTTCTGTCGAACCCCATATGATATTAACAGTGCTTTTACTTTCCCAGGTAGTGCAAGCAAAGGGTTACATCCTTCAAATATCCTACAATTTCTTTCTTATCAAATACCCTTAGAAATTGTGGCGAAAACATGTTCCATTTGATGTTGTCATGGATATGGAAGTGCACTGCAGATCAACTATTGATACAGACTGTAAAAATGAGGGAAACCCCAAATAAACAGAATTCACAGGAAGCAAAAATAATTCTAATAAATGCAGCAACCAGAAAAAAGAAAAGGTGATCTCCTAACTCCTTACTCGCTCACACACAAAATAAAGGTTGACTGCCCAATCTGTTAGATGTGTTTTTTGGGGACATCAAAAAGGTTTTGTTTGTTATGACCCAATTGCCCATCGCATTCATATCTCAAAAATTATAATTTTCCAAGAGAATCAATTCTATTTTCAACTTTATCCTGCAAAATTGCCAGAATCACCTTCATCTATTCTGCATGATTTTCCTGATCCAGTATAGGACACGAGATTTAAGCCTAGGGTGGTATATGTGTGAAGGGGTAATTATGATTCTGCAATAGATGGGCCTGACTAGATACCCTCCTGCTATTGGTCTGACATCTACGTCTCCACCACTTTGAAGATCCACTTGTTTAGAATGGCTTTTCTAGTGTTTCTTTGATTGCAACTTTGGCATACTGATCGGAAAAAAAAAAAAAAAAAAAAAACACTTTGGCTTCAATTTCCATTCCTAACTCCTATTCACAGGCTGTGGTCCAACCTTGTTGGCAAAAAGCAACCCAAGATGAGCTAGATGCATTGGACACGAATTATACGTGGGATGTTGTTCCCTACCCTGAAGGAATTAAGCCCATTGGATGTAAATGGATTTAGTCTGTGAAGCTAAAATTTGATGGATCTCTTGATCGTTACAAAGCCCGTCTTGTTGCAGTTGGTAAGTAACAAGAGCATGGGACTAATTATGAAGAAATGTTTTCTCCAGTTGCAAAAATGACAATTGTCAGGACAATCATTTCTATTGCTGCTTCTCAATAATGGTCTCTTTTTCAAACGGATGTCCATAATTCACTCCTACATGTTGATCTGAAGGAAGAGGTGTATATGAAAACTTCCTTCTGGCGTTACTCATAAATCAGAAAATAATTTTGGTAGGCTGTGAGAATCTCTTCATGGTCTTAAACAAGCCCCTCGGACTTGGTTTGAGAAATTTCGTTAGACTCTTTGTCAATCTCTCTTCATCCAATGTAAGAATAATCCTTCAATGTGTCTTCGACGATCATCATCAGGGATAACAGTTCTTCGTGTACGTCAATGATATCATCATTACCGGTCTAATATAAATGGAAAGTAGTATCTTAAAAGAACACTACATGCTTTATTCCATATGAAAGATCTAGGATATTTACAATATTTTCTAGGCTCAGAGATCCATACTGCTTCACAGGGAATTTTTGTCAATCAGCACAAATATGCAATCTTCATAATTCGACTTCTGTCAACACACCATTGGAAGTTAATGTCAAGCTTAGTCAGAAAGATGGTGAATTACTGACTGATCCCATCATTAATTGAAGACTTGTTGGAAGTCTTGTCTACTTGACAATTACACAAGCAGACATCTCCTACGTTGTTAACTTCGTCAGCCAATTTATGTCTTCACCAAAACATGTTTATTTTGCAGTAATAAAGAGGATCATTTGATATGTTCTTAGGACGACTCAGTAAGGTTTATTTTCCCCGGATGCATCTCCACTTTTTTTTTTGCAAGGTTATTGTGATGCCGATTGGGCAGGCTATCCAGATACTCGATGTTCTACCACTGGGTGGTGTATGTATCTTGGTAATGCTCTAATATCCCGGAAATGCGAAAAAAAAAAAGAGTTTCAAAGTCATCAACGGAGGCCGAATATCGAGCAATGTTGTCTACTTCTTCTGAAATAATTTGGCTTCGACGGGTATTGTCTGAATTGGGATTCACTCAAAAGGAACCAACTCGTCTTGAAGCTAATAATACTAGTGCCATCAGGATCACAGAAAATCCTATCTTTCATTAGCGGACCAAACATATTGAAGTGGATTGTCATTTCATTCACAATGCGTATGATGATGACGCTTTCTCTTCCCCATATCTCTACTACATTTCAAAATGCCAATATCTTCACCAAAGCCTCGCCATCAATTTCTTGTGGGCAAGCATCAATTTTAGAGCCATGAAGATATCCTATATTATCAAACGTTACATAACTAGGACCCACTTGACTCACTTGGCACATGATTCATATCCTAGAAGACATGTTGACAGCCATGAAGATATCCTATATTATTATATTTCCTTTTATCATTTCTTTCTGAGCTGTAAATACCCAATCAAAGGGTAACCACTGACTGTAATATTTCTAAAGATAGCATATACTACATTATATATTGAGGAGGCCTCCAAAGGGATCGACACTCACCCACCTTCTCCATTTACATTCTCTCAAAGGTTTTTATTAGATTACTCTGATTTTGTCACTCGTTACCCACTCTTCTGATTTGTTTAAATTATAGTTGATTAGTTGTGACTTTTGTTTCGGACCCCATTTCGGTCTGGCCTCCAAACCAAAATATTTAGGCGTTTCGAAAGTTCGGCGAAACTTTTTGGAGTTATATATTGGAAAAAAAATATATACATATATATTAGAAAAAAACATAACACTTATATAATGAACACTTACAGACCCACACACTAATTTCAATGGGACACGCCATCAACACCATGGATAATCCATGAGGTCTTAAAACTACACGCACGCGCGCACACACATATACATATACATATACATATACATATAACATAAAGGAAAAAAACGTAAGGACTTTTTAGAAAAGGGAAAAAAAGGAATGGTGGTGAAATGGGCATTTGCCATTTCATTTTAAAAGGTTCGTCAGGCTTTTTCATTTGGAGCTTCCCGAGACTTCTAAGTTCTCACTTGTCCCTTACCAATACCTCGAGATGTTTGTCTCAGCTGAGAGAGAGAGAGAGAGAGAGAGGGAGGTGGCAGCAGCAGTGTCACTGGCATCGGACAAAAAAAGAGGATGACAATAGCAGCAATGTCGCTGGCATTCTCCGAGAAGAGAATGGTGGTGGCGGCGGCGGCCAATGGTGAGGAGACAGGTCACAAGTACCCACCTTGCTTCTTCTCCTCCTTTTTTTTCCCTTCACCTAAAAAGAAGGGTTAGCGTCTTTCGGGTTAGGGTTTTTTCTGAAAAAACAGAAACAATGAAATCGAGATTTCGGCTATCTCGGCCAAAACTATGAATTTCGGCACCATTTTAGTCGAAACCATGGGTTTCAGCCAAAATAGTCCGAAATCTAGACCGAACAGTTTGGTGGCGGTTTTTGTTTCTGTTAGTGGTCCGAAATGAAAATTCTGAAACGAAACAAGATTGATAACTATGAGTTAAAATTCACAATTAATTAAGAGTCCAAATCTCCCTGGGGGGTCAGCCTCCTTGGATGCATGCTTGGATGTGTGATGCTTTCACACACGATTTAGTTACTAATTAGTGAGCATGTTTTCTTCCTGCACACTCACCACCACCAACTTCCCAATTCCTGATTATGCCCAACGCCGAATACACAATGCATGCCCTAATCAGCCGTTCACTCCATCTTACCTCTTGCCCATTGAAGGCCGACTTGTTCCTTTCCATCCATAATGACCACAAAATACCAGTTGAACCATTCTCCACAAAATTGGACCTCTCTCTTGGGAGGTCCTATGCCCCAAGAAATAATGAAGTTTTCTATAGTAATTTCTCCCACCCACTAAGTTATGGATAAATCTATCAATCCACACTACACACACATATTCATCCACATAAGCACTCTCCCTTCCACAACAGACCAGCCAAAAGCTTCCACTCTTGGAGGCATGATAACACTCCATGTTAAAGATCAGAGTCATCCCTACAAACCTAAATATCGTTAAGAATAGAGGACCCGTGCTCAAGTCTAGACCGACTCTAACTCGGACAAAAACCTCGTAAACACTAGATCATGAACCACTTTCTCACCTAACAATTCATAATATTAACTGATTAGGGAAAAAACTTAGAACGTGAAAATCGATACAAACAAGGGAAAATCGACTTCAACCATACATCCTCCCAAAAACAAACTCTTGATCCACCCTTACTAAGAAACAGACACCCAAGGAGAAAAGTATTGCCCGCTATATACGTAGTGTTGTAGACTCTCCCACTTGAAACACTTCCCTCCATACCCTATATACCTTTTCCTATTTAGCCGCCACCGCACCACCCCTGGCACTCATACTTCTCTGCCACAAATTTCTTTCATAACGCTTCTCTCTCTTCCCCAAATTAAATCACCATTTGCTAAACAAGGCCCTGATCTTCTCTCTAACTCTTCCAAACGCCACCTTCATTGGACTTAGAGCACTCCTCTATTTACTAAATGACTTGCCTTTCCTCTCTTTATTGCACTCCCGAAAGAATTCCCTCTGAAGTCTTTCAATTCTATTTGCCACCACCTTCAAAATCCTGAAGATAAGTAACACATGAATAATGGCCACAACTGTGTTGATCAACACAATACAAGCACCTAAAGATGGCATATTCTTTTCCATTTTCTTAACCAAGTCCCACATAAAGTTGCAACGAGATTCATATATAGAGACTTCAACTCACGAAATACAATAGTATCATCAGCATTGAGCATGAGAGACCAACATTTCCCATGCACTCATCCAAAACCCCTTGAAGAGGGTCACCCAGAAATTCCAAATCTTGCCACATTAGATATTTTCCCTCAACTTCTTCAACTGATTGGGATGAGGAGATACATTTCTTGATTCTTCCACAAAAAGTTAATGGAATACTGAAACATGACAACATTATCATTACTCATCAAGCCTTATCCCATCTGTTTGGGGTCAGTTTCATGAGTCATACTTTTTGAGTCAACCCAATTTTCAGCCATTTTTTTTTACCGACTCAGTAGAATCCATTATGTCTTTTTGGTATTTATATACATACATATGTATATGTATTAATTTGTACAATCATCATGCCTTTCCTCACTACATTTAAGGTCTTTAATCATCTCCCTCTTTTCCTAATACCTTGAATATGTAAACCTTCAATACATCTACATCTTATACAGGGCCATTTCAGGGCATTTATGCATGTGCTCATACCATTTCATTTTCAAATGAAATTGCTGAAAGCAAAAGAAAATTCAAGAAAGCAAGGAACCTATTTTAAACTAAATCTAATAATGAGGCATGGGATTTTTTTCACCGTTCATAGGAGAATAAAATTTGGATGAAGAAAATGCTAACCATTTAAAGCAACCCTGAGAGGGTCGATGATCTCAGGGAATTCGATTTCCTCGAGCGCTTTCAGAACATCATCTGCATTGATTATTTGCCTTTTGGATTCCTTACATATGTCATTTGCCCTGCACATGCTATATTGAATCAGTGCTTTCATTTATCCATAAAGAATAATAATTCTGAAGTGAGAAATACTCATATACATATACACGCACACACACACATACACACACAAATACAATGATGATGATCCACTAAGCGCCATACTCAGCTTATTTAGGTGCAGGGCTCGCTATGAGGCTCACCTGGATGTGTGACAATTACGAGTGATGGAGTAGTGGAAAGATCTGATTGCCCATTAAGTCTGTGTAAAAAAACAGCCCTGTAGGACTGATGCTCCCTCACAATTGGACTGAAAATCCAGAATAAGATAAATAGATGCCTTACAAAGTCATTAAACTTTCAGGGCCACAGACCATCTGGTGGCAAATGATGTGATTCAAACATTTTCAAGGTGGGGCATACTTGTCATCAAGCAAACCCTTCAATCAGATCATCAAGTGATAAAGTCCCCAATGATCTGATCGGATCGATATCCGCCACTGAATTCAATCACCCTAAATCAGAACAGCTAAATCTTTTTCATTGTTGAATCAATGGCAATGATTAACCAACTGGGGTGGTTTTTTGGATCCCATCCAAAAAGCCCCAGATGTAGCCCCCCGAACAAATAATTAAAAGGTTTGGGTTGATCCAAGACCCTGATTGAGTAAGAAAGCATCAAAATAACATAATAAATGAGTAAACACAACAAAACCCTAAAAAAAAAAAAAATGCAAATAGAAGATTGTGATGGTTTTCTTTTTGTGTAAGAAAGCATCAAAATAACTCAATAAATGAGTAAACACAACAAAACCCTAAAAAAAAAAAAAAAACAAATAGAAGATTGTGATGGTTTTTTTTGTGTGGGTAGTGTAGAATCATTGAGAGTGAAATTGATGAATATGAGTCGGTGTTTGTTTGTTTGTCGATTTGATTGCAAATGAATGAAAAGAAAGGAAGGAATGCGCACGTCGCGGAGAGGTAGTGGATGAAGATACGAGCGCTCTCGGAGAAGGCGAGGAGAGCATCCTTGTGGAGGATCACGTCTTCGCCGTCAGATGATTGCGAAAGCTTATCCTTCACCACCCGGCGCACGATAGTCCGTGGCAGCTCCTCCGCCTCTGTGTGGGATTTCGGCATATCTCTCTCTCTCTGACTGTGAGAGCGAGGAGGGAATGGGCACGCCCTTGGGGAGATTTCTTTCCGAGTCTTGGTATTTGGACACCAAATTTTACTATTCAAATGCAGTGAAAACTTTTTAGGGAAAACTAAGGGAAAAAGCCCCACACTAAGTCATGAGTAGGCGGACGACCTGATAGGAGTATAGAGACGGAAAGGGCCCTCTGGGCCCCTTCCGTTTTTTTTTTACATGTTTCTTGATATTGTTGATATCGACAATAATGCGGTTATACAAAAACCGCAAGAAACCCCCTTCTTCCCCATTTCACCGTCCTCATTTTTCCCCTATCCTCTTCCATAGTGCCTTTCCCTATTGACACCGTGTTTCTCTCTTGATCGAAGACAAGAAGAGGATTCAGGGATTCTAAAACGATGACGGCGGGCCACGCGGATCTTTGCACACAGAGAAACCGCAACCGGAGTAGAATCAGAGGATCGAATCGATCTCTATTTTCGCTGCCAGTCGCCTCTTGCAGTACCAGGTTCTGTCACAGAACCAAACCGGAGAAAAAGGAGATTCGCGCCAACACCCTCGAAAATACCGGATTCCAACCGTTCATCGTCGCCGGAACTAGAGGAGTACACACCGCCAGCTTTTCCCCTAAAAGGTAGCATCTCGATCCCTTTCCTGCAGAAGGTGGGCCACGCAGATCGCCGCTGATCTTGTGCGCAGCACATCACCAGGCCGCAAGTTGCCGGAATCCATCGACGCAACAGCAGATCTCTGTTCACTGACGCTGAAGGAGAAGAAGGCAACAGGCGCTGTCCCTGTTTTTTCGTTGCAGAACCAGAATCTGGAACAGGGCAGGGAAAAAGAAGAATCATTTTGGGTTATTATCTAGGCCAGTTCGAGTTCAGGTTAGGTTCAACCTAACCCAGTTCAGAAACCCAGCAGTTTCTGAAGCCATCCGGACTCCGAATTGTGCTCCGTTTCTTCCTACAGATTCGCATTGACGAGATCTACAAAGTCAACAGAGCAGATTGACCGTTTGAAGTGCTAAAAAAGGGGCATATTTCAACTTCACTCAAGAAGACATTCCCTACTTTCATAGCAAAATCATCATAGAGATATTCAAAAGGAACTGGCGGTTGAATGCCAATAGACTGGGTTTGACCGACTTGAATGACTTTTCATGATGGCTTTGATGGTGATTTCCAACAAAGAGCGGAGCGCAGGAAAGATATTCTATGGTTTGTTTTGGAAAATGTTTGTTGGATGGTGCTTACGGGGCTTCTATTTTGGTTGTACTTTTTTGTTGTAAATTGCAATATTGCCTTTGATATGGTGTTTCATCAGTCTATCAGGTTGATAGACTTATACTTTGTCTCCTTTTGGCCATTGTGCAGAATGAATTATACTTGTATATAGAATCCTTTTGTTGGAGTACATATGCTTTGCCTCATACTGGTTTTTTTTCTTTACTGTTAGCATATTGTCAATTGAATGGTTGAATGCATGTTAGTGTTCCACAGGTTTAATGAATGCAATCTGTTGGGGATCCACTTGATATATTGCTTCATGTTCTCTAAGTTGAAAGCATCCAATACATTTTCATTGATGGCACTTGTATGTTTTGTTATGAATCTGCAGTTGAGAGTAACTGCTTGAAAAAAGTACTTGCAATCTGTATGACAGCAACTGAGACTGAAATGGGGAGAGTTGTTTTGGTTTGAGAAGAAGGGATGGTGGTGGTTTTGTTGCTATGTTTGGGGTGGATTGATAAAGGAGTTGTTTGCCTCTTTTTTTTTGCAGGAATGTTCATGATGTTGTTGCTATCATTGCCACAGGCTTTCATGAAGTGATGTGGGATGAATTAAAAGTTGTAAGAAAGTTTCTACTAGAATGTATAAACGTTGTCGATATCGACAACTTTAAGTTGTCGGTATCGACTAGTTTCGTCAGGGGTATGAATTAAAAGTTGTAAGTCAGAAACTATTGCAATGGATAAAAGTTGTCGATATCGACTACTTTAAGTTGTTGGTATCGACTAGTTTCGTCAGTGAGATAAATTAAAAGTTGTAATTCAGGAGCTACTGGAATGAAAAAAATTTGTCGATATCGATATCGATATCTTTAAGTTGTCGATATCGACTAGTTTCGTCAGTGGGATGAATTAAAAGTTGTAAGTCTTAGCAGCTACTGTATTGTATAAACGTTGTCGATATCGACAACTTAAAGCTGTTGGTATCGACTAGTTTCGTCAGTGGGATGAATTAAAACTTATAAGTTTGTAGCTGCTTGAAAGGTTGTGTTTAAAAATAAGTGTAAACCCAAACATAAAGTTGCACTTATGGTGAAAGGAAATACTTAAGCATAAATAACATGGAGCAACTGAATACAACTTAATCTAAATTTAGATAAACCTCATTTATATCACCATTCACATTCCAACATTACATCACCAACCAACCCATTTACATTTATCCATTTTTCAATGTTGAAAATATGTTATGCGCAACCGATTTACATCCAACCAACCCATTTACATTAGTAGCCAACCCAAAGAATGAACTGCACTGTTCAAGCCTTGAACAACCTATTTACATCACCTACTGGACCAAAAAGTTTCTGCAATCTTCAAGCCAACATGGAACCCATATACATTAGCAGCCAATTCCTGCAAGTACAACCAATGCACATAACTCCATTGTTCTCCTTGGGCTCTTTGAAGACATATAGATATATCTCATTCACATCATTCCCCGATGCTTTGAACATTCTCTTCAAATCATTGTCGTTGTCGATGCTTGCCATTGAAAATGCTCATCCATTGTGATGAAGGTATTGTATGCTTAATCTTTGGATGGATGAGTTCCAATTAGATGCTTCAGTTGCTTCGTTAACCAGTGAGTCATATGTTATATCCGTCGGTAAATATCTTATCTTCTGATTTCCTCCATTGTACACCGAACGGATTATATCGAATTAGAAGTCACCATCATAGTGGAATATGACCAACACCTCGCTAACTGACATGCTATCGTCAAATCACAAGAACATAATTTAGAGAAATATGAAAGATACATACATTTTGAAAAACAGAGCAAGTGTATATTTCTAAACCATTAGCCACTATTAAAATGCTCATGCTGGGCCTTATTTGATCATAAAATTAGGTTTATAGTCATATTAAAGCTATGTAATGTGGTAATAAAAAAACTATACTAAGTGCCACTTAGTGAAAGAATGCAATAGAGAAAAACAACGCCTAAAAAAAAAAAAAACCTTTTCAAACCCTAAAAACCCAAAACGAAAGTGATATTAACCAAGCCCAAAACGAAAATGATATTTACTACACAAATGGTGATCTTTACGCAAAGCTACATACAGATATGCATTTACACAACTGGTACAGTTTTAAAATGACTCCATTTAGGGTTTAGACCACAACTGAAAGAAGTCATTGCTGAAAATGATTCAAACTTATGACATTTTAGGGTAGATAATGCAATATAGGAAGATGTTTATTGTGTGTACCAACCTATTAATGGAATCCAACCACCATTGAGAGTAATTTTTGCGGTGTTTTCTGAGAAGGAAATTCACCACAGCACAAGTTGCAGTCGATGAAAAAGTTCTGACAAAGAACTGCAGATACGGAGCGATGTTTAAAGGGTTTACGCATAGTTGTCGATATCGACAACATTGCTAAACGACAAAAAAAATACAAAAACCCACCCAAAGGACTCGTCCCGTCTCTAAACTGATGCTGGGGCCTCTCCTTACTTCAGGTGTGCTAGGGGGATTTTTCCCGTAGTTTTCCCAACTTTTTATTTTTTTATTACATTCATGCCCTTTCATGAAATGATCAAAATGAACATAATCCAATAAAAACTCAAAATCTATTTTTTTTTTCACACAGAGGCTACTCTTCTTCCTCTCTTACTCATCTCATTCTTCACTTCCTCCATCTTCCTTAGGCAACTCATTTTCACTCACATTCCTCCATTTTCTTCTCCTGTTCAACCCATTTACTTTCCACTTCTCACTCTCTACTTCCTCCATCCACTTGTCTACTAATCTTCACTTACATTCCTCTACTTTCTAGTGCAATGAAGGAAGAAAACAACAATCAAATTGTACCTTTAAACCAAAGTAGTAGTGGAAAGGTCAGTTCCTTTGCTTGTTTCTGTTTTTTTAATTTTTTTTACCTCTTTTTTTAATTTTTTCTCACCTGGAACGAGTTGCAGGTTATCGATATGTACGAACTTTCAGGTCCGAACATATGCCATATGTTCGGAACTATAAGTTCGAGCATATGGGTTATGTTCGGACCTGAAGTTCCGAACATATGGCATATGTTCGGATGTTTCATACCGAACAGTGACATATTATTATGTACTTTTGCAGGTCTCTACGCAGGAAAGTCAGGTTGGATCGGAGTTTGTCATGGATTATACCAGTGAGTTTATAACTCAAGAGGTATGTCCGATTGTGAATTTATTACTCAAATTACAAATATTTGTTACTAAATTCATATTAAAATTGTTTGCTGTAGATATTTTACAGTCGCGATTCGTTGATCAGTTGGGCTCGTGGTGTAGGACGGAAAAACGGGTTTGTCATTGTGATAAAGGTTTCAAATGCTGCTCGGATATGTGTCAAACCTAGAGTACTCATTGCATGCGAGAGAAGTGGACAATATAAGCATGAAGAGGGCCAAAAGCGAAAAAGGGTCAAACAAACCGGTTCAAAAAAATGTGGATGCCCTTTCGCATTAAAGGGCATAAAGTTAGATTCAAATGATGATTGGATGTTGGAGGTCATATGTGGTGTGCATAATCATTCGGCATCAGAACATTTAGAGGGGCGTTCTTTTGCAGGCAAATTATCAAAGGAGGAAACTCAGTTACTGGTTGATATGTCCAAGAGCATGGTTAGACCAAAAGAAATTTTGGTTACGTTGAAACAAAGAAGTGAATTAAACGTAAGCACAATGAAGACAATATACAATGCACACTACAGATATAAAGTTAATGATCGGGGTGGAAGAAGTCAGATGCAACAACTGCTTGGGAAGCTAACATAGCATAATTACATTGAATGGCATAAGACTTGTGAGGACAACGATACTGTAACTGACTTGATTTGGGCGCACCCAAGAAGTTTAGATTTATTACGTGCATTTTCACATGTTTTGATAATGGACTGTACTTACAAGACCAATCGTTATCGCATGCCTCTATTGGAGGTTGTTGGAGTCACATCCACAAACATGACTTTTTCTGTATGTTTTGCATACCTTCATGCAGAACGTGAAGATAATTATGCATGGGCATTGGGTGTATTGCGTTCTATTATTGGTGATGGTATTCTTCCCGATGTCATTGTGACGGACAAAGAACTGTCACTCATGAACGCCATTAACAGAGTATTCCCGAGTGCAACTCATTTATTATGCAAATGGCATATTAATAGAAACGTATTGACGAGATGCAAAAAGTTGTTTGAAACTAGAGAGAAATGGGACATGTTTATTATGAGCTGGAATATGTTAGTGTCTTCATCAACAGAAGAGGAGTTTGGTGAACAACTACGTAAGCTAAATCAAGAATTCAGTACGTATCCTGATGCACTCAATTACGTGAAGGGCAATTGGTTAGATTCTTATAAGGAGAGATTTGTTTCAGCATGGACAGACAATAGTATCCATTTTGAGAATACTACTTCGAACATGTACTTTTAAAAAGATACCAATTATTTGATTTATGCCTATTAATTACTATGTCTTACCTCTTAACAATCATATGCAGGGCTGAGAGTTCACATGCACAGCTTAAGAGGTAGCTGGGATCATCAAGTTAAGGAAATTTTGAAGCGGTTTGGACTAAAATCCACAATTTGCTTGAGTTGCAGCATACCGGTATCAAAGCTTCATTTGAGAAAAGTAAGACAATTGTGCAACATACTTTCAAGCCGGCCGAATACAAAGAGCTTCGTGGTAATGTCTCTAAGAATGCACTTGAGAAAATCTTAACAGAAACCAAGAGAGCCAACCTAGTTGGAATTGACGCCAGTGTTTGTGGTTGTGTTATTCGACGCACACATGGATTACCCTGTGCGCATGAGATTGCAGAATATATAAGTTAAGGGCGGTCTATTCCTCTAAGTTGCATACATCCGCATTGGTGTAAGCTTGATATGTTGCCTACTGCCCCGTCAACAAGTTCTTCTATGGGCCTGTATTGTAAGGCAGATTTGCAGTTACTGCAAAAACGGTTCAATGAATATGATTCCACAAGAAAACTGCAACTTCTAAAGAAGATACGAGAACTATCAAAACCAGAAAGTACTCATTTGGTAGAACCCAAAGTAAAATCAAGAACAAGAGGTAGACCAAGTATGAAAGTTGACACCTCAACTCGACGAGATCCAAGCGCATTTGAGTTGGTATCGTCTGCACATGATAGCTACTCTCCTAAATTATTTGCAATGACAGAAGTTACAGATAAATGACGGCTAGAATGCAAACCAAAGAGAAGAGAAAAGATTAGTGCAATTCGTACGAGGTCAAGGAGCATTAATAATTATGTTCTCTCATTTCCCGTGTGGTTGAGGCCTTACATTCGACATGTAAAGGACATCGCAGCTAATGGTAACTGTGGATTCAGAGCCATCGCTGGTTTGGTTGGTCTAGCCAAGGATGAATGGAGACAAGTTAGGAGAAATTTATTACAAGAGTTGCTTGCACATGTAGACCACTACAAACAATTATATGCGGTGGAGAACAGAGTTGAGGAATTGGTGGAAGCATTATCATACTATGATGACAACCCATCGATGGACTATTGGATGACTATGCCTGACATGGGGCACCTCATAGCGTCTCGTTATAATTTGGTGTTATTCCACTTGAGCATAGAACATTGTCTGACTTTCCTCCCATTGCAGTTTGTGCCAGTGCCGACACCTTCTCGGAACGAGCGAACAATAGGTTTTGTTAATCGGAATCATTTTGTTCAATTATTCTTAGTACCTGGTCATCCAATTCCGCCTATTGCAAATAAGTGGAGACAATTTCATCACTCTTGTGCGAATGGTTGGGAGACTCCATACAGGGATCAGATTGTACAATTTAAAGAGCTTATAACTCCAGATGTATCAACATGTGAGACAATTGATTTAGATTGAATAGAACTACCTGGTCATCCAAGCGAGTTTATGTTGCATGTAATAACTATTTTTAAACATTTGATGGAGTTTGGAATGTGTTTTAGTAGTTTCTTTTTATTGTATTTAATGAATGCTTTGATGTATGTACAAATTTTAAAACTACTAGGATGTATTGGTTTTGCCGCCTATTACAAGTTTTTACAGGTGATGGGAGTTACAGTTAATGTTCGGAAACACAGTGCCGAACAGATAGCATTTGTTCAGCACTGTGTTTCCGAACAAATGTTCAGTTCGTCCCTTTCGAAGATTTTCATATCCACTTTTGAAGATTTCTGGTTCTACATCTGTAACAATTCAAGCATGTTCCAAACATAAAATCAAAGGTAAAATAAACAAAATACCATTTGAATTAACTAAGAAAGTACAACCACTTCCAAAATAAAAGACTACTTAAAAGAAGATCCAAGTCTTATAACAACCATCCAAATTACAAAAAAAAAGAAAGAAATACATGCATTCATTTCTATTAGTCAAACTTCTTCATATTTCGTCAGTTGTTCCTTCCCCTTGTTGACCTGCTGTGGGTGTAACTCTGTGAACTCATGTGGGGATGTCGAATGGTTCGTTGAGCATCGGCAATGGACATTCCCCGTAAAACGTGGGCAACCTGATTCACATGGGTATATAGTCCCCGTGGATCTTCAACCCAATGGTCCTCACCCCTTTCCATCACTTCATCAAGAATGAATAGTGCATCCGAATTACGATGCTCATAGTCCACCGTATTGCTTGACTGTGTTTCGTCGGGTCTGGGGCGCAAAATTAGAGTGATGATTTGGGTTTTGTAATATCCTCCACGAGACTCGTTTATACCAATCCATATACCCGGGAACACAATCTGTAGGACGCCTTACTGGTTGACTACGGTTCAATGTAGACAGTAGGTGATTAGGCCATCCCTCCCAAATTTGATTCATGTATTGATATGCGATATGGTAGTCACGGGCAGTCGGACCCCGCGTAGCACGAATGGGGGCTAATGGCGGTGGATGAATAGTTTGTACTCGTACTCTTCCAAACTGTCTGAGCACCTTATCCGGATGATAAGGCTCAACAACATCTATGCACTTGATGCATCCACAATAGTATGCAACCTCGTTGAAAGGGTGATAGCGCCTAAGATCACGATATGGGTCCCAAGTGACCTGAAAATAGTGAATCCAAGTATAAGATATGAAAATACATAATACAGAATAATAACTTCATGTGATAGAAAATGAGTAAGAAAATTTGCGTAATTACCAAGTCAGTGCTCATTGAATTAAGTTTCTCTCGTAATGCCTGTAAAGGCGCAGACTCCCTATGAGAGACCCATCGATGGGCCCGGAGGTGGGAGGGCTGATAGTGAATGTTTGGAGTTGGAGCCAAACATTCGAAGTGCTCGTACACCCAAGCTTCAAATAGAGTCCGGTAACCGGCAATTTGTTTAACTTCAAGCCGGGTTGCTAAGCCCAACTGCCTGTATAAGTATGCCAGTGCAGCAGTATCCCATGCATATGAACGTACGTTATCCAAATCCACCAGATGTGTAAGAAATATGATCGGCACCCTTGCGCCACTCTTGCCTGTGAACAACGTACATCCCAGTAAGTACAGAAGGTAAGCTCTGACTGCAAAGTCAACCATCTCCTCTCCATCATCGTCAGACATTCCACCAAACCTTTCCCGTAGCCACTCCAATCTAACAGATTGGCCCCGCACTTGGATCAGCTCATCATGTGCTTCTATGGGTTTTACTCCTAGTGCATCAACAAGGAGTGCTTGAGCTTCCTCATATGTCATTCTATCATTATACGAGACAGTTCGCCCTGTCACTGGGATGCCTATGAGGGATGCAACATCATCTAAAGTGATGGTCATTTCACCAAATGGCATGTGAAAGGTGTTAGTCTCAGGTTACCATCTTTCCACAAAACCCGATACAATAATCTTATTGACAGAGCGGTATGATGCAGTAACTAAGGGAGTCAAACTGGACCTAGACATCCATCGCCTGAACCTATCAGACCCATTCAATTGCCATTGCCACAATGACACTTTCTGACCATGGCTTAGACACTTCAGTGGTCCTCGATCCTGCAGTCAACAATTGATAAATCATTGTCGAATAAATTCACAACTTAAAAAATCAATCAAACTTCATATGAAACAAATGAAACACACCTGTCCACTCCAAATATACCCGGCTATATGTGAAAGGAAGTGCGATTCAGATCTGAACTCTTAATGAAACAAAGAGTTCTATGGCTGCAATCTAAAACTTTTTACTAGGATCATATTTAGAAAGTAAATCAGCCATCAAAATTGCACAAGAAACACCATGAAAACAAGACCAACTTGTGTGTAATCAAATTAGATACAATGGAGAAGACATACCTGATGTTCTTGGGCTGAATAAACTCCAAGATCTGAACTTGAAGATCAGATCTACTGCCTTTAAATTCCTGCACACCTTGCTGGAATTTCTTGCAATAGTTTCCTTCTAGTCTTCTTATCTATTCCTCTTTCTCCAAATCTGATTGGTTAGTGTTGGTGGGAACACAATAGGTTTCCTTCTTCTTGTTTTTCTCTTGATCTTATGTGCAAAGACCAGGTCTGATATGGGTTTTCTTTAAGAAGAAAACAAGGACCAGCAGGAACTTCTACTTGTGCAAAGATGCCTAGGACGTCCAAGGGCTTTTTGTGGCTGGTTTTTCCCTCACCAATGTAACCCACGCCCCAAGGTGTTTCTCTCCTCTTTTTAATGTTGATCCACGCCCAAGGGAGGGAACTACCAGCTATAAATAATAGCTGAAACCCTTTTAGAGAAGACCTTTCCTTAAAGAATAAGGAAACCAAGAGGACTTTCTAAAAAAGGAAACAAACACATGTGGACGTCCAGCCCTCTTCCCTTTTCTTGTTTAGTTTCTAAATAGAATTAGAAAGCTACTAAACTTTAGGAAAACTTGCACAAAGAGAACTCCTTCCAAGTAATGGGACCTACACAAACTTGGGACCCACATACTAGGGACCACTTTGACTAGCCCACACTTACTATGGCCCATGTACCAAATAATTTATCTAGAGTTGTAATTCATGTATGCCATCATGGGCCTATTTGAATTTACACTCAAAATTATTTCTCCACACATTTAAACAATTTAGGAAACCTTGCCAATCTAGGAAAGTGGCTAGAGAAGGGACCAAAAGACATATTTGCCCTTGGCTTCCAAAATGACCAAAATGTCCATGCTAACCCCATAGCAACACTAGGATCATTTTAACCTTAACTCATTCCACTAGAGAGTTACGGTTGCACTCCAGGGACAAATATTAAATGCAAATTAAGGTCATCATAAACCGACGATTGTCTTTGACCTACCAAGTACAATGACCACAATGCCCCTCTATGTAACATCCATAATCAAGTAGGTTAACCGATGTACTATCTACCTTCTTGATTACATCTCATCCTTAGACTCCGGTAGAGTTTCGAGAATCATATCTTTCTGACTCCCTGCATCAATCTCAGCCCCTAGGATCTCAGCTTCATTGAAACAATCCATCATTTTGAGCATGTGCTCTCTGACAGGTGTTCCCTCAGCCATCCTAGAATTCATGATTGTCCTTAAAGCAGCTTGCCTAGCTGGCCTGCTTTTGTCTGCGAACATCTCAGACAAGGACAACATGATATCAGAAGATGTGTCCATTTGCTCATGCTGCGTTTGCAACACGTTGGACATGGAAGCAAGCATGTAGCATTTGGCCATGCTATTTGCCTTTTTCCATTTCCTTTCAGCCTCTAGCTGGTCATCTGTAGAATAATCATCAATCGTAGGACAGGGTTCCGACAAAACATACTTGTACTCCTCAGCGGTGAGTACTATGTTAAGGTTTCTTTTCCAGTCTACGTAATTTGGGCCAGTCAATTTGTTCTCACGCAAAATACTCATCAACGGGCTAAAAGAATCTTTCCCCATCTCTCTGGATATATAACAGGTTATAATTAGACATGCAGTATATATGTAACATGTATATGGTGCTTGTAATAAAAGGAAAAACATGCACAAGACTTTTTACATTATTTAACCCTAATTATAATGTATCAGTGTCTCAAACTCCTCATAGACCCTCCATCGAAGGGATGGCCGAGCCTACAGTCACGTTGAGTTAAGGTCTGCTTATTTGGATCATCACTGTCTGGATACGCATATCCAGTGATAGTCCAATCACTGATTGGTTTGGCCTCATATGACAAATAACACTAACTCCTAGGGAGAGGTTATTACCGTCTTATGTCAAGTGTATTACCATCTCTTATGAACGTTCCCAGAATGTCTATGACTCAAGTCCTTCGAAGGGAAGTGACTTTAATCCAATCTTGAAGTGAACTTTAGTAAAGAACTCCACCGAAGGGATGGCCGCTCCCACCAACACTTCATTGACATTCTATAGAAGTGATCTTTAGTAAAGAACTCCACCGAAGGGATGGCCGCTCCCACTAACACCTCATTACGAATATTCACATTAGTTCACCCACTAACCCATCGAAGCGATATTTAGTAAAGAACTCCACCGAAGGGGTGGCCGCTCCCACTAATACTCCATTGAGATAGTATGAACCGAAAATGGAAGGCCGTGGGGTTTTTCCAAACCCCTCTCCCACTTGATTATTTAACACTAGGGTTTTGAAAAACTCTTTTGACCTTTACATTGGTTACTCAAAAAATCTTTTTAAATCTAGCAAACTTAGTTAATTAAATTCATGACTCAATGACTTAAGTCATCTTGAACATAAATAACTTTTGCTTTAAAATATTTGAGCAAATCACTTTAAAGGGTCAAATTTCCTAACTTGGGACCAATGGGTTATGGGCCCACTAAGGTAGCAACATATTAGATTTTAGTTTGGCCTCTTTTGGAAACTTAGGGTACCAAGATAAACTAAACCCTATCCAACTTTTAAACCTTAGACAAATAGAAGGTGCTGGTCTAAGATCCGTTTAAAACAATTTGCCAAACTAAAAACAATCCAATATAGAAAGATGCCAATTTTAAGAACCTAGTGGTGGCCATGTTACTAGGTGATAAACATAGCAATTATATAAAGCATTCAACCATGCATTCCATATATAAAAGCAAATAAAAGAATGCAATCCTTGATGGCTCCCTGCTCTTCGGACTTCAACTCTTTATCCAATTAGGAATCCTTATCCAACTAGGAAACTTGGTTAAGAGTCCTTTTCGCACTAGGAAACCTTCGTTGCCTCCACCACCATGGAATCCGCTTCTACTTGCAACCATGCAATCTTTGAAGCTTTCTTCTCCTTGCTTGTTACAATAAATAAATTTATACAAGCAAACCCATGAAAAGCAAAACCAAAGATTACATTGGATATACCTATGCTTTTCAAGTAAGCTTACATCAAGACTAGTTGGAATAAAAATAAGGAAACATTACAACTTCCTATGCGCAATCATACAATTTCTAAACGCGCAATCGTACAATTTCCAACTAATTAAAAACATCCAAATCCACACACATACATGCGAACCATCAAGGATGCAATTATATGGCTGCAACCAAAGAGATTAGTGCATGCAAAGTGCTTTGTACAGCACTACACAGCATGCTGAAATTATTCCAGCAGTCTGGAAAAAATTTCTGCACACTATATATGCAGTAAACAGCATTCTGGAATTATTCCAGCAGGCTGGAAAAAAATTCCAGCACACTATTTATACAGTAAAAAGCATTCTGGAATTATTCCAGCAGCCTGGAAAAAATTCCTGCACACTATTTATACAGTAAACAACATCCTAAAGGGCGCCACCATGCCCTTGATTGATCTAGAATTGATATCCACACAACATGGGATCATGATTAATCATGGTGTGGCTCTGATACCACTGAAAGGAAGTGCGATTCAGATCTGAACTCTTAATGAAACAAAGAGTTCTATGGCTGCAATCTAAAACTTTTTACTAGGATCATATTTAGAAAGTAAATCAGCCATCAAAATTGCACTAGAAACACCATGAAAACAAGACCAACTTGTATGTAATCAAATTAGATACAATGGAGAAGACATACCTGATGTTCTTGGGCTGAATAAACTCCAAGATCTGAACTTGAAGATCAGATCTACTGCCTTTAAATTCCTGCACACCTTGCTGGAATTTCTTGCAATAGTTTCCTTCTAGTCTTCTTCTCTATTCCTCTTTCTCCAAATCTGATTGGTTAGTGTTGGTGGGAACACAATAGGTTTCCTTCTTCTTGTTTTTCTCTTGATCTTATGTGCAAAGACCAGGTCTGATATGGGTTTTCTTTAAGAAGAAAACAAGGACCAGCAGGAACTTCTACTTGTGCAAAGATGCCTAGGACGTCCAAGGGCTTTTTGTGGCTGGTTTTTCCCTCACCAATGTAACCCACGCCCCATGGTGTTTCTCTCCTCTTTTTAATGTTGATCCACGCCCAAGGGAGGGAACTACCAGCTATAAATAATAGCTGAAACCCTTTTAGAGAAGACCTTTCCTTAAAGAATAAGGAAACCAAGAGGACTTTCTAAAAAAGGAAACAAACACATGTGGACGTCCAGCCCTCTTCCCTTTTCTTGTTTAGTTTCTAAATAGAATTAGAAAGCTACTAAACTTTAGGAAAACTTGCACAAAGAGAACTCCTTCCAAGTAATGGGACCTACACAAACTTGGGACCCACATACTATGGCCACTTTGACTAGCCCACACTTACTATGGCCCATGTACCAAATAATTTATCTAGAGTTGTAATTCATGTATGCCATCATGGGCCTATTTGAATTTACACTCAAAATTATTTCTCCACACATTTAAACAATTTAGGAAACCTTGCCAATCTAGGAAAGTGGCTAGAGAAGGGACCAAAAGACATATTTGCCCTTGGCTTCCAAAATGACCAAAATGTCCATGCTAACCCCATAGCAACACTAGGATCATTTTAACCTTAACTCATTCCACTAGAGAGTTACGGTTGCACTCCAGGGACAAATATTAAATGCAAATTAAGGTCATCATAAACCGACGATTGTCTTTGACCTACCAAGTACAATGACCACAATGCCCCTCTATGTAACATCCATAATCAAGTAGGTTAACCGATGTACTATCTACCTTCTTGATTACATCTCATCCTTAGAACTTCATACCCTTGACTTAATCATCATCCGGATATTATTCTCTTGATCCAGGGAGCGACCCACAAGTTCAATATCCATATGGAACATCCATATACTAAGATCTTAGATTCTGATGATTAATCGGATAATTCTAAGGGGACGATCATTCCATCACACGATGGCATAGATTCCATATTGCATTTGCACGTCCCAACTAATCAAGCCCGAGCACCCAAAACACAGAGCTGTTGACCCATGAACAGGATCTCACCCATAGTGAATTAAAGCACAAGAACTTGACTTCGTCAGTTCATCCACAAATGCTCAAGATTAAGAGCACTGGTCACTCAGTAGCAAAAGGTGAATTGATCTCTCTCTGTGATAGTACTATTTTAGAGATCACACCTACAAGTGGTCCTGTTCAATGCATGACACATGCACTAATGAGATAAATCCAGAAAAGCCTCCCGTGACTTAGGTAAGTCACCCTGAATACATGAGAGTATCTCATTATAACTTATACCAAGATGAAGTGCCCAACTCCATCTCTCAGTTATGAACAAGTTTATTGTTTCAAGTGTCCATGACTCAGACCTTACTGTGTGTAGCCACTACACACCCAAGTCATTACTAGAAAACAATGGGCCTTACACAACCATACATATACACAAGTAATAAGAGAAAGATGTCATTCTATTGAATAACCAATAAATATCCAGTAACAGAGATGTGAGTGCAGTCAGTGGGCTTTAGGGCATACACCAATCCCAACAATATGTGTATCAAAGCTAGTCAATAACGAACTATCCCGTGGCCCATGAGTTGGTTGCTCTTCCATCTCTGGTTGTTCTTCAGCTAGCTCATCAGGGACCTCCGGTTCTTCTACGACATCTTCCACCTGGTGGCGTCGCCTCCTATTTGAGGCGGTAGGCTGCACCCTGGAAGAGCTTGGTCGGTCCATATTTGAAATATAGAAATAAAGTTTTTGAAGAATAATAGAAAACTATGTTTTTAGAGTAAGCAAATAATGCCATATAGATGAAAACAAAAATAAAAATCAATGTTTTATGTGGGTCACGAAATGTAACTGAAAAAATAAAAACCACTCAACATATTCACAGACAAAAGCCCTTGGAATGTTCAGACCTGAATGTCCGAACAAAATGAACTTGTTCGGAACTTAGTTTCCGAACAAATAGCCTTTGTTCGGACATTTAGGTCCGAACAAAGGGGATGTGTTCGGTCTCACAGAGACCGAACACATCGCGGGATTTGGTTTCAAAACCCTTGTGACGGTGGATAGAATGCAACCCAAATGCATTAAAAACATTCACATTGTTTGTAAAAATTTACAATGAACGAGAATATAACCCCATAACGGGTTTTCATGGAAAAAAAGGTAATCTAGAAAGGAAAAAATGGTAAAGAAGAGATGGGGAAAAAGAAGAAATGATAGTTTTAGGGATCCATTTACTTACCTTTGAAAGAGGAGATTGATGGAAACAACGGGCAACGTTAGATGGACGCCGGAGGAATGCCGGAGAAATAGTGTCGTTTGTGGAAGTTCTGAATCCGTGTACAGAAACGGTGACTTTGTGTGTGAGAAGAAAGAGATGATGATGTGGGTGGAAAGAAAGAGGGGAATGGAGGGATGGGTAGTATAGGAAATGTTGGTGTGTGGGAAAAGAAATAATATCATTTTTAAATTTTATAAATGTGTGTAGATAGAAATATTGTGGGAAAAGTAAAATTTGGTGTTCCAATAGCAACTCCTTTTCTTTCCCGCTCTCGGAATGAATTTTACTGAAATGACCCTGTTTGAGTGTTGCCCGGACAACGCCTACATGTCTTTCACAGTTAATGCTTCTAATTATTCACCGTAAAGTGCATTCTAGTGGGGACAATTATTTTTTTTCCATATAATCTTCTTATGGGCGTAAATTTCCAATAGGAAACGATGTTGAGGCTTCATGAATGAATCTATAGCGTTCTTGGAGTCACTACTGGCATGTTTGGTAACTATCTTCAGTGAGGATTCCTCACTCTCGTAGAAAATCCGCGTTTGATAATGCAAGGAAAACTACATCACAGAATCCCTACGTCCATGTTTCCGTGCGTAACCCTGTCAAACCTTCCCCCATCTGAAAAAGAAAATCTACAAATGGACTGAAAGGAGCTCGTTACGGTGCAGCGTGCGGTAGTTTAGGGTTGTATATTGTTTTTCAAGATCTGACGTTTTCTAGGCCCTGCAATTAAGATTTGAATCGATAATCTTGTTTAAAAGGCTCAAAATGTCTTGGGCGTCAAGTATCAACCGTTGATTGTTCATGAATTTTGGTATATTTATCAAAAAGTCCAAACCGTTGGATGGAAATTTTTGGAATTATGTGGGGGCCATTTGTGAAATCCAGACCGTCCAGTCTCTTTAGAATGCCTAATACAGCTATGAGTCCAAATTTGGTAGCCTAATTCATCATAGATAATGAGAAATTGGCTAAAAACAAGTAACAATTGATTTCACACAACGCACAACTACACTCTTGTGGAATTTGCCTTAAAACACACCTACACTCTCGTGGACCCAAAGTTCATGATCCAAATTATTCAATGTTCTCATAGAATGACTCAACACTAGACATGGAATTTCATATCTTAGATCCTCATGCATTTTGAGATTCCCGTAAAAAAATCAAAATAACTTAATCCGACTTTCTGATTTTTCTACACTCTGTTGGGCCAGGTTCATTATATGAACCGTCCAACATTCTCCGAATGTGGGTCCCACCCATATATATATATATATATATTAAAATGGGTGGATGCAATATATATAGCTGCATGGCAGTTCTGCCCCTTCAAAGGACCTTCTCATGTGAACCCAATTTTTGGCTATTAAATCAATGGAAATGGATGCCCACAATTCCTTGTATTCGTGGGACCATACATATGCAAGCTCTTCTTATAAGGAATGAGAAATGCGTCTGACAACGTTTGGACAGACGTCCATGGGAGGGCACTCCTTCCTTTTGCACCAACCTACGCATGTCTCTCTGCTGACACTTGCTTCTCCACTTGTCTTCACCTCTGCTTGTGTTGTCCATTTAAGATGCAAGGTGTCCTCTCTATACATCTAAATCGTAGGACTAGGACCCCACTTAAGCAGCTACAAGGCATTTCTTCCGGCTCTGGCTCTCATCATCTTCCTTTCCTTTTCCTTGTGTGTTAGAAGAAGTTTGTATCTAACTAACTCAACTTGTACTTCACATAGTCTAGAGTCCATTATTTGTTGCATTTCCACCAGAAATGAACAGAACAGAAGAGAGAGGGAAGAAGGTGAGGCCTAGCGTCTATTGATTTGATTGTCATCCATAGAATAGAATGAAAGCAACTGGAGGTGTTACTTAACTTTGTTTTTACTTTGTTTCTGTCATGAGATTTCAGGTTCGTAAATCATACATGATGTGGTTAGCATGTTGAAGATTGGATTTTGGTGTGTGTCCCTTGAAGAATTGTTCGTAGCAGTGCTGGAGGAAAAGTCATCAAAAACTCTTGTGGTGCTTCTAAACATGTAAGAGGCCTTGATTGTTTCTTTTGAACTGATTTATAAATTTATAGTGTTTAATCAAATTTAATGATCAGCTGGAATTGATTTCTTGTTTTACTGCTGTTATATTTAGGATTGGGTTAGGAATTTTAATCATTGTATAAAAATACTATCAATAGCTAATTGGGTTGTAGTGGGGCATGGGTTCAAGTCAAGATTTTATTAAAATTGTAAAGCTGAGTCTATATATATATTTCATGTCATCTTCTCCCACACCTAGCGGCATAGCTTATTTGCAACCTACTCCATTTACATTAGCATTAAGTTAGCCCAGATCAGCCCTTATTGGGCCTACAATTTACGCACATCCCAGACCCATGATTCATATCATATGCTTTACACGTGAATGGACCCCACAGTGAGGCCCACATTTGGATCTATATTTAAATCTCTATATCCATCAAATCTTATTCATGTATGGCTAGAATCATGTGATTTGGTCAATGTTTAAAATAAAAGTTCTAATTTCTCTCAAACCCATGAGAGAGTGTATTAGATGGGTCAGTTTTCTCTCCAATAATCATACGAGTCCGGGCATGGTACCCATTCAAACTAATCCATTGCCATCCTAACCATTGTTGCCTATCTACAATCTAATGAGTTTTCACCTATTTTTCATAGGTTTTCCTTTTTTTTCCCCTTCTATTAAAGCAAAGAAATCAATTTAAAAGTTAATACTCGTGGGGCTTGATGCTTTGTAGGTTTTGATATAGTCATGGCAGTCATTTTATTATATTAAAATGTCTCTTGCTTATGGTACTTATAATTGTATTGGTATAATTTTTTGGTGTTGTCAATATATATATATATATATTCTCCAGATGTAAAGCTATATTAGTTTCCAATAAATATCCGTGTTCCAATTATACTCTTTTTTAGTACATTTTATTCAATCAATGTGATGTTCATATGCTTATAATCGATCTATTATTATCAGTTAGCAAGCTATATTGTAAGTACTCGACTCTGGATTACCAGTTTTGTTAACATATAATTTAGGATCCTTATTGTTTTAAATTTCGAGTTCCTCTTATACTTGCATTTTTCATTTAATTTTTATTGATTGAATCAATTTCAATTAGATGGAAAGATTTGGGTTATATATATAAATATATATATATATATATGCTCCAGATTTAAAGCTATATTAGTTTCCAATAAATATCCCTGTGTTCCAATTATACTCTTTTTTAGTACATTTTATTCAATCAATGTGATGTTCATATGCTTATAGTCGGTCTATTATTATAAGTTAGCAAGCTATATATATTGTAAGTACTCGGCCCTGGATTACCAGTTTTGTTAACATATAATTTAGGAAACTTATTGTTTTAAATTCCGAGTTCCTCTTATATTTGCATTTTTCTTTTAATTTTTATTGATTGAATCAATTTCAATTAGATGGAAAGATTTGGGTTATATATATATATAAATATATATATATATGCTCCAGATGTAAAGCTATATTAGTTTCCAATAAATATCCCTGTGTTCCAATTATACTCTTTTTTAGTACATTTTATTCAATCAATGTGATGTTCATATGCTTATAGTCGGTCTATTATTATAAGTTAGCAAGCTATATTGTAAGTACTTGGCCCTGGATTACCAGTTTTGTTAACATATAATTTAGGATCCTTATTGTTTTAAATTTCGAGTTCCTCTTATACTTGCATTTTTCATTTAATTTTTATTGATTGAATCAATTTCAATTAGATGGAAAGATTTGGGATATGTCTTTTCCATTCATTTATTCTCTAAATTCTTATTTTAGAGAATATAGCACAATTACTTTTAATTTATATTTTTTTACCATATATTAATATGAAATTTAAGCCATTGATGTTGGGTCTATTTTTCTTTTTTATTTTTACTATTAGTTATACATATAACACATATATATTTATATACCATAGTCATATATAATTATATATATATATATATATGTGTGTGTGTGTGTGTGTGTGTGTGTGTGTGTGTGTGTGTGTGTGTGTGTGTTATCACCTTATATGAGAGATGTGGGTGGGGGGCCTCATATTTAAATTGTTGGTATTGGATATGGATGTGAGGGCCCCCACACAGTCTCTCATATAAGGTGAGATATATCTTTCATAGGAGCATCTCCCTATATATATATATATCTGTATGTGCGCGCATGCGCGTTATATATAGTTATATGTGTTATATTATTATAGTTTTATATACATACACATATATGTATTATGTATATATATTATACATACATATACATAACACATATGTGTCTATAAATCGCTTCATTATTTTTGTTTGTTTTCACATGGGCTCCTAGGGTAGTACCACCAGCATAACGGTACCCCCAAAATAGAAAAAAAAGAAAGTGGAAAGTAATTGGTATGCTTTGTGATACCTAATTACCTCTTTATTGTAAGTGTTGAATTTGTTGTCATATTATGAATTATCTCCGGTCCTTTAGACCACAGAAAATAGCTTTCTCATTCCAAATTTAAATCTTCTCTTCATAGAATCTTGTAAAAAAAAAAGTGGATTAATAGATATAATAAATGCTATGTGGCACTAAACAATACATATTGGAATTTGTAGAGCTCTAGACATCTTTATATATATTCTAATGGTCATTTGTTTTCATAACCCGACTTCTAAGATTTGACCCCCGACTGATCTTGGCCTTTAAAAGATTGCCAACGGTTTGAATCTCAATTTAGTTGCCCATAATTAAAAAAGGAAAAAAAAAAACAAAAAAAAAAAAAAAAACAGACACCTTGTGAAAACCTAGCCCTTTTAAACTTAAGTACATAACCTGTCCATGATTCATTTTTAAAAAAAGTTTATCAAGATTTACAATGAATTCTTTTTTAAAATAAGTTTATCAAGATTTACAATGAATCAATGGCTGAAATTTGAATGCATAACCACTTTTAGCCTTCCAAAGAAGATCAACAACTCGAATCTTTATCTAAGGTCTCACATATGTTCATAAATGTAAATTTATGGGTCTATGGTAGTATGGTTTTTCACAAATTTCTTGAGATACATGATGCTAACGACTCAAGTTTGATATTGTGGCCATGTTTGAGCTTGTGAAGACATTTAATGGTTTTGAGCTCAACTCGGTGTCACAATTAAAATAAAATAGGCAGGGCATGTGTCCACATAAATCATTGTCGCTCTGCATTGCCTATGCGCTTCAAACACAATTGTCTGTTTCATATGGGTTTCTAAGCTCCTGTTCGGCATCTCTATTTGTTTAAATGTCTATATCAAGCAGAAATTTGGAAAATAAGAGTGTTTGACCGTGATTTTTACCATTTGGCCACTTTAGAGTAGTAGAGGCAAAGCCTCTTAAAACCACAAGCCCCTTTTGGATGTAGTTGAGAGGTAGAGGGAAAATAAAAGACGCAGATGAACAATGCTCTCTATATCCACAACGCAAATTACCATTTTTTTTTCTTCAAAATCTGTGAGTAAATCAAGATCCAAACCGTTAGAAATGTTCACAAGGTCAACTACGGTTGTGGAACAAAGTTTCAGTCGTTGGATCATCATCAATCTTAATATATTTTCAAGAAAAAATTTGATCCATTTGATATTATCTTTTAGATTTTGTGGGTGCCAAACACAAAATCCAAATTGTTAAATCTCTTTGGAGGGCCGGATACAGTTACGGGGTTAAGTTTCTAAGCATGATACCTCATGGATCTCAAGAGATTTGCAAACAAATATCAACCATTGATGTACCATGCATGGTTCTAGATTGGTCCATATGCATTCTGGTTTCTTTTCTTTTCTTTTCTTTTTTATTTCTGGGACAATAAATCACAATCTAAATTGTTGAAACTGTTCATAAGGTTGAACGTCACTAGGGGTCCAAATCTTAACTTTGGGATAATCACCAATCTCGACGTATTTACACAAAAACACGGACCATTTACTATTATTTTTTAGATTCTGTGGGCCTCAAACACAAGATCTAAGATGTTAAATCTCTTTAAAAAACAACTATGTGGTCAAATTTCAAAGCTTGATACCACGTGTATCTAGAGGAGTTTGCAAAAAAAAATCTCAAACATTGATTTAAAATGTCTTTAAAATAGATCATTGCATTACCAAACACTCCTTTTTATTCTAACCTCATTTTTTATGCCTCTTTTTTTAATGGCTCTATTTTGATGGGCCTATAAAAAAAGGAGTACTAAGGATACCAAACAAGGCCCAACTCCTTTTTTTCTAGAAACATAAATGCTTTTTTTTACTATGATTCAAACAATCATGCAACATAAAGTTACCAAAAGAGTCTACTTTGAAAAAAAAAATCTATTGAATATGGTTTAATACAAATGGACTCGGGAAATAAAGTTGCCAAATGGCATAGATTGTTCTCCTTATATTTGGTGGGCGAAGAAAACCATCAGTGGTAGATTATAAGGGATGTAAATGGGTATCTTATTATCTGAGTATTTTAGGCCTTCTACTTCAAATAAAATGGATAAGAAATTTATATTCCAATTTAGGAGAAATTAAGATACAAATATGGGTTTTAGCATATGGGTTCTCAAAAATTCGGATACAGATTTAGACTTATATCCAATATCTCAAAGATTCCAGTTCTAACTTTAGGATCTAGATCTAAATGCCTCTATGGCGTAAGAGTCATGTTCATATTAGAGAGTCTACGTATATATAATACTGATAGCCTCACTTGTATATTTAAAAATAAATATTTTGAGTTCTTTTATCTAATTACACTAGTGCACTTCACATAAAAAAATTAAATATATTTTTTTCTTTTATCCAATTACACTGATGTACTCCACATCTTATGTAGATTAATTGGGACACAAGAAGTAGGTTTTGTGTCGGAGAGTGGCTACCTACACACTGCAAATGACTCTCTACACACTACATTTAAAAAAAAAAAACAAAAAAAAAAAATTCCTAAACTACCCTCGCCATCTCCTTCCCTCTCTCTCCCTTCTCCTTGTTGTCCACCGCCCACCAACCCACCCACCCTCTTCCCTTCCTCTCCTCTCCCTCTTCCTCATCATCTTCCTCTCCTTCTCCCTCTCTATTTCCCTCTCTTTCCCTCTCCCTGCTCGTCGCCGCCCGCCCACTCTCCTTCTCCCTCTCTATTTCCCTCTCCCTGCTCGTCGCCGACCGCCGCCCGATCACCCTCTCCTCCTCTCCTCATCCTCTCTCCCTCTCACGGTGGACAAGCAAATGGAGAAGAATCAAATGCTTTGGATGTAAAAAAATAAATAAATTTGCCATTGAAATCGGCGAATCCGATTCGTTCGACGACACAGGGCCGAACAAACCGAGTTTGTTCGGCCCTGTAACGCCGAACGAATTAGATTCGCCGATTTCAATGGCAAAACTCGGTTTGTTCGGCCCTGTAACGCCGAACAAATCGGGTTCGCCAATTTCAATGGAAAATTTTATTTATTTTTACATCCAAAGCATTTGATTCTTCTCCATTTGCTTGTCCACCGTGAGAGGGAGAGAGGATGAGGAGAGGGTGATCGGGCGGCGGTCGGTGATGAGCGGGGAGAGGGAAATAGAGAGGAGAGGGAAATAGAGAGGGAGAAGGAGAGGAAGAGGGAGAAGGAGATGGAGAGTGGGCGGGCAGCTGGCCGCGACGAGCAGGGAGAGGGAAATAGAGAGGGAAATGGAGAGGAAGAGGGAGAAGAGAGGAAGGGGAGAGGGTGGGCGGTGGACAACGTGGAGAAGGGAGAGAGAGGGAAGGAGAGGGCGAGGGTAGTTTATGAATTTTTTTTTTGTTTTTTTTTTAAATGCAGTGTGTAGAGAGCAAAATGCAGTGTGCAGAGAGCAAAATGCAGTGTGCATGTAGCAACTCTCTTTGTGTCGGGATCTGATTTGGATCCAAATTTGTAGGAACTCTCTTTGTGTCGGGATCTGATTTGGATCCAAATTTGACCTACAAAGAGAGATCCAAAGTTGGTTTTAACCTGTCCCAACCTAGATCCGACCCATCCCTACTTAAGATACAAATAGGATGACATGTAGGTTAGTCATTAAAACGAAGAAGAAAGGTTTGTTGATTATGAAATTTAACCTTCAAAAATAAAAGAGCTTTGATCATAATGATCTCATCTCTGCTGCCTCGAATCGAATTTGAGGCCTTCTTATTCCTGGTAAGGTCAGTGGTCCAATAAACTATGCCAGATTTCTCATTTTGAAAAGCAGTATATGCTCCTCATGTATTACTATGACTTTGGTGATATACAGTCTAAGTCCAAATGAGTATCTCTTGTGGGCTCTATTCTCTCCAGTTCATTCAATATTCCACATTTTAGGAATTGCACTTCAAGATTGTGAAATGAATATATATCATTTGGTGATTGATATGAAAAATCAGGTATGGATGAAATAATGTATAACATTTGGTGATTGAAATGAAAAATCAGTATGGGTGTAAGGATTTAGGGGTTTGTCTTTTAAAAATGGGATAAGAAATTGGTTTTATATATGCAAATCTTACACGTGAAACACATTCCCATACATGTCAACATCACCAGTTTTATGAGCAAATGAGTATCCAATGGTTTTAGATGTAGTTGGATGTTTTAGCCATTTTTCACTGCCAATCCCAAGCCCTATAAAGAAATGATGGTGGCGTTAGGCATGTGACAACATATTGGGGCAAGGCTCTAATGATGATGATGATGATGATGATGAATTGTTGATATATATTCATATAATTACGTTCCGCTAGGTAGATCCACTTGGATGTATCTCGATTATGAGAGGATAGTATGATAGAAAGTTCTTATTGTGGATAGCCCAAGGGGAGTCCGGTAAATCCCCAGTGGCCCAAATTAAAGTAGAAATTTGGCTACGACCCTATTTCCTATTAGACGCCTTGATTTAGGCCCTGTTTGTTTGCATTATTGAGAGTTTGGATCACCCATCGTTGTTATACCTCCATCGTGAGTGGACCAATAACGGTCCGCTACGTCATCCAAAGATTTAAACGATTTTCTTTCATCTGGTTTAAACTTTTTTAAACTTCAAATCACCTAAATCTTTGGATGATGTGGCGGACCGTTCTTGGTCCACTCACGGTGGAGGTATAAAAACTGCGGTAGGTGATCAAGACTCTGCATTATATATATTAAAGTAAAGGGGGAGGTGGGCTGTGAGGGGTGCCACCTCAGCATCCAATTATTCTCCTTTTAGAAAAATACAAAAGAAAAGAAAGGAGGGAGACTTTGCCTTTCAAGTGGGGCCTTCTCAATCTCTCATTCTCAATCTCTTCAAATCTCCTAAAATCTCTCCATCCCCTCCCATCTTCCCTAAAAAATCTCTCATTTAGATTGGCATCATATCATATTAAATCTCAAGTGTTGCTCTCTCTCTCTCTCTCCCTCTCTCTTAAATTTATAAATGACCCCTGATGTTTGAAGATAAAACACTTTTTATATTTATAAAAAACCTGCATTTATCAATCACGGGCCTATTTATGTACAGTAATCACCATGTACTCTTACTTTTGTGAAATGAATCCATGATGGAGATTGGGATAGGAGAGAGAAATATTAGATATCCTCTTCTGATAATTTTATAAAAAGAAAATAAATTGGAAGAAACTCAAATGTAGAAAAATAAAATAGTGTTTTTTCTCTTCTTCTCTCTTCCCTTCACTTTCTTTATTAGTGAAACTTCATACCATGTTCTGTGAATGTACCCAACATCCACCAATCCAAATAAAGAATAATTGCAATCAATCAACACCTTCTAAATTATGGGTCATACCATGGATGAGTAGCTACTCCTCATTCACTGGTACTTTTGATTTTTACTAATCAGGTTTGATCCCCAACTGCATCCCTAGGATGAAGAGAAATGAGCTGGTGTATCTCCACTATAACTCTATAGTGGACTCATTTATCTCAATCCAAAAGATTATATTTAACATTGGATACTATTTCATGTATACTATTTCTCTGTGCTGAAGAAAAATAAAGATTGGTGGAGAAGCACGGGGCATTGTTGTTAGAATTAATAGTATAAGGGTTCTAGCTTTTGGTTAGATCCGGATTTACTGGATTGTTGGATCGACTGTGTACTGATTCGAATGGATTTTTTTTTTAGAAAATACAAAATTTCATTCTCACGAGGAAATAAAAATCCGCATAAATTAAAATCCTTTTGTTGCACAAACAAGTTCAAATGGGTTGGCTTTGTTTTATTGGGCTTTGAAATTATCAATGTGTAACAAAAACTTGAATGCATTTCTTATTACTAATATTATATATATTAACAAAATCCGCTTTTCTATATCTTCTTTAGTAATTATTGCTGTTATTATTATTTTTATGTTGTTCAATGGATTTTTTTAGCGTTATATTTGTAATAATTTATTGTTGATGTTGACCACTTGTATTTGTGATTGAAGATGTGTTGATTGTTTTTATATAAATATGCATGAATATATGCTTATATGTTTATAATTAACTTTGATATCTTATAAATTTAGAATGTAATATCTTACTTTTTGCCCCGGGCTAAGCACGGGGCGTTGTTGCTAGTTATAATACATAAGAATTGATTGCATATGATTTATGCCATAAGTGGATAAAAATAAAGACCCAAAATGTTTGTTTTAAAGTAAACATCAAATAACATTTTCTTCTAGGAAAATAGAATTAAAGTAAGGTTGGAAATGAATAACTAAATGGTGTTGGTTGGTTCGTCATTTCTTATTTCTCTTTGATCTATTTACATAATATGAAAATTATTTGATTCTTATTTTTGAGAAGTGACCTATTGCCTTCATTTTTAACTACTTTTTATGGCATTAGTTCTATGCATTCAATTCCTATATATTTGCATTCAAATAGGCACCTAAGGTGGTTCTTAATGTTTAAATTTTTTTTATATATATTTTTATAAAATTTAATCTAACGCTAACAGTAAATTAGATTAGTATGTAAATTATCATGAGTGCAATTCAGTGTTTTAGCCTGGGGCGGTTGGATGTATCATGAGGTGTGTCCTATTTGCAGAGAGGTGGTCACCTCGCTCCCAAGTGCCTCTGGTATGGTTTGTACTTGCAGCATGCCTTCCATATGATCCACACCTCATGTGATTAGGACAAATCACCAAATCCATGAGGGGTACCTTATGAATGATACCCCAATTATCAAATGGGTTGAGAAGGAGGTTCCATACCCAAGATTTTCAGATTAATTTCTTCCTCAGTTATGGGTATTGGGAAGAAAATAAATGGAAAATATCCTCAGTTGGGGTATTAGGAGGAATTAAAAGTGGTATCTTTCCCATTTAAGATCCATACTACCCATGTTGATATGTTTTCAATTCAAATTAATAAATTTTTCCTTGATGATGAATTGAAGTGGGCCCTGAAATTTTGAACGAGGTAGGCCCTTCTAACGGATCTATTTATAGTGATGGTAGGCTCAAACACGTGTGATTCCAAACCCCTCCCACCGGGTACCTCCTACCCATTGAGAGAACTAACTCCTCTCTCTCCGCTCTTTTTTTTGCAGGTATCAACATTAACAATCCCATCCAAAAAACACAACAAAAATCCCTCAAAAACCAAACCAATTTCCATGGCTTCTCCCTCAGAAGCCCACCACCCCACCATCTCTTCTTCCAAGTCTCCTCATGAATTCCCTCTAACCAGACAGTCCTCCATCTACTCCCTCACCTTGGACGAATTCCAGCACTCCATCTGCGAGCCCGGAAAGACCTTCGGCTCCATGAACATGGACGAGTTCCTCGCCAACATCTGGAACGCAGAGGAGAGCCAAGCCGTTGCGGCTGCCATGCACGACGCAGCTCTATCCGAACACCAGCACCCCCAACTCCCGCTCCCCAGACAAAGCTCTCTCACAATCCCACCACCTCTCTGCAGCAAAACCGTAGAGGAAGTCTGGTCTGAGATACACAAAGAACAGCAGCAGATTGCAGAGGCCGGAAATGCCGGAAATGCCATTCATGCAAATGCAGGAAACGCCACTAGGCAGACGACCTTTGGAGAGATGACACTAGAGGACTTTCTCATTAAAGCAGGGGTAGTTCGGGAAAGCTGTGGGCCTTCTGCAGCTGCTGCTCCTCCTTCCTCTTCTCATTTCCAGCCACCACCCCAGCAGCAGCAGCAGCAATATGGGTACGGTGGTTTTGGGTATGGGGAGCACCGGAATAACGCTAGTGGGGCCATGGGGGGCGGTATTCCGGCGTACCCGGGTTACCCTTCTCAGGGTCAGCAGCAGGTTGGAGGGGTTGTGGGGGATAGGGGTGGTTTTCCAGGGGTGTGTTTTGGGGGTTTTGGTGGGGCCAAGACGGTAAGCAGTCCGGTGTCGTCGGACGGGGTTGGGCAGAATCAGGTGGTGGAGATGAGGGGTGGGGGTGGGAGGAGGAGGGTGGTTGATGGGCATCCGGAGAAGGGGGTGGAGAGGAGGCAGAGGAGGATGATCAAGAACCGCGAGTCTGCGGCCAGATCTCGTGCAAGGAAACAGGTATATAATGTGTAGATAGATTGATTCATCATTAATGGACATATCATAAGGTGGGGGACAGTGGTCTTCCCTTCTTGTTCCCCCATCGGACCATGGCATGTAGATAGCGGCCGGGTCTAGTGGGTCCCACTTGTCCTGATCAGATTGTTAGGTGGTGATCATGGCCAAGTTTTTATTACTGTATGATCTTTGAGATGATGGTAATGATGAACGCATCCTGATTTCACAAAATTAGAACAATTTTCCATCTTGACTTGCTAGGATTGTGTGGTGGCAAACTTATCCAAATTTCCTGTTACTGTATGATGTTTGATCTTATGATAAAGATGACCACCCTCTGATTTCACCAAATTAGAACAATGAAACATCTTGCAATTGGATGGTTATGTCTAATGATTGTGGTAGGATTAGAAAGAATATGGATCCTCTGAAGCTCCTTCTCGTGTGAAATTCATTAGTTTCCTTGGTTGGGGCCACTTGTTAGTATTCTAAACTTGGATAGAATAAGTTTTTTTTTTTTTCCATCTTGTGTGGGATCTAGCCAAATTTCATTCCAACGGGAGTAAGACATTCGCCAAATTTCTGATTCAGCTTGCTGATAAGTTGGTCCCACATTAGAAATGAACTCCCATCATTACTCTTTTAAGTTTGGGCTTTCATCATCTCTTTCTACTCTCTAGTGAGCTTAAGGTTTTGCGACATGCTTTTATCAAGTGGGGCATCATGCTGCCTCAAGAAATGGCTTAATGGGATTTTTTGATAATTGCAAAGTCATTTGCTTGCTAATTTTTTTTTTAACAAATGGCAATTAGTGAAAATTCAGAATCTTTTTTTTTTATCACTGTGAACTAAAGCCATAGTGTTTCTTGATTGTCTGTCAATTGTGACTGTTTGATGAAATAAGATGTATTTTGTCGTTAGATGAAAATCTCTGTCAACTGCCTTATGAGTGCAAGTTGGTTGTAAAAGGAGGGAAGTTCCCTTTAGGTCTAACATGACCTCGCTCTAACATGACCTTGCTCAAGGTTTTTGCTTTTCTTTTTTGAAGTATCTAATTGGAAGGGATTCTCAACCTTTTACCATGTAATATGGTGGATTTTGTTAAGCCGGTTGAAAGCAGCTTGTTTGTTTATCAAGGTGGTTGATCGAAATTATAGAGGCATTTAAAAATAAGTATAGGTGGATATCCGTGATTGTCAAAATATGTAGGTAGTTTTGTAAAATTCCTATGTCATGTATGGCATCATCATCATCAATCATCTCCGTTTACCAGTTCCCCGTGTACTACCTCTAAATAGAATTTCACCTAGTTTGGTTTTCCAATTACCAATTGTGAATACCATATGATGTGCCGCATGAGCACCATAAAAAGCTATATTATGAGAGTGGAGATTTTTAAATCGTTCACTTTAGACATGATGGCCGTTAAGGGTCATAAAAATTGGTTAACTGTTTACATCATCCAAGCCTTATTGCATTGAAGATTTCCCACTTTTGGTACTGTATTTTTTATTGATGATTTGGTCATGGTTGTCAGCATCATCATCTTCATGCAAGGTGGTTCACAAATGGGGTGAATTCTGCTCTTGTATCCATCCTTAGCTAAAGCTTCAATTGCATGAGACTATTGAAACACTTGGCAGAATCCTAGCAATGCATGGCCAATTTTGGTTCTGAATGATTCCAATTTTGGTTCCGAATGATTCACTGTTGGGTTGAAGTCCATATCAGCACGGTCATCTCTCACTTGTAATTTAGGCTATGCAGAGTGTGAATGTGTCACTAGTTTAAGTGACGGAAGATTTCACGATTGCAAGATCTTGACACTATTTTTCTCCATGCAGGCATATACTGTCGAACTGGAAGCCGAGTTGGAAATGCTGAAGGAAGAAAATGCCAGGCTTAGGAAAGAGCGGGTACAGAATACTCTCTCTCTCTCTCTCTCTCTCTCTCTCTCTCTCCACACACACAAATATACATCATTTTATGAATGGAAGAATACAAGCAATAAATTTATTTATTTTGAACTGGTCCAGGAAGAAGAGGAGGTGAGGAGGAGAAAAAAGGTATGCATTTTTGTTTTTTAGATCTGTAGAAACAAAAAGGTATGCATACAATCCTGATTCTCTTAATTCCCCACCCTAAGTATATTAATTTGTTGTTTTTTTTTTCCTTATTTCTGCTATTGGATTATAATGCAGTGATTAGGGGAATCCGTCAGCTGTACAAATGGGGACAATGCTTGATCTTAATCTTCTTCTCATGATCCAAAATCTAATGATGGCCCTCTGGAAATTGGATCGTGTATCTAATCCAATATGGGATTGTGCACTTGGAAAGTGATCGTCCATCTGTTTTGTGATCTTGTACTAGATGATGGGCCCTACCTGTGGTCATGAGTGACGGCCTAACCAGTTATTGTAATAAAATGAAGAAATCTATCTATCATACATATATAATTAGTAACACAATCAATTGTAGCCAACTGAAACAATAGGTGTCATGAAGGGCCCTTTTGATTAATATACTAAAGAATTCTAACCACTCCATTCCTCTTGATCTTGAAGGGCTAAAATTAAAGTAGAGGTGAAGATCCACAAATGGCCATCTCCTCCTCTTCCTACTGATCTCCCAAAAGAAAAGAAAAAGGAAAAAAGAAAACAGAGTTGTCCCTTTAGAAATGACTGCTCAGCCATTTGATCTAGGAAAGCGAGGGTCCTATTTAACAGATGAGAAATCCAAGCAGAAAGTAATTTGCCAATGAAATTGAGTGCTTTTCCAATGTGATCAGCCACTAATTATAGATATGTGATTCATTATTTTTGGTTAGTGCCTGACAGGCATATCCCCTTAATCAGGGTGATTTCCCTTAATTGGGACCTCCTAATCTAACTGATACATTGGAATACATTCTCTATTATCTATAGAAATAATAGGGACCCAGTCCCACGTTACACGTTAATACCATCTAGATCTCCATCTTATACCCTTCCCTCCTCACCCCTTTAATCCTCTGTTAGAATACACTTTGAACTCCAAGGAATTCAATGTGGAGTAGGCAAACGACCCCTGAAATTCCAATAATCATTCATTTGGTGTGATTTTGGTGCCATGTGAAAACTTCTAAGATTGGAGATTGGAAAATTGGCAAAGTTTTCATGGCACACCTGCCCTACCATTTTCAAAAGGGCTTTGAGGGTTAGCCACCTACAAAAGCTAAGATCTATTGAGTCTGTTGTCTGATTTAAGGCCATGAAAGTGACCATTAAAAATAGGAGAAAAGCTCTCATGTTGTCTCAAACCTGTGATCATGTGGAATGGGGCTTTGACCAATTATAAGAGCACCATCGGTGTTACCTTCAACTTTTTTTTTGAATTTAACTTTGTGGGTGCATGGAATGACTTGATATATCTTGATGATGAACAAGTTACTTATTGGTATGACCTAAGGAATTTCTTCTTTTCAGCTCTTGGAAGCGATGATGGCAATAATCAAGGCTCCTTCGACAAAGGAGAAGAAATACAAGACACTGAGAAGGACTTTTACTGGCCCTTGGTGATAAAAGCGTATGTATTATAAAAGTGGGCATTTACAAGGTAAGAATTGGAATGGTATCTTAACTTTTGGTCGGATTAGCACTTTCTATGTTGAGTTTAATTTAAGTAGAATGCAGTCTGGTTAATCTTGTTATCAAGACACTACTATAATGGTGGCACTGCTTGAGAAGTGACTAATGGCCCACTTCTTTAAGAGTTATTGAATTCCCAGGACTTCTTAGCGCTGCCTTTATATCAAGGGAGCAGAAAGTGAAGGATCAAAGGTGAAGATCTACAAGGGGCCATCAAACGATTTCCCCTTTAACAGGATATTGCTATCAACTGATCATCCTAGTACGTGATTCTAGGTAAGCAATGGTCCCATCCAGATCTCTAGCTTAGATTCTTGGCTCCTTAATAGTCCAATAAAATCCACTTCATTATGGACTCATAGGAATTTATTACTAGCTAGGCATGTAGAGGATAACAAAGGCCCATTACAGCATCCCACACGTGGGTTGATTTGGTCAAAGATTGTATAATTGTATTCCCTGCTTTCTCTCTAATTGTATTCCTTGTATAGATTAGGATTGATTCTTTCTATTCTTTTATTATTCTAATTTGTACTCTTGACATACTTAGTGCCTTGATTAAGGCCTAACATGATTATAAATAGAGCAGTGGATCATCCAATGATGTATCACGTTCTCTCCAATCTTCTTCTTCTCATTCTTCCTCAATCTAATATGGTATCAAAGTCATAATCTCTTGGAGACATCATCTACATCATCTAAGCAATACAGATCACGCATCTGTGTCTTTTGGAAGCAAAAACGTGAGTGAAAACTCACTATTTTCTCATCATGATCATAGTGGCCCACCTGCGATCATCACAAAATCCACAAGTCTCTCTCCAGCCTTGGTCGCCCATCTCTTCTTGTCTTTTTGGGGATTTTTTCAGAATTTTTCAGAGATCAGAGGTAGGCTTTTGATCTATCTTGTGATTATTCAACTTTCTGAAATAGTTTTCATCACAGCCGCACAAAATCCTAGATTCTGAATGGATTTCGATGCGACCTTCATTGCTGGAAAGGGATTTTGATCAATCCTAGATTCTGAATGGATTTCGATGCGACCTTCACTGCTGGAAAGGGATTTTGATCCTGGTTTCTAGCCTCTCATCTGATTATCCATCAGATCTATCTGTGGGTCGCACGAATGGATCCATCCATCCAAATCCAGTTCGTCTGGACTGTTTCTGGCCTGATTTTTTTGGAAAAATTGCACCTGTGTGTGCTGTGTGAGATTGGAAGCCAAAGCCTCATCCACTACTATTGAAGTGCTGTCTTGGATTTGGGGGTTGTTTGGACTCCTCACCAACTACTATTGACCTGCTGCTGGTTGTTTTCTTCTTCAAATTACTCTGGTCTTTCTTGTCTTCTACATTGTGCCATGGAAAAGTATGATGTTATCCCGATCAACTTTAACGGGTAGAATTATATGTCCTGGTCTTTCCATTTAAAGAACTTCGTTGAAGGACAAGGGCTTTTTGGTTATCTTGATGGGTCGATCACTAAGCCACAAACTACAAGTACTACTGATTCCAAAAACTTAGCCACCTGGTCCAAAGAAAATGCTAAAGTGATCACGTGGATCCTTAACTCCATTGATCCATCTCTTGCTGTGGCTCTTCAAGCCTACACCACCGCTGCTGACATGTGGGCTCATGTCAAGAAAGTCTATCATCAAACAAATAAGGCCCGGAAGTTTCACTTGGATAGTGAAATTGCAAAATATAATCAAGGGGATAAATCTGTGCAGGAATACTTTAATGGTTTCCTCACCTTATGGACTAAAAGGGATTCCATGTTGATCCAAACAGTCTCTTCCGGATTTCTATATGAGGCTCTCAAGTTGCAAGAAGAAACTCATATTAGCCAGTTTCTTATGAATCTACGACCCGAATTTGAATCTGTCAGGTCGGCTCTCATGAATAGAGAAAACTCTGCTAATCTTGATACCTGCTTTCAAGAGGTCCTTCGCGAAGAACTTCGTCTCACCTCCCAGCGTACTATTATGGAAGAACCAAAAGCCTTCCTTGCACCTCTTCCCGCTGACTCGGCTCTTCTGGCAACCCCAACTCCGAAGCAGACTCAATGTTACGAATGCAAAGGCTTCGGACTTATTGCCAAAAATTGCCGCAAGAAACTGATTTGTAGATATTGCAAACGGACTGGTCATCTTATTGAGGACTGTCGCAGCCTATAGCGACGGAATGAGACACAGCCTAAGAAGCCTCCCTCCAATATGCCCCGACAGAACATTCCTGCAACATTTCAGGCTCAAGCACCCTTATCTGATACAGGAAGCACTTCATCCGGGGCTATAACCATGACTCCAGCCCAGATTCAAGAGCTGATCCAAAACACAGTTACCTCTGCTTATACGTCTATGGGCTTTTCTGGTGGTCGGTATCAAACTCATTCCTCTATAGCTTTTCCTGCATTCCATTCTTCTGCCTCTCTTTCTTCTCCTATCACCTCATCCACATGGTTCTTAGATTCAGGAGCTTCAAATCACATGACATCTGTAGAACATAGCCTTACAGATTCTCATCCTTACGTTGGAAAAGAGAGAATAACCACTGCTAATGGTGATCAACTACTCATTTCTGGAGTTGGTACGATTACCTTATCTAGTGTCTCTGGCCAATCCATCACCCTTCCCAATGTTTACTTTGTTCCAAAATTATCAGCCAATTTACTTTCTGTAGGACAACTTATTGATGATGGTTATCTTGTTCACTTCTCTTCTTCTGGTTGTGTTATACAGGGGTGACAAACTGGGAAGGTGATCGTGATGGGGAGTAAACATGGACGTCTGTTCTTGCTAGACATTGGACATCATTCTTTCATTGCTTATTCTTCTTCTCAAAATTTCAATAAATTGTGGACTGTTTAGCATAACCCTCTTGGTCATATGAACAATGTCCATTTGCTTTCCTTATTTAAGATTGGTTGTTTGGATTCTAAAATTGATAATAAAATGATGTCCTCGTTCTCTCAATCAAAGTGTGAAACTTGTTGCTTAAGTAAAAGTCACATTTTGCCTTTTCCTGTTCATAATTCTCGTGCATTAGCATCATTTGACATTATTCATTCTGATGTTTGGAGTATTGCCCCTACCTTGAGTAGGACGGGTTTTCAGTATTATGTGACCTTTATTGATGACCATTCTCGGTATACTTGGATTTACTTTATGCGCTTGAAATCTGAAATCTTCTCCATTTTTCAAAAAATTTATAACATGGTTCAAACCCAATTTTAGAGAGCTATCAAGATTCTTAGATCAGATTCCGGTGGAGAATACATGTCTCATGAATCCTCTGCCTTCCTTTCTGATAAAGGCATTCTTCACCAAAAATCTTGCCCACATACCCCTCAGCAAAATGACATTGCGGAAAGGAAGAACCGACATATTCTTGAAACTGTTCGTACACTTTTAAATGAATCCTTAGTCCCTCCCAAATTTTGGTGTGATGCTGCACAGACTGTTGTGTGTCTTATCAACCGTCTTCCCAGCACTGTTCTAGGAAAGACTACTCCTTACGGAGTTCTCTTTGGTCATACCCCTTCATACTCTCACTTACGTGTTTTTGGTTGCTTGTGCTTTGTTCATCTTCCTCCTACTGAGCGCTCTAAGTTATCACCACAGGCGGCCAAGTGCGTTGGCTATAGTAATGAACACAAAGGTTTTTTGTGTTATGATCAGTTTCGAGAAACGCATGCGCATATCTCGCAATGTGATCTTCTTGGAACAGATTCTTTTCTTTTCCTTACGCTTGGATCATCATCCTATTGCTGTGTTCTATTTACCACATTTTCAGGAATCGGCTTCTCCATCATCTCTTCCCAAAGTCTATGTCCGGTGCAACACGGTTCCTCCTATGGTGACTCCCTCTCCTGATCCTCCCTCAGTGCTGCCTCCTGAACCAGCAGGTAATCATGCTCCTTTTGACAATACCATCTCTCTACGACGCTCTAGTCGTCCGTCTGTTGCCCCTAACCGTTATGGATTTCCTGCTCTCTTTTCATCTTTAGATAGTGCTCCTATCCCCACTTCATATTCACAGGCCTCCAAAATAGCTTACTGGCAGGATGCTATGAATGAGGAATTGCTCGCTCTTGAAGCAAACCAGACATGGGACTTGGTACTGACTCCTGTAAAAGCATCTGTGATTGGCAGCAAATGGATCTACTCTGTAAAAGTTAACTCGGATGGGAGTCTTGATCGCTACAAAGCCAGATTTGTTGGGCAGGGTTACAAGCAGGAGTATGGCATTGACTATGAAGAGACATTTGCACCAGTGGCCAAAATGAACACTGTTCGTACTCTTCTTTGTGTTGCTGCGGCCCGCAACTGGCCTCTATGGCAAATGGATGTAAAAAATGCATTTCTTCATGGCGAGTTGAAAGAGACTGTCTACTTAAAACCTCCTCCGGGATATGCTTGTCCTCCTCAGCATGTTTGCAAATTGCGGAAATCTCTTTATGGCCTCAAGCAGGCTCCCAGGGCTTGGTTTGATAAATTCCGGGCCGCAATTCTTCAAGCCGGATTTCGTCAGAGTCATTCTGATAGCTCCCTATTTCTTCAATGGACACCAAAGGGCTATACATTCCTTTTGGTCTATGTTGATGATATGATCATCAGTGGCAATGATACTACTGACATTACAAATCTCAAACACCATCTCATTCGCCACTTCTGAATGAAGGATCTTGGTCCTCTCACCTACTTTTTGGGGCTTGAGTTTTTGCGTAACAAATCGGGCATTTGGGTTCATCAGCGTAAATATGCTACCGATTTGATCACTTCGGCAAGACTAGGCGATGCTTACACTTTTGATACGCCTACGGAACTTAACAACAAACTCAGCATGGATGATGGTCCTCCTCTGGAAGATCCCTCTGTTTTCCGGCGGATAGTTGGGAGTTTGCTCTACTTAACTATGACTAGGCCTGATATTTCTCATGCAGTTCATACGGTTAGCCAGTTTATGAGCAATCCTCACAAACCCCACCTTGCGGCTGCTTTGCGCATACTCCGCTATGTTAAAGGCACTCTTAACCATGGTCTCTTCTACCCTTCTAGCTCTTCTCTGCACCTATCGGCTTATGCGGATGCCGACTGGGCGGGTTGCCCTGATTCTCGGCGATCCACCACTGGCTGGTGTATGTTTCTTGGGGACTCTCTGACTTCGTGGAAGTGCAAGAAGCAAACTACTGTTTCCAAGTCTTCTGCGGAGGCCGAATATCGTGCGATGTCGTCTGCTAGTGCTGAAATCATCTGGCTACGCCGTCTTCTCTGTGAATTCGGTGTCCTTGCTGGCAGTTCTACACCTCTTCATGGGGATAATACCAGTGCTACCAGGATTGCTAACAATCCGGTCTTTCATGAAAGAACAAAGCACATTGAGATTGATTGTCACTTCATCCGCCAACATGTTGTTACTGAGAAGATCACTCTGTTTCACGTCTCTACTCTTAACCAGTTGGCAGACATCTTCACAAAAGCTCTCCCCAAAACGCGTCATCATGATCTTACTAGCAAATTGATGTTTTCTGCCCTACCACATCAATTTGAGGGGGAGTGTAGAGGATAACAAAGGCCCATTACATCACAGGCCCAAGGCCCATTACAGCATCCCACACGTGGGTTGATTTGGTCCAAGATTGTATAATTGTATTCCCTGATTTCTCTCTAATTGTATTCCTTGTATAGATTATGATTGATTCTTTCTATTCTTTTATTATTCTAATTTGTACTCTTGACATACTTAGTGCCTTGATTAAGGCCTAACATGATTATAAATAGAGCAGTGGATCATCCAAGGATGTATCACGTTCTCTCCAATCTTCTTCTTATCATTCTTCCTCAATCTAATAAGGCATATAGGCCTCATCTGTTTATGTTCTCTTGTAGGGTCTTAACTTCTAATTTACATGTCTACATATTGATAAAAATCTCTTAACTTTGTAGGTCACTTGTCTCACTTTATATATAATGTTTAAAGTCCTTCCTAGTAGCAGGAATATCAACAACGAGAAAGATAGCTCTAACATTGCCAATTTTTACTTGTAGTATAGTCCTAATGTCGCAAGTAGGTTGTTCATTATGAAATCTGCCCCATTGGTCATTTTACCTTCTAGTCTATGACAATGAAATGAATGCCTAAATCTGATCCAAATTCTTTCTTATATAGGATGAATACCAAGAGGGTTGAGTTTTGACTGACATCTCATCCATACAGTGGCGGAACTGTGTAGAGGCCCGGGGGGGCCTTGGCCCCCCCCCCCCCCCCCCCCAGCCTTTGAAAAAGTTTTTTTTTTTTTTTTTTTTTTTTTTGAAAAAGTCTTTTAAAACACCAAAATGGCCCCCCCTCCCAAGGTTTTTGGATTTTTTTTCTAAGTTAAACCCCACCCCACCCCGGCCCCCACTCCCAACCCTTTTAACTTTCGAAAACCTCTCCAGACTCCAATCTTAAGCCCTAACCCTCTTCAGCTCTTCCTTCTTTGTTTTGTTCGTCTCCTCTTTTTTTCCATTAATCTCTCATCTTCAGTGGTTAAAATTTTACACGCCGTCTTCTCTATGTCCAGCATTTTCAAGGAACAAAATCATAGTTGAACTTATAACTATGTCAAAAAGGAAACTTTAAAATATGATAGTTATAATAATTGGTGAAATAAAATTTTATTCAAGTTTTGCCCCCCCCCCAGTGGCGGATGGAGTTCTTTGTCACTGGGGGCCTGGGCCCCCCAGTGACTTTTTGGGGAAAAAAGAAAATGTATAATAAGTTAGGCCCCCAGTGACCTTTTGGGAAAAAAAAAATGTATACTAAGTTAGGCCCCCAGTGACTTTTAGGGAAAAAAAAATATGTATACTAAGTTAGGCCCAAATCAATTAGGCCCCCAGTGACATTGAACCAGGCCCCCAGTGACATTGAACCAGGCCCCCTAATGAAAACTCGTCGAGAACAATTGTGATAAATAAATATGTCTTGTTTTATTGCTTGAAATTATTATATTATATTTGTTCCATATAAAAGGTTTGGGGTAAATCTGCACACTATTTGTCCTTGCTAGGCATGATTTGCAATGCAGTGGAAATCTACAAACTATCTGTCTTTGAATGCACCTTTCTGTGTATTAGTTACTGATAGTGTATGCAAAAGGTACACTACTTTTTTTGTGTATTGTTTTTTCTCAAGCATGAAGAAAAAAAGAAGAAAAAATCATTTGCAATCATATAAATAACCCAAAAAAAAATTCCGGGGGCGTTGCCCCCGGACCCCCTACTACTTAATCGTGCCCCCAATGACTTTGAATCCTGGATCCACCACTGGCCCCCCCCCAAGATAAAATCCTGGCTCCGCCCCTGCATCCATAGCATGCCCTACTTCGGACGGGCCAATGAACCTATCTACAATTCACACGACCTCTGCTTTGTTGACTGTTGAAAGAATAAATTCAGATGCATGCTTTTCTACCTAGTCCGCCCGGCCTAAAAGCCATGAAGCCTTTTATTGGCCTAGGAAAACTTCTTGTGATCATTACCTTAGAGGATTTAGATTCTTGTAATTTGGTACTTTTGGTTAGTGTATCTCAAATATACGGAAGCTTAGCATGTAGTCACCAATTTCAATGAATAAATTTTAGATCGTTTAAGCAGAAAAGCCCAATCTACTACCTAATTTTTATTTATTTATATTGGAAAGCATTAACTGTTTAACGCAAAGTCCACTCTGCATGCCACATTAAGTTGGATTGGTACTTGGAAGGATTGTATAGATAGAATGTCAAGAAGCTGGATTTGATTTCCACCTAATGGGACATCATTTGGATTTGCATAAGAAAACATACAGAATTGGGCTTGCACTTATGTCAATGCAGCCTTCAAATACCTTCTCATGGATGCTGATAAAAAAATCGATTTTGTTTTTTTGGCAGCTGATCTTTGGTCTATTGAAAAGATCTTTACTGTGCCACAATATGTGGATTGATAAGTTTTTCTCTAGTTATGACTTAGCATGAGCTTGCTCATTTGGAAAACAGATTGGGCTGAGGTTGACCTCGATTTAATCAAAATCGAAACTATTATTTAGATAATGGAGCAGTTACTAGTCTCCTTTGAGTATTCTCAAGTTTAATGTTTATCAAGCAGCTTGAGGAATGCCTGGTCCTGTTGGGATTGGTGGGAATCTCCATAATGCTAGTAGGGAGGTGCTGTTGTTGTTTTCCTCTCCATGGGGTGACAGATGATTTTATCAAGGGCCTTTTTTGGCAAATTAATTATGGAAAGTAATTATCAAATGCCATCTGATGGATTTCTTTCATTGGATTTAGCCCTTGGAAGTTTCATTTTATATTAAGTGAGATAAATAGTTATGTCTTCCTTTATGCTCTCTTTTTCACATGTAGCGACCCTGTAAGCGGAGTAGGGTATTCATAGAGAGGATTTGCAAGGCCGTTCTTGTACTGTGGTGATCTTGTGTATCTCTTGTTCTGGTCTCCATCCTCTGTTCAATCTTTTGGACAGAAGTGTTAGTGTCACCTTTGAAGAGAAAAAGTCAAAAAACACTAAAGAACCCAGAAAGGACAGATACCACTTGTCCAAAAAGATCATGGAAAAAGATCATGCTTTTCTTTTGTTTTATTCTCTTATGGTCGGGTTATTATCCATGATGAAAAACTGAGGTAGCTATGCTTCTTATCGGAAGTGTGCAAGAAATCTTACTCGAAGCACCACATGTCTCTGTATGAAGTTCACGAATGGACTCTAGTTTCTCTCAATCTTAGTACTATTGAGACAACGTTGCCGGTTATGTTTTTCATAGAGATGATGGGGAGATGATCTCCGTTGGCAGCTTGAACAGTGAGATGACCGGTGTAAGGAACGACATTCTGTAATGTTATGGGTGAAAAGGCCATATAGTTACTTGCACCAGAATCTAAGTATCATGTATTGGAAAGAGAGGAATCGGTACCAGCGATGTTCATGGATGCCTAGGCATTGATGATCATTTGGTTAACCATCTCAGGGGTGAGAGGAGCTGGAGACGCAGATTGTAATGAGGAACCATGCTGTGAGGATGAATCATACTGCAGAGAACCACTGAAGTCAGAGGATGTATAGCGTGGAGTGGTTACTGTGTAAGCAGTAGGAGCTGACGACACGGTGGAAGTACCAGGAGTGGACTGCACATAGTTGCGGGGAGTAGAATTGTGAGCCTTCTTCCGACATTCATCAATAACATGACCAGTGGCTTTACAATATCGGCAAATTCTTGCCTTGCATTGATTTGCATAGTGACCATATTTTTTGCAATTATGGCACTGAACTTTACTGATGTCCCGAGAAGGTTGTCTGGTTGTAGCAACATAGGCAAACGGAGCCTCAGTAGATCTTTGTTGTTCCAGAGTAGTTTTAGTAGCCAGACGTTGTTCTTCCCACAGAAGTTCTTGAAGGCAGGTGTCCAAGCTGGGAAGAGTATCCATGCTCATCAAGTTCGATCTAACTGCTTCAAACTCCAAATGAAGTTTCATGAGAAGCTGATCCCGATGACTACTTTGCTGTAATAGAAGTAATTCCGGTAGGAGTGCTGTAGACACCGTGGCAAACTTAATCTCATCATATTCGGACCACTGTCTGCGAAAGCCATTGTAATACTCCTGAATAGACTGGGTACCTTGAGTGAATTGAGAGATTTCAAGTTCCAATTGAAACTGACGAGCAGCATTGCCTTGTTGATAAATGTTCCTAAGATAGTCCCACATTTCACGGGCATTTTTACAAGGTTTAAGGTTGAGAGTAAAATGGGATTCAATAGAGCCCAGCAACCAGGACTTGATTTTAGCATCCTTTGTTTTCCAAGCTAAAATCTTCTTATCATCTTCCTCAGGTTGAGGTTCAAATCCAACAATGTCGCGACCCCGGAACGGATCCCCGGGCCCGCGACGTGTCGAAATGAAAGATAGTTTGTGTTTATAGTTTTCCCACAGGTTCCCGCGGTGAGGATTCCCTAAGACACGCGGAATCTGACTCACACGATCAAGTATGCGGAAGCGTGTAGCAAAACACAACAAGATGAGCACCAACAAACATATTTAAGTGCCCTAACAATTAATCACAAGGCATAGTATCAAAGAAAGAAGCTAACATGGAATTCCCATTAGGATTCAAGTTACGAGACTAATACAAAAGTAAGTTAAGTTTTGTTACAATTCCATAAGAGGCCAACAGAGGCCAATACAATTCTCAAAATAACAAAAGAAACCCTAACAAAAGATGACGAGTCTCAAGGACCCGCCCGACGTCTAAATGACATCGTCGGGTTGCCACTCTCTCACAGGGGTTGGCTCACAAGCCTCCTCGTGACGCTCCTCCTCAAAGGTAACGTCTCCTGCACCTGGGCACCAACAAACAAGGGTCAAACACGACGGTTTGGCAGGTAATCAATTTAGTCATGAACATGAACAATAACACTTAGAGAAAACATGTAAGCAAATCCTTGACATGAAATACTATACTGACTGAGATACATTTGCAGAAATGTTTAACTGAGCTGAGATACTAAAACAAACTAGCATGAGTACATAATATATCATGAATAGTCATCATCCACAAAGAGCCCATCCTTTCTCTATCATTTATATAATGAAAAGAGCAAGCACGCACGACAAGCACGATATACATAATATAAGCACGACACGATTTCCCACAAAGACGGGAATTCCGGCCGCGGAACCGGACACGCACGATGTGTAATAAATACACGACCAGTCTGCAGACAGTCCACATGTTTAAGGACCCCCAGACAGTGGATCAAACTGAAAGGGCAGTCCAAGCTCAGTGGTGTTACTTAATTCATGAATGCACAAAACACGCGAAACACTATCAAAACATGTCGAGATAAAAAGGGGGAAACCACTTATCAAACACGATGAACACGACTAGCAAGGGCATATTTAATATGCATAACACGCTTAGGAAGTGATCCCCTTTTTCTTGAAACACATATTCAGAACGATCTTGTACTTAAACTTCAAAACGAGTACACGATGATTTTCATCATATCGAAACCAAAGTACGAATACAAAGCCTATCAAGCTCATGCAAGGACCTTTGGTTGGTCGTTGTGCAGCCGAAGCCCAGATGTTGGAATTAAAACAGAATTGGTGCCCCAGAAGTTCAAGGACATCTCGGGTTTCGAGTGCATAATATCAGGCTAAAGGCCCCTAAACATGTTCTAGTTTTCATTCTTGCAAAAACTCTTCAAAACAGGAAATCTGTCAATTTCGGTCACCTCGCGGTCAGGTGTTGGCTAGCCGAACTAAGGTCTGGCGGCTAGCCGCCAGCTGACCAACGAGCTGACCGCTGGAAATCCAGGTCCAACACAGCCCTCTGGAAAAGGAACCGAACTGACTGCGGTTAGCTTACGGTTAGCCGAACTGAGGCTTGGCGGTTAGCCGTAAGATGACCGTAGGCTGACCGCTGGAAATCTAGTCTGAAATGTAGCTCTTGGGAAAAGGAACCGACATCGCGCGGTTGGCCAGCGGTTAGCCGACATGGGGTATGGCGGTTAGCCGCTTGCTGACCGTAAATCACTGTCGAAATGTCAGCTTTTGGAAAGGGAACCGCCGAGCTCGGTCAGCTCGCGGTTAACCGAAATGGGGATTTCGGCTAGCCGCCAGCCGACCGACGGCTGACCGAACTGCACGGGAAAAGCAGTCCAGTTCAGATTTTTCACATTTTCTTCTTCCCTTCTTCTTGTTTCTCATTCCACCTGCACTCCCTGAGCCTACATGCTCTCCAAGGGATAAAACACACATTTCACACATCCAAATCCAATAAAAACACGATTATGAAGCTTGTAAACAAGTTTAATGTACAATTTCTAAAATAATAATGTAACCAAAATACTCATGCACATTGAACCTATAAAGATTACTTGCCTTGCCCAAATGCTAAACACTCTTCTCCAAGCTCTTCTCTCAAGCTAATCCAACACTACAAGAAAACCCAAGAGAAAACCACACAACTTACTCAAAATGGAACCAAAGAACCCATTTTAACAAAAGGGTTTGTAAACATGAAAAACATGATCTTAAGGAACCAAAATAACTCCATGAAAGATATGAGTGGAAGCTCTTACCTAGAGAAGGTCAAACAAGAGAGGAGGAGGCAGAAAATGTAGAGCTTGATCCACAAGAAGCTCAAAGAAACTTGTATTGATAGAGAGCTTGCAAGGAGATGAAGAAGAGGGTATCCTTAGATTTTTCTTTGGAGTCTTCTAGCTAGGTCATGCAATGTAAAGGAGATGGAAGAGAAGGAGATTTTTCCTTGCCCTAGGTTAAGAGATTGCAGAGATTTGGGGGAAATGAATGGAATGAGAGGGAGAAGAGACTTAAGTGGAGACAATGGGCCCCAACTAGCTAAACCTTGAAGTGGTCAAAACACGGTCTTATGGGCCTCGTATGACTTCGACGAAGAAGGATAAAACGATCGTCGAAAAATCTAGTTTCCAAAAAGTATATTTTTGACATGGTTTTGAGATCTCGAAAATTGTGTCCAGATTTATGCATAAAAGACAATTTTACCCTCTTTGGGCCAAAACATGGGTTTTTGGGCTTCAAATATGAATATGCTTAAAACGAAAGTTGTAACACGTCGAAACATCATTCAAATGAAATCAAAACCACAATCACATGGAAATCGAAACGATCTTCCCAAGCTCACCCGTGCACTCAGGCCTTCCTGAGTGTGTCTAATTAATACTAAACGTTCTCAAAATTCCCAAGGCTATGTCGAAGACTAAACTAATTACTTCTAACCCAACAACAACTAAACCCCCTTAGGACTAAACACATACTAATCGACTTGGTCTGGGTCGGGGTCTAACATCCTCCACCCCTTAGGATATTTGGTCCACCAAATAAATCAAACAATTACCTCTGGTAAAAGCTGGGGATACTTCCTTTGCACTTGCTCTCTCAATTCCCAGGTGGCTTCCTCTGGCTCGTGATTTTCCCAAAGTATCTTGACCCAATGAATAGTCCGGTTTCTCAATTCTTGCTCTTTGGTGTCAATGATCTTGATCGGCCTTTCGACATACGAAGCATCTTCCCGGATCTCCAAAGGCTCATGCTGTAGAATGTGTGCAGGACTGGAGACATATTTCTTGAGCATCGAAACATGAAAAGCCTTGTGTACCCCGGAGAATTCTGGCGGTAACGCAAGTCTGTAAGCGATATCTCCAATCTTGCTCAAAATCTCATACGGACCAATAAACCTTCTGGACAATTTGCCCTTCTGTCCAAACTGTAAAGTCCCTCTAACTGGTGAGATCTTCAAGAACACCTTGTCACCCACTTGAAACTGCAATTCTCTTCGGCGAGTATCTGCATAACTCTTCTGCCTACTTCGGGCTATCTTCAACCGTTCCTGAATCAACTTGACCTTGTCACTTGTCTCTCCCACTATCGTCGGTCCATGAAAACTACGTTCACCGACTTCTTCCCAGCAAACCGGAGTTCTGCATCTTCTACCATAAAGTGCCTCAAAAGGTGCCATACCGATGCTTGAGTGGTAACTATTGTTATATGCAAATTCACAAAGTGGTAAGCACTCATCCCACTGAATCTTAAAATCCAATACACAAGCACGCAACATGTCTTCGAGAGTCTGTATCGTCCTCTCTGACTGACCATCTGTCTAAGGATGATAAGCTGTGCTGAACTGAAGTTTGGTACCCATCGACTCATGAAGAGTTTTCCAAAACTTTGAAACAAACCCACTGTCTCTTTCTGAAGTAATGGAGACGGGTTGACCATGTTTACTAACAATCTCATCAACAAATAACTTCGCCAATGGTGCCATATGCATCATATTCCCTGTCTTCATTGGAATGAAGTGAGCAGACTTTGTCAGGTGATCCACAATGATCCAAATTGCATTATTTCCCTTCTTGGTATTAGGTAAACCGGAGACGAAATCCATGGTGATGTGCTCCCATTTCCACTTCGGAATTTCCAAAGGCTGTAACAAACCTGGAGGCTTCTGATGCTCTGCCTTGATCAGCTGACAAGTCAAACAACGAGACACAAAAGCTGTTATCTCTCTCTTCATGTTGTTCCACCAAAATCTATTCTTCAAATTGTGGTACATCTTCGTCCTACCCGGATGTATAGAATATCTTGTGCTGTGAGCTTCATTCATTATTTCGCTCTTCAAATCATCCACATTTGGCACACACAACCGGTCACGAAAATACAATATTCCATTCACCATCTTGAAATCGGGGCGTTCTGTAATAACCTCTACTATCTTAGCCAAGTCTGGGTCTTGCAACTGATTTTCCTTGATCTTCTGGATGAAGGTAGGTTCTGATACTGTCATGTTTGCTAACATCGTACCTAATTTTAGAGCTTGTACTTCTACACCCAACTCTTCAAACTGCTGTAAGACACCCATTCCTCTCAAATTAGCCATGACCACTGATTTTCTGCTCAAAGCATCTGCTACCACATTCACTTTGCCTGGATGATACTTGATTGGAAAGTCATAATCTTTGATATACTCCATCCACCTTCTCTGCCTCATATTCAAATCCTTCTGCGAGAACAAATACTGCAAACTTCTGTGATCTGAATGGACCTCAAATTTCTCTCCGTAGAGGTAGTGTCTCCACATCTTCAATGTGAAAACAACTGCTGCCAACTCCAAGTCGTGAGTCGCATAATTCTTCTCATGGTCCTTCAACTGTCTCGAGCCATAAGCAATCACTTTGCCATCCTGCATCAATACACAACCCAGTCCCACATTCGAAGCATCTGTATAAACAATAAATCCGCCGTTGCTCGAGGGTAACGTGAGGATTGGGGCTGTGGTTAACCTCCCTTTCAACTCCTGAAAACTGGTTTCACACTGATCGGTCCACACAAATGGGACATTCTTCCTAGTCAATTTTGTCAACGGGGCTGCAATGGACGAAAAACCTTGGACAAATCTTCTGTAGTAACCTGCTAACCCCAAGAAGCTTCTAATTTCTGTCACACTGCTGGGCCTCACCCAACTAACAATTGCCTCTATCTTGGTTGGATCAATTGTTAAACCTTCTCTGGAGATGATGTGGCCTAGAAAAGCAACTTGCTCTAACTAGAATTCACACTTACTGAGTTTTGCATATAACTGGTTGTCCCTCAAAAGCTGCAACGCTGTCCTCAAATGTTCTTCATGCTCCTTCTTACTCTTGGAATACACAAGGACATCATCAATAAACACTACTGTGGAGTGATCCAAATAAGGTGCAAAGACCTTGTTCATCAGAGCCATAAAGACTGTGGGTGCATTTGTCAAACCAAAGGGCATCACCAAGAACTCATAGTGCCCATATCTTGTTCTAAAAGCTGTCTTCTGAACGTCTGAGTCTCTAACTCTCAACTGATGCTACCCTGACCTCAAGTCTATCTTGGAAAAGTAGGCTGCTCCTTGCAATTGGTCAAACAATTCATCTATCCTTGGCAATGGATACTTGTTCTTCACGGTCACATGGTTCAACTTCCGGTAGTCTATGCACATTCTCAAGCTCCCATCCTTCTTTTTCACAAACAACACCGGTGCTCCCCACAGTGAAACACTTGGCCTAATAAAGCCTTTGCTCAACAGTTCCTGCAATTGGAGCTTTAGCTCACCCATTTCTGCTGGAGCCATCCTGTATGGTGCAATCGAGATCGGAGCTGTCCCTTGAAGGAGCTCAATTGTGAACTCAACTTCTCTGATTGGTGGTAAACCCGGGATTTCTTCTGGAAAAACATCCGGAAATTCACACACAATGGGGATATCCTCCACCCCTTGGGACTGTTTATCCTCCGTGATAAACGCAATAAATGCTTGACATCCACTCTGCACTAATCTGCTTGCCTTCAACACTGAAATAAACCCTGCCTGAGTTTTTCTCCTGTTCCCTTGAAATATCAATTCTGCCTGTGGCCATTGGAATCTGAATGTGATGGTCTTACTAAAACAATCCATAGTGGCATGATATGCTTCTAACCAATCCATGCCTAAAATGACATCAAAATCATGCATGTCCAAAACTATGAGGTTGGCCGGTAGATTAACATCTCCTAACAAAACTGTACAACTAGGGTAATGGGTTCTACACACAACTTGTTTCCCTACTGGAGTGGTCACTACTAAAATGTAATCCAACTCACTACATGGTGCATCAATCAACTTAGTAAAACTAGGAGATGCAAAGGAATGTGTGGATCCAGGATCAAATAAAATCTGGGCTTCTACCCCACAGACAAGAAGTTTACCTTCTACCACGTCTCCTGCAGCTTTAGCATCTGCACGGTTGAGATAATACAAACGTCCATGCATCTGTAGACGGTTTGGTACTTGGTTCTGCCTTCCTTGGCCATGTCTGTTCTGCTGTGGAGGACGAGCATTCTGGTTCTGTGCTGGTTGCCTAGCCTGCTGCTGCTGCTGAGGTGGTCTGACTTGATTCTGCACTGGTGCTTGGTTCTGAGGAGCTACTTGTCTCTGCTGCTGGTTTCTGTTCCCTTGATTCTGAAGTAGTGGGCAATCCTTGATTGCATGGTTCATAGCCCCACACTTGAAACAGGCACCCATGGCCTTACGACATTCATGTGTCTCATGATTTTTGCCACAATGCCCACAACCTTGCCTCACGTGGCCTTGTTCTTGCCTTGGCTTCTTGCCCTGCTGTTGTCTCTGATTCTGCTGCTGATACTGCTGCTTCCTGTCCTGAACAATCATGTTGTTAATATCTTCAAATGTATAAGCCCGCTTGACTGCCTCATCATATGTGGCTGGAGGAACTACTCGTATGACATCTCTCATGATGATCGGATTCAACCCTTCCAAAAACTTAGTTATCTTCTTTCTCTCAGTGTCAATCAACTCGGTAGCGTATCTAGCCAATCTTTCAAACTTGGTGACGTAGTCTAGCACCGTCATGCTGCCTTGCCTGAGCTGCTGAAATTCAATAGCCTTCTGCCTCTTGACATGAGAGGGAATGTATTTATCTTGAAACTGTGTCTTGAATGCTGCCCATGCTTCCTCGTCAGCCATCAATGCATATGGGTCCTTGACTGTTTGCCACCACCTATCTGCAAGCCCATAGAATAAAGAAGCTGTGAGGTTGACCTTCTGTATACCCGTGCACATGAAGACATCGAAGATCTTCTCCGTATTGACTAGCCAGTCATCTGCCACCAACGGGTCCTCATTGCCCGAAAATTCCTTGGGTGCTCTCTTCCTAAACTTCTCAAACAGTGCATTAGGGTCAGGATCCCTATTCTAAATAACAATCTGTGGACCCATGGGTGGTGCTACATTTCTATTCTGAAGTACTTCCAACAACTGCCTTTGAACTTGGGCCATCTCATCATCCTTCCTAGCTAACTGCTCTTGAAATCTGGCTTGGTTTTCATTAGCCTGTCTTTGCTGTGCTATCATGGCTTGCATCAGTTCTTGAAACTGTGTGGCTGTTGGTGTCTCAGATACATCTGGCTCATTCTGATTACTGCCTGAAGCATGATGATTTGGAGCTTTTCTTGGAGGCATATTGCTGTAAAACAAAGAGTTAGTACACAATAATCATGGTACAAGGGTTTCTAAGATCCTATACGAACAAATCTATTGAACTCACGAATCCTCGCCACGTTCCTAAGACCTTTCTAGTTTCTTTTAAGTGCCTGAAACATGTCCTGCTCTGATACCAGTCCTGTCACGACCCCGGAACGGATCCCCGGGCCCGCGACGTGTCGAAATGAAAGATAGTTTGTGTTTATAGTTTTCCCACAGGTTCCCGCGGTGAGGATTCCCTAAGACACGCGGAATCTGACTCACACGATCAAGTATGCGGAAGCGTGTAGCAAAACACAACAAGATGAGCACCAACAAACATATTTAAGTGCCCTAACAATTAATCACAAGGCATAGTATCAAAGAAAGAAGCTAACATGGAATTCCCATTAGGATTCAAGTTACGAGACTAATACAAAAGTAAGTTAAGTTTTGTTACAATTCCATAAGAGGCCAACAGAGGCCAATACAATTCTCAAAATAACAAAAGAAACCCCAACAAAAGATGACGAGTCTCAAGGACCCGCCCGACGTCTAAATGACATCGTCGGGTTGCCACTCTCTCACAGGGGTTGGCTCACAAGCCTCCTCGTGACGCTCCTCCTCAAAGGTAACGTCTCCTGCACCTGGGCACCAACAAACAAGGGTCAAACACGACGGTTTGGCAGGTAATCAATTTAGTCATGAACATGAACAATAACACTTAGAGAAAACATGTAAGCAAATCCTTGACATGAAATACTATACTGACTGAGATACATTTGCAGAAATGTTTAACTGAGCTGAGATACTAAAACAAACTAGCATGAGTACATAATATATCATGAATAGTCATCATCCACAAAGAGCCCATCCTTTCTCTATCATTTATATAATGAAAAGAGCAAGCACGCACGACAAGCACGATATACATAATATAAGCACGACACGATTTCCCACAAAGACGGGAATTCCGGCCGCGGAACCGGACACGCACGATGTGTAATAAATACACGACCAGTCTGCAGACAGTCCACATGTTTAAGGACCCCCAGACAGTGGATCAAACTGAAAGGGCAGTCCAAGCTCAGTGGTGTTACTTAATTCATGAATGCACAAAACACGCGAAACACTATCAAAACATGTCGAGATAAAAAGGGGGAAACCACTTATCAAACACGATGAACACGACTAGCAAGGGCATATTTAATATGCATAACACGCTTAGGAAGTGATCCCCTTTTTCTTGAAACACATATTCAAAACGATCTTGTACTTAAACTTCAAAACGAGTACACGATGATTTTCATCATATCGAAACCAAAGTACGAATACAAAGCCTATCAAGCTCATGCAAGGACCTTTGGTTGGTCGTTGTGCAGCCGAAGCCCAGATGTTGGAATTAAAACAGAATTGGTGCCCCAGAAGTTCAAGGACATCTCGGGTTTCGAGTGCATAATATCAGGCTAAAGGCCCCTAAACATGTTCTAGTTTTCATTCTTGCAAAAACTCTTCAAAACAGGAAATCTGTCAATTTCGGTCACCTCGCGGTCAGGTGTCGGCTAGCCGAACTAAGGTCTGGCGGCTAGCCGCCAGCTGACCAACGAGCTGACCGCTGTAAATCCAGGTCCAACACAGCCCTCTGGAAAAGGAACCGAACTGACTGCGGTTAGCTTACGGTTAGCCGAACTGAGGCTTGGCGGTTAGCCGTAAGATGACCGTAGGCTGACCGCTGGAAATCTAGTCTGAAATGTAGCTCTTGGGAAAAGGAACCGACATCGCGCGGTTGGCCAGCGGTTAGCCGACATGGGGTATGGCGGTTAGCCGCTTGCTGACCGTAAATCACTGTCGAAATGTCAGCTTCTGGAAAGGGAACCGCCGAGCTCGGTCAGCTCGCGGTTAACCGAAATGGGGATTTCGGCTAGCCGCCAGCCGACCGACGGCTGACCGAACTGCACGGGAAAAGCAGTCCAGTTCAGATTTTTCACATTTTCTTCTTCCCTTCTTCTTGTTTCTCATTCCACCTGCACTCCCTGAGCCTACATGCTCTCCAAGGGATAAATCACACATTTCACACATCCAAATCCAATAAAAACACGATTATGAAGCTTGTAAACAAGTTTAATGTACAATTTCTAAAATAATAATGTAACCAAAATACTCATGCACATTGAACCTATAAAGATTACTTGCCTTGCCCAAATGCTAAACACTCTTCTCCAAGCTCTTCTCTCAAGCTAATCCAACACTACAAGAAAACCCAAGAGAAAACCACACAACTTACTCAAAATGGAACCAAAGAACCCATTTTAACAAAAGGGTTTGTAAACATGAAAAACATGATCTTAAGGAACCAAAATAACTCCATGAAAGATATGAGTGGAAGCTCTTACCTAGAGAAGGTCAAACAAGAGAGGAGGAAGAAAATGTAGAGCTTGATCCACAAGAAGCTCAAAGAAACTTGTATTGATAGAGAGCTTGCAAGGAGATGAAGAAGAGGGTATCCTTAGAATTTTCTTTGGAGTCTTCTAGCTAGGTCATGCAATGTAAAGGAGATGGAAGAGAAGGAGAGTTTTCCTTGCCCTAGGTTAAGAGATTGCAGAGATTTGGGGGAAATGAATGGAATGAGAGGGAGAAGAGACTTAAGTGGAGACAATGGGCCCCAACTAGCTGAACCTTGAAGTGGTCAAAACATGATCTTGTGGGCCTCGGATGACTTCGACGAAGAAGGATAAAACGATCGTCGAAAAATCTAGTTTCCAAAAAGTATATTTTTGACATGGTTTTGAGATCTCGAAAATTGTGTCCAGATTTGTGCATAAAAGACAATTTTACCCTCTTTGGGCCAAAACATGAGTTTTTGGGCTTCAAATATGAATATGCTTAAAACGAAAGTTGTAACACGTCGAAACATCATTCAAATGAAATCAAAACCACAATCACACGGAAATCGAAACGATCTTCCCAAGCTCACCCGTGCACTCAGGCCTTCCTGAGTGTGTCTAATTAATACTAAACGTTCTCAAAATTCCCAAGGCTATGTCGAAGACTAAACTAATTACTTCTAACCCAACAACAACTAAACCCCCTTAGGACTAAATACATACTAATCGCACACTAATCGACTTGGTTTGGGTCGTGGTCTAACAATCAATGTGTGCCCAAAGTTCTTTTCCTTCCAAGTAAATTTGAAATTGGAAGGCCCATGAGGTATAATTTGTTCCATCAAATCGAACCAGGGTTATCTCATGTTTTTCCATTAGTAAAGACTTGTAAGAAGCACACAGCAGCAACAACAGCAGGAAGAAGTAATGCCAATGATAAAGAAATTAACAGCCAACAACAGTAGTAGTCTCAGATGAAAAAATAACTAGCCGGCAAACAATAAAAGGAGCAACAACAGCAGTAATAGTAACCTAGATGAAGGAGCAATCAACAACAGAAATCAAGTAGCAGTAGATAATGAAGACAAAATTAACCAGAACAAGCACCAGCAGTAGCAAAGTCCAGCAAAGAACAGAACAGCAAGCAGCAATAAAAAACCAAGAAAAATGTCCAGGTCGTCTGAGAGTAGAACTGGATCTGGGCCCCACCAGGTGATCTTTGGGTAGATCAGAGAGTGGGGACGGGTGAACAGGATATTCACGCAACTATTGGAAGTGGTCTCATAAAAAACCAGGTCAGATCAAAGATTTGGTGCGGCTGTGATGAAAACAAGTGAGGAAATCCGAAAATCCACAAAAGTTGCAAGACGACCAACCTCTGATGAGAAATAATTCCAGGAAAAATCACCAAAATTCCTGAAATAAACCTACGACCATACTGGGCTGCATCTGCAGATGAGTTGATGATGATCTGAAGCGGGCCACGTCTGATATGAGATGATCAGATTTGATCATGGAGCATCTGGGATGATCTGAGGTTGCACGGAGGGCTTCCAGATTATTGGATGTGAAAGAAGCTAAAACCCTAAGCTTTGATACCATGTTTTTCATAGAGATGGAAACCAGAACACAGAAAATCCAAATAAATGGTTTTAATCCAGTGCCCCTTAGGGTTGACTGTTCTCCCATTATAAAGGGGTTGAATGCCCTGATTACATGCAACTATCATTATCTCATCTAATCTAGATCCTAAAAATCAGTTTTACAATTGACTAAGTAAGATATGATGACTGGGCCCAAAATGGGACTAGGCTTGGATTGATAGATTAGAGCTATTAAAGCTTATGATTTTCCATTCACATATGTACTTGGAAGAGGTAATGTGGTAGCAAATGCTCTTAGTCGGAAGTCTGCAGACTTAGCATCTTTGGTTGGTGAATGGAATTTGATAGAAGAATTCAGAAATCTTGATGTGACCATTGAGTTTGTGGACTGTAAAGTGATGATAGCAGCAATGTCAATATTCGAACCAATTCTTATTCAGCATATCAAAGATAGACAATTCGAAGATCCAATTGGTAAGAATCAAGGACAATATTGCAGCAAGGCTAGACTGTGTTGGTGGATGGGATTTTTTATTTTAGAGATATTTTTGTGCCAGCACAAGAAGATTTGAAGCAAGCAATTATGTTTGAAGCTCATCATACCAGACATTCTATGCATCTGAGAAGTACAAAAATGTATAGAAATCTCAAAAATAGGTTTTGGTGGAACAATATGAATTGGGAGATTGCAGACTATGTCTTCATGTTTAATCGGTCAGCGTGTGAGATTTGAGCATCGAAAACCGCCTGAGTTGCTTCATCCTTTGAACATACCAAGATATTTGTGAAGGAAGTGACTCGTTTGCATGGTACTCCAGTCTGGATTGTTTTTGATTGAGATAGTCGATTTTTTTCTACTTTTTTAACGAGGTGACTCGTTTGCATGGTACTCCAGTCTGGATTGTTTTTTATCAAGACAGTCGACTTGTTTCTACTTTTTGGCAGTCGTTCTAGAACTCCATGGGTACTACACTCAGGTTTAGTACTACCTATCATCCTCAAACTGATGGACAATCGGAACGCACTATTCAAACTTTAGAAGACCTGTTACGTGCCAGTGTTATGGACCTTGGGAGTGATTGGGATGAACACTTATCGTTGTGCAAATTTACGTACAACAATAGTTATCATTCAAGCATTGAGATGGCACCGTTCGAAGCACTCTACGGTCGAAGATGTATGACACCAATGAGTTGGGAAGAAGTTGGAATCAAAAGCTTCCATGGACCTACTATGATTGCAGAGATAGCAGAAAAAGTTTAGAAAGTGCAAAGAAAGATTGAAGGTTGCCCGATCAAGGCAAAAGAGTTACGCAGATAACGATTGGCGTGATTTAGAGTTTGGAATTAATGATTGGGTATTTTTTAAGACTTCTCCAATGAAAGGTACCATTAGATTCCGGCAGAAAGGTAAGCTTTCTCCGAGGTATATTGGACTTTCAAAATTAAAAGCAGAATAGGAGATGTTGCATATCGTTTGGAGCTTCCACCAGAACTCTCCGGCATACATAATGTATTCCATGTATCTATGCTTCGAAAATATGTGGCAGATTCATCATAGATCATTCATTATGATGAGATTCAGGTTCAGGCGAATACCACATATGTTGAGAAGCCAATCAGAGTTATTGATACAAAGGAGCAAGTTCTGCGCACTAGAACAATCAGATGGGTTAAAGTTCTTTGGGATCACCGTGGACCTGCTGAGGCTACATGGGAACTCGAGGAGCGGATGGCTTGGAAGTTATGATGCCCGGATACGGACACGGGTACGGATACGGGACACGGGAATGAGAGTTCGATACGTCAACTTCAAAAATTTAGGACACATACAAGTACGACATTCCTAGAAATATATAAATATAAATATTTAATTAAGAATTTATTTTAAATGGATCCATAATAAAAGAATATAAATATAAATGTTTTTGGTTGGCCTGCTTTTGCCACTTTCCTTAAAATAAAAGTGGGTTAGTGGATTTTGAGCTTTGCAGTCTTTAAAAGAAAAAAAGAAAACGGGGCTGAATGTAAAATGGACATTTAAAGTGGATTGGATTTTCACTTATGCAGCCTTAAAAGAAAACCAGAGGGGGCTGAAAGTTAAAAAACACATTGATAAAAGATCCTTTTGGCCCTCTCGTTTCATCTCATCCTTGACAAAAAAAAGGGAGAAACACCGATGGAGGGCGAGAGGAGAAGAGAAAGGAAAGAAGAGGAGGAGGAAGTTGTGAGATGGAGGTGCCATCATCAGAGCCACCAGCCATGAGTCCCTAACAACGCGGCCATTTCACCACCTACATCCACCGTCCACCTACATCCACCGTTGCCTGTCTTCTCTCCAAACACCTGGACTGGATTGTTGCCCTTGGTTGAGCAGCAACGCTCGACTACAGTGGTAAGCTACCTCCTCCTCTAGTCGTCCTCATCTTCTTCTCTTCCCCCTTTCTTCTGAATCTTTCTTTTCCTTCTCTTGGTCTGCATGAAGTTAGGTCTTTTCCCCCCTTTTTTGGTTACAACAAAATCACATGAAATCAGATGAAGGAAATTAGAGTTTTCGAACTAAATTTGTTGTTTTGCCCAATATTTTTTTTATCATAAAATAAAGGAAAGCCGTATCCGCAATTTTTGGGCCGTATCACAACCGTATCTTGTAGTATCCCCTACCCGTATCCATATCATACCATGTCTGTACGAGTACCATGGGCAAAGTGCCATATCCGGGTATCATAGCTCGGAAGTATCGAGAGTTATTTATTCAGGTAATTTTTTTTTATTTTCTGTTATTTTTATGTTTCATTCGGAGGACCGAATGATTCTAAAAGTTTAGGGAAAATGTTATATCCTGTCCTGAGTTAATTGAGATTAACGTTAATTAATCATGTTTAAATTAGTTAATTGTGTTTAATGGTCAAATTAAGTTAATTTAGTCTCAATCGGTTGAATTGAGTCTAATGGATCAAGTTAGTGAGTCATTTAAACCGGTTTTGAACTCAATTGGGCTAGAATAAGGACTCTTTAGGACTTTTTCGTAAAATTCAGTTTTAGGATTTTGTCGCATACGTTAAATTTTGATGCGATCATGTGTGTCTCGAAGAGTACATTGATTTTCGTAATAGACTTCATAGCATTTGGTCTTATATAGACCGAGTTAGTCTTCATTCGACTTAACAAGTAAATAAGGTTATGTCCTAGGGTTTAGATGCAAATTTCAGAATAATTGGTTTTAAAAGGGTTTGAGCTTAGTTGTGAACGGTGTGTGCAATTATCAGCACCAAGAACCCTAGGTTCTTTCCTTCTTCATTTCTTCTCCATCAATTACTTAGAAAGAGGCTATGCTAGTGGTTTGAATGGAAACTTGAGTTGTTTCCATCTTCTTCATCAACTTGCTTTACTTCTTTGGAGTTGGAACTAGGGGAAAATTCAGTCCTTCCTTTCTTCAAGCTACAAAGTAATTATAGAGATTTCAGTTTCAATTAGGTCCTTTAGATCCTTCTCCATTGCATGTGTTACATCTTTTCTGTTCTTCATTGTTTTCATTATGTTAGGGCTAGTGAAAGGGTTCAAGGGGGTGGAATTCATCTCTAAATTGAGCTTAAGGAAGGGGGTTTTGTGTGGATTTCAAATTGAGGCAAGTATAATTAGTTAATTGTGAATAGATGCTGTAATCTTCCATTAATTCAGATGTATGATTTCAACTTTCTTTGTAGAATTTATATATATGAGGGTTGAATGATTTAGTGAAGAAGAAGTTGAAAATTGTAAAATGATGATTGAGAAGGGGACAGAAGGTCCCATACTATGTGAAGGTTTCAGAATGAATGGAATGAAGAAGAGGAAGGAGGAGATCATCTTAAACTAAAATCGTGTCAGGTCCGATTCCGATTGATTGGATGACTTAAAGTTGAGTCTGGATTGAGATGATTCTAATTGAATCATAATCTCTTTTTATGCATATAAATGGGTCTATAAAGTAGTCGAGGCTATTTATAGTGTAATTATGATCCCTTAAGTCTTATGGATCACAAAGACTATATATGACCTTAGAATTGCTAATTTGGCTTAAAACATGATTCAATGGATTTAAACACATAAGACCTCTTGAAGGCTAGGAATCGTATGTATATTATACATTAGTTTAATACTTAATCATGGGTGTTAATTTAGGATACTCCAATGTACACTTTATACACCATGTAATACGAAATCAAAAGTAACACGTACATTGGATACCCTAAAATTACATTGAAATGGATGGTTAGAGTCGGCGGATAATTAGATAACTCCAATGTACACTTTATACACCATGTAATACGAAATCAAAAGTAACATGTACATTGGATACCCTAAAATTACATTGAAATGGATGGTTAGAGTCGGCGGATAATTAGATTAGTAATGGCTAGTAAATTATCACGACTCTTTAAATTGATTTGCATTTCATATTGAAATATTATGTTGACCTCAAGTTCTATATTATAATTGCATGAATCTTTTTTTTCCTTCAATTGATTTGATTGGATTATATGGAATTGAATTGATATCCAAAAGCGATATAATTGATTTGAATTGACTCTTTGAGTCTAGCACTACTTAGTTTAACATGTTGAAGCTCGCTAGAGGTGAAATAAGGTAATTGTACAATTCCTACTACGGTAGATGGTTATAATGGGGTGATCCGGAGCTCTGTGGTGATGCCAGTTGTCCTTGGCCCGAACACTGGTCAGATCCCATATAATTGAATGCTTCCATTGGAAGATATGAAATGTGATGCTAATGTTATTGCCAATTAGAGTATAACTCTTGTTTATGATTCTAACAGCATAAATTGATTTCAATGCACAATTGCCTAGTATTCAGTATTTGAACTTGTGAATGATCCTGTCTTTGCATTCAGTTGAACACAGCATGTATTACAATAATGTGAATAGCCTTATTCATTAGTGTTATTAATGGTATTACCAGCCCGAATGCCAATGCCGGTCCTGCGAGGCCGCAACGCTAGCGGAGGAGACCGCACCGGTTCCTCCAAGAGGATTAATAGAATGGAATGGCCAGGATATCATCTGATCCTGGTAGTGGAGTGTGAGAATACTAGTTATAATTTTTGAGAACTTGAGAATATGTTGTCATGCATTGTAGTTTTAGATATGCATATAGATGACATGTTGTCAAGTTTGAATACTTTGCTTTTGTGTAAAGAACGTTGTGAATATATAAGTAAGTCTATTAGTGTATCATTGTTATATAAACTTCTGCATTGTTAGTTTAATGACAGGAGTGATTCTTTAATTTCACTCTTGTGAAGGAAGTATATCCTTTGTGGATTTCATTTTGACTTCTGCTGAACATGGAATTCACGGGAGTGTGTGTGGTCGTGCCCCAAGATTTACCCACGTTAATCAAATCTCGGGTTCGGGGCATGACATACGTATTGTATGGTATCAAAGCATGAAAAATATTTTTAAAAGACTTAGAAATTGTTAGAACGCAGTGATGAAACGTTAACAAATCCAACATTGGATTTGTGAATTATTGTTTTGTTTATATGTTGTGTATGATGGAAGGCATAGAGATATATTTCTCACATTATCATATTTATTTCAGAATGGCATCAGGATCAGGAAGTGGTAGTAATGATAATCCTGATTACTTTGTGAGTGGAAATGAAGGCCCTAGGCCTCCTACTCCAAATTCAGATGTCAAAGTGACAACATTTCTGAAGCAATGAGCAAATGACAAAAAAAAGTCATGAAGCACAATTGACTATGCAAGCACAGATTGCTTCTATTTTACAAGTGCAAAGCCAATTGCAATCTCAAATGCAAGCTCCACCTGTACCACCAGTTCAGCAACAACATAATGGGGAAACACAAGTGGTGGTCCAGCCTAAGGAAAAAGATCCAAATATTGTCTGAGCAATTCCGGAAAAGAGGGGCCACAGAGTTCTATGGTACAGAAGATGTCATGCAAGCAGATGAATGGTTGCAACACATTGATGATGTGTTTGACACAATGGTGTGCACTCAGAAACAACAGGTTGTGCTTACCGCCTCAATGTTACGAGGGGTAGCTAATCTGTGGTGGAAAAGTGTGAAGAGTGCATTCAAAGAGATGCTAACAACCAATATTTGGGAGACTTTCAAGAAGCAGTTTAATGGGAAATTCATACCAGAACATGTTCAGCAGCAGAAAGAAGAATTCTTGAGTTTGAAAAAAGGTCAGATGACATTGATCCAGGGTCTACACATTCATTTGTAGCACCCAGTTCTCTTGTAAAATGCAACAACAGTTGATGCAACTACCATATAAATTCACGGTGACTACTCCATTGGGCAAGGGAGTAGTATGTGAACTATATTATCCCCAATGCAATGTTAAAATTGGTTAAGTGTCGATGCCAACTGATTTGGTAGTTTCAACAATGAATTATTTTGATGTGATTTCAGGCATGGATTGGTTTGGACTGTTTCCGCAAAATCATCACTTTCAAAGTTGATAAAACCAATGCCAGTGTGTCATTTGAAGGAGTTCAAAAGAAGTTTGATACTAGACTTATTTTAGCACTCAAGGCTGAACGAATGAAGCGTAATGGTTATGAAGGCTACATTGCACTCATTTTTGAAAAGAAGCCGGTGAAAAAGTTAGGAGATGTTCCTGTTGTTTGTGAATTTCCGGATGAAGTGCCAGGTTTCCCTCCAACTAGAGAAGTGGACTTTACTATAGAGCTTGTGCCGGGTACTGCACCGATATCCAAGGCACCATATAGAATGGCACCTTCAAAGTTACATGAATTGAAGAAACAAATATTGGATTGGTTAGACAAAGGTTTTATTAGACCTAGTGTCGCACCTTGGGGAGCCTCAGTGTTGTTTGACACCCTTCGAATGTGTATTGATTATAGGCAGATAAATCAGTTGATGATCAAGAACAAGTATCCATTGCCTAGAATTGATGAGTTATTTGATCAACTTTAGGGTGCAGCTTATTTTTCAAAGATTGATCTTCGATCTGGATATCAATAGATTCGACTTAGTGATCAAGATATTCAGAAGATTGCATTTAGAACTCGTTATGGTCATTATGAATTTTTAGTTATGCCTTTTGGTCTAACCAATGCTCCTACAATTTTCATGCCCTTGATGAACATAATCTATACTTCCTAATTGGACCAGTTTGTGGTGATCTTTATTAATGACATTCTGGTATACTCAAAATCAATACAAGAGCATTCACATCATTTCCGAACAGCATTACAGTTATTTGTAAAGTTAGAGAAATGTGATTTTTGGCTTCAGCAGGTAGCATTTCTGGGTCATATTATTACATAAGAAGGATTAGCAGTTGATTCAGTTAAGATTGAAGCAATCACCAAATGGCAGAGTCCAAAGAATGTACTTGAAGTTTGAAGCTTCTTAGGGTTGACAGGTTATTATAGAAGATTTGTAAAAGACTTCTCCAAGATTGCAGCTCCGTTAATAAAATTGACTCGAAAGGATATTCTATTTTTATGAACCGATGAATGTGAAACCAGTTTCCAAATTTTGAAGGAGAGATTGATCACAGCCCTAATTTTAGCAATACCAGAAGGAAGAGGAGGATTTGTGATTTATTCTGATGCTTTGGGAATTGGATTGAGATGTGTTCTGATGCAGAATGGCAGGGTGATTACCTATGGTTCGCGTCGGTTAAAGGAGCATGAGAAGAATAATGGTACACATGATTTCTAGCTTATGAGGGTTGTGTTTGCTCTAAAGCAATGGAGACACTACTTATATGGTGATCATTGTGATCATCGTAGCCTTCGGTACTTGTTTACTCAGAAGGATATTAATTTGAGACAACATCGCTGGTTAGAGCATATTAAAGATTATGATTTTCCATTCACATATGTAACTGGAAAAGGTAATGTGGTAGAAGATGCTCTTTGTCGGAAGTCTGCAGACTTAGCATCTTTGGTTGGTGAATGGAATTTGATAGAAGAATTCAGAGATCTTGATGTGTCCATTGAGTTTGTGGCCAATAAAGTGATGATTGCAGCAATGTCAGTATTCGAACAATTCTTATTCAGCAGATAAAAAATAGACAATTCAAATATCTAGAATTGGTAAGAATCAAGGACAATATTGGAGCAAGGCCAGACTTTGTGTTGGTAGATGGGATTCTGTATTTTTTGGTAGATGGGATTCTGTATTTTAGAGACAGATTGTGTGCGCTGGCACAAGAAGATTTGAAGCAAGCAATTATGTTTGAAGCTCATCATACTAGATATTCTATGCATCCGGGAAGTACAAAAATATATAGAAATCTCAAAGGCAGGTTTTGGTGGAACAATATGAAACGGAAGATTGCAGGCTATGTGTCTTCATGTTTTTAACCTGTCAGTGTGTGAAATTTTAGCATCGACAACCACGTGAATTGCTTCATCCTTTGAACATACCTAGATGGAAATGGGAGCACATTATTATGGACCGTGTGTCTGGGTTGCCAATGACGAGAAGACAGAATGATACAGTCTGGGTAATTATAGATCGTCTCACAAAGTCCGCACATTTCATTCCATTTAGAAAGGACATGGGATTTAATGAAATGTCCAAAATATTTTTGAAGGAGGTGACTCATTTGCATGGTACTCCAGTCTGGATTGTTTCATATCGAGATAGTCGGTTTGTTTATACTTTTTGGCAGTCGTTCCAGAACTCCATGGGTACTAGACTCAGGTTTAGTACTGCCTATCATCCTCAAATTGATGGACAATTGGAATGCATTATTCATACTTAGAAGACCTGTTGCATGCTAGTGTTATGGAATTTGGCAGTGATTGGGATGAACACCTATTATCGTGCGAATTTGGGAATTTGAGTACAACAATAGTTATCATTCAAGCATTGAGATGGCACCGTTCGAAGCACTCTACGGTCAAAGATGTAGGACACCAGTGAGTTGGGAAGAAGTTGGAATCAGAAGCTTCCATTGACCTACTATGATCACAGAGACAACAGATAAAGTTCGGAAAGTGCAAGAAAGATTGAAGGTTGCCCGATCAAGACAGAAAAGTTATGCAGATAATCGTCAGCGTGATTTAGAGTTTGGAATCGATGATTGGGTATTTTTTAAGACTTCTCTAATGAAAGGTACCATTCTATTCGGGTAGAAAGGTAAGCTTTCTTCGAGATATATTGGACCTTTCAAAATTAAAAGCAGAATATGAGATGTTGCATATCATTTGGAGTTGCAATCTTGGAGAAGTCTTTTACAAATTTTCTATAATAACCTACCAACCCTAAGAAGCTCGGAACTTCAGGTACATTCTTTGGACTCTGCCATTTGGTGATTGCTTCAATCTTAGCTGAATCAACTGCTAATCCTTCTCTTGTAATAATATGATCAGAAATGCTACCTGCTGAAGCCAAAAATCACATTTTTCTAACTTCGCAAATAACTGTAATGCTGTTTGGAAATGATGTGAATGCTCTTGTATTGATTTTGAGTATACCAGAATGTCATCAATAAAGATCACCACAAACTGTTCCAAATAGGAAGTATAGATTCTGTTCATCAAGGCCATGAAAACTGCAGGTGCATTGGTTAGACCAAAAGGAATAACTAAATATTCATAATGACCATAACAAGTTATAAATGCAATCTTGTGAATATCTTGATCACTAAGTCGAATCTGATGATATCCAGATCGAAGATCAATCTTTGAAAAATAAGCTGCATCTTGAATTTGATCAAACAACTCATCAATTTTAGGTAGTGGATACTTGTTCTTTATCGTCAACTGATTTATCTGTCTATAATCAATATACATTCGAAGAGTGTCATCTTTCTTCTTTACAAACAATACTGGGGCTCCCTAAGGTGCGACACTAGGTCTAATAAAACCTTTGTCTAACAAATCCTATGTTTGTTTCGTCAATTCATATAACTTTGAAGGTGCCATTCTATATGGTGCCCTGGTCCGGCACAAGCTCTATCGTAAAGTCCACTTTTCTAGTTGGAGGCAAACCTGACACTTCATCCGGAAATTTACAAACAATTGGAATATCTCCTAACTTTTTCACCGGCTTCTTTTAAAAAAGGGATAATAGCAGATTACCTTCCTGAACTTTGCCTATATTTTAAACTACCCCCATGTAGTTTGGTATTTTGTACTAAACCTACCTGAAGTTTAAATTAACATGCAAAAGTGACGGATTTTGTTAGTATTGACGGCGTATATGTATAAATGGCCTGTAGGGCATACTTGCAGCAACTTACTGTTCCAAATGGCTTTAGAACGAGACTTTTTTGCCCCTGAACCTAGCCTATAAAAAAAAAAGGATAGAAAGGATGTAAGTCTGGGTGCTTGGTTGCTTCAGCCATGAGCTTAGGAGCAACTCTCGGTCTTCTTCTTCAAGCCATCAATTCTGTGAGCAGCTGACAGTCATCTTCTTCAGCCATATCAAATGCCTTCCTCTTCAAACTCATATACCCAGTTTTCTCGTGGTCAAAGCTCTCAATTTGATGGTGAAATTCGTTACTGTCACTGCGGGCATAGGGCTTCTAACTTTCCGAACACAGCGGAACATGGGGAGGAGGTTTCTTGGCTGTGCACTATATGGGATGAGTCATTGACCCATCTGTTTGATCTTCTCCATGTCTGGTCAACCATGGTAGTATTAATGTATTTTTTCCATTTTGTTCTCAGATCCAGCCAACATGTGGATTTTTTGAATAGGTTGATGGAGAAATAGAGCTGTGCCAAAGCTACTGGATAAAATTGATGTGTTGGAGAGGGAACTGAAGTCAGCTTGTTGAAGGGAAAGATGTTACCTATGTGTGTTGCTGGGGACATGGGCCGGAATTCTGTTTGTGTTGTTCATGTGTTATCTACTGATATCTTGGACTCCTGTAGATGGGTTGGAATTACCATGATCATATGTATCAGTTGGAATATAATAGAAAATGGGTTGGTGTTGTTTGTTTGTCAATGACTCTATTTTTTTGATGAACTTTAATTAACTGGTAATAAGAAAACACTAACAAAAAAAACTTCCCTCCTCTGGAAATACAATGAAAATGGGAACATCATCATCCTTCCAATAACAAAAAATCTAGAAACATCATCATCCAAATAGTAACAAAAAAACTGTCATCATCCAAACAGTAACAAAAAAAAATAAAAAAATGGAAACACCATCCAAATAGTAACTAAAAAACTGGAAAAATCATTATCCATACAGTAAACAAAAAACTAGAAACACATTTGGCCATTGCAAGACCTGGCATTATGGCCCAAATCCAAACAGTAAAACGGATAATCCAAATCCAAATAGTCATCCTAAAAAAAGTTGTTTAATACAGTCATCATCAGTGACACAACATCATCCATAACAAAAGTCCATTTTAAAATAGTGGTTGGTATCATCAACAAGTTGAGCTCCGTTTTCCTGCTCCAGTCCGCCCTCTACCTGCTTGTAACTTCCCTCTATCACTGACATTTCTTGCTGATGGATTTGGTTGAGAAAAAGATTGTCTGACTCTCCCCTGACCAATCAAAATTTGAAGACCATAGTGAGTACATGCATATACTATAATTAGAAGTAAAAAATCAAAAGGGTGAAAAAGCATTACCCTATGTGCTGGCATGGGCTGAGAAGCAAGCATGGGCTGAGAAGCAGGCAACGGCTGAGAAGCTGTCTGAGGCTGAGAAGCTGGCTGAGAACCTGATCCAGAACTAAAGAGTCTTGAATTGGGATGTACTGATCTCTTGCAAGACCTGACATTATGGCCTGTTTTCAAGCATCTAGCAAAAGTCATTTTTCGATTCATTCTAGAAACCCTACTGGAATTGGGTAACTCATCTGCATCCCCCCTCAACTTCCTTGGCCTACCTGTAGGTTTTCTATACAAAAGAGGACCAACTGCTTCCATTCCACTTTCTACCCAATCATGCATTCCAGGTACTGGGTGTACCATGCCATTATATGCTCTCAAATACATCTCTTTGTTGTAGTATGCATGAATGTAATCTTTAGGCCTTTATTGATTCATGTATATACATGCTATGGCATGCTTGCAAGGTATCCCAATCAAATCCCACATTCTGCATAAACATGTTCTACTTTCAATGTTAACAACAAAAGTTTTGACAAAACAATCAACCTCAAACTCACCTCTGCCTGACTAGTTGGCAAAACAATGTCGGCTTTCATTCTTGTTCTTTTCCAACTTCTCCAATATCCTCGGACAAACTGTGCCTTCATATTTAGTCATTCCTCTCAACTTCACTTGAATTCTGTTCATCAGCTTCCTCCTCACACACTCAAGCAAACCAACTATTGGTTTCTCCCTTGCTTTAAGTATGTAACTGTTGAAAGACTCACAGAGCTTGTTTGTTAATGCATCACATTTGGCCCTTGTGGAAAAATGAGACCTAGCCCATTTGTTTGGATTAGCAGCTATCAACCAATTATATGCAGCCTGGTCCATCTCTTTGATCCTCTGCATATTACTATCAAATTCTCTTGGTGATCCACATGATGCTGCAACCCACATAGCATCTTTCAACAATTTTCCTCTGAAAAGTTTTTTGAAGTTATCATACATGCTTCAAGCAGTGTCTAATTTTAGCAGTAGGAACAACTATCTCAAATGCTGCATTAAGCCCTTTCTGTCTATCAAACATAAAAATCCAGCCCATGTCAACCCCATCTCCGATGTCATCAATCAATGATTTCAAAAACTAAGTCCATGAGTCTATATTTTCAATGATTTCAAAAACTAAGTCCATGAGTCTATATTTTCAGCCTCTACTGCGGCCATTGCAATTGGAAACATTCTTATTCCCATCTCTACCTATTGCAGCCAGTACTTGTCCACCATAAATACCTTTGAGGAATCACCCATCTATACCAATTATGGGTCTACATCCACTGACGAACCCAACCTTTTGTGACTCATAACAGACATACAATCTCTGAAAATATGAAATTCTATCTATGTGAGGTCTTTGTGTCACCACAAATAAACTTGTATTTGGATTGTACTTTTGGACAGTGACACAATAGTCCCTCAGTCTAGTGTACTTCAATCTAATATCTCCAGAGATGTTATCTGCTGCCTTCCTCTTCGCTCTATACAACTTATCTTTCGACAAATCAACCTTCAGATCTCTTCTCAGCTCTTTCTGCATTGCAGGGATTGACCATTTCGGATCGTCACTCATTCTCTGTTAGTATTTATTAGCTATATAGCTGGAAGTGACCAAATGACTTTTAAACTTCATACCACATGTATGATTGGGCTTGAATGTCTTAATTTGAAATGTCTTCTCACCCTGCATGGGTGGTGCATGAATCCTAAATCTACAATAATATTTACAAACAACTGTGATTCTCTTGTTCTCATTTTTCAAATATTTAATGTCGTAGCCTTGCCTTACAGTCCATTCAACAAGCGCTTGTCTAAATACTTGAGGACTTGCAAATATCATACCCAACTTGAGTTGAGGATTCCCCATATCAGTTAGCTCATTAAAACTAGGGAATTGCGGCATGTTGTTCTCATCAGATGAGCTGCACAAAGACTGAAGCTCATCCTCATATTCAGCATTTGTAATCCAGTTCTCATCAACTGGTACTTGTTGGTTTTGGGTCTATTCTCCTTCCACACTCTCAGCTTCATAAGGTTGTGATTCATCCTCACGAGATCCCCTGAAGATATCCTCATCATCAGCCTTCTCAACATCCTCATATAACTCTGGAGGCTTATCAGGATCTAATCTGATGTGATCACTCTCAACCTCACTGTCATCATCATTAGAGTCATCATGATGACATTCTTGCTGATCTTGGCCATCATCACTGCCTTCATCCTCAACATCAGCAGCATAGTCCTCCTCACTGTTAACTTTCCTACTACCTGATGCAACTTCTGCTGCAGGTAACTGCTTCAAGGGACCTTTGCTGTGAATATTTTGCATCGAGACATTCCCCTTAGGTGACACAACCATCAAAGGTTCATGTCCTCTCTCTACATAAATAGTCAACACCTCACTTCCCTTATAATGTTCTAATAGATCAACTACATCCTTGTCTGATTCAATCCGCCTCAGACCATCATTAAAACCCAAGTCTGGAACCTTAAAATACACATCATCACTGCCTTCATCCTCAACATTAGCAGCATAGTCCTCCTCACTGTTAACTTTCCTACTACCTGATGCAACTCCTGCTGCAGGTAACTGCTTCAAGGGACCTTTGTTGTGAATATTTTGCATCAAGACCTTCCCCTTAAGTGACACAACCATCAAAGGTTCATGTCCTCTCTCTACATAAATAGTCAACACCTCACTTCCCTTATAATGTTCTAATAGATCAACTACATCCTTGTCTGATTCAATCCGCCTCAGACCATCATTAAAACCCAAGTCTGGAACCTTAAAATACATTATATTGTTCGCTGGGTATCCTAGTTCCAGCACATAATCCCTAAACTCAAAAAATGATGCTTTATCAATATCAAAATCAGTAATTTCATCCACCACAGCCCCAATGTATACACTATTTGGTGGCTCTGTAAAATAACCACTATGGTGGAATCGTACTGTCACTTCATCAAACGACATTTGCATGTAAAGGACATTTCTTTGAGGCAAATTCATGTACAATCACATAGAAAATTGGGTGTTTGACAAAACCATGGATGTAAACAAAAATTTTGTCACTGTGGTCCCCTCCATTTTCACTGTGCAGACAGATAGAGACAATTGGGTGCTATCTGGCTGTGGTATCCATTTTCACTATGAAGACAGAAAGAGACAGAAAGAATTTTTTTTTGTGTCATTGTGGCCTCAACTTGTGAAAACCGGGTGCTATCTGGCTGAGAAGCAGCCAACATAGTGCAAACAGGTGGGGATCCTATTCCACCAACATTCATAAAAATACAAAAATGGAATGAAATATATAGCACAAGAGGGGACCATTTTCACATAACATCACTATATCAGACAACGAAAAGTCATACATCCACTAAAAGTAGTCGAAAAACTCATCCCCATTCACTAAAATGAGACACAGAAAGAGACAATTTTCTAATGCAAATTTCACATAGAGATAGCACAAACCCCATCAACAACTTTACAATCCATGCACGTAGAGAATATCTTTTTTTATCAAAACCCTAACCCCAAAGCCCTCGGCATCAGACATTATTAACGGTTTGAGATTATACATACCTTTGAAATCGTTGAAGCTTCTTGATAGCACAAGAGGGGACCCTTTTGAAGGAGGGTCGGTTTCTCCCAAACCGCCTCGCCAACGAAGAACCCTGCGGTTTCTCCCAAAATCGCCTCTCCAACGACGAACCCTAAAACCGCAAGCGAAAAGTGCTAAACTGATAAAAAAGGGCAAGGCACAATTTATATATGGAAGGGTAATTTCGTCATTCCATCTTTTCCGTCACAGCCGTCTATAGTTGCATTGTGATTTAAAATACAGGTAGGTTTAGTACAAAATACCAAACTAAAGGGGGTTAGTATGAAATACATTTAAAGTACAGGTAGGTAATCTGCTATTATCCCTTTAAAAAATGAGTGCGATGTAGCCTTCACAACCACTACGCTTCATTTGTTCAGCCTTGAGTACTGAAATAAGTCTAGTATCAAACTTCTTCTGAACTCCTTCAAATGACGCACTGGCATTGGTTTCATCAACTTTGAAAGTGATAACTTTGTGGAAACAGTCCAAAACAATCCATGTCGAAAATCACATCAAAATCATTCATTGCTGAAACTACCAAATCAGCTGGCATCAACACTAAACCAATTTTAACATTGCATTGGGGATAATATAGTTCACATACTACTCCCTTGCCCAATGGAGTACTCACCGTGAATTCATATGGTAGTTGGATCAACTGCTCTTGCATTTTACAAGAGAACTGGGGTGCTACAAATGAATGTGTAGACTCCGGATCAAATAAAGCAATTGCATGTCTAGCATCAATAAGAACTTTACCTTCAATAACATTGGCGGCTACTTCTGCTTGTTTCCGATTTATGGCATAAGCTCTCTCGGCTAGCCGTGGCCTATCTTGTTGTTGTTGTTGCCACGACGTTGCTATTGTTGTTGCTTAACTGGAGGAGCTGGCATTGCTAATTGTTGTGGAGGAGCATGAAGCGTTGCTTGACCTTGATGAGGTTGCTGCTTTGGGGCTTTATTTTTCTCTTTTAGCCCTTGGGCACTGACACATTTTGTGTTCCAAAGAACAACAGATCATGCATGCTCCTGTATTTCTCCAACATGCCTCAATTTTATGTGCTTTTCCACAAGTCTCATAGACTGGATTAACCTCCTCACTTACAACATTTCTCTGTTTCTTGTATTTGAGCTGCCCTCCTTTTGTAAACCACGAACCACCACTTCTTTTTGTGTTCATGGCTATCTCCTCCCTATGCACTTCTTCAGCGGAGTAGGCTCTGTCAACTGCGTCATCATAATTAGTTGGCTTCTGACATGCCACTACTAACTTCTTGTACACTGGATTCAATCCATTGATTTCTTTAGTATCTACTAAGTCAGTAGCATACTTGGACAACTGTAAGAAAGTGTGAACATGCACAGCCACTGTCATCTGACCTTGTTTCAAACTCAAGAATTCTTCCTTCTGCTGCTGAACATGTTTTGGTATGAATTTCCTATTAAACTGCTTCTTGAAACTCTCCCAAATATTGGTTGTCGACATCTCTTTGAATGCACTCTTCACACTTTTCCACCACACATTAGCTATCCCTCGTAACATTGAGGCGGTAAGCACAACTTGTTGTTTCTGAGTGCATACCATTGTGTCAAACACATCATCAATGTGTTGCAACCATTCATCTGCTTGCATGACATCTTCTATACCATAGAACTCTGTGGCCCCTCTTTTTCGGAATTGCTTAGACAAAATATTTGGATCTTTTTCCTAAGGTTGGACCACCACTTGAACTGGTGGTCTAGGTGGAGCTTGCATTTGAGATTGCAATTGGCTTTGCACTTGCAAAATAGAAGCAAACTGTGCTTGCATAGTCAATTGTGCTTCATGACTTTTTGCTATTTGTTCATTGCTTCTTACCAATTGCTCCAGAATTGCTGTCATTTTGACATTTGAATTTGGAGTAGGAGGCCTAGGGGCCTTCATTTCCGCTCACAAAGTAATCAGGATTATCATTACCTCCACTTCTTGATCCTGATGCCATTCTGAAATGAATATGACAAGATGAGAAATATATCTCTATACCTTTCATCATACACAACATATAAACAAAACAATAATTCACAAATCCAATGTTGGATTTGTTACGTAACTTAATGTTTTCTCACTGCGTTCTTACAATTTCTAAGTCTCTTAAAAATATTGTTCATGCTCCGATATCATACAATACGTCTGTCACGCCCTGAACCCGAGATTTGATTAACGTGGGTAAATCCTGTGGTGCGACCACACGTACTCCTGAGAATTCCATGTTCAACCGAAGTCAAAATGAAATCCACAAAGGATATACTTCCTTCACAAGACTGAGATTAAAGAATCACACCTGTCATTAAACTAACAATGTGGAAGTTTATATAACAAAGGTTAGATAAACTTCCGCATTGTTTGTTTAATGACGGGTGTGATTCTTTAATCTCACCTTTGTTATATAAACTTCCGCATTGTTAGTTTAATGACAAGTGTGATTCTTTAATCTCACTCTTGTGAAGGAAGTATATCCTTTGTGGATTTCATTTTGACTTCGGTTGAACATGGAATTCACAAGAGTACGTGTGGTTGCGCCTTAGGATTTACCCACGTTAATCAAATCTCGGGTTCGGGGCATCACATAGGTATTGTCCTTGGGGTTCTGTCAAATCTTCTGTGAGATTTCGTCAGATCTCGATCTCTTATCAGGCATCTTAGTTGATCCCCTCTCAGAACTTCGTCTTCTCTTCGTCTTCGTCATTCTCCTGTTGCACCATCTTCCACTTCTTGCCTACAACCAGTTGGGTTACCTTCCGTTTTTTATTGGCGGCTTTATGGTGTTCCTATTATAATAAATGGAAGAAGAAGAAGAATAATGGAGAGAAGGGTGTGCTTCAATGGAGGATCGACTCACTATATTTATAATCTCATTGTGCCTTAATCAAGGCTCTTAAACATGCTAAGAATACAGTAATAATAATGAAAGAACACAAGGAATTAGGGGGAGAGAAATCAGCTATACAATGGAGAGAGATCAGCTATACATAATCTAGACTAGATCCCACGTGTGGGATTATACATGGGCCAGCCTAGAGCCAGTCATCTTCTACACCCAACCCCCCCCCCCCTCAAATTGATGTGGTAAAGCAGAAAACATCAATTTGCTAGTGAGATCATGATGACGCGTTTTGGGAAGTGCTTTTGTAAATATATCCGCCAACTGGTTAAAAGAAGATACATGAGGCAAAGTTATCTTCTCAGTAACAACATGCTGACGGATGAAGTGACAGTCAACCGTGCTTTGTCCGTTCATGAAATACCAGATTGTTGGCAATTCTGGTTGCTGGTATTGTCCCCATGTAGAAGTGTAGAACTACCAACACGAACACTTAACTCACCAAGAAGATGGCGTAGCTAGATGATTTCAACACTAGCGGATGGCATCGCCCGATATTCTACCTCAGCAGAAGACTTTGAAACAATGGTTTGCTTCTTGCACTTCCACAAAATCAGAGATTCCCTAAGAAACATACACCAGCCAGTGGTAAATCGCTGACAGTATAGGCAGCCAGTCCAGTCAGCATCCACATAAGCTGATAAGTGCAGAAAAGTACCAAAAGGGTAGAAGAGACCATGGTGAAGGGTGCCTTTAACATAGCGGAGTATGCGCAAAGCAGCAGCAAGGTGTGGTTTGTGGGGATTGCTAATAAACTGGCTAACTGCATGAACGACATGAGAAATATCCGGCCGAATCATAGTTAAGTAAAGCAAACTACCAACTATCTACCGGAAAACAGAGAGATCATCCAGGGGAGGGCCATCATCCGTATTGATTTTGTTGTTCAATTCCATAGGAGTATCAAAAGTGTGAGCATCATCAAGCCTTGCCAAAGTGATCAAATTTGTAGCATATTTACGCTGATGGACCCTAATGCCTGATTTGTTAAGCAAAAACTCAAGCCCCAGAAAGTAGGTGAGAGGACCAAGATCCTTCATTCTGAAGTGGCAAGTAAGATGGTGTTTGAGATCAGTAATGCCAGCAATATCATTGCCACTGATAATCATATCATCAACATAGACTAAGAGGAATGTGTAGCCCTTTGGTGTCCATCTTAGAAATAGGGAACTATCAGAATGACTTTGACGAAATCCGATTTGAAGAATTGCTGCTCGGAATTTATCGAACCAAGCCCCGGGAGCTTGTTTAAGTCCGCAATTTACAAACATGCTTTGAAGGACAAGCATAACCTGGAGGAGGTTTTAAGTAAACAGTCTCTCGCAAGTCCCCATGAAGAAATGCATTTTTGACATCCATTTTCCATAGAGGCTAGTTGCAGGCTACCACTACACAAAGAAGAGTACGAACGATGGTCATTTTAGCCACTGGTACAAATGTCTTCTCATTGTCAATACCATATTCCTGATGATACGAATCTGACTTTGTAGCGATCAAGACTCCCATCAGAGTGAAACTTTGACGGAGTAGATCCATTTACTACCAATCTATGATGCCCAGATACGAACACGGGTACGGACACGGACACGGGGAACGGGGACTCGACACACCAACTTTAAAAATTGGGGACACGGTTACGGGTACTGTATTACCTAAGATACGATATAGACACAGGGTATGACACAGATACAGATACGGACATAGACATCATGTGACAATTATTTAAAACAAGTATATTGAAATATAATTCAAATTTATAAGCCTAAAAACTCATTAATATAAGCATACATCAAACCAAACCAAACCAAGCCTTTTTCCACTAGGTGGGGTCAGCGATATGGATTTGACGACGCCAACCAAATCTATTTAGGGCCATGTCCTCCGTTAGATCCATGTAGGCAAAGTCATGTTTAATATAAGCATACATCAATTACTAAAAAAAGTATAGATCAAATAAAAGTTGATGTTGCATACCTTGATTTTCAGCAAGTCTTGATTTATGAAGAAATTTTGGAGCTCCCTTGCTTGTTCACTTATATGAGTAGATTTGTATTACAGTTCTAAAGTATACTATTTTCAAAGAAAAGTAGTGAAGCACTTAAGCATAAAATATAAAATATTAGATACGGCAATCCATAAATATTAAGTAATAACTCATAACTTCTAAGTTCTATCCATAAGCACAATATTGAGTATCTGCATCCTAATACATGAATTAAAAACACAACACAAGTTCATATAATATTAACAAAGTCCACTCACAAGTAACAACTAACAAGCTAAAAGTTATCTCAACAAAGTCTAACAAGTAACAACTAATAAGTGTACCAAACCAAACCAAACCAAATCAAACCAAGCCTTTTCCCACTAGGTGGGGTCGGCTATATGGATTTGACGACGCCAATCAAATCTGTTTAGGGCCATGTCTAGGCAAGGTCATGTTTAATAGTTTCTTTCCAACTTCTCTTGGGTCTCCCTCTCCCTCTCCTACTCTGGGCAATCTCCATGCTTTCACACCTTTTAACAGGTGCCTCCGTTAGGCGCCTTCTGACATGGCTGAACTATCTCAGTCGATTTTCTCTCATTTTATCTTTAATCGGTGCTATTCCTACTCTGCCCCTAATCTCCTCATTCCTAATCCTATCTCTCCTTGTGATCCCGCACATCCATTTTAGCATTCTCATCTCCGCAACTTCCATCTTCTTAATATGATTATGCTTTACTGCCCAACACTCTGATCCATATAACAACGTTGGACGTACCGCCACCTTATAATACTTTCCTTTGACCTTGAGGGGGACTTTTCGATCACACAAGACCCCCGAAGCACTCCTTCATTTGGTCCACCCGGCCTGAATCCTGTGACTTACATCAGTATCAATCTCTTCATCCTGTTGCACCATAGATCCAAGGTACCTAAAGTTTTCTTTCTCTACAATCTTTTGTGTGCCCAAACTTACTTCTAAGTTACCAAGTGTCCTACTTTGACTAAACTTGCATTCCATATATCCCGTCTTGCATCGACTTAGCCTAAACCCTTTTGTCTCTAACATTTTTCGCCACAATTCTAGCTTAGCATTCACTCCTTTTCTTGTTTCATCCACTAAAACAATGTCATCTGCAAATAGCATACACCACGGCACCTCATCCTGAATATGTCTTGTAATCTCATCCATAACTTGGGCAAACAAGTACGGACTTAACGCTGAGCCTTGGTGTAGACCAATCGTGATAGGAAACTCTTTAGTCTCTCCGCCAGTCGTTCTTATAGATGTCACGGCTCTATTATACATATCCTTTATCGCCTCAATATATGCGACACGCACTCTTTTCTTTTCCAGTACTCTCCATAGAATCTCCCTAGGAACTCGGTCATAGGCCTTCTCCAAGTCAATGAACACCATATGTAAATCTCTCTGGCCTTCTCTATACCGTTCCATTAACCTTCTCAGGAGAAAGATAGCTTCCATGGTTGATCTCCCAGGCATGAAACCAAATTGATTCTCTAAAATGTTTGTTGTTCTTCTTAGTCTTCTCTCAATAACTCTCTCCCATAATCTCATTGTATGGCTCATCAATTTAGTCCCGCGGTAGTTCGCACAGTTCTGAATATCTCCTTTGTTCTTGTATATGGGTATAAGAATACTTTTCCTCCATGCATCAGACATCTTCTTGCTCTTTAGCACTACATTAAAAAGCTTTGTCAACTAACTTATACCCTCCTCCCCCAAGCACCTCCAAACCTCAATAGGGATACCATCTGGCCCAACCGCTTTACCATTCTTCATCATTTTCAATACTTCTTTAACTTCTTCCCTACTGATTCTCCTATAAAACATATGATTCAATTCTTCCCTAGAAATGGTAAGTCACTACTACTGCTATCGTTAAATAACTTGTAGAAGTAGCTCTTCCAACGCTCATTTATCTCCTCATCCTTTACTAATACCTTTTCATCCTCATCCTTAATTCATTTAACTTGGTTTAAGTCCTTGGTCCGCCTATCTCTGGCTTTGGCAAGTCTGAATAGCTCTCTTTTGCCTTTCTTAGTGTCGAGTCGCCTATATAGCTCCTCAAAAGCCTTTGCCTTTGCTTCACTAACTGCCTTTTTGGTTTCTCTTTTTGCTTCTTTATACCTCTCCAAGTTTGCTTCATTTCGATCATTTTGCCAAGTTTTAAAGCACTCTCTTTTAACTCTTATCTTGTTTTGGACGGCCTCGCTCCACCACCATGCCTCTTTCTGTGCAGGAGCACCCCCTTTGGATTCTCCTTAGACTTCTTTCCCTACCCTCCTAATACACTCTGCTACCTTATCCCACATATTATTTGCACTCTCATTTACCGCTCAAACGTCTTCCTCTAGTATTTTTTCCCTTAATGCTAGTTGCTTATCACCTTTCAAGTTCCACCATTTAGTCATTGAGCATCTATACAACTTTTTTCTAGTCCACCTTTGTAGCTGCACATCTATGATCAACAACCTATGTTGGGAAGTCAAGCTCTCCCCCGGTATAACCTTGCAATCTTTACAAGATAAGCGGTCTCTTTTTCTAGTTAAGAAGAAGTCAATCTGTAGCTACTACTGCTGCTGGAATCTGGATCCTCTGAGGCTTTAACCTAGAGAAATCCTGATTTAAAAAAGGAGTGGAACTCCACAGTGCAGTTGCATCATCATCTTCTTCTCAACTAACAAGTGTACCAACATAAAGAAAATTATCATCCAAATTCAAGTCCACCTCAAAAATCATCATCAGAATCAAATATTTGTTCAAATTGGGCTCCCTCCTTCTCCTTTCCACACATGTGTGAGGATGACATGCCGACATCATTTTCACATAATGGCTGTTGAGTTTTCTCTTCCATGTCTTCTTCAATCTCCAAAATGATTTCTTTTTCATCATCCAATGTTAAGCAACTGTTGCCGGGTTCTTGATGGAATTCATCTCCAACTCCCACATCCCAATATTGAGACGATCATTTTCTGATATGCAAAATAATAAATCAAGTTTTAGTGTTTTATGAATTGAGTGATCATAAGAACTAAATATTTTTAATTCAAACAAAGAAATATAATAGGTGTGAGTGTGTGACTTAAATGTGTTGAGCATTATTATGAAGTAAAAATTACTCGTATTCTTCCTTCCTTCTTGAAAGTAAGCGAAGATTACTATGCACATATACCAAATCTTCTGCCCTTCCAGTTGTAAGCTTGTTTCTTTTGATAGTATGGATTTGAGAATATGTACTCCAATTTCTCTCACAACAAGATGATGAAGCAGGTTGAGAGAGAAGCTTTGATGCTAACTCTGATAACATTGGAGCACTAAATCCATGCATTCTCCACCATACATGAGGATCAGAAGTGTTCATATCCTCCATCACATGTAGGTTACTAAAATAAACTTCCCGAATTCCACATTAACCTCTCTAACTTTCTCTGGTGGAAATAGACGATCAAAACATGTAACTCGGTTACATGATACTTCAACATCCTTGTTTGGAGCAACACGTTTGACTCCTCCACCTCCTCCGGTAAGCCATGCATAACTATAGTATTTAGGATTGAGTGAGTGTGCAACACAATGTAGAGGAGTAAGACTCTTATTCCACCTTGAAACAAGTATTTCATACAATAAATCAAAAAAATCCGATTGACCAACTAACAAGTCTTTCTTTTCATGTTGAAATACTCTAACTTTTACATCTTCAATCATTGTGTCCCACATTTCATATACCAAGTGTAAAATTGGTGTATCTGTGTTTGTAATTCTTAACATGTTAATTATGGGCCCCGTAAAATCCAAAAGAAAATAAACTCTATCCCACCATTCATCATTTAAAACACATTCTTTTATGAATTGAGCTTTCTCCTCATCTTCTTTTTTCAAGTATTTCCAATCTCGATCAATGACCATTTTTTGTAAAGCATCCTTTACTTTTTTAATTCGCCTGATCATTACTATTGTAGATGCAAAGCGTGTTTCAGCCACTCGTAATAATTTCAACTTTGAAAATGAATTGAAAATTGAAAGAGCCATATTGTGGTTGACAACAAAATTTCTAATATCTTTTACCGCTAGTTCAATTTCAACTATCCACCCTAATTGTGCAAACCTCCCTTCATTCTGTGGTGTATTTTTGGGTTGATAAATATTCTTCAATGCCAAATTCAGAGTATGAACTGCGCATGGAGTCCAAAATATGTGAGGATATTTACCCTCAACAAGTTTTCCAGCCGCCTTGCAAACTGTAGCATTGTCTGTTAAAATTTGCACTACCTTGGATGGACCCACATCTTCTACAACTTGCAAAAATAACTCTAATGTATACTTTGCATCCTTGTAAATTCCCGACGCATCTATTGCTTTCAAAAACATTGCTCCATGAGATGAAACAGCCATAAAATTAATCAATGACCTCCTTTGAACATCAGTCCAACCATCAGACACATTAGAAACTCCTGTAACATCCCATGATCTTTTAAAAGTATTCATCAGGCTTTCTATGTTGCTCCTCCCTTGCACCAATAATGAATTGCGCAACCGATTATATGATGGTGGAATATAACCCGCTAAACGCAAGTTGGCAACGGATGTAATGTAATCAATGAAGTATGGATCCTTAGAAAGCCTAAATGGAATGACACCCGAATAAAACATTCTTGCACACTTTTTATCAAGTTCATCAATTGTATTCAACTTGAATGATTGCTCAATCGATCCTTCTGAAAGCCTTCTTTTTTTGCCATCATCCATTGGAGGTAATGGGATATTTAATGGTGCTCTTCTTTGTTGCTCTTTCATGACTTGAGCATCAAGTTGCTCTTTTTCCAATTCCTCTTTAAGTCTTAGGTGTACTTTTGAGCAACTTTGGATTCCCACTCCACTTATCTTCAATAGATGAGCCTTTACCCTAGAGTATGACCCATTGAATAACTTCTTACAAAAATTGCATGTCCAAGTTCTATTACCACCACCCATAGTTTTACCACCACTAGCACGTGTAACATATCTCCACAATGGGGCATCAAGTTCTATTTTGTCTCCTTTTATAGTGTTACTAGCTTGAGATTGAACCTCATCACTAGTTGAAGAACTAGTTCTTTGAGCCATTAAAAAGAAACAAAAAACAGTAGCTTTACCAGAAGATTTTTGTATAAAGCTTTGATCTTGATGAAGGTAGAAGATGATGTGAATCCTCTTTAAGGTGCCAATAGAGAGCTGATATGAGAATAAGGAGAGGAAGAATAATAAACCATTAATCAACTACATAATAATAAGAAGAGAATAATAAACTATTAAATAAGATGTATGCATTTTTACCTTTTATGAATGGATGATGGAGAATGCTTTGATGAGGAAGAACATAGTAGTGGAACCCATCTTTCAAATGAACCAGGGAAATGAAGAATGTCTGAATGAGGAAGAGAGCAAACTCCCATCTTTTGAAAAAAAAATTTAATTGGATGTTTGTCTTCCACACTTTAATGTGCATATTTGTATCCACTAAGGAGATATGTTAGAAGTATGTAGACTTGTAGTAAACTCACTATATGGTAACTTGTTTTGAAAGTAGCAACGATTGGAAATCACCCTCCATTCTTCTTTTTGCATGCATCTCATTTAATGCATAGGTAAGGTGAAGGGACAACTTGCAAAGTGATGGAAAGTTTGTAGACTTATAGACTTGTAGACTAAGTACTTGAAAGGGCATGATTGCATGAACCAATGGTATGGAGTATGGACATTCACGTGGTCCATATAAGTAATTATACCAATGGTATGGAGTATGGACATTCATGTGGGGTCCATATAAGTAATTATATATTTATATGGTTATGTATGAAATATGAATAATGTATATTAGAATTATTCTTTTGGGGTTAAATACTAATGTTTATATATATATATATATATATATTATAAAATACTAACCATATAAAATACTAATGTTAATTTATTCTTTTAACCGTAGATTTCTCTTATAACCGTAGAAATGGCCATTATGATTTAATTAATGCTCTTTGGGCCGGACTAATCCCTTCGCGTCCAGGGAAGCTAACTAAATCCCCCGTGGCCCAGTATGATGAACTATAATTTATGAGTATTATCATGGATTGCATGTTTAATTGACATAATTTTATTCAAATCTGAGCGCTTATTTACAAATTTGAACTTTTGCCTTAAATGGTATGGAGATGGTGCAGTAAACCCTTTGGATTAAACTAATCCCTTCGGGCATAGAGAGAAGTCGGATAAAACCCCTGTGGCCGCCAGGTGGTACTAGTAGTACTAGTGGACTCAACCTTCAGTTCCTGAAGAGGGGGGAAGATGTGATCAATACCAGGACCTCTGGCTCCGGAAGAGAGAGGAACCGAATGTGGGCTCCAATTACCTATAAGAGATTAGATGTAATTGTAAATTGGAATTTCAAACTTATAGCTTTTACTTTAGACCATAATATAATTGGCTTTTATTAATTGAATTCGAATTTCCAAACAGCCCCGCACTTAATTTAACAACCCTTAAGGTTAGTGGTCTTTTAACCTGCATCATTTTCTTTGATATTCAATCCAAAAGGTGGATATAGGTTCGATGAGAGTGAAATTGGGGTTGATGCCAGACTTTGAGGATGAGGGTGAAATTTAAATTAGAATTTAAAACTTCGCGCTTTTACTTTAGACCATAATATAATTGGATTAGAGTTTCCAAATGGGCCCGCACTTGATTTAGGGGTCTTTTAACCTGAAGCATTTTCTTTAATATTCAATCCAAAAGGTGGATATAGGTTTGATGAGAGTGAAATTGGGGTTGATGCCAGACTTTGAGGATGAGGGTGAATTGTAAATTAAAATTTAAAACTTCGAGCTTTTACTTTAGACCATAATATAATTGGATTAGAGTTTCTAAACAAGCCCGTACTTAATTTAACAGCCTTAAGGTTAGTGGTCTTTTAACAGACTTTGAGGATGAGGGTGAAATTGGGCTTAGTGCCAGATTTTGAGGATGAGGGTGAAATTTGGCGTGGTGCCAGATTTTGAGGATGAGAGTATAAAAAGGCTTGCACCATGATTTATCAATTGCACAAACTTATCTGTTTTAGCTGCACAACCTTTCATTTTTAAATAATCTCCAAAATTTAAAAATTAATTTGAGGTTTACCAAACACTCAAATATATAAAGAAGTTCTAAATCACAAAATAAGAGCTTATTTTTAAATTTGCAAAATGGATAGTGTAACTTATTAATCAGGTCATCTGTCTCCAATTGTTAGTTGGATCATGCATTAATTCTTTTTATTTATTTATGACAATTTAGTAACCAAAATCATGCACCATTATTTTTAGTATGGCCATCCCAAACGGATTAAGCCCATGTGATTAATGGAAAGAGTACTAACATCATATGTGCATAGCTAATAGAAATGGGTTCATGCAAATCTCAATCTAAAGTGGGCCGATATGTTCAAACTCATGAGTCATGATTCTTAAAAATTTCAAGTTTCAAGCCTCCCTCTATATATGAAGAGGGAGGGAGGGAGGGAGGGAGGGAAGATTCAACTTTTGAAGTAAAGAGAATCATGACTTATGAAAAGAAAGGGACATTATAAAAGAAAGGTTGTATCCCAAATTCCAAATAAATAAATAAATAATAGGGTAGACCCTGTTGGACCTGAGATATTTAGGTGAAAAGGTGAAAAATAAGTAAGCCAAGTACACCTCAAGTGGACTGGATCTTGTGCAAAGCAATCTTAAAGAAAAATAAAAAGGGCCTCAATCTAAAAATGGATAGGTCAAGTACTGGGCTGGCTTTTCAGCAATGCTATCTAAAAAAAAGGGTGGGGGTATGTATGATACCTAAATTCAGACTGGAGATCAAGTTCGTGGACCTGATCAATGATACATATGGACTTAATGGGCCTGGAATTTTACATAGAGATAGGACACATCAAGACCTTTTAAGGCCAAATTGTCCCACCTTCCCATTGATTGGTTGGTCCTGTTTGGGCCCTAAATCATGGGCGGCCAGGGATCGATGCTCCCTTACATGGGTGAGTCCATCCAACAGGTGCAAACTGAACAAGAAATCAATATGTCCATTGTGAATAAAAAAGTTAATAAGATTATATACTGAGCCCTGCACTAGATGATATAATCACTTAATCGGTACTGTTGCATGCATTTGGGTTTAAGGCTTTAAGCCCAACACTTCATTGTGGGTAAGATATTTTTGTTTGGTCTTTACCCAAATGTCTTTACCCAAATGATAAAGTGGGCAATGGTCACCACCTGGTGATAGATGTCAGCTCTCTAACCCAAAAAAAAATCAAAGACACCCAGCTGCCCAGGCAAGAGAAACAGGCAAACAGCTGGGGCTTCTTCTTCCGTTCTTCCAAGCGAGCTCTTCTTCCCTTCTTCCAAGCCATAGGATCACCTGTGCCCTCCCTCTAAATCAAGCTGGCGCTTCTTCTTCTCTTCTTCCAAGCTAGGATTGCCGGTTGCCCTACCTCTAAATCAAGCTTTATCAGGTTCTTCTCTTTAAAGAACCCTTTTTTTTAAAGGTTTCAAGATTGTTATTGCTGGTAGCATCTTTACACTGCCTCCTCTTCTTCTGTTTTTTTTTTTTTTTCTCTCCCGTCACAGAAAGGGAAAATCTGGAAATGGTTATTTTTTCCCTTTTTAATTTATAACTAAATCATGAGTTTACCATAAAAAAAATCAAATCAGGCAATTAGAAGATTTTGAACATTTTTTGCTGTTTCCTCAAATCTTGGATGAATTCTTCTATTTTCATTTTTTTTATAATATAAAGATGAGATAGCCGTATCCCAATTTTTTAGGGCGTATCCCAACCGTATCTTACGGTATCCTGTACCCATATCCGTATCGGACCGTATCTGCACGGGTACCATGGGTGATTTGCCGTATCTGGGTATCATAGTTGCCATTCACAGATGCTCCATCAGGGGCCGGTACCAATTCCCATGTTTGGCTTGCTTCAAGAGCGAGCAGTTTCTCTGTCACAGCATCTTGCCAAGCGATCTTCGAGGCCTATGAATATGCGGTGGGTATAGAAGCACTATCCAAGGAAGTAAAAAGAGCAGGAAATCCATATCGGTTAGGGGCAACAGAAAGAAGACTAGAGCATCGCAGAGAGATGATGCTATCGGAAGAAGCATGGTTACCTGAAGGTTCAGTAGGTGGGACTGGGAGATAATCAAGAGAGGGAGGCATCATAGGAGGGATTGTGTTCCGTCGGACATAGACTTTGGGAAGAGTTGATGGATAAGCAGACTCTGGGAATTGTGGCAAATAGGATACAACAATAGGATGACTATCCAGCCGTAAAGAAAAGGGAATCTATTCCAAGAAAATTACATTACGAGATATTCACATGCATTTTTTGAATGGATCATAACACAGAAACCCTTTGTGTTCAATACTATATTCAAGAAAGATACATTTGGCAGCCTGTGGTGATAAGTTAGTGCACTCAGTAGGTGGAAGATAAACAAAGCATAAGCAGCCAAAAACACACAAGTGAGAGTATGAAGGGGTACAACCAAAGAAAACTCCGTAAGGAGTAGTCTTCCCTAGAACAGTACTAAGAAGACGATTGATAAGATATACAACAGTCTGTGTAGCATCACACCAAAAATTGGTAGAAACTAATGAGTCGATTAAAAGAGTAAGAACATTTTCAAGAATGTGTTTGTTCTTTTCTTCCGCAATTCCATTTTGCCGAGGAGTATGCGGACATGATTTTTGGTGAAGAATGCCTTTATCAGAAAGGAAGGCAGAGAACTCATGAGATATGTATTCTCCACCGGAATTGGATCTAAGAATCTTGATGGCTTTCTTAAATTGGGTTTGGACCATGTTATAAAATCTTTGAAAAATATAAAATACTTCAGGTTTCAAGCGCATGAAATAAATCCAAGTATACGGGAATGATCATCAATAAAGGTCACATATAGTACTTAAATCTTGTCCTACTTAAGGTAGGAGCAATTCCCCAAACATTCGAGTGAATAATGTCAAATGATGCCAATGCACGAGAATTATGACTAGAAAAAGGCAAAATATGACGCTTACTTGCGCAACAAGTTTCACACTTTGATTGAAATAAAGAAGACATCATTTTATTATCAATAGTAGATTCCAAACAGCCAATCTGAAACAAGGAAATTAAATGAGCATTGTTCACATGACCAAGACGTTTATGCCAAACAATCCATAATTTATTGAAAGTATTAGAAGAAGAAGCAAAGAAAGAATGATGTCCAATGTCTAGCAAGAACGGACGCCCATGTTTACTCTCCGTTGCAATCACCTTTAGACATTGGGAAGGGTGATGGATTGGCGAGAGACACTAGATAAAGTAATGGTACCAACTCCAGAGATGAGTAGTTGATCTTCATTAGCAGTGGTTATTTTTTCTTTTCCAAGATAAGGGTGGGAATCTGTTAAGCTATGTTCTACATATGTCATGTAATTTGAGACTCTTGAATCTAAAAACCATGTGGATGAGGTGATAAGAGAAGAAGTAGATGTTGAAAAATGAAAGACAGAAAATGCTATATGAGAATGAGTTTGATACCGACCACCATTAAATCTCATAGATGCATATGCTGAGGTAACCGTGTTTTGAATCGGTTCTTGAATCTGAGCTAGAGTCATGGATATAGCCCGGGAGGAAGTGCTTCCTGTATTAGATAAGGGTGCTTGAGCCTGAAATGCAGTTAGAATATTCTGTCGTGGCATATTGGAGGGAGGCTTCTTAGGCTATGTCTCATTCCTTCGTTGTAGGCTGTGATAGTCATCAATAAGATGACTAGAGCATTTGCAATATCTGCAAACCAACTTCTTGCAACAATTTTTGGCAATACGAACGAACCCTTTGCATTCATAATATTGAGTAAGCTTCGGATTTGGGGTTGCCAGAAGAGCAGAGTCAGCCAGAAGAGGCGCGAGGAAGGCCTTTGGTTTTTTAAGAATAGCATGCTGTGAGGTGAGACGAAGTTCTTCTCGAAAGACTTCTTGAAAGCTGGTATCAAGATTAACAGAAATTTCCCTATTCATGAGAGCAGACTGACCATATTTAAATTCTGGATGTAGATTCATTAGAAATTGGCTAATGTGAGTTTCTCCTTATAATTTGACTATTTGAGAGCCTCATATAGAAATCCAGGAGAGACTGTCTAGATCAACATAGAATCCCTTTCAGTCCATAAGGTGAGAAAACCATTAAAGTATTCTTGCACGGATTTATCCCCTTGATTGTGTTTAGCAATTTCACTATCCAAGTGGAACTTCCGGGCTTTATTGGGTTGATGTTAGACCTTTTTGAGATGAGGAGGCTTGAAGAGCTACGACAAGAGAGGAATCAGTAGAGTTAAGTATCTAAGTAACTACTTTAGCATTTTCCTTGGACCAGGTGGCTAAGGCTTTGGAGTCGGTGGTACTTAGAGTAGTAGGCTTAGTTATGGTTCCATCATGATAACCAAACAGCCCTTGTTCTTCGACAAAGTTCTTTAAATGGAAGGACCACGACATATAATTATGCCCATTAAATTTGATTGGGATAACATCATATTTTTCCATGATCTCTAATGCAGCAGAATGTGCAACAGTGGAAAATAAAGCAGAAAATCAACAACCAAGAAGTTCTATTCTTCACTAATCCAAGGCGAGAGAGAGATGGAGAGGACTAAACAACAATTAGTCAGCAATAAGCAGCAAGTGAGGCTGAAATCTGGTTCAGATTCGTTACTGGAGCACAAGGATGAACTCCAAAACAAACACAACACAAGAAAAGAGCAAAAGCAGGGCCAGACAACCTCTTGTTTTAGTGCTGGAGTGGTCACGCAGGGCCCACAATGAGATCAGAACTCTGATCAGTGAATGTAGTCCACTGTGTGACACTTCTTACTATCTTTCAGATCAGGTTGTGTAATAAACTGATGAAAATCCGCAAGATTGGACGAATCTGATGAAAACTATCCTAAAAAACTAGGAAATCACAACCAGAAGTAGATGGCATGCCTCAGATGTGCCAAAAATTCTGTAAAAATAACCATAATTCCTAGAGAAGATGGGCGACCCTTGTGGTGGTGGTTGTTTTAGATTTCTAGATGATTGGATGATGGCCCACCTTTGATATCCACCATGTAGAATGTCGACACACTGATTCTGCTGTGAGAGAGAGTCCTCTTTTCAGATCCTTGAGAAGGGATTGTAACTAAGAGACAGTTGATACGAAGAGATCCCACAGTGCTCTTATATCATGTTATAATATATGGAAGAAGAAGAAGAAGAAGAAGAAGGCCGTGCCACAATGGAGGATCGACTCACTATATTTATAATCTCATTGTGCCTTAATCAAGGCTCATAAACATGCTAAGAATACAATAATAATAATGAAAGAATATCTCCTAGTCTATACAAGGAATTAAGGGGAGAGAAATCAGCTATACATAATCTAGACTAGATACCACGTGTGGGATTATACATGGGCCTTGTTGGGTTGGGCCTAGAGCCTGTTATTTTCTATAGTTCCTTGGGTGCTTTTTTTTTCCGTGCTACGCTCGCTGGTTTTTTTCACTCTCATCTCAGTTACTAGATCTCTTGTTGCCCTGACTTCAGTCCGGGACCATATACTTGGTTTTTATCACAGATATCGTTTCTTTGGGTTTTCTACTAATTGCTTCTCTGCCACTCAGGTCAGGATATCTCTAGCAATTGTTTTAGCTACATATTTTTTTAGCATCCAATTACTATCATGGAAAGAAATACTTTTTGTGGGAATTTCAACTCAGTATATTTTTAAAGGGAAAGAGCCTTTGGGGACATATTGATGGTGCTTCTGCAAAACCAACAAACAATGAGACCGTCAAACTTGTTCAATGGGAAATAGATGACTAAAAAATAATGAGTTGGACACTTAGCTCTTTGGAACAACAATTTTGCTCTTATAAAAATCAAAAGGGATGTGGCCATGTGGGAGTATTTAAAGAAAATTTATAGTCAAGAAATTGCGGCAAGAAAATTTCAATTGGAGCTTGAGCTCTCGGAATATTCTTAGGGGAATAAATCCGTTGAAGAATATCATTCCGGATTTATTAATCTATGGAGTGAATATTCCAAATTCGTCCATGCAAAGGTTCCGGATGAAGCCCTTTCTGTTATTTAGAAGGTTTACTGTGATAGTCAAAGAGACCAATTTTCTCATGAAACTAAGTAGATTTTGAACAAATTCGTACCAGTTTGATGAGTTGTGTCCCCGCTCCATCTATGGATGATTGTCTTGGAGAATTGCTTAGGGAAGAGCAACGTCGCATCTCACAAGTCACTTTAGAACAAAAGGGGGGGAACGGGAACCATTAATGCTCATTACGTTTGCCTATGCAACTCAAATTCAGAGTAGGGATACAAGTAAAACTCAGTGCTATAGCTGCAAGGAATATGATCATATAGCGACGCAATGCAAGAAAAAAACTTGTAATTACTGCAAGAAGCCAGGTCATGCAGTATCAGATTGCCGCAACCGACCACAAACTCCTACTTGATTTGTGTAATACTCAAAAGGGCTGACCCTTCCCAATGTAAGTCTCTTTCCAAAAACAAAAACCCAAATAAAGGGATATAATTGTAATGCCTTTGTAATCAACCCAATCAAGGGGTTGGCTTATTGTAATTAGACAATATGAATGCTATAAAAGGAAGAGGCCTGATCTGAAGAAAGGCACTAAATTTTCCAGCAATTCTTTCTGTTGTCACAGCAGACATCAGCCAAGGCATGTTACTAAGCTCCACTCCCATCCTCTTACTTTGGAACTGTCCCAGTCTTCTTTTTCGGACGTGCTTGTTCTTTATTCTTTTCCCTTTTTTTTTTCTCTTCTTCCCTTTGACAGGGCTGGGGCGCCATGTAAGAAGTGAACTTTTGGCAAAGCTGAAGGGGATCGATATGGTCAGCCACAGCCTTCATATATTGTTTGTAACTTTGTATACAAAAGACGATGACTATACAGCTTTATTGAAAGCGTCTGTCTCATGCATAAGGATTGGTAAAAATTAACCAAATCTTCAGAAATACTTGTATACTATACATCCCATGACTACATAAGATACATGATCCCTCAGCTTAGACATCCCCCTCAAGCTTGCAAATGGAGAATTGATATGTTGGAAGTTTTTTAAGTATATCATGAAACCTGGTTGCAATGAGGGACTTTTCTGAAGAAATCAGCTAGTTGATCGGCAGTTGAGGCAGGATGGAACATAATGGTGTGCAGCCGAAGAGGTTGGTGCACAAAATATTGATGTGCTTAGTGTGTTCAAGGGAGAATTTGTTGCGTGCAATCTGTAGAGCACTTTTTTTTTATTGCCGTTGAGAAGGGTTGGATCAATGCTATGAATGCACATATCTACAAGTAACTATCATATCGTAAACAATTCAGATGTATTTCCTATGAATGCACATATCTACAAGTAACTATCATATCCTAAACAATTCAGATGTATTGCACGGGCTAGAGCATGGTACTCTGCAGATTTATTGTCTCAAAAACTTTTTTATGTTGGTTCTACAACTGATTCATAATTTCAGGTGACTGAAGAGAAATGAAATGAATTAGTGGTCATGGGAAATAAAGGCGAGCATAATAATGTCCTCTGTATGTGCCACAATTTAGCGAAGGGAACAAATGGAAGGAAAAATAGGCTGAAGGCCAAGTCTTTGCTGCTGCTGCAGAGTTTCACCTTCTCAACATGAGTGTACATGTCTTTAACCAGTTGCGAACAGTGGAAGTTAAGCTGGAAGAGAACATGGAAGCTGTTTTCAATTCCAGTAGTGGTTACACCCGCGCTTCGGGGATGAAACAACAAAAGCAAGACGTGAGTAGATGGGGTGAAAGTACAAGCTAGACCTATGCAAGTCCTTCTTCTTCTTTTTTATGTTGGGGGGGCGGGGGGGGGGGGGGGGGGTGTGCGGCTGGGCTGTTAATAGGACTAATTAAAAACCAAATAACCAACTCCCACAAATTCACTTGAAATGGACAACAATATATATATAACAAAAATACTCAAGTGAATTGCTACAAGGGTGTGTGCTAAACACTTTAGAAGTGCACCAAGATGATCAATGTGAATTTAGCACAAGTGTATGTGTTGCATGCCAAAGAAAACAAGATATAAACACCTATCTAGCATGGGCATCTAAAGGCATAAATAAGTGACTATGAAGCATAGAGAGAGATGGACACACAAACATTTATAGTGGTTCGGTCCGTTGACCTACATCCAATCTCAAAGGCTTCAACACCCTTGGTTCCACTAATTTGAGGCCACCACACAAGTACAACTCCAATCACATACACGACCTATTTTTGGATACGGTGGTTCGATTACACAAGTCTATTTCCACCAACCCCCTTTTTTTTATAATGGTTCGATCACAAAGGTCTAATCCACTTTATAACCCAATTTACAAATTTAAAACAAGAACACTTGCCTCTTGTCCAGGTCTTGAGAGTGCTCTTTGATGCTTGAATGTTGCTCCAAGCTTTTGACTCCTTGATTTGCTCCTTGATGTTGATGATTCTCCAATGTGTGCACAACCATGAGTGCTAGGGAGTCTTAAGTCTTGGAAAAAGGAGATTTAACGTTGTAGGCTCAAGGTTCCCCAGATAGTGATTCCACTAATCACACTTAACTGGAGCTTTGAATGCTCTTAAGTATGCCTATTTGATAGCCCAAGTATGAGTGGAAATGGATTTTGGGAGCTCTAAGATGGTTTGACTATGAGGGAACAAGTGTAGGCAAAGAGGTTTCAAAATCACCAAAATTATGGCCATTGGAATGAGCTCAAGTATATATAGAATGCTCTCCAACGACTGCTAGCGCCAAAGCCCCACGGCTAGTTTGACTACGGTCAAAACTGCCAATAGTCAAAATTGTTAATTTGTTCTACGGCTGCTGTGCATCCAACCGTAAGCTAACTGCAAAGTAGGGCAAGGTTCATGGTCCAGAAAAGCAACCACGAGCTGACCGCAAAGACCTGCGGTTAGCCGATCCCCAACACTGTACATGAGCTAATCAAGGCTCAATTTTACCAATTTAAACCCTATGATTTGGCCAATTGGTCTAAGGGTCCTAGGGGCCTTTTCTTGGTTTGTTTAGGGTCCAAATTACTTGAATAGGTTGGCACCACTTGGATTTCTATCTTGATGAGACCCAGGCTTTTCCAAGACTTGTATCCATGCCTTCAAACTTGATTTTCCTTGTAGGGACACACTTAGAGGCAAGGTCTTGGACTCTTTGACACAGAATTGACAACATAAGGGCGGTGCATATATGACTATGACACTAATAGGGGGGGTTTCATCCATACATTTTAGAGGCCACATGGTTCTCGTCTGGGTTTTTCATCTATACCTTTTTAGAGGCCACAGAGTTCTCGTCTTGTGAGTGCGTAAGACACTGATCCTGGGTAACCCATCGTTGGATGGTATTACTGGCTGGTGCCAGCTGGTAGTGAAATGGGTGTTGTGCCCTTTGATATACATTGTTATGTCATTCTCCATCAGCTTAAAGTGGTTGTCAACAGACATCTCCATTGAGAACATGAGTTTTGAGTTGTTAAAGCTCATTTGTCCATTTGGTAATCATTTGGAAGGTCCTCATGCCTACATGGCATGAGACATATGGAGTCTTCCACTATCTTTTCTTCACATTAGAAGAAATTGTTTGACTTCCATGTTACTTTAGGCCGGTCCATTCCAATACTCCTTCGAAAATATGTGGGGTTACATACCTTTCTCATATGCTTTTAAGTACCAGCTACTATTACAAACTCAAGATGAGCTAGCCTAGGATTGATGTACTCAGTTCATTCTTTCGCGACTCTGGATGCAGAGTCCGCATCCATTATTGAGTTACTTTCATTTCTTAGGCTTTTAAAATGTGGGGTCTATCACAACCCCATTGAGGCGCACGGCACGGGGATTACGCTTGAGATTAGGGGAAAATTAAAATTCTTACATAAACAAGTACACGTGGCCCCCAATCATCGCCCCATAAGGATTGAAGTCCGCGGTGAGTTATAAATATTTCCTTGGTTCATCCAAAATATAGTTGAAGCTTCATAATTTAACAGATGGCATCAATAAAAGACAATTAAGAGCAAAGCATGATTGAAACAACTAAAGTTTAGAGTTTAACAGTTATACAAACATGTTTTATACCAAAAATGGTCACTACAAAAACCTGGGCCAACAAAATTAAACAAAAGGAGAATTATCCATGTAGGCGTGAAGGCTCTTGAGTGTGGGGTCAGAATGACTACACTATGTCGTCTACACACCACTTGTGGAAGTCATCAGACTGATTTGCTTGAACTTCCTTCATCTCCTCGGAGTGTTTCAAGTGGTGCTAGGTCTAAGCCTAATCGAGCAAAGCAGTTTTAATTTATAACACTGTTTTTGCTATTTCTTATCACCAATAGCCATTTCTATGGTTGTCTCTACCTTTATATAGTTCCGAATCACTAAAAAAAGCAAGAAATTGGTTGCTACACAAGATTAAAAGAGTGTTGCTACACAAGATTAAAAAAAATCTACCTTTATATGGTTCCAAATCACTAAAAAAATACAAGATTCAAATATTTTTTAACACTTAAAAAAATTCACACTGCTACGCCGCTACGTATCGCCTGCTACGTAGTGTTTTGGCCACTAGTCACTACACCCACCGCAACTGTTATTTTTATCTTTGCTCCTCAGGATCGGTATACTCGGTGCCTATGGACCAAGAGTAGTATCATCAAACTACATGAGTCGATAGACAAATATATATATATATAAACAACATTAGATATGCAGTAGTAATCAAAGTTATAGATATTATGATCATATGAGTTCACTGCAGAAAGAATCATGAGGAAAGACCTAAACAAAACATACTAACAAATAGGCAGTCCACATAAGCTAATCCCACATAAGCTAATCACCAAGGGATAATATCGCTGCCCTCCCCACTCGTACTAAATTATGGTAGAGAAATTTACGGGAGAATAGCCCAGCCGGAAATTGATACCTAGGGTAACAGACATAAAAAAAAAACCTACATCATTGGTATTCGATGGTATGCAGTCGTTTAGAAAATGTCCTATCACAATGGTGCCCCAGCCGTGTTCGACGTTATAACTGAGTGGTGCCTGACACAGAGTCCTAGATATACATTAGTGAAGGGCTAGGCTTCTCTTCTATGAACAAGATTCGTCGAAACGAAGGAGGAACTATCCTTCATCAATCAATTATTCCAAATAGACAAATGATTCGTCAAACCAACATAAGTAGTCATCTCCAAAGCCTTTACGATCAAAGCCACCTAGCCTTAACACTTTAGTCAAATCCCAACAAAGATACGGATTACAATGGGGATCCCAAGTCCAATCCATCTAAGTTCTCAATGTGATCCCATCAATACAATATAATTACAAAGCTATGGAACATGCACTAGGCACGTGAACATCAATATCAAAGTAATCAATTCAAATATGATTATCAATAGTCAGGGAAGTTTTTCAATCCAATCCTCGGTCAATCATTGCCTTCTTAATATAAGACATCACTACGCGGCCCAAGGAGGGGATGAAGTCATGATATCCCGTAAATAAACCTTGGTGCATAATCAATTATGCATAATCAATTATTGGATATCCTCTTCCCTCACTTCATTCGGATGGATTTAGGTTGTACCTGGTACGAAATCTAGACAATCCGTAAGGGTATGTTAGCTCAAAACATTTCTTACTCATAATCCACCAATTGGTCCTCGACGTGAGATGCCAAGGGTACCAAAGCTAAGTGTCAAACCTGGGTTAAAGTCTCCTTTTCCATTAAGGAATTGTGCTTACACTGCAACTGGACTCACCAATAATGCGAGTGAGTTCAGGATATATTTGGATTAAAAATTAATAAAGAATTCAAACGATTTCTTGCTTATTACTTCTTTATTCATCAAAAGGTGTGCTACCATTATTCTATTATTAATCGTTTACTCGTTACATTATCCATGGCCCATACATACTGGTCCTTATTTAGATTTCAGCGTGACCTACTGTTCTGATCACTTTGGACATAACGGGGGTTCCATAAAAATTGTAGCGGGAAAAACCCCTTTTAAAAAGAAATGGGCATTTCATAGTTAGCAATGATGTACGCTATGGTACAAGGCTCAGAAATCCCATTTTTGTTCGGTTTGTCTGTGTGACCGCAAACATTTACGTTTAGCCGTGGTTTCTCTATGTTGGGATAGTGGCTTGCCATAAGGTTAAAGTAGAATTCCGGAGGCTTGGGTGTCGTGGTTCCATGGTCGATCGTGAGCCTACAAAACTCACAGTCCAGAATCTGTTTCGGTTCAGAATCGGGGATTTTCATCACAAATATAGGTCCCAGATGGCATGGCCCTCTTCAATTATTATAAATGAAGCGAAGTAGTTTCAAATTGAAATCAGTTTCAATTTACTTCAACTAGCAAACGGGTCGGGTCGGGGTAAATTAAGTCGGGTCAGAGATAAAGCACACTTTTTTAATCCAACCCGATCCATGTATTTTTAATGACATGGTAAAAATTAATCATGGTATATGTTGAGACTCGAACTCAAGACAATATGTATTTCAAAGGAGCAACCCTACCACTACACCACAGAGCATCTTTTTGTTAATAGTTAATAAAAACTTAAAATTAGTTAAAGCGAAGTGGTTTCAAATTGAAATCAGTTCCAATTTGCTCCAATTGATTTTGACTCATCCAATTTAGTGTGACCCTAGCAAATGGGTCGGGTCGGGTCGGGGTAAATTAAGTCGGGTCAGAGATAAAGCACACTTTTTGAACCCAACCCGACCGATGTATTTTTAATGACATGGTAAAAATTAATCATGGTATGTGTTAAGACTCAAACTTAAGACAATATGTATTTCAAAGGAACAACCCTACCACTATACCACAGAGCATCTTTTTGTTAATAGTTAACAAAAACTTAAAATTAGTTAATGAAGACGAGACCCAACCCACTTTGGAATATTGACCGAGAGTTGGAATTTATCTATGATGTATTTATAAAAATAACCATATTTTTAGAATATTGACCCCTATAAATACTGTTGTTATTATTTTTATACTTATGCATTGTACTTTAAGCATAGATGATCAAACTTTTGAAATAACTATTTTATATGATTTCCTATATAGTCATTAATTTCTATGACAACCATTTTACAATAAAACTAAACTCAAATGAATATATAATATATGGAATTGATCAACAAAAATAATAAGTTTCATAATTAATAAGAAAATGACAATATTATTGAAAAAAGAAACTCGCGACAACACCGTGGAGCTAAAAAGGAGGCGGGAAACTTTCCATGTAACTGATGTGCTACCATACACACTTACCGAGGGAGAAAGGGCGGAGTCTGGTTTTTTTCTTTTTTGTGTATGTGGCTTTAACTTTTATAAATCGTGATGTAAATGGAATGGAACACTATGATAAACCCCATCTATTAAAAATCGCAATCATTAAGACAAACATCCTTGCTACTTATGGGATACCTCAAATTTTCACCTCATTCTGGGTTATTTTCACTGTCAAATTGATTCTCTGAAAAAAAAATACAAAATACTGGAGTTTTTCAAATAAAGTAGTTTTTTTTTTTATTTGAACTCTCCATCATGCCTTTTGTCTATTAAAAAACTCTCAATATCATCCTATTAGCATTTGAGTGATAATGGGTCCCAGTGTTTAAGTGCCACTAATCTAAGGAATTTCAAGTATTTTTGTTTGTTCTGATTATATGATTTTTTCATTTTCTTTTTAGAATGTGAAATGCCGATTTCTGGGTTGTCTTGTTTATTTAATCCTTAGTCTTTTTTATTTAATCCACTATCGGTTCTGGGTTTTCTGGTTTCTTTTTTATCTATTGATTTTGCTTGTACACTTTGTTTTAAGAATGCGGAACGAATGGTAAAAGGAATCTCCAATAATATCGGTCCATCTAAATAAAGAATTAAGCTCATTATTATTATCACCATCTTCTACTTTCCCCTATATAATTCTATTTCTCTATGTCAACAAGAAAACTTTCATTTTTCCCATTCATTTACTTTTAAGTTCATTGTATTTTTTTAGAGTAACTTTAATAATTTTTTTGTTTCTTTTTCTCTTTTTAGTACCGTCTCATCTCTCATTTGCATGCTTAGTTTAGATCAGTGTTTAACCCAATTTAAAATGTGAGCATCATGAGACAATTGGTGCAATTATTAAACATTTCAATTTGAGAAGTAAACCTTTTTTAATTCATTTACTTTTAAGTTCATCATATTTTATTTGAGCAATTTTAATTATGTCATTTTAACATGATTTATAAAAAAGAATCATCATTTAAAATTTCTATAGATTTGCAATATTTTTATGGTTTGTATTTGTATGGTTTTCATAGATTGTGAGTTTCTTTTTTCCCCCTTTTTTGTTTCAACTTTTGGGCATTGGGTTCTACTTCGGTTTTTTCTTTTCTTTTAAATCGCTTTTTATTATGGGATTTTCTGTGAATTCTCATTTTTATGTTGTATTTTTTTTAAAAATTTTAATGCTTATCATTATGAGTTAATTATTTATTTTACTTCCATTGGGTTCTTTAAGTTCTCTTTGTGAAATCTTTTTATGGATTTTTCTTATTTCTTTTGTGGCTTCAAATTTTTATTTTTGAGTATTAGATTATCATAAGTTGGTTTGGTTCTTCTAAATTTCTTTTATCATCGTATTGTCTATAGATCTTTATTTATATATATTTTTATAGCCTTTTTAATAAAATCTATTTCATTTTATTTTGTATTTCTTTTATTATAAGTTCTCACTTGTGATGGGTTTTTAGTTCTTTTTTTTTTATGATGGTTTTTCATGAATTTGTGGGTTCTTTTGTCTTTGCCCTATTTTGCTCCATTTTTGGGTTTTTTTTTTTTTTTCCTCATGAGTGTTTGATTTTTTTAAATTGCTTATGTTTTTGAGTTGATTATGGATTTTCATTTCTATGTGTCTTTCAAATTTCATTGGATTTTATTCATAGTTTATATTGTTTGTTTGTTTTGATTTTTTTTTTTTTTTTTATCGTTAATCTTCAATTTTCATGAGCTTGTTTTTTTATTTATTTATTATTATATGGTATTAGGTATTGAATTCTTATGGACTTACTTTTTTTCCTTTCTCTGAGACTAAGACTTTTTGCATTTAATTTTAAAGAAACCGATAAAAAAGTTTTTTGTTTTATAAATTTTAATATTATGATTATATTAGCACGGGCATGTTTTTTAGTTATTATATATGAAGTGAAGTGGATTCGATTGCCAATTTCACTGTCAATTTCAAATTTGATTTTGACTCTTCTCATATTGACATCCTACTAATATCACTCATTCATCTCCTACTAATATTAGCCCTATAAATAACGTTCTTTTTACTAATCAAATGTTATAGAAACTCTTTCCTCTTCTCTCTGTGTTTTCATTCACGTCTCTACATTTCCCACCTTTAAACGTCACAAACCCTTTCATCTTCTCCATCCTCTCTAATATTTCACGACTCATTGATTTTTTTTATTAGGGTTACACTTTAAACTATTTCTATCGATTTTTTTTATTTTAGACATTTACATTATAACTACCACTAATTACATTGCCCATGCTCGGCACGGGGGGCTTTCGCTAGTTGAACATTTAAACAGCCCCCCAACTATTAACAATCCGTATAATTTTTTTACACCCTAATCTAACATGTCCAATTCCAATTCAATACCAAATAAGCACATGGGTATCTAAAAGTGAAATCAAGTGAAAGAATCATAGAAGGAAGCAACATATCAGAGTCACATAATATATATATCCACTTGCCTTTGATGAATGCACTCCTACAACATTGAACCCTAACTGGAGAACCACTGACGGAAGCTCAAACTCTAGGCAAACCCAAACCAAACTCAACACCACTACACAAATAAAAAACAGGGAGGAAGCTTAGAAGCTAATCTAACACAATTCTAAGCTAATAACTCAAAAACCCTAATTTCTTCAAAGAAAAACACTTACTAGGTTAGAGGAAGGAGAGGAAATCCAAGAAAAAAGGATGGTTGAGATGAGGGGAGCTTGGTGGTGGTGATGATGGCAGTGGACGGAGCTTAGAGGCTTTGGATCTTCAACCGTAACAAGGAAGAATGAGAAAGAAAATGAGAAAGAAGAGAAACAAATAGGAAGAGTAGAGAGAGAGAGAAGAGAATGGGCTGGAGGGTCGATGGTTTTAATTTAGGAATCGGTTTTCGAAATTTACAGTTTAGACCCTGGGCCTTCTATGGCTCAAGATTTGGGGGTCTTCAACGCTTCGGATTGAGACCATAGTTGTCAATTCCGTTTCATTATAGCCAATTCTAGCTGGACCATTCCGGAATTGAAACCCCCCCCGCCCGGCCCCCGTGAAAAAAATAAATAAATAACATTCCGGCTGTTCCGGAACGATGGTAACAGGTCTGTTCCGGCCAGAAACGATTCAACTTCCTTTTCTTTTCCCCTTCTTCTGGCCTAAACAGCCCCACTGAGAAAGCAAGAAAAAAAAAAGTGAACAGTTCGGTCTCCTTTTCTTTAAGAGTTATTTTTCAAGATCGAACTGGCATGCCCCCAGCAGTTCTCTCCCTCTCCCTCATTTCAAGGTCCGACTTTTTTTTCAAGATCGAACTGGCAACCCCCCCAAAAAAAACAAAAACTTCTGACAACGGAGAGTAGAGATTTCTTTTTTAATAATTCTATGTTATTGTAACAGCTCTCTGACTTTTCATTCCAACCTTTTTTTCAATGAACACTGTAGCACTTTTCGAGAAACACAAACAACTATAGCTGTATTTTTCGAGTAGCCCAGACAACTATAGCACTTTTTAAAATTTTCTCAATGTTTTCTCTCTTCCTAGAGCTCCAACTGTAGCATGGTCCTCTAGCCCAAAATAAAATAAAATAAAACCTGTAGCCTGGTCCATGACTAAATTTTTTTTATGATGTTCCTAGCGTTCCTTTCATACAATCAAATCAATCACGTGCAACAAATAAAAAAAAAAACATGTGCAACAAAAATCTATTTTTTAGGTTCTTTATTTGATTATATTAATTTTAGATCATTTTAATTTTTTTTATTTTTCTTATCGCATCTTTTCCAGAACGGAATACCGAAATTGACCAAAACGCCAAAATGTTCCACTGTAGGGTCAAACCAGAATGGCGCCTGGAACAAAACTATGATCGATGCGCGATTGAAGGAAAAAGTTTAAAGAAATAACGAGACTTGCCCAAAATCACAAAAACCTAAAATTACATAAAAATCCTCGAAAACTACTGTACACAAACGAACTCAAACCTCCCCAAAACTCACACGTGACACTAATAGCAAACCCAACTCACTTAAAATCTAATCCCACTTAATTACCTAAAATACAACTATTAGTAATAAATACGGTCTAAGGGTCACGACCTTACATCCTCCCCCCTTTAGAACATTTGGTCCTCCGTACCTCCGGAAGAAGATTCGGATACTCCTCCTTCACTTGATCCCTGAGCTCCCAAGTAGCTTCTCTCAGACTGTGGTGTTCCCACTAAACCTTGACCCAATGTATAGTATAGTTCTCATCCTCAACACATGTTCCATGGTTTCTATGATCTTCAGGGGCCTCTCCACGCATGTAGCATCTTCCTGAATCTCCAGGGGCTCTACTATAGCGCATGTAAAGCGTCGGGGACGTATCTCCTTAGCATCAAGATGTGGAAAACGTTGTAAACTCCAGAAAGCTCCGGTGGCAAAGCAAGCCTGTTTGCCACATCTTCCATTCACTTACGGATCTCGAAGGGTTCGACGAATCTCTATGCTAACTTTCCTTTTTGCCCGAAACCTCAACGTTGCCTCTAACTAGAGAAACTTTCAGAAATACGTGATCTCCCTCCTGGAACTCTATATCTTGCCTCCTGAGGTATGCATAACTATAGATCTCATCCGCATGCTTCCATTAGTTTTTTTTTTCTTTGTAAAAATTAGGGTTTTTTAGTTATTAGCTTAGAATTGTGTTAGATTAGCTTCCAAGCTTCCTCCCTTTTTATTTGTGTATGGTGTTGAGCTTCCGTCAGTGGTTTTCCAACTAGGGTTCACTGTTGTAAGAGTGCATTCATCGTAGGCAAGTACCGGATATATATATATATATATATACACACAATGCAAATGTGATATGTTGCTTCCTTTTATGATTCTTGCACTTGATTTCACTTTTAGATACCCACGTGCTCAGTTGGTATTGAATTGGAATTAGACATATAGATTAGAGTGTAATGAAATCAGATGGATTGTTAATAGTTGGAGACTACTTAAATGTTCAATAGGAAAGGGCACGGCCCCATATTTGTGTTGGAACAAATTGATATCTCTAGAAGGAGATGAAAATCCCCCTGTTTCAGAACCGAAACAAATTTCGGACTGTGAGTTCTGAAGGCTCATGGTCGACCATGACACCTGAGCCTCTGGAATTCTACTTTAACCTTACGGCAAGCTTTGAGCCCACCATAGAGAAACCACGGTGACACGACCCGAGCCCGAGATTAGGACTAATCCGAGATATTCCCGAGTCGCGTCGCATACTTACTTCCGTGAATCTCAATGCATTAAAATTCACAAGGGATATCAATAATACATTATGCAGAAATATTCACAAATATACATTGCTGGTGGTAAAGTTCTTTACACTATATACAACTCCATCACTTGCATATTTAAATACAATGCAAGGATCAAAATTGTGAAACGTTTTCAACACATCTCAACTCAAAGTTTCATTTCAAGATCCTTAACTAATTTTGCCTTATTTCCATTCTACTAGTCCTCCTGGAGGAACCGTATCGGACGTCTCCGGTGGCGCTGTGGTCTCAGAAGGACCGGCAAGGGCAGCTGTGCCTGTAATGCCATCAATAACACTATGAATTTCACAATTCATCAATGTATAAACAAGTTCATGATTAAACATGCTAAGGATACATTTAATTCATTGCCGTTCATTTATTGATAAATTGGTTATGTTCAATTTCAACTTATCAATAAGAGTCTCTTTATTTGGCAAACTACAATAGCATTTCAAGTTCAATTCAATTCCATTTCCATCTCCCTCAAAGGAGAGGATTTTCTCTTCCATACGGAAGGATTCATTTATTGTGGGATTTATCAGAGCCCGGGCCAGGGACTACTGAGATCACCATGGAACTCCAGAACACTCCCAAATAATCTGCTGCAGCAGACAGCTCAAAGAGCTTATAGAAATCACTATGTAGTGTCATACTGATCAATTCAATTAGCAATAATTTTTCATTTCCTATCAGAATCCTCTTTGGCATAGGGCGGAAGGGCGCACCATTCATGACCCAAGCATTAAGAAGGATTCATGTAATTTCATTTACCAAATAAAATCCAATAAATAACTAAACAAGTACTACTACCATCCATTCAAGTGTCATCTCAGGTGTTCAATGTACGTGTTATTCTCGATGAACATTACAAGATATGTGGATATTGTAAATTGAAATTCCCTGAATCCACCTCAATGGAGGTATAAAGAACAGAAACAGTCTTGAAACACGCCATAGGCTTTATCCTTTACAATTCAGAGTTTAATTCTGAAATCCTGCTACGTTCGTACAAGCTGTTAATACATTATGTATTAACTTTGGATGTTATCATCGAATTACGTTCAACTTTAGTTTCCCATTGATTAACATATAAATGGCTTTGGAAACAATCCAAGGACAACAATTTATGAAAACTATCATAACCTCGTTATCCAATGATCGCAGTCTAAGTAATCTCAACACGACATTTGAAACTTCCTAAAAAGCGTAAAACTCTCACAAAACACACTCAGTACTCAGAAGACCCGGTCGACCGAGGCCTTGGCCGGTCGACCCCGTCAACTGGGGCTCGGTCGACCTACGCAGGCCAGGTTGACCTACCTTACGTGTGCCCGGTCGACCGAGACTCCATCCAGTCGACCGGCAGTTGTAAATGAAAAATCACAAATTGGGACTTCATCAGGCTTCCAGAGAGTAAAAATCATGTTTGGCCGGTCGACCAAGCTACACTCTGCAACTTGCAAAACTTGCTTAAAAATCCTGTTTTGGTTTCCATCATCCACAACCTTGCAAGACACCTTGGTACCTTCTGTGCCCTTCTTTAAAACACCAGTTCACTCATACAACACTTCTATTCCAACATGCAATCACTATAAAAATCATTCAATCAATTTCATGATGATTCCATTTAAAACAAAACCATATCTATTTCTACCAATCAACTTACATAAACTCTCAAACAACTTAAAATCATAACTAGTGTTTATACTTGTCTGGTTTTACTGTGATAAAACAACAACCACTGTTCTTTGAGTTTGTGAAATCAAAAGCACCAACTCTTACAACCCACTTGATGAAGAAGATGATGGAGAAGATGGTTTCCACTTGTCCTAGCAAATTTACTTGAAAACTTCTCGAGTTCACAACTTGATAATCAAGAACGAAGCCTCAGTTCTTGTCCCTCTTTCTCACAAGTTGCTGAGATTAATCACCATGACAATAACATGCAACTTGGGGTCTTGACACATAACATATGTAATTTGCACATTAATCCATAGGTTTAAGCATATTTTTAAGTTGAGTCAATTCAAGACCTATGTGATTCATTTCAAGTCAATTGAACAGGTGTATATTATGAAAGTTATTGCACTCATCGAGATACACATGATGGTATCAAATTTCACCTCATTCGACGAAATACGTACAAATTCATATTTACGAAAACTCCTTCATCTCATCACTTTGAGTTTAACTTCAACTCAATCACATGAATTCCTTTCAAATCCATTCTATTATGTCTAAGTCCCTCAAATGAAACTAAGTTGATCCATGTTAGTCCTTAATCACTCTTAATTTGATTAATCACACTTAAACTATGTTAACTCTCGATTAATTAGAGTTAATCTTGGTTAACATGGGATGTAATGTAACACACGGCTAACTGTAGATGTTCGTGGTCACAAAGACAAGCCAGACAAAAATGGGATTTATGAGCCTTGTACCGTAGTGCACATCACTGCCAACCATGGAGAACCGTACGGCTAACCGTGAAATGCCCAGTTCTTTTTGAAAAGGCGTTTTTTTAGCTACGATTTTTATGGAACCTCAATTATGTGCAAAGTGGTCTAAACAATAGGTCGCGCTGAAATCTCAATAAAGACCTAAACGATTAATTTGATGAATAAAGAAGTAATAAACAAGAAAAATTTTGAATTTATTATTATTTTTTAATTCAAATTTCTCTCCTGAACTCACACGCATTATCGGCGAGTTTCCTTTAAGGAAACAAGCACAATTCCTTTTAAGGAAATAATGAGACCTACCCAATGCACTTGAAATTACAGAAAAACCCTCGAAAACTTCCTAAAATTGCGGGAACCACCCCCCCCCCCCCCCCCCCCCCCCCCCCCCCAAACAACCCCACAACTGAACCCCACGCACTCGGGACTCTTAGAACCTGACTCACTTAAACTCTAATCCCACTTAATTACCTAAAATACAATTATTAGTAATAATTACGGTATTAAGGGTCGGGACCTTACAGGGTCCACTCGAAGTATGTGGGCCTTCCAGGTTGCCTCAACTTCAGAGTTGGGAACTAGTGCATTTTGTTATTTTGCAAGGCTTGAAATGAGAGCATAACCACAAGTGCCAGTTTCCTACCTCTCAAATGGAAAAACATCTTGGGTTATGGAAGTGCCAAATTGGAAATGCGTCAGGAGTTCCACTGTTATACCATTATTAGCATGAACCATAAGATCGTGAACAACATGATAATCACATGTAAGATTTAATCTTAAATAAGTTGAAGAGTACCTCCAGACATCCTGATGCAGAGAGCTTTCCGATCCTGCTGTCTGGCGCTGTTGTTGAGATCCGTTGAAGAAGAGGCTGGGTGAATGGTTTCGGTTTCTCTCTCCTTGCCTATAAACCTTAATGTGTTGAGGTTTTGTGTGTAGCCTTTGTGATGGACGAAAGGCTTTATTTATAGGTGGAGAGAGGACCAAATTCTCAATTCGGTTTACTTTATATTTAATCTCAACCGTCCATCAAGGTAGAGAATATTATGGAAACTATCTCATTAAGAAACTGTTTTTGAGTAATTAATAGCATATATCCTATGAAAACGGAATTCCTATAATGACCACACTTCTAGAAAGGTAAGGACTTGTGGTCCAAGTAATGGGCCTAAAAGTAATTTCCTTACATCCACTTCTTAGTTTCTTCTTTATTTTCACTGTTCCATTCACGAGGGCATAAGACTTTAAATTTCTCTTAGTTCTTGTTTACAATTTATTCATTTGTTCACTCCTCTCCTGCCTTGCTTCATTTAATAATGTTGGTTTTAAAATGATCATTCTACTTATGATTATGATTGTATGTTAAAATGGGACCTTTAAAGACTTTCTTGTATGGTTTTTTAGGAATTAATTATTTTTAAGAATGGAAATTACTAATTATTGACATGATCTAAATATACAGGGACTACCGTGGGTGTGTTGAGCTTCAGCGGTTAGCTGGGTTGGTATGAAGTGATTGGATTTTGGTCCCCCTTCATTCATAGGACAACCCATTTCTTAGTCTCTGTTGTCCATCAATATACGCACCTGGATCTGCTTGTACAATGCTAGGTTTGCCTCTTGCTTACTACTATTCAGCTACTTCATCTTGGGATATCCGGCTTGAATCTTCAGCCCATGGTCCAATCACCCTAGGCCTCCCTTCATAAATACAAACTGTTATATTCAAGCTAAGGCTAAATTTAACTTGTGAGATGTGGCCACCATCAGATTGATCAAATTATGAGTATCGGATCGAATGCTTGAACCATGATGAGTTTGATCAGTCTGACAGTAGCCTTACTCAAATCAGAGTGAAATTTGCAGTGTGTAAGTACAATGGATTTGAGTAGTTTGAATTTATGAAAATTGGTTTCACCTAGGTGACGTTGAAATGCCACTTGATTCAGCGAGTTGCTACAGTGGATAAGGTACTTGTGGCATGGCATGCAAGTGGTGGGCTTAATTCAACGATTAGCCAGTAGGTAAGGTATTTGTGGTGAGACCTGCAAGTGGTACTTGTAAAAGGGCGCCAATGCCAGTGTGCTATATGTATTACGTAACAGGTTATGGTGAATCCAGGTTCCAGCTGCTACCAATTTCAGATTTATAAACTACTCTTGACAAGTGAAAATGATGATGATGAAAAAAATGACTTGGAATTTTTTCTTCTCTCGCCTCTCCTATAGAGGGGAAACTTGCTCAGAAGAGTTGTTGTAGGGCTTCTTTGGGGTCCTGAAAAAAAATTTCCCCCTGAAAACTCCAAGGGGCAATGTATCTAGGAAGCTTGTTAAATCTTTTGGGGCCGAAAGCAAAGTGCCTTTCTATTGAAGGGGGTGAGGCAGGTGATGAGAAAATGGCTCAGGACCACAATGGTGTAACAAAACCATCCTTGGTAATGTAAGACCCCGACTCGAGTGAACCCGATTAGTACTAATTAAGTTGCGTGTTAGTGCTAAGCTTGATTAGTGATCTTGGCTAAGTTGGGTTTGGAATAGCTTTGATTCTAGTTTGGGCTACTTTGAATGCTTTGGTAACTAGTAGGGCCTTTTGGGGGTCCCTTTCCGTGACATTGCATATGTTTGAGGATTTATCGGAGATTTTTGCATTCATTGTTTTGATCTCGTTTTATTCGTATTGATAAGCTCTACAACTTTCATGTTGATCCCGTCTCCGTTTGAGATCCCGAAACCCGATTTCTTGGCCTTGAGGGCAAAACAGTCATTGCACACAAAATCTGTACCCAAAAACTCGATATTCCCGAAACCCGCGAAACATATATTTTTTGGAAATTAGATATTTCGACGAACATTTCTTCCTTCTTCGTCGAATTCATCCGAGGTCTCGAAGGAGATGATTTCAGCCCAATTAGTTTTCTAAATAGTGGAGCCCACTCCCCACTTGTTTATAAGGAAGTCCTTCCCTTCCATTGTTCTTTTTTCCAGCCCAAGAGAGAAAACCTAGGGTTTTATTGCCTTCTTCTTCTTGCTCTTGCTTGCAATCACCCAACTCACCACAATCTTACACAACTTGAGTAGTGGAGATCATCACCTTCTTCCTCATCACCATAGCTCTCTTTGGACACCATTGCTAGAGAAAACCATCCATTACAAGACTCTCCTTGAGCTCACCATTGCCATTAGAGGACCATGCAAGTAAGTATTCCCCCTCATCTTCTAGATTTGTTATCTCCTAGCCCTTGAGAAGCTTCACTATTATCTTTAGAAGGTTTCCTTGCTATTTCATTGTTTTGACTCTTTTAGGGTTTGGTTGTTTTGGGGATTTTTGTCATAGCTTGGATTCCTTGCTTGGGAGACTTGTTAGAGCTTGATTTCATTGATTTGAAGACATAAGGCGAGTGAATGATTGAGTATTTTAAGTTGTAAATGGTTGGTGAAGCATTTATGGATTTTCATGTTTCATTAATATGTTTATGGTTGAAATAAATGTTCTTGATGGAGTAACAAAGGATACAATTATGGTCATAAAGGCATGTTAGCTTATAGCATTTAATGTTTTCTTGTTTTGTCTTTAATATGCATATTGTGTGAAATGGTTTCCTCCTCTTTTTGCTTGTATGGAATGTGATATGGATGGAGGAGAATAGGATGGATGTAGTTGGAGATTTGAAGTCATTTGAATGGGGATTTATACTCCTCATTTGAGGTATGAAAGTGGTTAAGAAGGGGTTGTAAAAAGGAAGAGTCATTGTGGAGCAGAACTGGTCCGAATTCAGGTTCTGGACAGTTCGCTCGAGCGACCATGACACTTCGCTCAAGCGACCTGTCCAAAACAGAGTTCGGGCATTCCAGTAGCTTGGTCGCTCGAGCGCCCCCCCTTTTTCGCTCGAGCGGAAATCCCAGAGCTCATTCCAGATAGTCGTCCGGTCGAACGCATTCTAATAATCGCTCGACCCAATGAGTTCGCTCAAGCAACCTCCAATTCGCTCGAGCGAACCCACCCAGACGACCATCCCAGCGAGCGACTCGCTCGAGCGAACCATCCAGTCCGCTCGAGCGATGCGGTTCGTCTGGCAAAGGCTATGTTTGGGACAATGTTTAACTATTTCAATGTTGGGGTCTATTCTCTGGGAACCCCTCTATATCTAGGAGACTCATTAAGCATTGTATGAGGCCATTGGAGGAAGAAACAGTATCACAAAGTTTTCATTCGAAGTTTTGAAACTTCAAGGTGTATAAGGAGCCCGGAATGTCTTCTAACTCAAGGAGTACCAAGTCTTTATTATAATCGGCATACGAGGTCCCTATATACTAAATAGATCTTGAAACCAGTATTTTATCCAAAATTGTTATAGTTCATTGTTTCACCTCATTCCAAGATTTATCTTACATGATGTGTTTCCCGAAAGCATGATAGTTACCTTAGTAACAGTGATTTGTCCCGAAGTATATTACCCGACTTGGAACGAAAATGTGCCCTTGGGCACCCCCGTCTTGCTCGTTTATATACTGTACTTGATTTACTTGCATAAGTCTCGATTTGATATTTAACCTATGTGTCGGCATCACTAAGCTTGGATACCTTGTCGGTTTGATCCACCGACTGGGAGATCCCTCTCCTGTCCCGCCAGCTGCAGTTTGGATCCCGATACCCGGTCTATTACCGTGTCCCGTCCCGATACCCGGTTCGCTACCGTGGTCCCGTCCCGTATATTTATATTGTATATATGATTTATGTTGATTCTCCTCACCTTGTGTGACTGAGATTAGCGTCCCGTTATACTGTTGTCACTTTAGTGACAGTGGACTTAGCTTTATGTGATTGCCATCTTGTGAGTTCCCGATCCCTTGGTTACCTCATATGTTTTATCTTGTTACTTGTTTTCTAGCAACGATTTATCTATTTTATGAGAGTTCTTGCTTAAACAGATTTCTATGCTTTTCAAGATATTTCCTTTATTATTATATGTTGTTGTATTTTTTCACTCTCTTGCCAGACCGTCGTGTCTGATCCCTTGCTTTGGTACTCAGGTCCCGTTGCCGGTTTCCTTGAGGAGGAGCCGGAGGAGGCGGTAGGTGAGCCGCAGCCTCTAGTCGAGTGGCGTGCCGACGATGTCATGTAGACATCGGGTTGCGAAGAGAGGCGTAACATTTTGAGGAGGACTAATTAACCATTCTGTTGGGTTATTATTTTGTTGTATTGGCCTTTGTTGGCCTCTAATTTTGGGAATTGTAATTAAATGTCACTTGTATAAACTTTAACTACTTTTGGGAAACATGCTATAAATCATTGCTCATTCTGATACAGTTTTTTATACTTGATGTTAATGCTTTCATGACTAGAGATAGTCTGACTAATTGATTTGCTACATGCTTCCGCACTTAAAAGAAATATTCATTGATGGTTGTGATATCCTCACCGCGGACACCTGTGGGAAATTAAATAAATGTATGTTTTAAATAAACTGTTGATGTTCACTTAGTCCCGACTCCGGATCGGTTCCTTCGTGGGGGATTCCCGGTCCGGGGTCGTGACAGGTAATAAATGATTATCCAACTTCTCACCTGTAGGGTGTTAAATCCTCAGGAGGCCCCAGGAATTGAAGGAGCTCCTGTGGTGATCAAATTTTGGTGTGGACGTTGGTTGTATATCTATGTTGTTAATATGAGATTTCATGTTATATGTTTAGATTTTGTGTGTTCAAGTAGTATTTTTCTTATTTAGAATATATCTAGAAGTGGCTAAAATTAAGGTGGTGAATTTTTTTTTTTTTAAAGAAACGAAGGTGAAGGCGGGTAAAAAAAAAAACACTATTTTAATAGAAAATGAATTAGGCAGGGATGGCAAATGAAATATATAGTAGAGGCGTTTGGCGGGGTGTTTCACCCCTAAATAGTATAAAGTAGAGGCAATGCCTTTTTTCCCCAAAGCCCACCATTAGCCCACCATTGGATGCATGCAAAAAGTAGTGGGGAAGAAATAGAGGCGGTTGAACTGTGAATCTGGCATAACACCATCTAGTCTGATTTTTTGATTTTTTTTTATATGTTAGTGTGTAAATCAAGATTCAAACCATTGGAAATATTCACGAGATCAAACACAGTCGTGACACTAAATTTCAGCTGTAAGAAAAACGTGACCCATTTGATGTAATTTCTTGGAATTTGTGGGTTTCAAACACTAGATCCAAACCATTAGGTCTCTTTAGAAGGCTGAAAATGGCTATGTGATCAATTTTTAAAGCTTTATAGCTTGTGGATCTTGAGATATTTGCACAACAATATCAGCTATTGATGTATCATGTTCAATTTTGGGTTTGTCCTATATTTCTAAGATGGTAAATTACAATCCAAACCATTACAATTGCTCTTAAGATCAAGCCAAGTTATGGGTTCAAGTTTCAGTTGTTAGATCATCACCAATCTCGATATATGAGCAAAAATGTTAGCCATTTGATAGTATTTTCTTGATTATGTGGGTTCGAAATATAAGATTCAAACCTTTAGATCTCTTCGGAAGGCGAAACACAGTCATGGTGTCAATTTTCAAAACTTAATACCTTATGGATCTTGAGAAATTTATAAAAAGCTTTTTAACCATAGATATAAAAAAAAGTTTATTTAACATAGATCATTGCATTTTCAAACACTCCTTGTTCTAGCCTCTATTTTATGACCCTTTTTTGAATGACTCTATTTTGATGGGTCTATCAAAAAATGAATGGAGATACCAAACAAGCCCTTAATCACAAAACTCTAAAATGTAAATCCTTATTCTCAAAATCTTTAACAGCCTTAGAGATTTAGAGAAATAGAGGCAAAAAGTAGTGATGTCAAACAGGGCACAGATTAATACTAGGTAAAAATACTAGGAAAGTAGGGAAGTCAGGGTCCAATCTACCAGAAAAAAAATTCACCCGTCACCATTTTCTCTGTGGTTGTGCTGAAGTGGATGTTGGTATAACAGAGACAATTAAAGTGCATTTGGTAGCAGCAGGTGAGGAATATGTAAATATGAGGATTTTGAATTTTGGGCTGCTCTTGGAACCAAGTTGGTGCATATCAATGCATATAGATGAGAAAAATTGGTTTCGGTGTACAAATTTGTAGATGAGATTTTCAAATCTGATGGGGGTAATGTTGGATTTGAAAATACTCAAAAATTCTTACGGTTCTAAATGGTTATAAAACTTAATATGACGTGTTCTATAAGTCCTGAGATTTTTGGCATATTGGTTAGGTATATAACATTTGTTATCAGAGCCAACCTCCACGTCTCGGATTCGAGTAATGCAAAGGGCTACCTAGAGTAGAGTGAGACCCATTTAAAAAAATAAAGGAAATGGCTACCTACCGCCAGAGCCGCCAGAGTGAAAGCCGCTGTGGAGAGGGCTACGCTAAATTCTTAGGAATCCAAATCCAAATCCACGAGAACAAATTGCACATCCTACTTTATGAGCCGACACATCCTACTTTAGTAATGATCCTAATATGGCGCCATATATCTATATTTTAAAGGTTGAATTTTTAGAGTTAGTCGGGTACGATGTGTCCATGGATCTACTCTATTTTTGTTTTTGGAAAGGATATATCTATATTCACTAGAAGAAAAAAAAAATTGTTCGAGAGAGTGCTAACATATACAAACCAAAAGATTCTTAAGTTTAAACAAGAACAATAATTAAATAAACGTCCTAATGGTAAACAGTGATGCTTCCCAAATGGTGCACATGCATGAAGTTTGGTAAAATCTGAGAAAAATTAGGGAACAGGAGTTTTAGTTTGTCTGCGATTCTAAGACTTCAGAACCTGCTTCCCTATTTTCATTGGATTCTATGCAGAATACGACTTTTGAGTCATAAGAGACCCTCCACCACTATTAACGGGACTCCTTCGATAAGAGACCCTCCACCACTATTAAAGCTTTGAGTTCAGCTACTAGGGCTGAACTTTAATTAGTTTGAGTGCAGGAAGCAAGCAATATTTTTCCTAAATGTGTTCTAACAAGTGCCTCCATGGAAAGGAAAAGAGAAAAAGAAAAAACGAAGTGCCTTTGATATCAGTTTATCAATTGAAAGATCGAAGGAACAATTGACCCGCTCTAGCATTAGTAACTGGGGATTAGGCCAGTGTCTGAGGACGCCGTGCAGTGGAAAAAATCAGGAAAATTGCATTTCCTTGCATGTTTTGGATCGACGCATTGGGTGCATATGTAAGCATCTATTGTATTAATGCAGAAGATAATGGAATATACCTTCAGCCATGATGATTAGATTTGACGATCTCTTGCACTCTTGAAGATTGAAGACTTGAACCTTGAAAGCAATCTTCTAATCTACGCAAATCTTTAAGTATGTAGTGATGGAGTCATAGGCACCGGAGTTTTTCTCTTACTAGATTAGGGACCCTCTTCAATACCCTTTGTATCACCTTCTTCCTATCAAAGAAGAATATTTCCGTAATGGAGACTAGCACAAGAACCCGTGCTGAACACGAGTAACTCCATATAATGCAAACCAAATATTCATTTACCGTACCTAGTTTCGCAATTGATAACAGGTAGATTAGAAATCAAATAAGAGGACTGATGTTTGAAAATGTAAAAATAGGAAGAAATGGGAACAAGAGTTATTAGCAGAAAGCCCCTTTTGCAATGAAAAATTGGTACTTTACAAGAGACCCGTGAAAGGTTAAATGCCTTCTAGTACACACCATTTTTTTTTAGGAAGGGTCATAAAAAACAAACAGAGATGATAAACATTGGAATGTACAAGCATTCACCGATGGATGGCAGATGAGTTTGTTTACAATTCCTGAAGCGAAGCATGGATAGAAACTCAATATGAGGCGCACAGATGAATTTTATCATACGTAAAAGCTACCATCCCTTCCATTCCATTCCTGCCTCAATCGTATGGTCCGTTCCTCAACAGGGTTGTCATGCTCGATTCATCGTCAAAGTTGCAAGCCTAATCCAGAGCTCTCCAATTTGATTCCAAATAAAATGTGATTGTTAGTTGATTGATAGTGTCAGTTATTACAAGTAAATAAAAAAAATTATCATTTAGACCCTATACAATGTCACCATGCTTGTTAGATATCTTCAGGGTAGCCACACTTGGACAAGTATATCTAGAAACTATCTATAAGCCATCTCTTAAAATGACCAAACTTCTAACACCATAGTATAATTAAAATCCAGTCCAGAGCGCTTGTGTCTTGAAAATATAAAATGACCATTCGTTTTGCTAAAAGGAGATTTTATTTCAAGAGCAAATTGAAATACAAAGGTGATATGGTAAATAGGAATGCAATAAATTACGATTAGCTAGCATTTGAGTTGAAGTGCAAAAGAGATAGTATATATAAATGAAATAGATATTGCCTAGGAGCTGAACAAAGTTTTGTTTAAGACACAGTAGGGAAGATTCATTGAGGCCGTCAATATTAAATATTTTTTGAAGTAGGACTAACTCTTTAATGCATGCCTTGCTTAATCTTATAGTTCTTGAAATTCATGTATTATTGTTTTACCTCAAGACATACCTCTTGTATGCTAAAATATGTTGCCTCAGTTAATTGTTCAGATTGCGAGTAGATGGATTATGAAATCACCCAAGATATAGAATCTGAAATGACATAAAGCTCAATAAGGTCAGCAATTAGAGTTTCATATCTTAGATTGACGACTTATTGAATAAGAAATTACCTTATCATTATAGGTGGCAATGGATAAGGGGATCTTCATTCCGGAAAATTATCCTTTGATATAGTAGATTCTTGGGTGCGTAATTTTATTCCACGCAACGCGCACCATAGGTGGTATATGCTTAGATAACATACATCTTACCAAGCCAAGAGCAAAGTGAAGATGACTGTGGCATAGTTTGCATAGATGTGGTGAATTTTTATAACTAATAGTCATTAAAAGAATATACAATAAGATGATATATTATAAAATGTACTCTCATAAAATAAAACATCCACATGGTGAATTTAAACATTCATAGGTATCACAGGAATGTAGATAGATGTAAGTCTGGAATTAGAGAAGTCTTGACTAATTTAGTTAACTAAATACTGGGACGCTTTAGGGGAACTAATTATCAGAAATTCTAGAAGAGTCCAAGTTTGATATCAACGATAGTAATCGTTTGGACTCAAATTCAAAATTGATGTCGCTTATTCTAGTGATCAGATAAGGCTGATTGACATCCTTTATCTGACAAGCCTTGATGTGAAAAATGTATGACTTCCAAAATGCCCGTTGAACCTTTTGTTCGATCACCTCATTTCCAATTTCCTGTTTAGCACAGATTATAATTAAGAAATCTCAGCTATTTGTATTTGTATCATAATTGAATGTTGAAGATAGAAGTATATATACTTACACTTGTTATGAGTAGAGATAAATCTTCAGCACTCGTGTCAAGTATTTTCTCTACATCTCTATCAAAGATGACAACATTTAAGGTACCTGTGTGATCTATCACTATGAGGCGCATGATGTACCTATAGCAGCATAATTAGAAGTAATCGTATAACATATTGATATAAGTAGCACAGAAATAGATAAGTGTTAGGGATTGAGATAGAAGATGTTTCAATTACCTTGGATGAGTTCTTGGGTTCGAGAGACCGCATAATTGGCAATAGTTTTCTGAATTTAGAATTCTTACCTTTTTACCACATCTATTACATGCACTGTACTAGATTTTTTGATCAGTTTCCATTCTAAATATGGTTGCCTTTATGGCAATTACAAGATCCTGTAAAAAAAATTAATTAATTAAATACAACATAAGCATAATATTAAAAAAATATGTTTAGCAGGAATGGTGGTCTAATGTACCCTTGTTCCTGAATCATTTTTCATGTCCAAGCACTCCACTACAGTCATCCTCCTTGCATCTGTGGGAGTTGTTTGGCCTTTCACTTGTAAAATGAGATTCATGCATTTTGACTCATTTTCAACATACCTGGCGGTCTCGGATCATGCAGTGAGCTCGGTCCTCCTCCGAGAAGAGGATAGGGTCCAAAAACCCATCTATTATACGAGCAAGACCTTGATTGATGCCGAGACCAGGTACTTGCCTCTAGAGAAGCTCTCGCTGGCACTCGTTAGTGCCTCGTGGAAGCTCTCTCATTACTTTCAAACACATACCATAGTGGTTGTTACGGAACATCCACTTAAATCTGTTTTCAGAAAAGCTGACTTTTCAGGAAGAATTTCAAGATGGGCTGTCGAACTAGGGCAGTATGAAATTCAGTATCAGCCCAGGACAGCGATCAAGGCTCAGGTTCTGGCAGATTTCCTTGCCGAGTTCGACTCAAGTTCGGCACCAAGCCAGCTCGGCACCGAACTAGGGGGCAGGGAGCATGAGGCGCCCACGGGCTCTGCACAGTCACAATGCCAAGCCCTCACCCCAGTTTGGAAAGTCTTCGTTAATGGATCTTCCACCTCGAGGAGAGCCGGAGCAGGAGTTGTTCTCCAATCGCCAGAGGGACTGGTCATCGAGCAGGCTCTGACCCTGGATTTCAAGGCGTCAAACAATGAAGCCGAGTACGAAGCCCTTTTAGCCGGACTAAACAGCGCCAAAATCCTCGGAACTCAACAGCTGGTGGTCTTCAGTGATTCACAGTTGGTGGCAAACCAGCTGACTGGGGACTATCAAGCTCGCGACGACCGGATGGCTGCGTATTTAGCTCTGGCAAAAAAGTTGCTCTCTCAATTCAAAGCGGCCGAAATCAAACCGATAGGTAGAGAAGCAAACTCCCATGCAGATGCTCTTACAAATTTGGCCAGCGCTGTCGAAGCAGGAAGAAAAAGAACCATCGAAATGGAGTCCTTGGCCGCACCCAGCATCGAGCTCCATCCACCTCGGGAAGTGTCGTGTATTGACCTCGGTCCGAGTTGGATGGACCCCATCATCGCCTACCTCAAGGACGACAAGCTACCCGAAGACAGCAGCGAAGCCCATCGAATCAGACTGAAAGCAGCACGGTTCTGGCTGTCTCCCGAAGTCAAGCTCTACAGGAAGTCGTTCTCGGGCCCGTACCTCCAGTGTGTGCACCCAAGCAAAGTTGAAGATCTTCTCTTTGAAATGCATGAAGGGATCTGCGGAAGCTATATTGGAGGAAGGTCACTAGCTTACCGGGCTATCAGTCAGGGTTACTGGTGGCCATATATGCAGAAGGATGCGCAGGTGTACGCGAAGAAATGCGAGAAGTGCCAGAAATTCTCCCACTCTCTCCATCAACCGGCGCAGGACCTCAGCCCGCTTTCCAGTCCATGGCCATTCGCCCAGTGGGGGCTCGACATAGTGGGACCGCTCCACCGAACTCCCGAAAATAAAAGATGGCTGATAGTGGCCACGGATTACTTCACCAAATGGATCGAAGCGGAGCCACTGTCCTCCATCACGGAGCAGGATTCTAAAAATTTCGTCTGGAAAAACATCGTCACCAGGTTCGGCATCCCCAGAATTTTGATCTCGGACAACGGGACCCGGTTCGATTCCAACCTCTTCAGAAGCTTCTGCCAGGAGCACGGCATCCGCAATCGCTACTCCACCCCGGCCTACCCACAGAGTAATGGTCAGGCGGAAATTTCCAATAAGGTAGTGCTCGACGGGCTGAAGAAACGGCTTGACAGAGCGAAATGAAGATGGGTAGAAGAACTCCCGAGTGTCCTATGGGCCTACCGAACGATCCCAAGGCGGTCCACTTCGGCGACACCTTTTTCCCTAGCCTACGGAATGGAGGCCGTCATTCCCTTAGAAATTGGCCTCCCTACTCTAAGGACCGAACTCTTCGACCAGGGCCGAAATGAGACCCATCTAGCTGTGGAACTGGACCTGGCCGATGAGCGAAGAGAAGCGGCAGCAGTTCGGCTTACAGCCTATCAGCGGCAACTGGCCAGAGGCTACAACCAGAAGGTTAGGGAGAGGAAATTCTCAGTGGGAGAGCTGGTCCTTAAGAAGACACTCCTGGGGGACAAGGACCCGAATCAGGGCAAGCTGGGGCCGAATTGGCGCGGACCGTTCAAAGTGACTTCTACTGCTGGGCAGTCAGCTTATCGACTGGAAGACATGGCAGGAAAACAGCTACCGAAACCATGGAACGCGTCTCACCTCAAGAAGTTCTATTTCTGAAATACTTGTACATTTGTATTTAGAAGAATTCAATGAAAGGAGTTCACATTCAAAGGAACGGGGCATCCTGTGTCAGTACTTCGGCCACGGCCAATGATGAGATCGTCTCGGGTCGGCTACGTGCCACCCAGGCGTGAAGCCTTCGAGCCAATGATGAGATCGTCTCGGGTCGGCTACGTGCCACCCAGGCGTGAAGCCTTCGGGTCAACGATGAGATCGTCTCGGGTCGGCTACGTGCCACCCAGGCGTGAAGCCTTCGGGCCAACGATGAGATCGTCTCGGGTCGGCTACGTGCCACCCAGGCGTGAAGCCTTCGGGCCAACGATGAGATCGTCTCGGGTCGGCTACGTGTCACCCAGGCGTGAAGCCTTCGGGCCAACGATGAGATCGTCTCGGGTCGGCTACGTGCCACCCAGGCGTGAAGCCTTCGGGCCAATGATGAGATCGTCTCGGGTCGGCTACGTGCCACCCAGGCGTGAAGCCTTCGGGCCAACGATGAGATCGTCTCGGGTCGGCTACGTGCCACCCGGGCGTGAAGCCTTCGGGCCAACGATGAGATCGTCTCGGGTCGGCTACGTGCCACCCGGGCGTGAAGCCTTCGGGCCAACGATGAGATCGTCTCGGGTCGGCTATGTGCCACCCAGGCGTGAAGCCTTCGGGCCAATGATGAGATCGCCTCGGGTCGGCTATGGGCCACCCGGGCGCGAACCCTTACGGTCAACGCACAAGGACGTCTCGGGCCTGTCTAACCCCTGTGCGGAAAGCCCTTATGGTCATTGCCGAGACCGCCCTTATTCACCGATCCAAAAGAGATTCCACTCCGGCCAAGTTTCGCCCTATTCTACTGAAGTGAATAACATCCGTTGGGTTGACAAGGGCCCCTTAGGCCCATGCGTCGCTCCAGACTAAGTCCTAAACTGGCCGGTCTACTCTTACCGAACTCATACACTTGGTGAAATCGTAAGAAAAAAGAGAACAAGTTGTAAACAAGCAAGCAGGCAGGAACAATGGAAGCTAGTTGAGGCAAACCGGGATGTTCTATTGATAAACGCAAGAGCATTACATCGGGATCGTCATTACAGGCTCCACAAAAACAAAATTACATTTCTCAAATGAGAAAATAAGACAAGAAGACTCAAGATGACAGCCCGGCCTCGGTGTCTTTAACAACTTCCACGACATCGCCCGCAGGAGCGGCTTCGGGAGAGTCCAACGTCGGCTCTTCCGGGGCTTCGGGTGGAGGAGGCGCAGGAGTCTCAGCGGGAGACTCAGGAGGAGGAGCAGGAGCCTCGGCAGAGGGCTGGGTCGCGGCTACGGCCTGTCTGAACTCAGGGGGGTTCAGAAACAATGGATGATCTTCTTGGGCCCCCATCTCCTTGAGCCCAGCGCGATAGCCGAGCCGGAATAGCTTGGAGCTCAGTTGCTTAACTTGGTCGGTATAGCTCCGACCTGCATCTGCAACCCTATCTAAAAAGGCAGCATTGATCTCGGCTTGGAATGACGCTTGAAGCTCTTCCCTCGCCCGCCTCTCTCCTTCAAAGTCGGCTGCTAGCCCCGCTGCTCTTTTATCTTCGGTGAGGAGCTTGCCTTGCAATTTGTAGTTCTCCGATTTGACTGTGCAAAGCGCACTCACCATCAGTTCGGCCTGAGCGTCGAGCTCGGCCTATTTGGCCACCACCTCCTTCAGCTCTTCACTTCTAGTCCTGAGGTCGGCCTCGGCTTTCTCCTTTGCCTCCACCAAACGGCCGTGCCGAGCATCTTCCTCAACGACTCGGTTCAGTACCACGTGAAGTCTCTGAACGGCCTGCAAAAAGACAGTCGTGTGAATTAGTATTACGCGGAAAAGCCAGCGTTACAGTTAGGAGAAACTCAACACTTACCGAGATGGAGTGCTGTATTGTCTTCACGAGCAGCTGTGGACTGTCAGTTGCGCGGTGCGCCTCCATGTCTTTCGGAAGCGCACAGGCCCGGGTGAGGGCCGCGACCACGGCTGAGTTGCCGATCAGCCGGTCTTCAACGTTCAGTGGCCTTCCCGGCCTCAGCTCAAGCTCCGGCCTGAAGGCCTCCGGATCGGCCGGAGTAGTCACAAGGGGCGAGCGACGCTGCTCCACCAAGGGCTGTTCCTGAGTCGGTTCCTCCGCGGCCCTCTGCCTCGCGGCCCCGGTGGACCTCGGCCTGTCCTCGTGGACAGGGTCCTTCCCCCTCGCCCTCTTCCTGGGCCTCTCCCGCTCCGCGTTTGCAGTGGGCTGGACCTCGGGCCGAGAAGGGACGGCAGAAACGGGGAGTGGAATAGCATCGGGGGCTGCCAGCTGCCCGCCGAACACTGCGTCCTCCAGGTTCAACAGCTGGAAGGCAGGCCTGCACCTCTCCATTTCTTCGGCGTTGGAAGAGTAGTTTTCGATCTCCCTGATGGGATCGCTTTCGGTTGCGACGGCCGAGGTGGAAGCCTCAGCGCCCGAGGCGACCCTGCTCGCATTTTCAGCTAGGGCAAGGACAGTCTCTCCGGGGTGGCCCGATTTCCGCGTGTAGGATGCGTACTTCGGCTCGTACCCTAACAGGGAGAAGGCAGCTCTGTTGTAGTGGCCTCGGTACTGGTAGATCTTATCCAGCCAGGCCTTGTTCCTCCGCCGGCGGTCTAGGTGGGCGTCCCGCTTTCTCTGATGAAGGCCTGCAGAAGGAAAGAAAAGAGTCAGGATACGAGCTGACAGAAATGCAAGTCAAAAATCCGAAACCCGGTGGAAAGGATAGGGTGTTACTCGGTGGTGTGCCGAAGAATCTAGGGATTTGGACTCTCCTTGCGGTCTCGGATTCGGTCTCCCCGAACTCCCAATTGCCAGAGACGAACAGTCGGTCATCTCCGGCGTATTTATTCGAGTCCTCCAGGGCCGTGATGAGGGGCAAACACCTGGCTTTGACTCAGAGATAATATGTGTTGCCGTCTCGGGTTTTGCAGAGGTCATAGACGTCCTCAATATCATGGACGCCGAGGTCGATTCCTAGGACCCTATTCAATTCGGCGACGCCCATGATGATTTTGAAGCCATTGGGCATCAGCTGACATGGACACAGGTTCCAGGTTCGGAGGCAGGACCTCAGAAGAGGATGAAGGGGGAATCTGACCCCACCTTCAATAATGGCAACGAGGGGGAATGGCATCCAGCCCTGGCTAAAAACGTAGCCGGATGACCTGTCGGAGGCTTTCACCCGGACGTCCTCTGGGATCTGGAAAGTCCTCTTGAGCTCTGCCAGGGCCGAATGAGAGTCGATCCAATGACTGAAAGCCCCCATTCCTAAGTCTAAGAAACCCTAACAAAGCTTCAAAGAAGGGACAGACAGAACGGAAGAGGTGGGGGACAGAGGAAACCCTAGGAGGAACTAGGTCAGAAAAGTAAGCTAAAGAGAAGAGAATAGGAGAGAGACTCACTGGTTCGACGGAGGCAGGGTCGGACTCTGATGAATGGATTGCGGTCGGTAAAGGTCACTGGAAGTTCAATACCCGGAGCTCTCTGCTAGTTATCCGTCAAAAGGCTGAAGTAAAGAACGGAGAAGAAGGGGACGCACTGTATATAAAGGATGAAGAAAGTAGGATGAGCGCCATCCTGATTTTCAAAAAAGGGGACGCGTGCGAAGCGTCGCCCCGTTCACTCCCACACCGCCTCAGAATGACCTGCTGGCCCATCCGATGACGACACGTGGCGCCGATGGTCCGTCTCCCCATGCTAATCATGGTCTCCGCATTCATGAATCCCTTTATTGCCTCGAGCAGGCGAATCGATGGCGGCACACTCAACCGAACCGTCAGAACCCTTAATTGGGAAGACGATTTCGGAGCGCCAACTCAGCTCTCAACCTCTGACAGGAGAAGCCCTAGAGGTCAAGAGCTGGGGGGCTATTGTGTGGGGACCATCGCATGAACCTTACCCTATTTCGGTTTCGGCAAGCCAGCCTTGGTCTCGGCCTCGGACGCGAGCCTGGCGCTACTTTGGTTTCGGCACCAGCTGCTGGTGTCGGTGAAGCGGTAACCAGTTCGGCCATGCTATCATATTCGGTCTCGGCTACACAGAGTCCTGCAATCACATCCGCTGGCCACAACCCTATCAGGACAGGGCCCAAGAAAGGGACTTGATAGGACCTCAGCCGCCAACAGATCAGGGCAAGATCAGGCCCAATGTGACTGGCATTAAATGCAGCGTGGGCTGATCGGACCCTCATTAAATGCAATGAGGGTTGTGATGGACCCTCATTAATGACTATGTGGGCTGATGAGACCCTAGCCGCATCATGAGGCCCACTGGCACAGGCGCCAAAACCATTCCCCATATAAGGCAGGGAACAGCCAAGAGTAAGGTATGCACTCTCCCACATGCAACCCAGACCTCTCTTTCTTCTCCGATCACTGCTAACTTAAGCATCGGAGAGCCCTGTGCTACCCCAGCCAGGGTCCTTTGACGGTTCTCTTCTCCCCTTTCAGGTTCACCAGACACGCAGCTTCTTCTCTGGTACTTCGAGTAAGTCCTTGAAGGCATCTTAATCTTGTGAGTATATTTTTCTGCACTTACAGGTATCCCTTACCATACGAAAAATTCTTGCATATGGATTGAACTGATCAAGCATTGCTTGCAAATCTTTTAATAGTAATTCATCAATACCTCTATCAGCATGTCTAGAATTTAGAACCGGAAGTCTATTTTCTATCTCATGCTTCGTGTCATAGATATATAATTGAATGAATTGTGGATGTTGACCCATTTCTGGTAGAAGCGATCCAATTAAATGATGATTTTGTCCATGTATTCGAAATGTATATGGGCCTCCTCCATTCCGTAATAGTGCATAGTCCACATTGGCTCCCATTGATGTGAAGGACAGCATTGAATTATATGCCCTTATTGATTTTTTAAAATGAATTGCACGATCATCATTATTTCCATCAAGCAATTCCTTTAAAGGAGGTGGTGGTTCACACAACAATGGCAATGATACCAATCCATCCCTACAACATTGGTTGAAGTTGTAGCGTCCATTAATTTTTCTTTTGTTTGATTTCTCTTCCCGCCACATAATTGCACCACATTTTTGGCATTCATGATTTGGAGGACCAAAGTCGTGTCGCCTATCCAATTGTCCTATTGATGGTCATAATAAAATGTTAGCCTAGATTGAAAATTTATTATACGAGAGTTAAGTAAAAAAAATTATAATGATGAAACTAACTTGTGCGGAGAGATCTATGTTGCATATTTGAAGGATCTCTTAAATTGTTATCTACAACGGATCCCTCCTCGATATGCACATTTAACATAATGTTCTCTACCATTGTTTCACTATTAGCTGTTGTGATAGCACTGTTGTCTCTTGTATCATTGATGGTCCTAGTAAAGCTGGTTTCTGGAATTCCAACATTGATTTGGACATCTACAAGATTCTCCATAGCGAGATCAATTGTAGTTGCAGTACATTGATCTATAAAGTCAATAATTTGTTAGCATATTTTATGTTGGAATATATATATATATATATATATATATTTTGTGTGTGTGTACGTATATATGTTGTTAGTAAGAACATGCTTACTTCTTTGATTTTGAATGCTAGATATTGGCCAACTTTCGAATGGTCTCTTTGCATTATTCCTTATTTATGACCCTATTAAAATTGAGGTACACAAAAAATATTTATTTTAGATGTATTTATTATTGCTTTAAACAAAATTAGTTACAATGACCTTATGTTTACAACATACTCTAACATGTGCATGAGATTAGATAGTTAATATAGTTTAAAATGCCCTAATGCAAACTATTAACTAAGCAAATAACAGGTGTCACTGTTGTAGTTAGTAACTATCATTGGCATTATAATTTTGTTTTTCACTATCGTCACTATATAAGCAAAATAAGGAAATATTGTTCTTGATTGGTCTCATCATGTAGAGTTGGAACCATGGAGCTATAGGAAATATCTGAATCAAGAATGTCATTTCAAAACAAATCTTACTCAACATTTTTTTTCCAACATAAGAAATCAAATCTAATTTATGGATTTATAACCGACATCTTCGTCATAAACATTACAATCCATTCATTTCTTCAACAAATGAACAAAAATTAACTATGGTCTAACAAGATAAGTCATAATATTGTTTGTGAAATAAAAGGAGAGGCTGAAAGAGTACAAAATGTTACTGTAAAGCAAGTGTCTTTTACTGGAACCATGAAAGGGGTCAGGGTAAAGACTTGGCAATTGGCTAATTGATCTCTCTCTGTCTACTCACACTCACACACATTATAGGGATAATAAATATTTTAAAATGGAATCAACGATCAGATGTGTTATCAATACACGGTACTCACAAAGAGCTAAAAGATAACATCATATTGTTTCATTTAATTCTTACATTACCATATAACATTATATTGTTTTATTTTGATTCTTACATTACCACTTACAGAATCGACTTGTAAAGTAGTACATTACTCTCCAACATTTCCCAAAACACCAATCTCGAACTGCATCCATGGTTACGAATAATTTTCGCCTCCAGTCTTTATTAAAAAAGAGAAAAGCAATAACACCCCAAAACCCCATACAAAATGAGATAGCCAGACATGAGTAAAAAAACAAATCATTATCAAGGATTCCATCTTCTTCTTCTCCTCCTCTCTTTTCATCATTAGGATTCAAGGGAATATCTGATGAGCAATTTATTGTCAATGGTTTGCCACAGAGACCTAGATTGCCCTCAAAGCTACTGCCACTGAATGTGAGAAATTTTCCTTGGTATGGAATCTCACCTGATAGGTTATTAAAGGCAACAGATAAAGTAGTTAAGAAATTGAGTTTGGTAATTTCTTAGGGGATTCTTCCTATGAGATTGTTATGGGGAAGATCCAAACTCTCCAAATTCTTCATAGTTTGAAATGAAGTTGGAATGGGACCTTCAAGAAGGTTGTGGGACAAGTTCAATGCTCGCACCCTTGTCATATTTCCCAATTCGAATGGAATAGTTCCCGTCAATTTGTTCAATGACAAATCAATCGAAGTCATCCAATAGAGAGGCACACCGGTATAGTTGTTTAATATACCTTTGGTGATAATATCAATTGGGATGTGTGTGTTCCAATAGTCAACATCAAAGTCATGATCACCAGGCCCAGGTTCTGTCTCCCAAGAAGGAACAGTAGCAAGGCAAGAAGGAATGGTTCCTCCAAGATTAGTATTAGAGAGATCCAAGCACTGCAGTGACTTCATTTGACAAATTTGCCATGGGATGGAGGCCTCAAAATGATTTCCCCCTAAGAAGAGCACATGTAATTTAGTATGTACAGGCAACCAGCTAGAAATATTCCCTGACAAGTGATTGTTCCTGATGTCTAGGATCTGCAACTCTGGAGCTCTTGAGATGTTAGGAGGGATGATGAACTCATCGCCATATAGTTTTAAGGTTACCAGTATGGTTGAATCTCCTAGAATCATCTCACCTTGAAGTTTGTTGTTGGACAAGGCCAAGTGTTTCAAGGAGGTCATGTTTCTCATTAGGCTTGGTGGAATTTCTCCTGAGAAGAAGTTGTGGACATGTGACAGTAACTTAGAAGGCATAACCTCCCCACAATAAGGTCTTATAGGTGAACAGCTTAAGATACACAAGGTGGGCCCAAATTTTCCATCCTATGCAAAGAAATAAGAAAATAATCCACACCAAAGTCATGCATGAGGGTGGTAAGACTATTAGGCCAAGCTCTTGACAGCTGATACTGTTAACTTTGACGAATGCAAGGCATCCACAGACTAACCATCAAGACTAACCACTAAGCTGTTCTACACCTTATTCAATAACCTCAACCTCTTTGTGGACATGTGACAGTAACTTAACAGAGGGAAGAAGTCGCTGAAGTGTACAGGAACTGGCCCACCAAATGCAAGTCATCTCTGCCACCGGGTCTCCCAAACGGTATGAAATATGAATCTCTCTCTGTCCCTCCCTCTCTCTCTCTACATATGCACACACATACATACATACATTTAGATAGATCTGTTTGTTTGCATAGAATTGAGTCAATCATGTTTCAATTTGTCTTAAAGTTTCTTGTTTGAATTTACCCCAAATTATGTGTTGGTGATTTTAGAAAGGTTCTTAAAGAGATTCGGATCAGTGTTTGGTTTTCTCAATCCTTGTCAAAAACTCCATGTCCTTGACTTTGGTGTTCCAAACAGCTCTGTGGTTCTTTTAATTGTAACCTATATGTTGGTATTAGGGGATATGATTTTCATCCTTGTGGCTGTGTTCTGTTTATGGCTCATATCATATGACACTGATATGATTTTGTATTATGTTGTGTTTGGATTTTTATTAGTGCTCTGATTGGATGCATTTGTAAGAAGATGGAACCCTCCAAACCTACAGTTTTCCTACAATTAACAGGAATTGGATCTAAAACCTCCTAGCTTAACATATGTAAATTTGACATTTATTAACATGTTTCATATATCAGTAGAAAACTTCAAACAAATTTATCCTATTCAATGGGATAAGCAAGACAAGCCTTTATCCATACACACAAACATGCACAAACATGTACCCAGGTAAATGACAATGCAATCAACTTAGAAATTGGGATTGAACACTGTTTCTCATATACAATAAAGGCCATGAAAGCAGAAAACATATTGTCATATTGGTGAGTGAGGAAACATCTCATCATATAACCATACTATTGGGATAGTTGCCTTTCCCTAATCTATGTATGCTATGAATGACAAGAAAATGAGACTGTTTGAAGAGAAAATAGTGATGGATTTAAGGGTGTAAAATAGTGATGGGTTTTACAATATTTCTTACAAGCTTTATAACAATCGTTTGATATGCATAGGATGAAACGTTACAGTATCAATTATAGATGTCAATGATTATATAACAAGAAGATGAAATGCATCAATGATTACATAACAAGAAGATGAAATGCATTCGTACCGGAATTGTGATTTACAGGTTATTTGCAAAGACAGAAAGAGTTGTTGAGGTAATAGACCAATGAGATCCAAACCTGAAATCAATGAGTACAAACCGATACCCATATGAAAAATCCATATATGAAATTTGTACATTAATCCCTAACCCAATGCTCCAAAAATGCATCATAGACACTGAGGAATATAAAAATCATAGTACATCAGATAAAATAAAATGAAGGCATGCAAGAATGATAACAAACATGGTGGTCCACTTCAAATTTTGTTCCCACCCAATTGCAATTAGAGTCAATGCATTTCTAATAACAGACCCTTGCCAACAATGCATGAAGAGACTCTTGGCCCATAATAAGCCAAGAAGAAACTCTCTTAGTTGCCTTATGTGAATCCCAGGCTGCAGAAACTCCATTGGGCACAAATGTCACACTTGAAACAAAGGAGGGTCAGCACCATAAGAGCACCTTAAGCAGCATGCCCTCCCTGGAATCAAGAACTTCTTATTGAATATAATGGTTCTAAAATTCACGGTCTCAGAAATTTTCCAATAAGACTCTCAGTCTCATATCTGATGAATGTGATTCAATATTTTGTATACAAAGAATCTTGTATGAGTTTAAATGAAAGTGAAATAAAGTCCCTCCCATGTGTTCGTGAGAGAGATTCTTTTTCAATTATTATTTTCTAAGGTTGTTCGGTTTTCTAACCCTTTAGGTTAGTTTGATGATAAAAAATGGGTGCCTCATTTCTCTCCTTCCTCCAACTCAAATGGAAATAAAACTCTCTGTTAAATTCCCCAATGGCACATAATACTCATTTACCAAGAGTAATAAAAAAAATCTCAACCTGCCAGTGCCAACGAACAATGGCACATAATACTCATTTACCAAGAAGAAATTCTTTTGATGTTGACATACCAATGTCGTAAATTTAACTAAACAGAGGAGCAGGAGTTGTCCATTAACGACTAAGGTTCACTATTAAGCAACCAAGCATTAAACATTGAAAAAAAAAACCCTGAGAGACATGGCTGAAACCTGTAATCACTAATCAACACGATCCAAATAGTTAGAAACCAAATCAGCAATGGCATACAAAGAAGCATACTACTTAGCAAGCATTCGAGCAAAACACGAGAAATGGTGTTCCCTAGAATGGGTAGAAGTTCACATGTGATGGATGCGATGAATCTCCCAAAAAAAGAAAACCCAAAAACCTCTCTCATCCCTCCTGTCTCTCAGTGAACAAAACCCCCAAAACCCAAATATCCCCTTCTTCAGCTCTCTCTCCTTGCCCACCCATAACCCTCCCCTCTCTCATGATCTCTTTCTCAGCCCATCCGAATCCCCATAGAAGAGAGAGTGGTGATGTAATCTATATTTCCAGCAGTGTGAACATAAAAAACCAAAAATAGGGCAGAAAGAAAGTACCTTTTCACTTTTTCAGAGAAGACAGTTTAGGGATGAAGATGGAGAGCAAGGTAAATAAGATGAGTGAGTTTGATGATGAAGTGTTGCAGAAGCGTGAAAAATTTGATCCATCAGTGGCTGCATCTTCAAAAGGCATGTGGAGGGAGTTACAGGGTAGTAGACGTGGGGGAGAACGTGGGGGAGAACTTGAGTGGTGAGTCACATTGAAGAAGAGAAGCACTTTAAGATGCTGGAGACATTAGTTGAAGTCGAAATTCCCCAAAGCAGTCAAAATCGATTCCAAAAACGTCTTAGCTTAATATAGTATAATTGGATGGGTGGTTATCTCCAAAAACTAAATCTCAATTGGATAACTGGACAAAGGGGGTAACTGTTTAGGTGGGCTCATGTGGCAATGTAGGGCCACATTTGTATCTTAAAAGGCCCATTCTTACATTCTCCCACTTGGCCTGAATTGACATAAATATTAAAAAAAATTACCAATTATGTTCCCTTATTCAGTTTTTCAAGAGACTGTATGTTCAAATTGAAAAAAATGAAATAATCTCTTATTGATTGTATTCTGTTTGTGTAAATTTATAATACACTCTTTACAAAACATATCCCTTGATTAATGGAGATTTTCCCATTATCAAGGGAAACAAATAATACAATTACAGATTTGTCAAAGAAATCCAAGAGCATTGATGGCATTGATTCTGCAGAGAGATTTGATTTGTAGTGATTACAGCATTTAATATAATTGAGTGACTCTATGGATTGCAGAGATTGCTTGAGTGATTCTAGAGACTGGTTTATTACACCCCTTCAAACTGATAGGCCAAGAGCGGATCATAAGTTTGGATTTCAAAACTTGGAAACGAGCCGGTGCTAAACCTTTGGTGAATATGTCAGCAACTTGATCAATTATAGTAATGTAGCGAACCTCAAGTTCATTGCGGACTACCTTCTCTCTCACATAATGATAGTCTACTTCCAAATGTTTTGTCCGAGCATGGAACACCGAATTGGAAGCAAGAGAAATGGAGCTAATATTATCACACCAAATCAAAGGAGCCGAAGTGAGATATATATGTAATTCTCGTAATAGTAAATGTAACCATGAAATCTTGGCAGCGGTGAGAGCTAACTAGCGATATTCAAATTCTGTGCTCGATCGAGAGACCGTAGATTGTTTCTTATAACTCCATGAAATTAGATTACGCCCAAGGTAGACACAATACCCTCCAGTTGATCTACGATTTGCAGGGCATCCGGCATAGTCCGCATCTGAATACTCTTCAAGTCTTAAGTGCCAGGGCTGAAAAAGCAATCCTTCATTTATTGAACCTTTTACATAGCGAAGAATTCGCTTGACCGTAGTCCAATGCTTAGTAGTTGGTTGATGCATATATTGACACACTTGATTTACAGCAAATGATAAATCATGCCGTGTTAGAGTGACATGTTGAAGGGCACCAACCACACTACGACATTCAGTTGAGAATCTCCATCAGATGGTTCCATCTTTTTGCCAGTAATAGCTGGAGTAGTATATGGTTTAGCATGCTCCATCTTAAGACACTTTAAGAGATCGCCCGCATACTTAGTTTGTGTAAGATAAAGAGCCTCATTGGTGAAAGTTGATTCAAGGCCCAAAAAATAATGCAAGCGACCCAAATCCTTCATAGCAAAAAGTTTATTGAGATCTAAGATCAACTGGGAAAGACGAACATTGCTATTACCGGTGATGAGGATATCATCAACATATATCAATAATATGAGAAGATCACCATTATTATGATAGACAAAAAGTGAGTGATCAGCATTTGAGGCAATAAAACCAAGATCTTCTAGATAATCAGAGAAACGTTGAAACCAAGCTCAAGGTGCTTGTTTCAATCCATAAATTGATTTTCGTAGATTGCAAACATGATGTGGAAAATTAGAGTCTTCAAACCCTTTTAGTTGCTTCATATAACCTTCCTCTTTTAAAAAACAATGGAGAAATGCATTTTGTACATCAAGTTGTCTTAAGGGCCAATTTTGATGTATGGCAAGAGCAAGGACCGTTCTGATAGTGGCATGTTTTACCACAGGACTAAAAGTCTCCATGTAATCAACCCCTTCTTGTTGGTGAAAACCATTTGCAACTAGCCTTGCTTTGTAGCATTCAATTGAACCATCAGAGGCTCGCTTAATTTTGTAGACCCACTTATTTGGAAGCACATGCATGGCCGAAGTAAAGGGAACAAGAGACCATGTTCCAGCTTTTTGAAGAGCATTAAATTCAGAACACATGGATGCCCGCCACTCATAATTTTTTTAGCCTGACTAAAGCAAGAAGGCTCAATGGGTTGCTCGATGATAGTAGCATTGAGAGTATATTTGGGATTGGGTTTGCAAGTTCTTGTTTATGTCCTTGTCACCATCTAATGAATAGGTTATGGAGGGATGGCAGGTGCAATGGAATCTGATATGGGAGAGCCATTACTTGAAGATGGAGAGTGGGCATCAGGGGCACTAGAGGAATCAACTCCAGTGACTGGGCCAAGATGGGCAACGGGCAGTGATGCAGTTGATGGGGCGATAGTGTTAGTTGGACTAGTATGTTGAGGATGAGAATGGGCTGAGTTTGGGGGAATGAGTAACACCGGAGAGGTCACTGTTTCCATAGGTGGAAGTGAAATGGGAGGAACTTGAGCCTGTGCAGCTTTAAAAGGAAAATTAGACTCATTAAAAATAACATGACGAGACAAATAAACACGTCTAGTATCCATATCTAAACATCGGTATCCTTGATGATGAAAAGAGTATCCTAAGAAAACACAATGTCTAGAGCGAAACTCAATTTTATTTTTGTTATAAGGTCGAAGGTAAGGAAAGCATGAGCAGCCAAACACACGAAGTGTTGAATAATTTGGGATTTTCTGAAATAGTTTTTCATATGGAGAAACATTTTTGAGCACTTTTGTTGGAAGACGATTGATTAGGTAAACAGTTGTATTAAACGCATCAACCCAAAAGTGATGAGGCATGCCTGATTGAGCTAATAATGTGATGCCCATATCCACTATGTGACGGTGCTTTTGTTCTGAAACACCGTTTTGCTCTGGAGTATGTGGACAAGATAAGCAGTGAGAGATCCCATGTTGAGAAAGAAAAGTTTGAAACTGATTGCTTAGATATTCCCCACCACCATCAGTTTGTTAACTCTTAATAGAACAAGAAAGAAGCTTTTCAACCATAGCTTTAAACATAATAAAAAAAATCAAATGCTTCATGTTTGAATCACATAGGAAAAATCCAAGTATATCGAGAATAATCATCTACAAAAACAATGTAATGCTTGGAGCCTTTTATTGAATAGGATGGAGAAGTCCAAATGTCAGAGTGAACCAACTCTAAAGGACTATATGTAATAGATGTAGATGAAGAAAATGGAAAATGAGTGCTCTTGCCTAAAGGACAAGAGTTACAGAAAGAAATATCCTTAACATGACCATGCATAGATAAAAACTGATGAGATGCCAAGTGTTGCAAAACTAGAAATGCGGGGTGTCCCAAACGTTGATGCCAGATTGAAGAAGTAACTCGTTCCCCAATTAACGCAAATGGCTTATTTTGTTTTGATGAATGAGAACGATTACAAGGAAGTTGGAGTGGATAAAGCCCATTTTCACTTTTCCCTTGGAAAAGCATCCTCCCCGTTTTGGTGTCCTTCACAAAGGAGCCATCAGCATAAAAAACAAAGTCAGTCATTATCATGAGAAAACTGATGTACTGAAAGTAAATTTGTGGAAACAGAGGGACAATGTAAAATATTTTTAAGATGAAAATTGGAAGAATTATGACTGGATGTAGAGGATCCAACATGGGCAATGGGCAAACCTGCACCGTTTCCAATTGCAACCTGATCCGTTCCACGATATTCATTTGGCAAGGACAAGTTAGCAAGATCGGATGTAATGTGAGTAGAAGCACCACTATCAATGAACCAAGTCTGGTCACTTGATCGAGCATTGGTTGCTGCCACCATTGCAGCCAATTTCTTTATAGGTACACGCCCTTCATAGGAATGATCCATCCTATGGTAACTGTAAGTGCAGAAAATATACTCACAAGTTAAAGGGATGCCTCAAGGGACTTATCCAAAAGACCAGAGGTAGAACTGCTTGATCTGGGGACCTGAAAGGGAAGAAGAAGAAGAAGACGTCAAAGGACCCTGGCTGTGGGCAGCGCAGGGCTCTCCGATGCCTGAGTCAATGCAGGTTGGAGAAGGGTAGAGGAATGTCAAGAGCGTTCTTGCATGTAAGTGTGCATACCTGTTTCCAGGTGGTTCCTTACCTTATATGAGAGAGTTCCTTAGTGCCTGCCTCAATGGGCCCAGTGATCTGACTCCTGGGGTCTTATCAGCCCATAGGGTCATTAATGAAGATCCATCATAGCCCACATTGCATTTAATGAGGGTCTGATCAGTCCATACTGCATTGAATGCTAGTCACATTGGGCCTGATCTCCCTTTGATCTGTTGGCGGCTGAGATCCTATCGGGTCCTGTCTCGGGCCCTGTCCCAATATGGCTACAGCCATTAGATATGGTTGTGCCAGGGATTTGGTGGGGATGAATGGATCGGACGACATATCTGTCTTGTCAGCGCGTGCTTGCATCCCGCCACGTGTTCTGCATGGGACGTGGCTGTCAGGCCCTGCCTTGGTTGGGTGGCTTGTGGCGCCTCTACTGGCACACAGCCGAGACCGAAGTGGTCATGGCAATAGTATAGCCGAAGTGAGATCAGCTGATAATAACTGAGACCGACAATAGAGTTGCCGAAGCCGAAGTGATGTAGGAGCGAGCAAGTAAATCGGTCCGTGACCGTGGCCGAGACCCTGGTGGATATTCCTGCCAAGATCGGGCTAGACCTTTTTATTATTCGGGGACGTCCCCACACAATAGCCCCCCAGCTCTTGACCTCTAGGGCTCCTCCTATCAGAGGTTGAGAGCTGAGTTGGCACTCCGAAATCGTCTTCTAATTAAGGGTTTTGATGGTTCGGTTGAGTGTACCGTCATCGATTCGCTTGCCCAAGGCAATAAAGGGGGTGGTAAATGCGGAGACCATGATTAGTATGGGGAGACGGACCATCAGCGCCACGCGTCATCGTCCGAAGGGTCTCCTTGTCACTTCTAGGCGGCGTGCGGTGTAAGTCGAGACGACACCTCGCACACGTCTCGCTTTGAATTTTGGGATGGCGCCCATCCCTGTCCTTTAAATTCGTTTTGGCATGTCTCTTCGCCATTTTCGCTTCTGAACCTCTGCTAGAACTGGAACCAGCCTGTTAGCGCTCTTGGCACCCTGTTAGAACCAGCACAACCAGCACAGAACAGAACTTCCGGCTGTTTCCCTGCGGCCATCATCTGCAGTCCATTCACCAGAATCCGACCCCGCTTCTGTCGAACCAGTGAGTCTCTCTCCGATTCTCTTTTCTTGTTTACATCTCTGACCTAGTTCCTAGGGTTTCCACTCTGTTCCCCTTCTGCTCTGTATTTGCCCCTTCTTAGGGTTTTTGTTAGGGTTTCTTAGACTTAGAAATGGGGGTTTATAGTCACTGGGTAGACTCCCCTTCGGCCCTGGCAGAGCTCAAGGCGGCCTTCAAAATCCCGGAGGATGTCCGGGTGAAGGCTTCCGACAGGTCATCCGGCTATACTTTTAGCAATGGCTGGATGCCATTCCCCCTCATTGCCATCATCGAAGGTGGGGTTAGATTCCCCATTCATCCTCTCTTCAGATCTTACCTCCAAACCTGGAATCTATGTCCCTGTCAACTGATGCCTAATGGTTTCAAAATCATCATGGGCGTCGCCGAACTGAATAGAATCCTAGACATCAATCTCGGCGTCCATGACATTGAGGACATATACGACATCTGCAAGTCTCGGGAGGGCGGCACGTATTATCTCTGCATCAAAGCGAAGTGCCAGCCCCTCGTCACGGCATTGGAGGACTCCAACAAGTATGCCGGGGATGATCGCCTGTTCGTCTCAGGAAACTGGGAGTTCAGTGTTGCCGAGACCAAGGTGACGAGAAGGGTCCAGGTCCCACGGCACTTCGGGACTCCATCGAGTAAAATACTAACCCCTCTTGGGTTTCGGATTTTCTTTATTTCATTTCCATGCTTTGATTCTGACACTTGAATACTTTCTGCAGGCCTTTTCCAGTGTAGGCGAAACGCCCAGCTAGATGGTTGGAGGAAGAACGCGACCTGGTTGAACAAAGTGTACCGATACCGAGGCCACCACACCAGGGCCGCGTATTCTCTTCTAGGGTACAAGCCGAAGTACGTATCTTACACACGAAAATCAGACCGTCCCGAGGACATCGTCCTCGCCTTAGCCGAAGCTGCGAGCGGAGCTATTTCGGGAGTCGAGGCTTCCACATCGGTGGCTGTAGCCGAAAGCGATCCCATACGGGTGATAGAGAACTACTCCTCCTCAAGCGTCGAAGACATGGAGAGACGCAGGCCAGCCTATCAACCGATGAACCTAGAGGACGCAATCTTTGGCGAGCGGGCGGCCGCTCCCAGCACCGAAACCATTCCTTCTGCCGCCGTCCCTCCCAACGCCGAGATCCCGCCCGTGGAGAATGCGGAGCGGGAGAGGCCCAGAAAAAGAGCCAGGGGGAAAGAGCCCGTCCAAGGGGACCAGCCGCGGCCCCTCCAGGCTACAAGGGAGAGGGCTACGGAAGAGGTGCCGGCCCAGGCGGGGGCCCTGGTGGAGCGACGTCCCGAATCTCCCGCCCCCACGACCTCAGCCGAGCCAGCAGTATTTAAGTCGGACCTCGAGCTGTGGCGAGGGAGGCCGCTGAACGTCGAGGACAGGCTGGTGGGGAACCCTGCCGTCATCGCGGCCCTCAACAGGGCTTGTGCGCTCCCCAAAGACATGGAGAGGCACAACGCGGAGGACCGCCCCCAGCTGCTCATGAGGACAATACAGCATTCCCTCGCGGTAAGTCGTGGGCTTTTCAGTAATGGCCTCTGGATTTTTCACGCGGTACTAACTCATTCTCGTTTGTTTCTTTGCAGAGCGTCCAGAGGCTTCAAGTGGTCACGAATAGGATCCTTGAAGAGGATGGTCGCCTCAACCGCCTCGCGGAGGAAAAATAGAGGACCGAAGCTGAGCTGCAGGCCAAGATCGAGGAGCTGAGGGTAGTGGAGGGCAAGAAGGCCGAGCTTGACGCTCAGGCTGACTTGATGGTGAGTGAGCTTTGCAAATTTAAGGCTGAAACTTATGAATTACAAGGGAAGCTAAACACCGAGGAGAAGAGATCGGTGGGGCTGGTGGCCGAACTCGAAGCAGAAAGGAAGGCGAGAGAAGAACTTCTCGCGTCGACCAGTGCTGAGGTTAACGCCACTTTCTTAGAGGGGATCGCGGATGCGGGCCGGAACTACACCGATCAGATAAAGAAACTCAGTCCGAAGTTGTTCCGACTTGGCTGCATTGCCGTACTCAAAGAGTTGGGAGTTCAAGAAGATCATCCGATATACCAGAACCTCCCCGAGTTCGGAGCTGGTCCCGCGATCCAGGCCCCTGCCGAAGCTCCTGCTCCCCCTCCAGAAACCCCTGTTGAGCCAATGCTGGATTCCTCCGAAGCCGCTCCTCCCGGCGATGCTGTAGTAATCATCAAAGACGCCGGGCCATCTTCTTGAGTTTTATTTTGTTTCATATGAAGTGTACTTTTCATTTTGTTCTTGTAATGAAATTGGATTTCGCAATGCACAAATTTGCGATGATAAACTTGAATGTACATATTTGCGTTCATCAATAAAACTTCTCAGTTTGCCCCAAACTAGTTTCCATTGCTCGTTTTATTTTTCGCACCTTTCATTGCTTGTTTTGCAAGTGTATGAGCTCGGATTGAGATGGATTGGCTAGTTTAGGACCCACAACGAGCGCCCTGGTACCCCGTGGGCTTCATTTCGGCATTTTAGCCGAAATGGACCTTTGTTCGTGTTGTACTGTCCCTATGAGACGGAGAGAACAATGGTCACAGTGGCCCTATGCCTTGGCTGTTTATCGTCGAGCCGCGGCGACTTCTCCAAGGGCCATTTCGGCTTCACGCCCGGGTTGCACGTAGCAAACCCGCGGCAATCTCATCGTGGCCGTAATGGCTTTACGCCCGGGTTGCACGTAGCAAACCCGAGGCGATCTCATCGTGGCCGTAATGGCTTCACGCCCGGTTTGCACGTAGCAAACCCGAGGCAATCTCATCGTGGCCGTAATGGCTTCACACCCGGGTTGCACGTAGCAAACCCGAGGCGATCTCATCGTGGCCGTAATGTCTTCACGCCCGGGTTACTCGTAGCGAACCCGAGGCGATCTCATCGTGGCCGTAATGGCTTCACGCCCGGGTTGCACGTAGCGAACCCGAGGCGATCTCATCGTGGCCGTAATGGCTTCACGCCCGGGTTGCACGTAGTGAACCCGAGACGATCTCATCGTGGTCGTAATGGCTTCACGCCCGGGTTGCACGTAGCAAACCCGAGGCGATCTCATCATTGGCCGTTGCCGAAGTGCTGATAGTCTGCTCTTTGAGCGTGAAATTCCCTTTCATTGAATTCTGCTAAGTACAAAAAGTACAGGTTTCAAAAATAGAACTTCTTGAGATGAGACGCATTCCATGGTCTCGGTAACTGCCGGCCCTCCATATCTTCGAGTCTGTAAGCTGACTGTCTAGCAACTGAAGTCACTTTGAATGGTCTGTGCCAGTTCGGCGCCAGCTTGCCTTGATTTGGATCCTTGTCCCCCGGGAGTGTCTTCTTAAGAACCAGCTCCCCCACAGAGAATTTCCTCTCCCTAAATCTCTAGTTATGGCCTCTGGCCAGTTGCCGCTGATAGGCTGCAAGCCGAATTGCTGCTGCTTCTCTTCGCTCATCGGCTAGGTCCAGTTCCACAGCTAGATGCGACTCATTTCGGCCCTGGTCGAAGAATTCGAACCTTAGAGTAGGGAGGCCAATTTCTAAGGGAATGACGACCTCCATCCCGTAGGCTAGGGAAAAAGGTGTCGCCGAAGTCGACTGCCTTGGGGTCGTTCGGTAGGCCCATAGGACATTCGGGAGCTCTTCTACCCATCTTCCTTTGGCTCTGTCAAGCCGTTTCTTCAGCCCGTCGAGTACTACTTTATTGAAAATTTCTGCCTGACCATTACTCTGTGGGAAGGCCGAGGTGGAGTAATGATTGCGGATGCCGTGCTCTTGTAAATCCGGGGGATCCGAACCCTAGAGGGGGGGGTGAATAAGGTGAGCTTCAATTATGACCAATTTTAATCAATTTTAACTTCTTTAAAACAAACTAGTCACAAGTGATGATTATCAAACAATATGCGGAAGCTAACAAAAGAATCACCACAAAGCAATCACCATCACACAAGGATTTATAGTGGTTCGGCCTCAATGCCTACATCCACTACCGGCTTGTGATCCAACACCCCACCGGATTTCCACTATTTATGTTTTTCAATAGGCTAAGCAATAACCTTTACAAAATGCTTTCCAAGGCTAAGCAATAACCTTTACATTAATGTTTTTCAAGGCTTAACATCAACCTAAACATTATGCTTTTATAGGCTAAGCAATAACCTCTTCAACCACAAGGTTGGTTATCTCACTAAGTTAGTGTCTAAATTACACTTGATGGAGATTCAATTAAGCTCATTACAATGCCTCTTAAATAGGCGGATATGGAAGTGAAAATCTAATACACACACACACTATGAATGCAAAGATGAAAGTACATGATATGTGTGTGTGATGTCCTCAATCATTTTGAAAATGAAAGCTCATAAATGTATGCCTAAGGCTTTTGAAAGTTTTAGCTCAAAAACATTTATGATTGAGGAAGGAATGCAAGTCACATGTTAAAAGTAACAACTTGTTAATGATGTCAAAGATACACAAGTTGTATGAAATGAATTAGCTCTAAACATGTGATGCATAGGGATGTCAATCAAATCAACAATGAAGCTCAAAACATAAAAATAGATTTGATTGAAAAGAGGGGACAAATCATATGTAATTATAAATACAACTTGAAAGTGATATACCTATCAAAGTAAGGCAAGTTTTGAAACTTTAAAACAATAATACACATATGATTTGTAAAGATGTTGAATCCAAAACATAAGATACATTTGAAAGAGATTTTCTTATGATGGAAAAACAATAACCAAAGATTCAACCAAGTATATGAATCATGTTACATATTTCATTAACATGATCTACTTAGATTTACCAAAGATAAAGTACTACTTGGATTGAATCAAATGGTGATGCATCCAAAACAATAGATCTATTCAAAGTATAAAGCATGCTAAGGATACAATACATCATAGTTTATCATGTTACTAAAGATTTACCAATGATAAAACAAAACATGAAAACATATGATTTGTAAAGAAGTTGAGTCCAAAACATAAGATAGTTTTGAAAGTGATTTTCTTATGATGGAAAACAACAACCAAAGATTCAACCAAGTATAGGAATCATGTTACATATAATTTCAAAGGTTCTTTCATTAACATGATCTACTTAGATTTACCAAAGATTAAGTACTACTTGGATTGAATCATATGGTGTTGTATCCAAAACAATAAATCAACTCAAAACATAAAACATGTTAAGGACACAACACAAACATAGTTTAACATGCTAGAAATGATTTACCAAAAATAAAACAAAGCATGAAAACATATGATTAAGGAAAGTAAAGCCTACTTGGTGATTTAACTTCATTAATCCAAGCTTTAGCTTTCCTAATGCTCCCCTTCATCCCTTGGTTCTTTTCCCTTGAATATGCCTCAAAACCTCTCAAGGAGGGGCTTAAAATTCCCAACTTTTGGCAAAGGAAAGAACTCATATATACTGCAAAAAGTGCCCAACGGCTAGTCCTCGGTCGACCTACAAACAGGTCTCGGTCGACCGGGATCACACAACGGTCAGAAAAATGACCGTTGGGGCGCCAGGGCGACTTTCTGCCTGCATTGTTCCCGGTCGACCGGGACCCCTGGGCCGGTCGACCAGCGACACTGCCGGGACACCAAAAATCCACTTTTGCATGTTTGAAAGATTTTCTTTGTGGAACATTTTGGGCCATATAATCAAGCTAAAAAGCATGTTTTAAATCATTCTAAGGGTTTTAAAACATGGAACATAAAAAGCCTAAAACATTTTGAAAGATTTAAAACTCTAAAAACAAAGGCTAGCTTGATTTCTAAAACTTTTTCCAAAAACAAATGCATCCAAGTTTTAAAAGAAAATCATGCATAAATCAAAACTTTTACAACTCTTAAAAACAATGCATGAATAAAATAAGATTTCAAGTCTTTATAAATCAATGCATATGTGTGTAAATCAAATGATGCTAGAATGAAATGCATCCATCAAATTGCAATCTACAAAATTCCTAATTGTGCTCCTAGTAGAAGCTTCTAAAAAGGTTGGAGTCGAATTGGGTCCCGTTGTCTGAGATCAAAGCTCTGGGGATGCCGAACCTTGTGATGATGTTTTTCCAAACAAAGTTTTTGGAATCCTGCTCCGTAATGGAAGACAGTGGTTCCGCTTCGATCCATTTGGTGAAGTAATCGGCAGCCACTATGAGCCACCTCCTATTCCCTGGAGTTCGATGAAGCGGTCCCACAATGTCGAGCCCCCACTGGGCGAATGGCCACGGGCTAGAGAGCGGACTGAGGTCCTGCGCCGGCTGATGGAGAGAGTCGGAGAATTTCTGACACTTCTCGCATTTTCTGGCGTAGACTTGTGCATCTTTCTGCATGTACGGCCACCAGTAGCCTTGGCTGATGGCTCGGTAAGCCAGGGATCTCCCCCCAATGTGACTCCCGCAGATCCCTTCATGTACTTCAAAGAGGAGGTCTTCAACTTTGCTCGGATGAACACACTGGAGGTACGGGCCTGTGTACGACTTCCTGCAGAGCTTGACTTCGGGAGACAACCAGAACCGGGCTGCCTTGAGTCTGATTCGATGGGCCTCGCCACTGTCTTCGGGAAGTTTGTCGTCCTTGAGGTAGGCTATAATGGGGTCCATCCAACTCGGGCCGAGGTCCAGACACAACACTTCCCGAGGTGGATGGAGCTCAATGCTGGGCGTGGCCAACGATCCTACTTCGATGCTTCTTTTTCTTCCTGCTTCGACAGCACTGGCCAAATTTGCAAGAGCATCTGCATGGGAGTTTGATTCCCTGCCTATCTGTTTGATTTCGGCCATCTGGAACTGAGAGAGCAGCTTCTTTGCCAGGGCTAAATACGCGGCCATCCGGTCGTCGCAAGCTTGATAGTCCCTAGTTAGCTGGTTGGCCATCAACTGTGAATCACTGAAGACCACCAGCTGTTGAGCTCCGAGGATTTTGGCGCTGTTCAGTCCGGCCAATAGGGCTTCGTACTCAGCTTCATTGTTCAACGCCTTGAAATCCAGGGTCAGAGCCTGCTCGATGACCAGTCCTTCTGGCGATTGGAGGACAACTCCTGCTCCGGCTCTTCTCGAGGTGGAAGATCCGTCGACGAAGACTTTCCAAACTGGGGTGAGGGCTTGGCCTTGTAATTGTTCAGAGCCCGTGGGCGCCTCGTGCTCCCTGCCCCCCAGTTCGGTTCCGAGCTGGGTCGTTGCCGAACTCGAATTGAACTCTTCAAGGAAATCCGCCAGTACCTGGGCCTTGATCGTTGTCCTGAGCTGATACCGAATTTCATACTGCCCCAGTTCCATAGCCCATCTTGAAATTCTTCCTGAAAAGTCAGCTTTTCTGAAAACAGACTTGAGTGGATGTTCCGTAACAACCACTATGGTGTGAGTTTGAAAGTAATGAGAAAGCTTCCGCGAGGCACTAACGAGTGCCAGCGCGAGCTTCTCTAGTGGCAAATATCTGGTCTCGGCATCAATGAGGGTCTTGCTCGTATAGTAAATTGGTTTTTGGGCCTTGTCCTCTTCTCGGATGAGGACCGAGCTCACCGCATGATCCGAGACCGCCAGATATAAATACAAAAACCCTCCGTCAATCGAAGTTGACAATAGGGGGTGAAGAAAGATAGGCCTTAAGCTCCTGCAAGGCCTGGTCACATTCTGGAGTCCATTAAAATTTAAAATTCTTCCTAAGAAGCTGAAAGAAAGGCCGGCACTTATCTGAGGATCTGCTGATGAACTGATTTAGTGCAGCAACCATTCCGGTGAGCTTCTGGACCTCCTTTGCCGAGGTGGGACTCTGTACTCTGAGGATAGCCGAGATCTGATCTGGATTTGCTTCAATCCCCCTGCTTGTGACCAAGCTTCCCAAGAATTTGCCAGAACCGACACCAAAGGCGCACTTGGAGGCATTGAGTTTGAGCTTGAACCTCTTTAAGGTGTCGAAGACGGCAGCCAGGTCTACCAAATGGTTTTGCGCTTGCTTGGACTTGACTACCATATCGTCGATGTAGACCTCAACAGTCTTGCCGACCTGATCGTGGAACATCTTGGTGACGAGTCTCTGGTAGGTGGCTCCTGCATTCTTCAGCCCAAACGGCATCACCTTATAACAGTATGTGCCTCTGGGCGTTATGAAGGCTGTCTTTTCTTCGTCTGGCCCATACAGCGGTATCTGGTGATAGCCGCGGTATGCATCGAGGAAGCTCATTCTGTCGTGTCCGGCAGTGGCATCGATCATCTGGTCGATCTTTGGGAGGGGGAAGCTGTCCTTGGGACATGCCTTGTTGAGGTCGGTAAAGTCGACGAACACCCTCCATTTACCAGTCTTCTTCTTGACGACCACAGTATTGGCTAGCCAGGTTGGGTATTGGACCTTGGACCTCTCTGATGGCGCCGGCCTCGAGCAGTTTGTCCACCTCCTCGACCACGGCCTCGGTTTGTGGCACCCCAGTCCTGCGGGCTCTCTGCATCACTGGTTTATACTTAGGGTCCACATTCAGTTTATGGCATATTACCTTCGGGCCGATGTCGGGCATCTCTTGAGGCGTCCAGGCGAAGGCGTCTTTGTTCCGCACCAGGAACTTGACCAGCTCGGACTTCTCTGGCTCGCTGTCGCGACCCCGGACCGGGCCCCTGAGAAGGAACTGATCCGGAGTCGGTACATTACATTTGTTTAAATGATAACATACATTTATTTAATTTCCCACAGGTGTCCGCAGTGAGGATATCACAACCATAAACGAATATTTCTTTTTGAATGCGGAAACGTGTAACAAAACAAATAGCCAGACTATCTCTAGTCATGGAAGAATTAACATCAAGTATAAATACTGTATCAGAATGAGCAATGATTTATAGCATGTTTCCCAAAAGTAAGTTAAAGTTTAACAAAAGATCATTTAGTTACATTCCCCAAAATTAGAGGTCAACAAAGGCCAATATAGACAAAACAATAACCCAATGAATGGTTAAATAGTTTCCTCAAAATGTACGCCTCTCGTAGCAACCGGATGTCTACATGACATCGTCAGCACGCCACTCTACTAGAGGTTGCGGCTCACCTACCGCCTTTTTCGGCTCCTCCTCAAGGAAACCGGCAACGGGACCTGAGTACCAAAGCAAGTGTATCAGACACGACGGTCTGGCAAGAGAATGAAAAGATACAACAACATATAATAATAAATGAAATACCCTGAAAAGCATAGAAATCTGTTTAAACAAGAACTCTCATAGAGTAGATAAATCACTTGTTAGAAAACAGGTAAATAAGGTAAAACCATATAAGGTAACCAAGGAATCGGGAACTAACGAGGTTGCAATCACATAAAGCTAAGTCCTCTGTCACTAAAGTGACAACAGTATAACGGGACGTTAATCTCAGTCACACAAGGTGAGGAGATTCAACGTAAATCATATATACAATATAAATATACGGGACGAGACCACGGTAACGAACCGGATATCGGGACGGGACCACGGTAATAGACTCGGTATCGGGATCCAAACTGCAGCTGGCGGGACGGGAGAGGGATCTCCAAGTCGGTGGATCAAACCGACAAGGTATCCAAGCTTAGTGATGCCGACTCATAAGTCAAATAACAAATCGGGACATATGCAAATAAATCAAGTACAATAATAGATGAGCAAGACAGGGGTGCTCAAGGGCACACTGTCATTTCATGTCGGGCAATACATTTCGGGACAAATAATTGTTACCAGTGTAACTATCATGCTTTCGGGAAAACAAATCATATAATATAAATCTTGGAATGAAGTGAAACAATGAACTATAACAATTTCGGGTAAAATACTGGTTTCAAGATTTGTTTAAGGTGAATAGGGGTCCCGTATGTCGATTGAAATGATAACTTGGTACTCCTTGAGTTTGAAGACATTCCGAGCTCCTTATACACTTTGAATTTTCAAAACTTCGAATGACATCTTTGTGATATGGTTTCTTTCTCGGATGGCCTCATACAATGCCTAGTGAATCTCCTTTTACCGACAAAGCTCAGCGCTCGAGCGAACCGGAGAGTTCGCTCGAGCGAGGAGCTCTCCGGAACCTGGGAAATTTCGGTCACCTGGCGGTTAGCCGCCGCTGGCTGACCGCGCAGATGACCGCGGTTGGGCTGCCAAAAATGCAGCTTACTGGAAAGCTAACCGCCAAGGTGCGGTTAGCAGGCGGTTAGCCGCCGATGGGTTCGGCGGTTAGCCAGTGGAGCTGACTGAGTTTTCAAGTGGAGAAGGGTGCTCTCTGGAAAAGCAACCGTGACATTTCGGCTAGCTGGCGGTTAGCCGCCAGATGACCGCAGGCTGACCGCCAGGTGCGGGAACATCCACTGTGTTCATATTTTTAGCCATTTCTCCTCCTCAAAACCATCCTCCCCACTTCCACTTAGTCCCTGCAATAAAATTGAGCTAAGAGCTCCTCCAATGCCTCTATCTACACTTCTCCAAAACCCAATTATGTGTTCACTCCATCACTTCTTCCATCCACATCCCATTCCATACAAAGAAAGAGGGAAACCATTTCACAATAGAGTACATTTAGTACAAACAAGAAGAGAATTAAATGACATTCACCAATACACTTATAAAACATAAATGCACTACCAAACTCTAGCATGGACATTTATTTCAAACCAATGCAATAAATAGGCAGGCATGAGTGGAAAATACCAAAATCATTGAAATCTTATAAAAATCAAAACATCCACTTGCCTTGGGTCTTCTAACAATGAAATCAAGCTGTAATACTCTTCCAAGCAATGAATCCAAACTATGAGCAAAACCCCAAACAAACAAACCCTAAAATGGTCAAACAATGAAATAACAAGGAAACCTTACAACAATGAAGGTGAAGCTTCCCTAGGGCTAGAGGAACACAAATCTAGAAGATGAAGGGGAATACTTACTTACAAGGTCCTCTAATGGCAATGGCAAGCTCAAAGAAGGTCTTGGAATGGAGGGTTTTCTCCACAACACTATCAAGAGGAAGCTCTCAAGGAGGTGAAGAAGAAGATGACCTCAACTCTCCTATTGGTGCAAGCTTGGGGGTGGATTGGAGGTGGAGAGAGCAAGAGGAAGAAGAAAAGTTGCCAAAAGCAAACCCTAGGTTCTTTTTGTGCTGGAAAAAGGGAATGGGAAGATGGGTTCTCCTTATATGGCAAATGGGAATGGGTCCCACTACTAAAGACATTCAAGGGCTGAAATCATCTCTTTCGGGACCTCGGATGAATTCGACGAAGAAGGAAGAAATGATCGTCGAAATATCTAGTTTCCAAAAAGTATATGTTTCGCGGGTTTCGGGAATGTCAAGTTTTGGGTACAGATTTTGTGTGCAATGACTGTTTTGCCCTCAAGGCTATGAAATCGGGTTTCGGGATCTCAAATGGACACGGGATCAACATGAAAGTTGAATGAAATAAAAATACCAATAAAACGAGATTAAAACCATGAGTGCAAAATCTCCGATAAATCCTCAACAATGCAATGTCATGGAAGGAACCCCCAAGGGCCCTACTAACACCAAACAAGCAAAATAGCCCAACAACTAGAATCAAAGCTATTCCAAACCAACTAAGCCAAAAATCACTAATCAAGCTTAGCACTAACACGCCACTTAATTAGCACTAATAGGGTTCACTCGGGTCGGGGTCTTACACTCGCCGAGCTGACTGCCGAGCAGGAAGAACCGTTTCGGATCTCTTGAGTCAAGCCTGATTTCGGTCAGTTCCTCCGAGCTCTTCCTTTCCGGGTCCTGGCCGACCTCAGCTAGCTTCTTCTCCATCTCTGCCATGTTAACCTCCTTGGGCTCTCGCTCTCCGGACACCACAGCTGTCAAACACTGCTTGGCTGTCTGCTGATCTCCTCGAACTGTGACGATTTCAATTCTACCATTCTTCCCTTCCCATGGAAATTTCAGCTTCTGGTGGAGAGTTGAAGGGACTGCTTCTAGACTATGGAGCCAAGACCTGCCCACTATAGCATTGTAGGGTGAGGGTGCGTCGACCACCAAGAAGGTTGTCACGACGGATGCGCCACCGACTTCGACCCTGAACGTCACCTTTCCCTTGGGGTACACCAGCTTGGCGCTGAAGCCGATGAGGGGAATTCGGGCCTCCTGCAGATCCTTATCCGTCAGGCCCATCCTTCGGAAACTATCGAAATAAAGGACCTCAGATGAACTACCGGGGTCGACGAGGACCTTCCTCACGGTGCAATCCTTCACACCTTGCTCAGAGCAATCAAATTTCAGAGTGACGATCAGTGGGTCGTTGTGGGGAAGCTGGACCCCTTCCAAGTCCGCATCTGTGAACCTGATTTCAGGCCGCTCCCTCCGAGCCCTCTTCGGGGCTAAGCCGAGTTCGGCGGCCATGACTCGCTCAGTGTGAGAGGCACGCCTGGCCTCGGCACGGGCTCGGTTACTCACCTTGGGTGGGGGAGCTAAATGGATGACATTTATGATTTTCTCCGAACCGTCGCTATCGTGGCCCCTCTCGTCTTGGCGCGGAGCTCGGGTGTCAGCCCTGGAGTCTGCCTTGATGAACTCTTGCAAGTGTCCTTCCTGGACAAGCTTTTCCAAATGCGACCGCAGTATCCTGCATTCCTCGATCTTGTGGCCGTTCTCCTTGTGGTATGCACATAACCTGGTCTGATCTCGGGAAGACAAGTCGCCTCTCATGGGCTCTGGCCAGCTTAAGTACGGCCTAGATTTGATCTTGTACATGATCTTGTAGATGGGCTCCTTAAAGATCGTGTTAACTGCCCGGTACGCATCCATGGATAGTCTGGGCCTTTTGCCTCTTGCCGAGGTGAATGCCTGAGCCCTGACCGAGCTGGCTGACGCCCAGCGTCTGTCTGGCTCGTCTCTTCGGGACGGCCCCTTATCCTTCCTTGAGGGCTTTTCACCTCGGTCTTTCTGCACGGCCCCATGGTTTTCCCGAGCTCAAACCTGGTCGTCCTCTTGGGCGATGTGGCGGTTGACTATGGACATGAGCGCCGCTATGGAAGACACCGGGTTCCTGGCCAGATCTTTGCGGAGGTCACTGTCTGGCAGCAAGGCGTTCTGAAATGCGAAGATAGCCACCTCGTCCTTGGAGCTCTCGATCTGGCTGTAGACCGTCCAGAACCGCTTCGCGAACTGGGTGACGTTCTCCCCTTGCTTCATCTTCAGGGCCATGATATCCGCATCCGTTTTCTGCAGGATTCTGTAGGCCTGGAACTTCTTCATGAAGGATTGCTGGAGTTGCTGCCAACTCGAAATGGACCCCTCCTGGAGCGCACAGAACCACTTCAAGGGGAGGTCACCCAAACTGGAGGAAAAGACTCGACAGTTCAGATGGCCCTCATCTCCCCAAACAGACATCCTCTGAGAGAAGTGCCTGAGATGCGTGGCTGGATCCGAGGTCCCGTCATAAGTGACGAACCTTGGTACGGTGAACTTCTTTGGCAAGGGATATCTCCTGATGTCGCGAGAGAAGGGGGACGCGCCGAGATCAATGGAGTCGCAGCAAGCATCCCATTGGTCTCGGCCGAGGCCAGCCACCTCCAGGTTGCACTGGACCGTTCTCCTTATGCGCTCGTCCAGCCATTCTTGGTCGTGGTACTTGCTCTCCGGAATGGTTTCTGACGCCTTCCTCGAGTAGCTATGGCTGGTGCTCGAGCCTTCATCTCGAGTTCGGTTGCGCCTTTTCTCGTTCAAATGAAATCTTAAGTCTTTCTCGGGGAGGACCGTGCGCCTGCCATGGGGGATCCTCTCCTCGTGCTGTCGCTGCGACTGTAGCTATTGCCGCGACCGCTGCTGCTGAGACTGCTGCTGATGAGACTACTGTTGATGCCTTGCTGAACTCGTAGCTCTTTCCAGCTGCTGTTGGAGCTGGCGGATCAGAGCGTCCTTCTCTTTGATGGCCTCATTCTGTGCTCTAATCTCTTCAAGGGTGGAGTCGAAGTCATCACTAGGATTATAATCTTCATCCTCGACATCCTCCATCTGATCAGAGGGACGTGGTCCGCCGACCACTAGAGACTTACTCCGCTGATCTCGACCCGTCAGGAGACCTCCTGCAGGCTGCTGTTGAGTATCTCCCCTCCTGAGAGCAGACTCCGAGCGAAGGTCATGCTCCTGAACGTTGATTCGGACGAGATCACGCTCGACGTAGTCCTCTGCAGCTGGTTTCTTCCCAGACCTCTTCTTGGCAGGAAGGAGGTCAAAGGACGGTCTTGCACGCTTTGTCTTGGAGGTTTCTCCGCCTTTCGCAGTTCTCCTCGTCATGGTGATAGGGAAGATTATGCAAATCATTTCCCACAGACGGCGCCAATTGTAAGTGCAGAAAATTTACTCACAAGTTAAAGGGGTGCCTCAAGGGACTTATCCAAAAGACCAGAGGTAGAACTGCTTGATCTGGGGACCTGAAAGGGAAGAAGAAGAAGAAGACGTCAAAGGACCCTGGCTGTGGGGCAGCGCAGGGCTCTCCGATGCCTGAGTCAATGCAGGTTGGAGAAGGGTAGAGGAATGTCAAGAGCGTTCTTGCATGTAAGTGTGCATACCTGTTTCCAGGTGGTTCCTTCCCTTATATGAGAGAGTTCCTTAGTGCCTGCCTCAATGGGCCCAGTGATCTGACTCCTGGGGTCTTATCAGCCCATAGGGTCATTAATGAAGATCCATCATAGCCCACATTGCATTTAATGAGGGTCCGATCAGTCCATACTGCATTGAATGCTAGTCACATTGGGCCTGATCTCCCTCTGATCTGTTGGCGGCTGAGATCCTATCGGGTCCTGTCTCGGGCCCTGTCCCAATATGACTGCAGCCATTAGATATGGCTGTGCCAGGGATTTGGTGGGGATGAACGGCTGGGACGACATATCTGTCTTGTCAGCGCGTGCTTGCATCCTGCCACGTGTTCTGCATGGGACGTGGCTGTCAGGCCCTGCCTTGGTTGGGTGGCTTGTGGCTCCTCTACTGGCGCACAGCCGAGACCGAAGTGGTCATGGTAGTAGTATAGCCGAAGTGAGATCAGCTGATAATAACCGAGACCGACAATAGAGTTGCCGAAGCCGAAGTGATGTAGGAGCGAGCAAGTAAATCGGTCCGTGACCGTGGCCGAGACCCTGGCGGATATTCCTGCCAAGATCGGGCTAGACCTTTTTATTATTCGGGGACGTCCCCACACAGTAACAATTGATCGAAGAGTGCTCCATTCGACCACAAATCTGACATGTGGGGTGAGAGAGATTTATAGAAGGAGTTCCAGTAGATGATGGCCGAGAGGGTCCTTTGGAATTAACCACCTGTTGTGATTGAGAACGAGAATTCCCATATTTGTTTGAAGATTCAACATTTTTCTCTCTTTGGTTAAAAGATTTACTTTTGGTCGTGTACAGAGCAGTTGCAGTTTGATCAACTTGCAAAACATTTTGCTCCTCAAAATGCATTTCAGCACTAAGTAATAAACCAACAAGATCATCTAAATACATAGGTGTGTCTCTGGCTTGAACTGAATTGACAGTAGCCTCATATGTAGGGCCAACACCATTGAGAATGAGAGTGATAAGATCATCATCCTCAACTGGTTTTCCAGCAAGTGCGAGATTGTCAGCAATGTTGCTCATTTTATCAACATAATCACTGATTGACAGGTTACCTCTCTTTATTGTCTGCACCTGATTCTTTAATTGCATGATGCGAGTTCTGGACTGAGATGCATACCGTTTTTCGAGTGATTTCCAGACATCTCGAGACGTGGTGAATCGAGCAACAGTGGAGAGAACACCAGGTGTGAGCGTGGCATTTATCCAACTAAGGAGTAGTTGATCTTGTTGCTGCCACTCAAGATAACTTGGATCCGCAGTGCTGGACTGATCGCCATCTTTGTCAAGAGGAAATTGATTTGGGCAAGGCTTTGTTCCATCGACATAGCCAAGCAGATTATTGCTTTTAAGTACTGGAAGAAATTGAGCCAACCAAACAACATAATTGGTTCGATCAAGCTTGATTGAAACCAAATGGAAGATATTAGGAGTAGTGTATTATGAAGGTACACTAGCCATGACAGAGAGAGAGAAAAAAACCTTTCTAGCCAAAGTCGTGAGACTATGATGCTCTGATACCATGAGAAAAATGCAATAATCCCTTACTGATTGTATTCTGTTTGTGTAAATTTAAAATACACTCTTTTCAAAACATATCCCTTGATTAATGGAGATTTTCCCATTATCAAGGGAAACAAATAATACTAATGAATTACAGATTTGTCAAAGAAATCCAAGAGCATTGATGGCATTGGTTCTGCAGAGATTTGATTTGTAGTGATTGCAGCATTTAATATAATTGAGTGACTCTAGGGATTGCAAAGATTGCTTGAGTGATTCATGGAGTGATTCTAGAGACTGGTTTATTACAAATAAAGAGTTTGAATCTACGAATCATGGCGGTAAATAATCTACGAGTCGACAATCACCTTCCATGTATTACAATATCATTGATTCCCTTTAGGTGAATGCTTTATAAAGCATAGTATTTTATGAATGGGCTATCAGTTCAACCTTATTTTCCAAATAGACAATTTGTCATTCAAAAAAACTTTATGTATACAAACCATAAGACGACAAATATAACATAAACATTGAAATATAATTTATAGTCATCAAACTAAATGGTGTCTTATATTTACATAATAAATCAAGCATGAAACAAGTCAATGAGTCCCATATGATCCACGTGTTCCTTATACAACTTGGGTGGAAACCCTTTTGTTAGAGGGTCTGCAATTATTAACTTAGTGCTGATCTTCTCAATAGTCACCTGAAATTCCCTAACACATTCTCTAACAACAAGATACTTTCTGTCAATATGCTTGTTTGAACTACCACTCTTGGTGTTTTTAGAGAAGCAGACTGCAACAGAATTGTCACAGTAAACCTTTAATCCACTACTCTAAGTCCTGTAATTAAATTTCTCAACCATAGAGCCTGTGAGGTAGCCTCATAGCAAGCTATAAATTCTGCTTCCAGAAGCGGTCAACGATTGTTTTACACCTATCCATGCAATAGCACCTCCGGCAAGTAAGAATACATATCCCGGCGTAGACTTTATAGAGTCAAGGCATCCTACATAGTCCGAATCTGAATACTCGATAACTTCTAGATGATCCGATTGTTTGTATGTAAACATGTAATCTTTGGTGCCTAGTACATATCCCATCACCTTCTTTGCAGCCCACCAATGATCAATGCCTGTATTTCTTTGATATCTGCCCAACTTCAACTGCAAATGCTATGTCTGGTCTTGTGCAGACTTGAGCATACATTAGATTTCCTACTGCAGATGCATAAGGAATGTTTTTCGTCTGTTTCCACTCAAGATCATTTCTTGGGCATTGATCATATCAAAATTTATCACCCTTGACAATAGGTGCTACACCACGTGAACAGTCTTTCATTCGAAATATTTCTGAAACTTTTTTAATGTAGGCCTTTTGAGACAGTCCTAAGATCCATCGAGGTCTCTCTCTGTGAATCTCTATGCCAATGACATAAGAGGCTTCACCCATATCCTTTATATCAAAATTTTGTAAGGAACTTTTTGACCTCATGCACAAGGCCTAAGTTACTACTGGCAAGCAGAATATCATCCACATATAGGACTCAGAAGATGAATTTGCTCCCACTAACCTTAAAAATATATACATTGATCCATGATGTTCTCCGTAAAACCGAATGAAGACATTACACCGTGAAATTTGAAATACCATTGATGTGAGGCCTGTTTTAGCCCATGTATGGATTTCTTAAGTTTGCAAACCAAATGACTTCTTTCCGTTGAAGAAAATTGTTCAAGTTGACTAATGTATACATTTTCCTCAAAGTCTCCATTAAGGAATGATGCTTTCACATCCATTTGATGTAAGTATGTAAATCTAGACCAAAATGAGTTGCTAATGTGACAATTATTAGCAACGAGTCCTTTTTGAAAACTGGAGAGAATGTCTCATGGTAATTAATGCCTTCTTTCTGAGAGTGTCCTTTAGCTACGAGTATGGCTTTATAGCATTCTATATTGCCAATTGAGTCTCTTTTTGTTTTGTAAACCCACTTACAACCAATAGCTTTAGCTCTTTTGGACAATTCCACTACATTCCAAACTTGATTTTTAGCCATTGAATCCAACTCATTTAACATGGCATCATACCATAATGCAGAGTTTCCATCACTCATGGCTTGTGAAACGATACTGGATCTTCCTCGATTCCTATGTCATATTGCAACTCATATAGGTACACAATATAATCAAAAGAAATTGCAGGTTTCTTTATTCTTGAAGATCTTCTTAATCCTATCTCTTCATCCACATTTTCTTGCATAGAATGTCCAGTGACAACTTGGTCCGCATGTATTTGAATAGGAGGTTCAATGAAAAATTGATCCTCATGGGGTGACATTTCTTGAATTAACTTTTCTTCCATGATGACATTTTGTGGATTTTCTTAAAGTACAATTAACTATCCTAAATTCACAGGTGTAGTAACCGGAACCTGCATTTCCTCAAAAGTCAAATTTCGAAATTGCATACCCCCACTGATGTCATTATCCTCAAGAAACCTTGCATTTCTTGCTTAAACAATATTGGATGTGTGGGAAGGACAATAGAACCTAAATCCCATGGACCTTTCTACATAACCAATGAAATGGCTGAAAGTCCGGGGATCCGAACCCTAGAGGGGGGTGAATAGGGTGAGCTTCAATTATGACCAATTTTAACCAAATTTAACTTCTTTAACTTAAACTAGTCACAAGTGATGATTACAAATAAAATGCGGAAGCTTAATAAAAACAATCACCACAAAGCAAACACCATCACACAAGGATTTATAGTGGTTCGGCCTCAATGCCTACATCCACTACCGGCTTGTGATCCAACACCCCACCGGATTTCCACTATTTATGCTTTTCAATAGGCTAAGCAATAACCTTTACAATATGCTTTTCAAGGCTTAGCAATAACCTTTACAATGATGTTTTTCAAGGCTCAACATCAACCTATACATTATGCTTTTATAGGCTAAGCAATAACCTCTTCAACCACAAGGTTGGTTATCTCACAAAGTTAGTGTCTAACATACACTTGATGGAGATACAAATTTAGCTCATTACATTTGCCTCTAAAATAGGCGGATATGAAAATGAAAATCTAATACACACACACACTATGAATGCAAAGATGAAAGTACATGATGTGTGTGTGTGATGTCCTCAATCATTTTGAAAATGAAAGCTCATAAATGTATGCCTAAGGCTTTTGAAAGTTTTAGCTCATAAAAGCATTTATGATTGAGGAAAGAATGCAAGTCACATGTTAAAAGTAACAACTTGTTAATGATATCAAAGATTCACAAGTTGTATGAAATTAATTAGCTCTAAACATGTGATGCATAGGGATGTCAATCAAATCAACAATGTAGCTCATAAAACATAAAAATAGATTTGATTGAAACAAGGGGACAAATCATATGTAATTATAAATACAACTAGAATATGATATACCAATCAATGCAAAGCAAGTTGTAAAACTTTAAAACAAATTCACATATGATTTGTAAAGATGTTGAATCCACAACATAAGATATATTTTGAAAGAGACTTTCTTATGATGAAAAACAACACCCAAAGATTCAACCAAGTATATGAATCATGTTACATATAATTTCAAAGATTCTTTCATTAACATGATCTACTTAGATTTACCAAATAAAGTACTACTTTGATTGAATCAATGGTGATGCATCAAAAACAATAGATCAATTCAAAATATAAAACATGCTAAGGATACAACACATCATAGGTTAACATGCTACAAAAGATTTATCAAAGATAAAACAAAACATGAAAACATATGATTTGTAAAGAAGTTGAATCCAAAACATAAGATAGTTTTGAAAGTGATTTTCTTATGATGGAAAACAACACCCAAAGATTCAACCAAGTATATGGATCATGTTACATCTAATTTCAAAGATGTTTCCATTAACATGATCTACTTAGATTTACCAAGGATAAAGTACTACTTGGGTTGAATCAATGGTGATGCATCCAAAACAATAGATCAATTCAAAATATAAAACATGCTAAGGATACAACACATCATAGGTTAACATGCTACTAAAGATTTATCAAAGATAAAACAAAAACATGAAAACATATGATATGAAAAGATGTTGAATCCAAAACATAAGATAGTTTTGAAAGTGATTTTCTTATGTTGAAAAACAACAACCATAGATTCAACCAAGTATATGGATCATGTTACATATAATTTCAAAGATGTTTTCATTAACATGATCTACTTAGATTTACCAATTCAAGTACTACTTGGATTGAATCAAATGGTGTTGTATCCAAAACAATAAATCAACTCAAAACATAAAACATGTTAAGGACACAACACTTCATACATAGTTTATCATGCTACAAATGATTTACCAAAAATAAAACAAAGCATGAAAACATATGATTAAGGAAAGTAGAGCCTACTTAGTGATTTAACTTCATTAATCCAAGCTTTAGCTTTCCTAATGAACCCCTTCATCCCTTAGTTCATTTCCCTTTGATATGCCTCAAAACCCCTCAAGGAGGGCCTTAAAATTCCTAACTTTTGGCAAAGGAAAGAACTCATTTTTATAGCAAAAAGTGCCCAACGGCTAGTCCCCGATCGACCTGGAAACAGGTCTCGGTCGACCTGGAACACACAACGGTCATATTTTTGACCGTTGGTGCTTCAGGGCAATTTCTGCCTGCAGTGTTCCCGGTCGACCGGGACCTCTGGGCCAGTCGACCGGCCACACTACTGGGACAAGAAATTCCAACTTTACATATTTCAAAGATTTTCTTGGTGGAACTTTTTGGGCCATTAAATCAAGCTTGAATACATGTTTTAAATCATTCTAAGGGGTTTAAAAACATGAAACACACAAAGCCTAAAATGATTCAAAACTTTAAAACCAAAGGCTAGCTTGATTTCTAAAACTCTTTTCAAAATCAAATGCATCCAAGTTTTAAAAGCAAATCATGCATAAATTGATACTTTTACAAATCTTAAAAGCAATGCATGAATAAAACAAGATTTCAAGTTTATCTAAAACAATGCAAGTGTGTGAATCAAATGATGCTTGAATGATTATGCATCCATCAAATTGCAATCTACAAAATCTCTAACAATGGCTATTAAAATTCTTTGAGTCCAACTTTTTCTCTTGTGGGTTGTACACCCTGACCTCAACTGGACAACTCCATATGTGTACATGTCTTAAACTTGGTTTCCAACAATTCCATATCTCGAAGGGTATTTTAGGAACTACCTTAGTGGGAACCATGTTTAAGATGTAAACTACGGTTTTTAAGGCCTCACTCCATAAAGATTATGGGAGAGAGGGGTTACTAATCATACTCCCCACCATGTCCATTAGAGTACAATTCCTCCTTTTAGCTACACCATTTTGATGTGAAGAGCTTGGCATTGTGTACTGAGTAATAATTCATTGTTCCTAACGAAAATTTGCAAATGGACCTGGTTTTGTCCTGTACCCGCGTTACCATCCATAATATTCTCCACCTCTGTCTGATCTAACGATTTTGATTATTTTCCTAGAACCTTTGCTTTATAAGCTTTAAAGGCATCTAGTGTCTCACTTTTTTCATGCAGTAGGTATAAATACATATATCATGTATGATCATCTATGAATGAGTTGAAGTATTTCTGACCATTCAAACATGGAGTTGAAAAATACCCACATATGTCAATGTGTATAATTTCTAATGTTTCAGAATTCCTCATTGTACCTTTCTTGGTTTTATTAGTCTGCTTACCTTTTATGCAGTTCACACAAACACCAAAATTTTAAAAATCAAGAGTCTCAAGGGCTCCATCACTTATTAGTCTTCTGATTCTCTCTATGGAGATATGTCCTAATCTCTTATGCCAAAGCATGGAGGATTTCTCATTCACAATACTGCGCTTCATGCCAACATTCCCACGCAAGGTTAAGAAACTATGATCAAAAGTATGATCTAATAAAAGCCTATATCATTTGACTTAATATGCTATGGCTATTCTATAAGTCATCGTAGATATTTGAGCCATATAATATCATTAAAATAAAAATAAAAATAATATATTAACTGATACACAATGATAATATATTAACTGATACCCAATGTTAATGTATTAAAACTCACCACATAGAATCAAAAGATTCAAATAAACATGGAACGTAACTAAAAATAAAGAAATCTTGTTACAAAACAGTACTTAAGATTTCAGAAATTACATAGAAAACCCTGAAATAAATGGGCTAGAATAATGGGTTGGGTCAATTTGTCAGGTCAGAATAAGCTATCAGGCCCAAGACATGATTCCTCTCATTATGTCTTCTTCTTCCTCATGCAAAAGAGTTAAGAAAACTGGCATAACCCTAACATTACTTAATCACATGCCCTATTAACCAAACCACCACCAAACTCACCACCGGTGGGGGGACGATCGCCGGCCACCGGAGGTCCGGTCGTCGATGAAATTTCTGACGAGTAATCAAAAACTTATTTTCCCCATATCTTTTGATCGAACTTTGTTTTTCACATATCATATATGGATTTGGGGTTTAACAAAATTTCTGGTTGATTTAGAGTGGTTTCAGAGGCATCTAGAGAGAATAGGTCAAGATATCATGGCCTTCTTAGAAAATTTCGAAAATAACTTCAACAAATTATAAAAATAAAAATGTATTTATCATGAAATCTTGATGTAATTCCCTCTAAATTTAGGCATGTAATCCAAATAGTGCTAAAATCCCCAAATCCAAAGCCATTAGGAATCTGTATGAACCTTAAAATCAATAATGAAATAAGATTCATACAAAATCCTAAAATAAATTTAAAGAAATCAAACACCACTGTTTGAAGGACCGCTCTGATACCAAATGTAAGCATCTATTGTTATTTAATGCGGAAGAAAATGGAACATACCTTCAGCCATGATGATTAGATTTGACGATCTCTTGTAGTCTTGAAGATTGAAAACTTGTACCTTGAGAGCAATCTTCTAATCTATGCAAGTCCTAAAGCATGTAGTGATGGAGTCATAGGCACTAGAGTTTTTCTCTTACTAGATTAGGGACCCTCTTCAATACTCTATGCATCACCTTCTTTCCTTCAAAGAAAGGTGTTCCCCTAATGGAGATGGGATGGGTGGTTATCTCCCAAAACTAAACCTTTACTAGATAAGTGCAAAGGGGGTAACTAAATAGGTGGGCTCATGTGGCAATATTTGGCCACATTTGTATCTTAAAAGGCCCATTTTAACAACATATCCATTTCATACCAGAAAATTAAAAAAAATGCGTTATTGTTCATTGCTTGCTATGATCCTAGAGTTTGACCTTTTAGTTTAGATTTCCCTTTCTATGGAAGAGAAACACAATGCCTGCACAAACAAGTCATGATGGATATATCTTCTGACTAAGGTCACTTTATATTGGTTATATAGGTTTAAACATTTGGCAAGAACATATATAGATCAGTCTAGGAGTGGATCTAAACTAATTGCATAATGGGGCCCAACAAATACTTGAACAATCCAATATGCAAGGTTTACATGTTACTGGCCTAAGGTTTACATGAACTAGGCCTAATGGTCAAAGGTTTACTGAACTAGGCCTTATGGTCTATAGTAAACTGCTTATAGGTTTAAGGTATTCTTGATATCTCCTATAAATATTATCTTGTAAAACAACATATAGTAACTGTATAATTACACCGGATAGATTGTTGCATACCCATCCAAACCATCGTGCAACTTGTAAATGGTTTGATCTCAAGCCTGCTCCTTAAGACAAGAACTATGTTGTTTTGTTTATTTCACCTTGGCACACTATTACATTTTTGTTATGGTTTTCCTTCATGTGTTTCATGTAAAACACTTTAACTAAGCACATGTTTTTTGTGAAGTTTTCTCTCATGGAACATCCATGCAGATGTATTGATTCGACTATTGGGCGACATTGAGGGCACGTTTGTGTACATGTAATTTCTATGGAAATTGGAAATTGCCACATCAACAAAATCCATAGGTTTCAAATTCTTTGGAAAAGTTTTTCCACGGAAGTCAAAATTTTATGTTTGGTGCAAAAAGGTTTTCCTCGATTAATTAATGCTAATGTTGTTTGGTGCAGCTATGGATTTTTTTAGTGAAAACCACTTTTAGTGAAATCTATTGGGTGGGTGGGTTGGTATGTGTGTGGGGTGGGTGGGGTTGGGAGGGGAAGAGGAAGAAAGAGGGTGGCTGGGTGGAGTGAGGGTGAGAGAGAGGAAATTGGGGGGTCGGTTTTCCGTGGAAATGGACTTCCCATACCCCCCCGCCCCCCCATAGGAAGTCTATTTCCATGGCTAAAAAGGAAAAATCTGATGTGGCGAAAAAGCATTTCCGCGGAAAACTGCGCACCAAACATATGAAAAAAAAGTTTTCCGCAGAAAACTACAACCTTTTCCGCGGAAATGGGCTACACAAACATGCCCTGAGGGAGATGGGAGGAGAGGAAAATGGAAGGAAAATGGAAACACAACAAAATAAAAACCACTCATATTATTACATTTACATTTTTGTTATTGTTTTCCTTCATGTGTTTCATGTAAAACACCTTAACTAAGCACATGTTTATTGTGAAGTTTTCTCTCGTGGAACATCCGCATGCAGATGTATTGATTTGACTGTTGGGCGACATTGAAGGATACAGGAGGAGAGGAAAATGGAAACACAACAAAATATAAACCACTTATATTATTAAGTTATACTAATTTGGATTACATATAGTGTGTGTGTGTGTGTATATATATATGAGCAATGCTCTCCTAAGCTCGAGCTTATGATAGAATCTCGTAAGCGTGGGGCCCACCTTTGGTCCATCTAAATGGACCAAACACATAACCCCCCTAAATTGCACATGTCCACCAACTTTCGGTAAGATCCGGATTTATTGGACCGTTGGATCGACTATGTATCGATCCGAATGGACTATTGACAATTAAACTTTTGGGCCCATATGAAGATGATAGAAATCACGATTGGGGCTGATTTTTTTACAGAGAGGAGAGGGTCCCAGGGAGTCCTTAAAATCCCCCCCATCCCCATCCCCATGTGGGTCCCCAGGTGGGCCCCACCACACACTTGAGCTTACCTTATCCTAAGCTTGAGCTTAGGATGTAACGCCCCACCCTACACACATGCATGATATTGTCCGCTTTGGCCCACCGACCTCACGGTTTTGCTTTTGATGGGCCTCAACCCATCAAAAGGCCTTATGCAAGGTAAGGGTGTAAGCTCTACACATAACCCCAATCACTTTTCTCTCTATAGTCGATGTGGGACTCCAGGACATCACAATCCACCCCCCTTAGGGCTGCACGTCCCTGTGCAGTAGCCTGCCAGCCCTCTTGGCCCGCCCACATGGAGACCCGCCCACTTGCACCAGGCCACAGCAAGGGACCCACACTCGAACTAGTCGAGAGTCGGCTCTGATACCATTTGTAGTGCCCCATGCTACATGCTTGCATGATATTGTCCACTTTGGCCCACCGGCCTCACGGTTTTACTTCTGATGGGCCTCAACCCATCAAAAGACCTCATGCAAGGTAAAGGTGTAAGCTCTACACATAACCCCATTCACTTTTCTCTCTATAGTCGATGGGACGTCACGTAGGAGAGCTGGCCCTTATATATATACACACACATACATACATACGTACACACACATACATATATGTGTATGTGTGTGTATGTATGTATGTATATAAATGTATATATGTATATAATAACTAAAGCAAACTTGCTAAAGTAGAGTTAGAATCTATATATGAAACATAATCATAAACATAACAATGAAAATAAAAAACCTAACTTAATAAGGAAAGCATCATAATCCTAATCTACATAGCGTCACCAGCCCAACTCCTCTATGCAGAGTCATCTAACTTCAACACTCCCTTTCAGTGTTGACCCCAGCATCATAACGCCAAGTTTTCGTCTAGATTTGTGAAAGTCCATGTTTGCGATGCTAGCTTCTTCTAGTCCTCCAAACCATGTGGATGCTCCAAATTGATCCGCATGTCAACTCCCCCATGCCGAAAGGCTTCTTTGACTTTCATTTACTTGAATTCTCACCCTTCACAAGTTGCGAAACTAATATGCACTTGTACGATAGTGATCTACACAACCAGACCGAATGGCTTGTCAAGATCAATTCTATATTGTTGGATGAACCTAGGGTTGTCAAAATGTCACACGACCCGCTAACACAACATGAACCCACACTATATTAACGGGTTTGGGTGAAGCCTTAATGGGTTCGGGTTGTTAATGGGTCGGACCCATTAACCCGTTAAATTAATGGGTCGTTAACGAATAAACTCGGTAACCCATTACGACTCGATACGACCCTCCAAAAAGCCATGCTGCCAAGTGTGCATCACATTACCATGCAAAAAATCAAAGTGTGGACGACGTGACTTTTATTCGGTGGAAGATGCACTTAATCAGAAGAGATACAACAATTACTTAGAAAATGGGCCTAGCCTCAAAACATAAAGTATGGCTCCATGATTTAGAAAAGAGATACTACAGTTACTTAGAAGATTTACTTATTTAAATTATAACAAGGTTTGACCGTATGATGGGTCTTCTGGTAAATTTATAGAGGATAAAGTCATTAATGAATATTTTTTTTCAAAATTAACTGGTTAACAGGTCGTGTCATATGATCCGTTAAATAAATGAATTGGGTTTGTGTTTGATTTTTTGACCCATTTTATTAATGGGTCGTGTTCGGGTTGAGGTGATTCTAACCCGAATTCATTTGACCCGTAACTCGAATTCATTAACACGACCCAATTGACAGCCCTAGATGAACCCACGGTCTTCCAACCACACTTTATGGTGGCCAACAACCCCATCAGAGTGTCTTTTTCGATTGTCGGTCCACATGTTTCCAACTGTCTTCACACCATCTGGATGTAGTACCATCTCTTATGTCTTATCCCTAATCAAGGTTGCAATTTGAATGCCCATTGCATCTTGCCACTCCTTGATCTTGTGTGATCAATTTTACATTTGTGTGAGTCTTTAAAACGTTGTAAGAAATAAATTTCTGCGACTGTTTCAATAATGATTTCTTGATGACCTAATTCAGTCCCAAACTGATCATCCTTCTCTTCTTCCGATTCATTTTCCTTGAAACAAATTGGCAAGTGATCTTCAAGCCCTTGGGAATCTGGTATCACTCAAGAAATTAATACAATCCTTCATTGATCAACCTTCTTCATTGTTGATTCCTCTTCTTTAAACTCATCTTATGCTTGGTTCTCAAGCTCTAAAGAATCTGAAGACACCATATCATCAATATCAAAGATTTTTTATGCACATGCACTCTCACAATTTCAACAGTGGTCACAAAATCCGCTTCTGGGTCCCATCCATCCTCATCGCTGGCGGCCCCTTGCTTGCTGACTTTCCCTTGCCTACAGCCCTCCACAATTGAATTTCCTTAGACGACTACCATCGTTGCTTTTCGATTCCGTGCAATGTGTCCATGTTGTCCACATTGGTAACATACTTTATCCTCTATGGATTTTAGCTTTCCGACTTTTACGATCACTCTTTTCAGAAGTTGGTGCTTGACAAACATACTTGCAAAAATACCTCACTTCTTTTGGAGCCTTCACATCCATTATACGATCAAGCATGTCATCATCCACTGACATCTTAATTGCAAATAGTGTCCTTGCCCTTTTGCGATCCACTTTGTCCTCACGCTTGCCTCTTTTGGTAGTGTCGTGTCTTTCTCATGCATCGTCTCATAACTCGCAATCCACCAAGTAAGAATCCATTTGCTTTATCCACAAATTGTAATTTGAATTTTGTTTAAAAGGTAAACTTTTGAAAGGTATTTCTTTTTCAAGAAAAGTTATAACATGACTTATAATGGAGTATCATCAGAAAAGAGATAAATAAATCCATTCCAATGTTCATCACTACTTATCTCACCAATCTGTATTGATTTTCATACCACTATGTAGATCTTGTCACCACGAGCATGTAAGCGAAACCATATTTAAAATCGGATTCTAGATTACCCCGAAATCGCAGAAAGAGTCTTAGCCCTCAAATCTGGTCAAACCCCTGTGATCGTGCTTCTCACCGCTGGTCTGGTGGCTAATGTCAAGATCACTTGTTGACTGTGTTGCACTATTGGAGTGCTCTGAGTTAGCAATCTTTGAAAGAAGGTTAAGAAAAGAAAAAGTTTGTCATAAGGGTATTTTTGTTATTTCTTATTTTTATGGAGATGACTTGATTGGAAGAGATATGGAAAAAAATGTATTTTTTAAAGTACTCAAATCCTCATGTACATTTTTGGAAATGAGTGGAAATTTGTATACTTCTTTGATTTTTTCACTATTAGATATTTTCTTTTTAAATAGCCATTGGACTGCTTGATAAAGCTTTATGGAGCCCATCATAGTTGATCATGCTTCTCTTCCCTTAACAACTATCATAATTGATTACTAAACTATATATATATATTTAAAATCTACTACAAATCAAATTATGAATTAAGTATTTTATATGAACAATTATCGGATCCATTTGATGAATCTCTGTATCAGTCTTAGTAGAACTTACTTATCTTTCCCTCTAAATCTCATATATATATATATATATATATCATAACTGAGAATAAAGGGTTTCCTAGTTGGTTGGGATTTCTACTTCTAATAGAATTACCCAAGGATCAATCCCATCCCAATGCCTTCTCCTTGCATGTGCAAGCATTTCACTCATTGTTTGTGCACTCCCTGTATGTACATGTTTTTTCGCGAGCGCAGTGCTTGCACCTCTATAGTGCTAGTATTCTAGCTATCATCGTATACGGAACCACTTAACCTTAGCCTAACTATTGTTGCCTTATTAAAGTCATGCCCTAGTACTAGGCGGTGTTGTAATGTCGTTTCCGCCATCAGATGATAGGGTCAATGGTTGTGGCAAACTTAGGTAGGTGAGCAAACCTTTGATGCAAGCTAACTCCCTAATTGACCAGAACCAACATATATCCTTCTTTTCTACCCATTTGGGCCCACTCATTTCATGTTGAAATACTACCAAGTTTTATTTTTGAGGATTTTACTGGAAAATACCCAGTATTTGTCCGTCGCACGTATGAGTGCCCCGAAACACTTTCACTACGGCATAATACCTCACGGCACTTTTTCTTTTTCTTTTTTAATAATTTTCCCGAGCGACGATAGCGTCACTTAATTTGAAATTAAGTGACGCTATCGTCGCAATTCGTTCTCTTACCCCACTGTCAAAACCCACTTTTTCTCATCTATAAGTGTTTGTTTCCTCTTTATACTTGCTCAGACCTTTCATGCACAGAATGCTTTCCTCTTTATACTTGCTTTCACGTTTTCACTCAACAAACCTTGCATGCACATAATGCTGGAAATCTCCTTTCTATTGCTTATCTCATTGGTTGTTGGCTTCCATTTAAGAGGTTGGTGCATTTTTTGTACAATTTTTTATGCTTTGTAGAGTATTAATAATAGTTTCATGGTGTTCGTCATTCAGTTCCTATTTCCCCAATGTCGAAACCCCTTTTTTCTCATCTATAAGAGTCCGTGTCTTATTAATACGCTCGCATTTTCGTACAACAGACCTTTCATTCACATATTCCTGCAAATCTTCTTTTGTTCATCTTAATGGTTGTTGGCTTCCATTTAAGAGGTCGGTGCACATATTTTTATATTCTTTACGTTATTCAGAGTATTAATAATAAGTTCATGTTATTTATCATCCATTTCCCCTCGCCTTGTATAATACCCATCATATATGGCTTATATCGATGCCAATGATTTGGGCCATTTGGAGTAAATGACCTTTGAATAGAGAATAATCCGTCAACCCATCTCTTTACTCCATTTTGAACTTGTTGGCAGCCGTCTCATCCTCCAATATGTTTATGTATGTGGAAATTGGAATGGTTTTACTGGAATGAAAATAAATGCAAATTTCTTCAAGAGCAATGAAAGTACCCTGAATGGTTTCTACCATTAATGGAACTACCATTATTGTTTAAGACGTAACATACATGTGTAATGTCCTCTGCATTACTGAAATGTTGTGTATAGTCTGCTACTGCAATTCTCTCTAATGGATATATGTTATTTCAATGATTAGGATGTCGGGAGATGAATTAATAGTCATATTCCACTATGAAGGGGATCTTCAGTTTGACATGATTCATCCAGCATATAAAGGTGGAAAGCAAAAGATGAGATCTATTCTAAGTGATATAACTTTTGAATCGTTAGTTAAAGTTGTTATTGAAGCATCACATTGGGAGGTTAACTGCGAAGACTTAAGCATACTTTATCTACATCACAATGGTAAAGTGTTTTTATTGGTTGGCATCTAAGATGATAACGATATTAAGTGCATGCTGACACTCTCAAGAGTTGAAACAAATAGGATTTGTTTATATATCAACAGAACACCAGTTGGTTATGGTATTGGTATTGGAGAACAATGAAGGTACGCCATTTGACATTAATTTCTTAAGCAACACATTCATGTCTGTGTAATATATTATTAATCCAATATCATATATTTTTTTGAAGGTCACATGGGTTGAATATAAATATACTGCGAGATGGTAAAGGTGCTGGTACAGCTGGCAGTAATGATGCAAAGCGAAAGGCTCCTTCAGAGCAAGACAGAAGATGTTTTACTGTAAACCTCAGTCAAGATGACGACATGCACTTCTCCTCTAACCCAAACATTGCGACCGATGAATTGGCCCAAGAGAGCGACATCGTCTTTTGCAAATACCTTGATACAGTAGAGAGTGATGCTGATGTAGAAGCCATTAACGTAGAAGACGGTCACCCCATAAGTAGAACTCCTAGCGGTGCCCTCAAAAGAACAACCGTGGGTGCGAAATTAAATGATGCGGAGCCATCAACCCTTATGCGTGAAGTTATTTTTGAAGATAACATGGTTCCAGAGGAGTCTCACCCTGGAAGTGGCGGTGCACTCAATAGAGCAACAGTGAATACGAAATCAAATTTTGGGGAGCCATCAACCCACAGGCATGAAGTTAATTTTGAAGATAACATGGTTCCAGAGGAGTTTCCTACAGACTTATACCATAATACTTCTCAGGAGATGTGGCTAGGTTGTGATTTTCCGGATCGCGAAAATTTCAGGAGGACTATAGCCAAGTTTGCAATATATAACAACTTCATGCTCGAGCATCTAAAAACTAGTCAGTTCAAAGTCACAGCTAAATGCAAGGACCAGGATTGTCCATGGCACATCCACACGTCTATAATTGAGAGTGGACCACGATTTAAGGTTCGAACCTACAACCCTGTTCATAAATGTTCAAAGTCAATGATGGGTACAGCACATAGGCAGGCGTCTTCAAAGTTAATTGCGGAGTACATTTTGGACAAAGTCCGTCTTAATAATAATTTGAGACCGAAAGAGATAATGAATGATTATCAGATGGAGTTTGGGGTTACTATATCGTACAGGAAGGCACATATCGCTAGAGAAATGGCACTTCGTATAGTTTGAGGTTCATACGAAGATTCATTCAAACTCCTTCCACTCTATTGTGCTGAGTTGAAGATGATGAACCCAGGGTGTGTGACCAACATCATGACGTCCGATGATGACAGATTTAAGCGATTTTTTGGGCTTTTGCTCCATCCATCCGTGCTTTCACCTCGTCTTTCAGGCCAATGATTGCAGTTGATGGATCACATCTACGTGGTAAGTACCCAGGTGTGTTGTTGGTAGCTGTAACACTAGATGGATATCACAAGCTCTTTCCAATTGCTTTTGCATTTGCTGAAGCCGAGCGACGTGACAGCTGGGAGTGGTTCATTGTAAATGTGAGTATACCTATTGGGGAACCAACGAATCTTACCATCGTGTCTGATCGACAAAAGGGACTTGTCCCTGCACTAGCGAACGACATGCCCACTGCTACCCATTGTTATTGTTGTTGCCATCTCGCGAAGAACATCAAGTCAAGATTCAGTGATTCGGCAATTGTTATGAAGTTTTGGTGCGCTGCAAAAGCTTATAGGGCCTGTGAGCACGATGCGTTCATGGAAGATATTAAGGCTATTAATGTTGATGCATATAATTATATAAATGCATTTGGCAGGCAACATTGGGCAAATGCTTATGTTGAGGATCGACGGTATGACATGCTTACAAGCAACGCTGCCGAATGCACCAATAGCATGTTAAAGGATACCAGGGTTCTTCCTATTGTGAAACAGGTCGAAGAGATTAGGGTCAAACTCATGGTCAAACTCATGGAGTTCTTCCAAAAACGAAATGCCGAATCTTTGGATGTCAACACTAGTTTGACCCCATATGCTGAGAAGTAGTTGAGCCATGAAACCGAAGAAGCACGTAGGTTGCATGTGCGTGTTGCCGGGTTTGAAGAGTTTCAAGTGACATCTGCCGGGTATGTCGATGTTGTTCACCTCGATTGACGGAATTGCACTTGCTACAAGTGGCAAATTATTGGAATACCGTGCTCACATGCCATCGTGGGTATGAGGTTGAGGAACAAAAATCCATATGACTTCTGTGAGGATTGGTATCTTGCAAGTAAGTACCAGTCAACGTACAAAGAGGACATTCATGCTACCCGTGATAGCAAACAGTGGGAGCACATATCCGATGAAAGTGTCTTGCCTCCCGTAGCATCAAAACAGCCCGGAAGACCAAAGAAAAACAGAATCTGTACAGAAGACCACTATAGAGAGCGTAGGGTTATCACTTGCTCTCACTATCACGAGCGAGGCCACAGTCGGGCCTCATGCAGGAACCCACCTGCTCCGCATAATACATAGATACCTCATACCTCATCTAGATGTCTCTTGTGCTATGTATACGAAAGAAGTACATACTTGTTGATGTTACATGTATTATTTTGAACGTACAGGTCCTTTTGAAGTTCTATTTTTGAGTATGGTCAATCCTTTTTAATGTTCCGTTCACAACGTTGTAAAGTCACGAAGTTGTATGGTTAAACCTATTTTGAACAAAGTTTGAGCATTTCAGTTGTACCTAAACATATTTGTAATTTTTTTGTGTGGAATGAACGTGACTAAGCAAGTAAAATAGTACAACTGAAATGATTTTTCAACAAAACAGGCTAAGTTTTGTAGAATTATGTTTTTTTATACTTACAGTTAGACAACGCTAGCATCCTTATACTGAATGCATTGTGCGACGCTTATTACCAAAAAAAAATTCCAACATTTAAAATTCTATAAGTGCACGGTGCACATACATTAATGTACTTCATTCCTACTTAAATTGCACCAAAAGATCATACACCAAAAAAAATATATGGATTCAAAAGAACTAATGCAATATTTCCATGCATTTATTGATGCAACATTTCCACGCAATTCATGAATATACAACTGGTAAATTGATTTCTACAAACCTAAAAAAGACAAAGAACAATATTCTCCTTCTCCATACTGATTTATAAACAGTGTTTGAACTTCAACAATTCACTGAGTCAACGGATCAATGTCCAAACGGTCGCTATTCAACTCCCAACTTAATCCATAAATGTCGATCACAATCTTGCTACGGAAATACATTATGTCTGATTGTTTAAACTTGATCTCTCTACGTGCAGCACAGTGTTCAGCGAAGGCTAAGGCAAAGACACCACAATCGTTTCCGTTTTCCTGGTAAGGTATTTTCGTCTTCACTACCAATGTCCACATATTGGTGTCATACCATCCATAGTTGGAGAACTGTCCGCCCAAGAAATAAATCTGATCAACCATGAAATTCAAATGTGTAAGCAGCCACTACTTATTACAAAATTATATCAATACATTCATGTAAGGATCATGAACATATAATGACAACTCACGAATGATTTGCAGAACTGAAACGAAGTCCTGTCAGATACCATGCTATTGTAAAACTCCCACTTTCGTTCTTCTGTGTACCCAACCAACAATGTGAAATGTGCATCGTGTCATAGGACAAATATCAACATACTCTTCTCCTTAGCCTCCCAAACTTTGACACCGTCCTTACCAAATATATTCTCTTACAATGCCCTTATATTATTGTTTTTCCACCAACTCTGGTATAGGAAAGTAGGACAGATCCATTGGTCAAATTATTTCAACTAAGTTATATTATCAATAATGCTGGAAAAGCATGGAATTAATTAACTTATGCAGACACTAGGATCGTAGAAAAGCACATGTGGATATCTTTCCTTTATCGCTTGAAACCACCAGTACATAATGTTTGTGTCTAACCATGTAGCCTCACCGAGGAATTTAAAACCTTTCCGGACACAAGCGTACAATAGATATCAAGTTCATCCGGTCTACAAAATTAGCAACAAATAATGACGTTAGTCTTTAAAAGATCCAACAAAAAATAGAGAAGTGATTCACATTAGCCTATAATAAAGAAGTGATTGGCAGCCTAAAATAAAAACTGAATGTAAAAAGTTGGGGCGTTACTTTTTCGAGTAAAAGCCGAGGAATCCCTCTAGTGGGGTCAACTGTTCTTCAGTAAGCACATACTCCGACCTACTCAAAGAATGGTCGTAGTTCTCAAAATAACGAGGAATCTTTCTTTCATGATGCAACCGTTTTATCCACCAAACCAATGTGTTGATATCCGACTTCAGAGTGCGTAAAACAATCGACATTTCAGGTGGTGCATTAACCGGTGTAGTGAAGATATCATCTATAGCTGGAACCGATGGAGAGGCGAATCCAGATGCTAAGATAGGTGATGATGTAATGCCCTCCACATTCACTGTAAGACCCCGACCCGAGTGATCCCGATTAGTGCTAATTAAGTTACGTGTTAGTGCTAAGCTTGATTAGTGATTCTTGGTTAAGTTGGGTTTAGATTTAACCTTGATTTTAGTTTTGGGCTACTTTGTGTGTTTTGGATTTCTTGTGGGGCCCTTTGGGGGTTCCCTTTTCGGCTTGGTATTTTCTCGAGAAATTTCCCGATTTGTTGTGAATTGTGTTTTTGGCCCGTTGCATTCATCTTGTGGATTCCAACAACTTTCATGTTGATCCCGTTCTCGTTTGAGATCACGAAACCCGAATTCTTGGCCTTGAGGGCAAAACAGTCTTTACACACCAAATCTGTACCAAAACTCATTATTCCCGAAACCCGCGAAACATAGACTTTTTGGAAAGTAGATATTTCGACGAACATTTCTTCCTTCTTCGTCGAATTCATCCGAGGTCCCGAATTAGATGATTTCAGTCCATTTAGCTTCTTAAGTTGTGGGACCCAAGCTCCTCATTGTTAACAAAAGAGAACCCACCTCTTCTTTCTCATTCACTCTCCATTGCTCCAGCACAACTGAACCTAGGGTTCTTGTGGTTTTCTTCTTCTCCTTGCTTCTTCATCTCCAAGCCTCACCAATAGTCCACCAACCAAGCAATGAAGGTCATCTTCTCCTTCCTCATCTTGCAAGCATTCCATTGATACCGTTTTTGGAGGAACCCATCAATCTAGAGATCTTCTTTGAACTAGCCCTCTTCATTTGAAGACCATCCAAGTAAGTGGTTCTCCCCATCCCCTAGATTAGTGTTCCTCTAGTTCTTGTTAAGCTACATTTCCATTTTTGAAAGGTTTCCTAGTCATTATATTGTTTGACCCATGTTAGGGCTTTATTTGGGGATTTTGCATTGTAGCTTGGACCATTTTCTTGGAGGACTTGATAGAGCTTAATATCATTAATTGAAGACTTGAGGCAAGTGAATGCTTGAATGTTTTTAAGTTGAAATGGTTTGGCTTAGTATTTATGGATTTTCCATATTATCATTAATGTATTTTGTTTTGGAATAAATGCTCATAAGATATCTTAATAGCCTCATTCATTGTTTTATAAGCATGTTGGTAAAGCATTTATTGTCCTTGTGATAGCTTAGATGAATGTTTGTGGAATGGTTTGTTTTCCTTCCTATTCTTGCATTGGATTTGGCATGGAAGAGGTGATAGAGAGAACTCTTAATGAGGATTTGGAGAAGTATAAAGAGATGCATTGGAGGAACTATTAGCCCAATGTTATTGTAAGGACCTTTTGGATGTGAGGAAGATGGTTTTGAGGAGGAAAATGACTCAAAACTGAACTCAGTGAGCATTTTCGTAACTGGCGGTCAGCTCACGGTTAGCCAGCGGCTAACCGCCGAATGCATCGGCGGCTAACCGCCAGCTAACCGCGCACCGCGGTGACTTTTCCAGAGAGCATCATTTTCCACCTGAAAACGCGGTCAGCCTCACGGTTAGCCAGCGGCTAACCGCCGAACCCATCGGCGGCTAACCGCCAGCCAACCGCACAATCACGGTTCCTTTTCCCGAGAGCATCAGAATTCTCACCTGAAATTCGGTCAGCTCCACGGTTACCCAGCGGCTAACCGCCGAATGCATCGGCGGCTAACCGCCAGGTAACCGAAATTTCCCAGATTTCGAAAAGCTCCCCGCTCGAACGAACTCTCCGGTTCGTTCGAGCGTTGAGCTTTGTCAATCGAAAGGGATTCACTAGGCATTGTTGATGCCATCCGAGAAAGAAACCATATCACAAAGATGTCATCCGAAACTTTGAAAAATCATAAAAGTGAATAAGGAGCCCGGAATGTCTTCAAACTCACGGAGTACCAAGTAAGGACTATAATAGACATACGAGACCCCTATTCACTTAAATAGATTTTGAAATTAGTATTTTACCCGAAATGTGTTATAACTCGTTATTTCACCTCGTTTCCAAGACTTGTATTACATGACTTGTTTTCCCGAAAGCATTGGAGTTACATTAGTAACAGTTAATTGTCCCGAAATGCATTGCCCGACATGAAATGATAGTGTGCCCTTGAGCACCCCGTTTTACCCGTTTATCTACTGTACTTGATTTACTTGCATATGTCTCGATTGGTTTTATCCTATGAGTCGGCATCACTAAGCTTGGATACCATGTCAGTCTGATCCACTGACTTGGAAATCCCTCTCCCGTCCCGCCAGCTGCAGTTTGGATCCCGATGCCCGGTTTACCACCGTGGCCCCGTCCCGATACCCGGTTCGCTACCGTGGTCCCGTTCCCGTATAGTTATATTGTATATATGTATACGTTGTTTCTCCTCACCTTGTGTGACTGAGATCAACGTCCCGTGATACTGTTGTCACTTTAGTGACAGAGGACTTAGCTTTATGTGATTGCCACCTTGTTATTCCCGATTCCTTGGTTACCTCATATGTTTTATCTTGTTTACTTGTTTTATAGCAAATGATTTACCTGCTTTATGAGAGTTCTTGCTTAAACAGATTTATATGCTTTTCAAGAGATTTCCTCTATTATTGTTGTTGTATCTTGTCATTCTCTTGCCAGACCGTCGTGTCTGATCCTTTGCTTTGGTACTCAGGTCCCGTTGCCGGTTTCCTTGAGGAGGAGCCGGAGGAGGCGGTAGGTGAGCTGCAGCCTCTAGTTGAGTGGCGTGCTGACGATGTCATGTAGACATCGGGTTGCCAAGAGGCGTAACATTTTGGGAAGGATTTGTTAACTATTCTTTGGGTTATTATTTTGTAATATTGGCCTTTGTTGGCCTCTAATTTTGGGGATTGTAACTAAATGATAACTTGTCTAACTTTAACAACTTTTGGGAAACATTGCTATATATCATTGCTCTTTCTGATACAGTTTGATATTGATGTAAATGCTTGCATGACTAGAGATAGTCTAACTATTTGATTTGCTACACGCTTCCGCATTAAAAAGAAATATCCATGCAAGGTTTTGATATCCTCACCGCGGACACCTGTGGGAAATTAAATAAGATTATTTTGAGGATGTAGGTAATCCTCTTGAATAATCATCACACACTAATGGTCCCGATCCCGGATTGGGATTCCCGGTCCGGGGTCGCGACATTCACCACCTCATCCGAATAGTCCAGCTTCTTCTTCGCGGGTGGTATCCCTTTCCTCTGCCTGGCCTTGGGAACAACTCTCTTCCGTGCTCCAGAATTTGATACCTATATTGAAAGGAAAAATAACAACTGTAAAGCCATCAGGATACTCCATTTTGAACATATAATGTACTTTTGTGTGGAAATTATTACCTTCGTCTCATCATCCGATTAAGAGGTGGAACATGACTCCCCCCCCATAATTCTCGAACACCGAACTAAATGCATCTCTAAATTTTTTTAATTTTTCCAAATCGTGCCGTGAAGTCTTCGATCTTAACCTTCTTCTGGACCTCCCGGTCTGAAGACCGTTCCAAGTGGTCCAACAAAGCATTTACCTGAAGAATATTTAGATGATGCATTAAGGTAATAAACTCGAAGGGTAAGAGAGAGTAAATATGACACATAGCTTACATATTTCTTAGTAGTGGATGTCGCTTCGCAATGGGTGCTTCCCATAGGGGTTTTTCCCTCCTTACTTTTCACCTCTGCTGATGGTTTCTCCAAGTGGGTCTCCTCAATCGATTGTCTTCCTCGACTGCCCATCCCACATACAATCTCTTTGATGGTTTCTGATGAATACCAAACATGATAGGAAGGCGAGTGTTTCTTTGAGGAATCCTTTTGTCCGCGTATGACATTACTCTCCCTCTCCTCCTATAGTCTAGTAACTTCATCTCCATATGTGTGATAGTCCATTTCAATCCTTTCCAGATGCTCAACCCTCTTAAAAGGCATATAGAAGGGTGGGGGGTCTACTTGCCTAATGCCGAACTGTTTTGCTACACGTTCAGAATTGTGCCTTTCAACAATCCAGTAATGTAGAAGGACAGTCGAAGAAGCGAACAACCCCCTATCAACCTTTGGTATCTTTGCAAACAACTTTTTAGGCATATTAGCATATGGCTGCCACGTGAACTGCAAAATTAGAGCAACTTGATCACGATACATAACAATGCATAAATATCATTGGAATAATTGGCATAGATTGTTGTGAATATTATTACCCCCTCCTCTTTGAGAGCGTTGATGTGCCTCCGAATCTCCTTCATGTTTGTTACTTGATTCCTATCTATCAGTCTCAATTCCCATGTCTTGAACAATGGGTACTGTAAGTCTTTTTTCCAACTAGGAGATGGTGTCGGACATCTCCCGATTGACATCCTTGAATATGCCCATATCTGCAAGCCAACAATATTTTTTTTTTATAAAAAGGGATGTTAATTTCGGTCATAACATCAGCACATCAGCATGAAAACTATATTCAAACACAATATGAAAACATTTTAGTCGGCACTTTGCATCACCTGTAGCAACTGTATGGGGCCTGTTAGAGTCTTCAAAAGGGTAATTTTCGAAGAATCACGTTTTTCTTCACCCTCATCCTCTTCCTTACCCTTGTCTTCACCTTTTAATAACCTTGTAGCCCTTCCAAGCATTCTGTACAAGCTTGCAAGGCATGCTGGACCCCATGGGTAGGGCTTGAATTCCCTAAACAACTCCAAATGCCAAGCTGGGCCTCTGGCACCAAAAGAATTGGCAAAGATTTGTCCAGAAACCAAAAAGAACAAATATGCTCTCGTCTTGGTAACCTCGCTCCTCTTCTTAGAGGGCTTGAAGTTGTCTTCTAGCCACTTGAATTTAATTATAATGCCAATAGTGTCTTTGCCCGGACGTGGAGCAATGCCAAGTAATTCCTTACACACTTCAGGGACAAGTGACTTGGGGGAAGTACGACCCGTTACTGGTATCCCGTCGATCGGAAGCCCATATATGTGTGCAACATCCTCCAAAGTCACCGTAGCTTCACCGGTAGGCAAATGGAACATGTTGGTTTCAGGCCTTCATCGTTCCACCAAGCCACTAATGAGGGCATGGTCTATTCTCATATAATCAATTTCTGAAAGATGTGCTAGACCAACATCCCTAACAATCTCCCTTTGCCTTTCAGTTAGAACCCATATGTCTTTGTCTGGGTTCGTATTAATACATCTGTATGACCCTAGCTCCACCCCACTTAATATGGATTTCGACACATGAGATTCTTGCCTGTATAGCAATTTATCCTCTTGATTCAACTTCGTTCCTTGAGTCATCTGTTCAGTTTAGGCAATCTTAGGCAACAAGCACATATAAAACAATGATTAAAATTAATTTCAGATCGAGAGAGCACATCATGTAGTGAAAGGAACCTAAAGATATTCCAATCATAACCATAATTGTAAAATTTCAGCCAATATTTAACATTCAAAACAACGAGGATTCTTTGTGGGTATCATCATAGCTCTCTTTCGTTCTATTCCACTATGAAAAAGGTTCGTACTGAGTTAGCAAAAATATCTTCCATTGGTGAGATGGAATCATTGTTGCAAGAGTTAGATGTCACAAGGGAAAAACTTGAGAATGCGCAGAAGAAAAAAAGCAAGATTTGGAGCTGAAATCCAAAGCAGATATTCAAATTATTGTGAAAGAAGTTAAATCACTCGGGACATGCTAAAATGAATTCCTGTCATAAACAAAAGAAATCTTCTTAATCAATGTTAAAAGAATTAGGAATGGATTGTAGTCTTGCCTTGTGTGCATAAGCTTAAATGACATTTTATTGAACCAGGCGATTTGAACCAAATAGTTAAAATTCAGGCAAGGTTTAGATAACGAGTTCATATCATATATCAGATTTCCATTGACATGGTTGAGCATTGAAGTTGAGTCACCAAGAAACCTGGAAGGTTTTTAATATGGTTACAAGTTGAGATGTACTTGGTGCAACTTATAAGATTAAAAGATACCAATTAGAAAAAAATGTATGAGGAGAAGGTAGTTAGTCATAGTGGCTTAGTGCAAGGTTGGAATCAGAAAACAAGGTTGAGGTCGATTGTATGAATCAACCCAAGGTTTTTTTTAACCTTTTACATTTAAATTTTTCATAAGAGTAACAAGGTATACTATCCAGAAAAAACTCTTGGTGAAACATAATCCCATCTGATCACATTCAAAAATTTTGGCTCAAGTAATGCAACCTTATATGTCCAATGTACTAAAACAAGTATTCACAAGTTTCGCTCAAGTAGAAAGCCCTACTAATTCAACCCTATATGAATATGATCTTCCAATCTCTAGTAGCAAATACATATCATAAATATAATCTTCCATTCTACCTTTCATATATTACTAAAGGTTTCCTACAACTGCATGAAAAAATTTGTGTAAACTCAGTTCAGATCACTTCACCCCTCAAACAAAAAACATTCCACACACATGAGTACCCTTGTTTGGGTGGTTGCACATACTACTACCATTGGAATCAAAACCATTGTCAGATCAAAGCATGTAGTTAAGAATATATAACAAACACAAACACACAACAAATGTACATTAAAATTGCACACTAGTAAAGCAAGAATGAATACGGAGAAATATCAAATATCATACATCAAAGAGCAAAGAGATGTCAGAGAAAAATAAAACATGAAAGAAGGAAATGCACGTTTGGGTAGTGTAAACCCACTTCCGGATTTTAATCAATCACCAAAGAAGCAGCAATGAATCGAATGTGCATGTTTCAAAAAATGTGAACAAAAACCTTTGTGGCTGATTAGTTCTTTGAGAAAAACCCCAAACAGACATTGTATATGAGATACTAATCAAATGTGCAAACGGTGTCAGCATTCCATACCTTAGAGGTGATGTGCGATATCGGAGCAAGGTTGATCCAAAGTGGGGAGTGGGGAAGGAAGAATGCAAAAGGAGCAGCGGCACCAACGTAGGAAGGAAATGAGAGAGGAAGGAAGGGAAGAGAAATGAATGGAACTGGAAAAGGGTTTGGGTATAAAAAAAAAGCCGAAGAACGACACTAGCGTCACTAAAATAACACTGAGGGATGCTAGCGTCGCTCAATTTAAATTGCAAAAAAAAAAAAAAAACAAACGGGGTCTGACGGACCCCGTTTGTGTGGTGCTAGTTCCGAGGCACTAACACGTGCAACAGACAAATACTGGCCAATTTCCTGTAAAATCCTCTTTATTTTTTTTAAGCCTAATCTAGCTTCATTTACTCAGTCCAGTCTAGTCTAGTCGTACTCATGTAATGTGTTAATTCAATAGTTTCTCTTGTATAGCTTATTCCTTTGCCCAGTCTTATTTTATCCTTGTTCGTTTGGGTACTATTTACTGATTTACTCAATACCCATCCAATTCTCTTTATGTGAGACCCATTAGAGACTGATTAGAGGTACTCAGTGTGGAACACAAAATTCAGTCAGACTTGCCAGCTACTTGATCTTGCTCCTTGTGTTTTCGTCAATTTAGAGTCTTACAAACCTTGAGGAACTTGAGAGTGTGAGATCACTTTGGGCCTGGTACCCTAGAAGAGTTCGATGTGGCCAATTGGGTAATGAACTCCCTTGCAAGGGTTGATGATACAAGTAAACCTTGAACCCTAGGGGTGCTTTCAGATACCCGATTAAGGCTTCGAATTCCTGAGATTGTGAGATGATAAGTGATCGTCAGCCCCAAGTGCAAGGCCGCGATTGTAGTAATAACACGGTGAAGTCCGAGGTCAATCCATAGGGAGTAATTAATCGAGCAAAACCTGTCCTATTAAAAAAAAACTAATTATAGCCTATCAAAAATCTATAAAAATCACAAATCCTACTTTAATAAGAAATTAATTACAAGTCCGAAAAATTAATTACAACCAAAGAAAAAGAAAAATCCTAATCTAAAAACCTAATCTAACTACTGCATTTAGAGCAGGCAAAATGTGGCCCGACCCGATGACCCGACCCTAACCCGACCATGTTCTGGCCCGCCAAACCCAACCTGCCACATATACGGGTTGGCCAAGGGTCAGGATTTCCTAACCCGTATAGAAACGGGTCGGGTTAGGGTTGGCCCGCCTAACCCGGTTGACCCGTTTAACTTAACTCTTACCGGCTTGAGAAATATGTGGAGCTTTTCCATTTCAAATCTTAATGACTTTCCTTGATTTTAGCGAAAAGGAAATCAAGAAAGGTATGCAATCTTAACGTTCTAGTTTCCTACTTTTTCGATAATTAGCAATTTTCATTATTAGCAATCAGTAAATCTTAATCTCTAAAGAATCCTTCCGGCTACAAATATATTCTTCTTTACACGTCTGCTGTAGAGGTTACACTTTTGCATCTTCAAACTCAACTCACGGTCTTCAGGTTTATTTGCAACTACAGGATTTAATGGGTAGCCACTTGCATCCTTTCTTTTTCTATTTATAAGCTTTTTTATTAAACAATATACAGATTAGTGGGTTGGTGTAGTGGTTAAGTTGTCATTTGAAATACTAGTGGAGCCCTGCACATGCACCGAACACACAGTTATACTAAGAAAATTTTAAAAAAATAAATTCTTAAAAAATTTAGTAGAAGCTTCAATACATTTAAACATAAAATTTCAACATAAAATGAGTGATTGTAAATTGCAAGGCCCGTGCAATGTCCAAATGCAGCTGACACTATTTTTTTCCTATACATTTGAAAACAGTAAAACAATGATATAGTGAGAAGAATGAGATCTCAAAAGACAATCGATATGGAATTTATATAACTTTTTGAGGATATAAATCACATATTTCTAGATATTTAATCATGAATGTGTACAAAGAAATTTAAATTTACTTTATTTAACTTGTCAGATCGATTTATCAGTTTCCTGGTAGACTTGACCTGCTAAAGTTGGAGTCCAGTCGAAAGTATAGTCAAATTGATAATCTGCAATTTTATAAAAAAATAAAAATAAAAACTAAGAACCAGATGAGCTTACTGTTCTAACCAACTACCATGAACATTATATGTTGAATACCAAATCAGACTCTATTAAGGGAAAAAAATTAATTATATATTACCTAAGGACATCAGAATAACAAAACTGAGATGGTGGTTTTGGTCTTAACTTACAAAGAAGATAACATCTCACACTGACCGTCAAGAATAATGAAGTAATTTGGCTTGTCCTCAAGCAACAGGGATCAACAATGGTGAAACTATGATATGAACTCTGACGGGTAAGCATTGCAGAACACCTGTTGATCAATATTAGTATTTAACATGTGCTTTGTTTTATTTTATAAGACGGACCACTATCAGGTAAAAAAAAGGCAATACATCTCCAAGAGTCAGCATCTTCTTTTGCTTGATACAAAGTGATATATTTTATACCCTTTAAGAAAAGGATAATACAAAGTAATCATAGAATTTCAGTTAAATGGAAGCTCACAAATAGAGATAACCATAGGGAAAAAATACTAAAAACAAAAAAACTACGAATACAAATCTACCAAAAGAATTGGACATTCCTCTTAAAAAATACATAAGAATGTAACACAGGTATTCTAGATCAACTCTTCTACTCTGTTTTGTATAGAGGATGAGAGTGTTGATCAAAGTAAGAAAAATCTGAAACAAACAAAGACAAACTGAATTTGTTGCAGCTCAGCATCAAATAGTTATTTTAGTTGTTTACTCTTAAAATGATTACTTCCTTCATTGACTCTGAAGTTAGTAGTAACGCTAGCATAACAAGCAGTTTCTATGAGATTCTTGTTTTCCCTTTAAGAAAAGGCATGACTCTTCATTGAAATATATGAAAAGAAGACAAGAACAAGAACAAGAAGCAGCCTGCAATGATGAAAGAAATAAATGTGTTAGAAAATTATCAAAGTTTTTCAATTTAAATCTCTTCAGTATGAGCAAGAATAAATAAATATATTCATGACCTTGAAATAACCTTTTATAATAAGAAAATTCACAAAAGTTGTATATTAAGAAACTAAAAATTGTACAGAACATCAACAATTTTACGATAGCAATCTATAAGACTTACCACTAAATTACATTTATGGAATTATCTTTAGCAATCACTAATATTGGAAGAGAAATAATATTTAGTAGTAGTTATCACATTATTCAACCTGTGATTATTCTTCCAATAGGGGTATAAATCAAGATCAATACAACTATTATGTTAGATTGAAAACTCAATTATTCTAACTAAATAAAATACAAACACATGAAGCGAAAGGGAAAAGAATATTTAATCTTTTTAATGGTAACTTTCATTAAAAGAGAGAAAAAAACAGGAAGGACATAAAATGAGTTTAAGTTTGTACCTTTCACTTTCTTATTTAAGATATTTTGTCAGTTGCTACTTTTTTCTAAAAAAGAAAATGAAAAAAACTAAACATAAAGCAATAATGCAATAAAAAAACTTGTAGATAAGTTTTGGAGGTTCCAATACCTTTTTCAAAGGCCAAAATAAATAATATACAACTGAAGAAACATCAAATTACAAATATTTAAGGTAGTGTACAAAAGTTAAAGGGTTAATATTTAAAAAATAATAACAAAGGGTTACATCCATATAAAGAAACTAATCTCATATATTATGGAAACCTCCCGAAGGCCTCTGATGTTTTTAACTCTCAAATTTCAAATTTCAAATACAAATACCACTCAAGTATCTTTTAGTTCTACCAAAAAATAAAAATAAAAATAAATAAATAAATAGAAACTATTTGCACAATTTGCATTATTTTAGGTAAAAAAAAAGAGAATGTTAATTCTCTCGTGTGTAGTCAATTTGGTATTTGAATTATAACACAACCACCAATTGGCCACCAGCAATAATAACAAAAGTAGCAAGCTAACTAATACATTTTGTCACGACTTTTAAACTGATTTTTAAGCTAATCGTTAAGTATTTAAAGTGCCCACAAGATTGTAAGTATTGAACACCAAAAAGTAGTAAGTAAAACACACTTGATTCCTTTTCTTTTGATCCATTATAAAATATACTAGTCATTTTCGTTTTTGTTTTCATCCTGTCTTAGTTTAAGTTTTATTATTGAAAAAGCACATGGCATTTAGGTTTTCAGAGTTAAAAGGTAGTATGTACACCATGAACCACATAATGGAGTAAATAGTGCATAGTTAAAATCTTTTGTTTTTCCCACCTTGGCTTAGTTTATTAACCGGGGTGGACAAAATAGTGCCAAGAAAGACTAAAAAAACTTTCTGAATGATAAAATCTGAAATATTTTTCCTTTGACATGATTCTTTAATAGCACCATATCTCACAATTAATTTTACAAAAGGCCAAAAAAAATGAATAAAAATTTGGAAATTAGTAAACAAAATGGTTAAATGAGAACCACGAATGAATGCTTATTGGTCTTATCCCACTCACGAGGGGTTTGGAGGGTGACGATTGAAGAGGCATTGGTCTAGAACATAGGAATTTAACTAACATAAACTAAAACAGGAAAAATAACCAAAATAAAATATCAGATTCTTATACAAATATGGCCTTTTGAATATTTTCACCTGTACTGCTTTAAAAAAAAAGCCCTTCCCCTTCGACTTTATGGAGAACAAAAACAATTTCTAACAGATAATGTAAAGCTTTTCCATGCCTCATAGCATCGTCCTTTTAGTTATTGTCTACTTTGTTTTTCTCAACCAGGACACTTTCTATTTGAGTTTTCCATTTTCCTATCTCACATAACAAAACAGTATAAAGTTTACATTAAAAAAAATTAAAGAAGAAGACACAATCAAACAATAATAATTTCAGCAGACACACTTACATGTATAAAAACTCCCTCCATTCCAAAAGAAGTTAAGAGTCAATGAAGAATCTGTTAAAATATCATGTTCTGCCTTTACACAATTATTCATAGAGGAAAAACCTCATACCCACAAAATTCCCTACATTGAAAATCTTGTAGTATCTGAATAAAAAGAATGTTAAGAGAAAATTGAAAAAAGAAGAGGGAAAAAAACAACATTTGAGATAGATTCCAATCTTATCCACATTTTCCTTTTTCTTTTCTCCACCACCTTAAAAAAAAACAAAGAAATCGAAAAAAAAATTATTCGATTTATTGGAATGTATTAAAACGAAATTTTATTATGTTTAAAATATCAGCATCTACTCAATATAAGAGATTAAAAAATTATTAGGATCGTGTGTGCAAAGTTTGGTCTGTATCCGAGTTCATTTGGGTATAGTAGGGAGGTAGTTAGCAATTTTCCAGAGAATTTAGGGATCTTTTTTTGTAATTTTAGATTTTTGAGATTATGGTACCGTTGGATAGATATTTTTAATTCCTAAACTTTAGTCTTCTAAATCATCGTTATCCGGATCCTTAAAACCCCTCTAAATCCAAGCCTGGTCCAAAGTCTATTTTAGACAAATTGGAAAATTCCCATTATGTCCCCATCTTTATCCATACATAAAATACATGTACATAATAAATATATATATAAGGGTGGGCCCACAACTTGCATTTTATTGGGCATGTGTATAGTGAAAAAAATACATCATCTTTCTCTTTTTTTAAGACATTTTATGAGAGTAGAATTTGGGAAATTCCATTATGTCCCCATCTTTATCCATATCTTTATTCATTATAAATATATATATATAAGGGTGGGCCCCACAACTTTCATTTTATTGGCTTTGTGTGTAGTGAAAAAAGGACATCATCTTTCTCTCTTTTATAATAGTAGAAGATAGATATCAGCTTCTACTCAATATAAGAGATTAAAAAATTATTAGGATCGTGTGTGTGAAGTTTGGCCTATATCCGAGTTCATTTGGGTATAGTAGGGAGGTAGTTAGCAATTTTCCAGAGAATTTAGGGGTCTTTTTTGTAATTTTAGATTTTTGAGATTATGGTACCGTTGGGTAGAAAATTTTAATTCCTAAACTTTAGTCTTCTAGATCATCATGATCCTGAACCTTAAAACCCCTCTAAATCCAAGCCTAGTCCAAAGTCTATTTTAGACAAATTGGAAAATTCCCATTATGTCCCCATCTTTATCCATACATAAAATACATGTACATAATAAATATATATATATAAGAGTGGACCCCACAACTTGCATTTTATTGGGCATGTGTATAGTGAAAAAAGTATATCATCTTTCTCTTTTTTTAAGACATTTTATAATAGTAGAAGTTGGGAAATTCCCATTATGTCCATATATATAAGGGTGGGCCCCACAACTTTCATTTTATTGGCTATGTGTGTAGTGAAAAAGGGACATAATCTTTCTCTCTTTTATAATAGTAGATAGATAGAAGACATTTTATAAGAGTAGAAGTTGGGAAATTCCCATTATGTCCCCATCTTTATTCATATCTTTATCCATAATAAATATATAAGGGTGGGCCCCACTACTTTCATTTTATTGGCTATGTGTGTAGTGAGAAAAGGACAACATCTTTCTCTCTTTTATAAGAGTAGATAAATAATGGATCTTGTGTTCGATTCTTGTGAGCCTTACTTTTTTACAAGACACAAAATTAGTTAAAGATGAGCGATGCGGGTCAGGCCAGGCTAACCTGACCTGACCTATATTTATTGCCGGTTAGGCGGGTTAGCCTGACCCGAAATATCATGGGTGTGGGTTGCAAACCTGCAACCCATTTAGAAAATGGGTCGATTGCGGGTTAGGGGTCCAAAGAACAGATCTAGCTATGACCCGACCCGAATTAGCCCGACCCTACCCGTTTGCCAACCCTAACTGCATTCACCATAAGATTTGTCAGTCCAACCAATTGCAATAATTATGAAGATGCATAAAAATAAAAATAAAATAAAATCAGAGAATAATAAAAAAATGGATTTTAATTCTAAAACTTTGCAACGGTTACTTTGCTAAATGCCATCAAGAAAAATCAAGGCCAGGCACTACGCACAAAAATTCGATGTTGACCAATTGGTGAAGACCAAGACCCCATAAACTTGATTTATTAATGAAAGACTCATTACAAGCAAATAACCATTAAAATTATTTGAATTAAAATAAAGTGCATCAAACCTTACCCTAGAAAGGGACTCGCGGTCTTGAACGGCGATCCAACTGGCTCTTGTTTTGCGATCTGAAATCCAAGCAAGGGAAGATGATGAATGGCTGGTTCAATGGTGGAGCGACGGTAGCAACGGCGGCGGCACGATGGTGGCGTAGAAATCCAAGTGGTTGTGTGCCTTAGGGAAGGCCTTGGATGAAGTAGTGATGAAAGGAGATGAGATGGAGAAAAATTAAAGGAAAAGGGGGGTTTTGTAGCTGGTCGTCCAAGGTGAATGGGGGGGGGGGGGAGATGGATATTCACCTGCAGCCCCTTATGGCTCTTTTTTATATAAGTTTGATGACTTGGGTTACAAGATTCTGGTTTGGGTAAGGATTAGTAGCGTGGGGTCCAATTTGGATTAGGATTAAGAGGGTTTTGAAAGAGTTTCAAGGGATTGGCCCACAATCCTAGTGAAAATAGGATTGTTCTTATCTCATGCAACTTCTTCTCTTGGGCCCCACTTTGAAGAAAAACTTGCAAATCTAAAATTTGCATATTTAATCCAAAATTTGAAACCATAAGAGGAGCTCCTTTTTTTGTGTGATAGCTTGGTATAAGGGTGTTGGACATGTGAAATCTTCGTATAATTCTTGGGTTGCAAACTTCAAATCTTGAGGCCTATCTTTTTGGAGATAAATTTTAACAACTTAGTGCTAAAATCTTGCGCTCTTTGAATTTGTTTCCAATAATGTGAATTTAAATTCAATCGTTTAATACTGCAAGTGCACAGCTGTCCTTTTGAGATAGTGGCAAGTACAGGTCGAATCCCATAGGAAGCACTACTAAATTAAAATTCAAAATCTGATTTTTTTTATCAATGATAATGACAAGAGAATAAAGAAAAGAAAAACAATAATAAGATTGAGAAAATGCTAGATCTAGAGTGCAGCAATAAAATGTGAGAAAATGCATATTAGATTATCATGAATCCATTAAGTAGTTCCACCATCATTCTATGCAATAGATAATAAATTTGTCCCCAAAATTCTTCAAATCAGAAACAAATCAATGTTTCTGATTCGGATAATTTGTCTATCAAAGGGAACAATTTTTCACAATTTATTTAAGGCAAAAATCTTCTTCACTTAATGAAATTATGAACTTAACTAAATTTCACATATTAATCAAAGATAGATTATCAAAGAATCTCAATCTAAGAATAATCTATTAAGAAAACAGACATGATTAAAGCATTGTTCAAATAAAAAATTGAATAACATAGGTTGTCAATGACAGAAGGTAGATTTATTATTATAATCAATACGCAAGAGACAAAAATATCACATAGATTAACGATGAGAAATATTTAACTTCATCTGACACTCTGATCCAGGGATCTACTCCTCCATTGCAAAATATGTGATTTTCATTTAGAACTTCATAGCAATTACAATTTTCTCTCACACTCTTCTAACCTAGTTCTGGAACAGGGCCCCAGAATACCCAAAAATATCTCTTAAATTCTATTAATTAGGGAAAAGAGAAATAGCAGAGAGAATAATTAGGGACGTCAGGGGGAGTGTGCCTCTCGTATGTTACCTTTTGGTTCCTTTTATATCTCCAGTTATCTTACAGATACATTGAATTTGGGCACCTCCTCTGCAGATTTGATTTATCTTCATTGATAAGGTATATCTCATATCATTTTTTAATTTGAATGAGGTGGAAGCTTCTGAAAACCTCTGGGTGGCTTGGCTAATCTTCAAATGGGGTCCCACAAGGGATGTGTAGCAATTGATTATCAACGGTGTGAATTTAATTGCAATCTCGTCTAAAAATGAACACGAAAATCCCCAGACCCATAACTTTTGTCAATATAGATTTGATTTACACATTCTTGGGCTCCACAAATATCTACTGTAAATAAGCTTTCCAACGGTAGGTAAATTTCATTGATCCGACAGTCGGATTGAAAGTTATGGCATTTGAATATGAGTTGTCATAAGAAAAACGAGATTAACTTTTAAAATTTGATTTGCAATGGATTCTATCTCTGCACAACTTTCATTTTCGAAAGGACATCAGATGTGGATGATTCAAACTATTCTTTTTTTGTTCCAATCAAAATGGTACTCTTTGAGTTATCCATTAATAATTTCAAATTTGCAACTACTGCGGACCCTGCCATGTGGGACATTTCATTTGTTTGTCAGTTGAAGAATCCTAAATACAATAGATGACTTCTCATAGGGCCCAAGATGACTATGTGTGCTTGAAAGTGGGCTCCGTGATAGAGGTCTGCAATTCTTATTTTCTACATATTCTAATTCAACACATCAAATACTGAAGAGCCCATATTGAAGCGGGACCCATCCGGACAGAGTTTTACTCCAACTGGGATTCTTCAAAGAAAATTTGATTCTTCAAAGAAAATTTGCAAAACATTCTAAGTTAATGCAGAAACTATATGAAAAGTCAGGTTCCTAGGTGAAAATGCATGAAATAATAGAATTAGATGTATAATGATGCAATTCACCTAATTAAACCCCTAATTCATCCTAAAATGATGCGATAAATGTGCAAATTCATGAACTCAACATCCAACTTGGATTGCTTAGCAAGATCTTCCCATTTTTTAGAACTCTTCATGGCTGAAAAAATATCCTTAGATGGGCCCATTTTCTCTCTTGAAAAGATCTCCTCAAATCTGAAATTAATTTCAAACATGGAATAGGAGTAGGCCCCACTTGAGAATAAGCAAATTTTTTTTTCTTGAACTCCACACTATGCATGGACATCCTCTCCTGGGCTTAAAAATTTTCAAATCTGATATTCAGATTTTTATGTCAATCTTGGAACTCATGTGGACCTTCAGATTTTTATGTCAATCTTGGAACTCATGTGGACCCACTTTCTCTATTAAAAACCATCTCAAATCTGAAATTAATTTCATTGCACACATGACATAAGAATGGACCCCACTTCTGTGTGTAATGCTTGAATTTCCTTGCCTTAGACGTCCTTCATGTGGCTGGATTTTCTTTTGCATTTTTTTTCTTTGTTTGGCTCGAATTGAATCTTCCAACCAGGGTAGTGTAGAGCCCATGTAAAGCTTCAATACCTTTGTTTTCCTTCTTTAATTCTTCAATTGATTTATCTCTTTCGCAGGTCCCAAGAAATTGATTTTCCTACAAAAATAAAAATAGTATAATCAATGATAAAAGAATTATCTATTTATGTAGGAAAAGAACATTGCAAGATGCGGGCCCCAATTCACACTAAATAGATGCCTAAAATGTCACCATTTTATCAAGTTTTCTTTAATTAAATCAATGGTGCAACGAAAATTCATCATTTCATATGTGAATCAAAAGTTATGAGAAATTTGTTACTTTTAATGTCAAGAAATAGTGGAATTCATGATTTTATGTGAAAATGCGATTTTTCAGTGAATTTTGACTCGAATTCAGACTTTGATGCCCAAAAACATAAATCAAGATTTTTTTACTAAAATGGTTCATGATTTGATGATTAAGTCCTCAATTACTTTAAAATGATTATGAAATTATGCATTTTTTAAGGACTTATCAATGAGAACAAAAAGGACTTGGACCCTTTGGCTTGGAAACCTAGAGTCGACACCACTCAGCTCAAACCCACCCTGTCAGGATCTCATTATGATAGGATTTTATTATTACTAGGTTGCTCACTGCAGTGTAGCCCTTGATAAGTGGCTCTAAGTCACATGGTATCACTTTATTTTGTGGATATTAGTACTTTACTCCTGTAAGAGTTACTTGCGGTACCTGTTGCATATTACCTTGACATTTGTTGTTGCTCTCGGCTATAAGCAGATGCCCTTGACATTTGTTGCTGCTCTCGGTTATGAGTAGCATGCTCTTATTATTACTAGGGAATTTATTTAAGTGGATTTCATTTTACTAGAAGTAGGAGTTCATGTCTATCCTTGTTTAATTTGATTATGCAAGTTATTATTACTCATGCTCAACCTGCCTAGTTAGACTTTAGTTGACTTTTATTAATTTTCTATCTTTAAATTCATATTGAAACATCATGTTATTTATTTATTTTAACTACCTGCAAGGCTATTGTTTGATCTATACTTGGTGCTATATGTACGGTACCCCTATCCTTGCCCCGTGTTGGTTTTAAGTTAACGGCCATGGAAGCGATGGACGCAAGTAATTGATGTGCAGAGGTTATCATATAGACACCGTATCTTGCACAGGAGATGTCGTCACTTTTGAAAGCTTATATTTTGGGTTTTGCTATCCTTTTTGTGTAATGGCCTTTGTTGGTTTTTTTTTTTTTTCTTCTTTTAAGGAATGTAATTAAAACACCATTTGTACCTATTTAAGTCGAATATAAGAGAATAAATTATCCTATTTACCAGTCTGACTCTATTTATTTCTTGATTATGTTTATACCGATATGATAAAATACTATGTTATAGTATACAGATGTAAGGAATTAGTGATGTAACACGGAATTCGATGAGCTTCGGACTTCGAGTTGCACCGCAATGTAAACTTCCGCTAAATATTCCATGACGATGATGGACCTTGTGTCTTCACACTTACTAATCCTAAGAAAAAGAAAGATTTTGTTACACTAATCCCTAATTCATGCCCTGAGATGCGGATCATTACACTAACCCTGTTCAGGTTCGTGACACCTTCCTTTTTCAACTTTAGCTTGCTACTGTGTATGCTTCTGTTCCTTCCAAATGCCAATAGTTGATCTATCTTTCTTAATTTTCTCCAAATGATTTTGTAGACTCGGATTGGGTGATACTTTATAATTAGCTAGATACTTACATTATTTGATATGCACACCAATAGTAAGTTCTTAGAAAGAAAAGGAATGAGCGGCCATGCTTAGAGGATTGTTGAAACAAAAAAGGACATTGTATATCCTTTGGTTTATTATCTTTTGAGATTGGCGCTGACACTACCGGTTGACATTACTACTGCTGAAATAGTATTTTCTATCATGAAAATCGTGAAAAATCGAATGTGTAATCAAATAAAAGATGAGTGGATGAATGATTATTTGCTTGTATATATAGAAAAAGGACATATTTGATAGAATTGATAATGAGACAACCATGTAACTCTTTCAAAACATGAAGAACCATCGAGGGCATTGTAAAATACTTTATTTTAGAATTGAGATACGACTTTTGATGAGAGAATGATAGTTGATGTAGTTAAATAATTTGTAAATGCGACACATTTTTTATTTTGCCATTGTTAATGTGAAGAAAGTACAATTTTTTATGTTGCCATTGTTAATGTGAAGAAAGTACAACAAAATAGTAATTGACCTTTGCCCGCCCGCCGCCCCCCCCCCCCCCCCCCCCCCCCCCCCCGAAAATTCTTGGCCCGCCACTTCTATGAATTTGTTGGAATCAGATCCAAGCAACTCAACAGGAACTCGAATGACAATTTCTCAACACAATTATGATTATCAAAAGAGAGTTCACTTTCCCCTCACGAAGAACAACCACCATCTTGTTTTTATAGAAACCAAAAACATTAGCTAGAATCGGCTGGTATCAGAAGACCGTAGGTGGCAAACTCGTTCACACATATGACACTTACATTTTAGAATCTTGTTGCATCCGACTTGGTTGACGACTTGAAGGGGACCAAATCATCCCACAAGTTTGTTTTTTTAACCTTATTTGTAGAGGTTTAGTTTAGTCATTGACTTAAACCCATTTGTATCAATGGAATGGGCTATTATCTTCTCATTATAATGCAATATATCTTTCTCCAACCTTCCATCGTTTCTTCTTTCTCCCTCCCGCTTTCTCTCTCTATGAGAAATTAGTCAAAACCTTATAACAATTTTTTTAACTTTCCTATTTTTTTCCTTGCCCCTCATCTAAGGTGGTAGCAAATAGGCTGTTGAAATTTCCCTCTTTGTCCTTAAGGGAGTTGAAAATTTTCTTTAATCTAAATAGTTTGTTGAACTGATCATGTATAGAAAATGTGAAGAGTTTTCTCCTACAAGCTTATGTGGTTCGACTTTAGGATGGCTATTAGTGGGAGTTAGGGGAATAATATTTCCCCATGAACCAGGGTTAGGAAAAAGAGATCTTATTAGTGATCTTAACCCTCGATTTAATAGCCTTAATAAAGTTCAACGATCATTTGGCCATAATGTTTTTTAAGACTCAATCCAACATTAAGAAAAGGTAAAAAAAAAAGTTTCAAAATAAGCCAAGTTCTAGTTTCGACAAGGTATTGATCAAGAACAGGTAAACTCTAAGGGCATGTTTGGAAACGGTATGCACAGAGAATTTCTCCCAATTTTTTGCGCTTCCGTGGGAAATCCACATTTGTATGAGTGTGGGAAATCGTACTAAGGAGTCTTCAAGTCCTCATTTGTGAATATAAACCCATTCAAACCTCCCCCTGTCTAATTCTGCAAATCCTTGTATGGAAGGAAAGGTGGAGCTACAGTGCTTAGATGTTAATTATACCATCAACGGTTTTTCCTTTGGAACCCTGTCTTATGGGTCTCATTACCACGATCCGAACCAATAATCAAGTTTAGAAGGCACGTAATGGATCCTGGACAAAAAATCAACAGTTGATTCATCATGTTTTTTTGATAAATTTATGAAATATTCCCGAATGTTGGATCTAATTTTTGGAATTTGTTGCCCTCGTTTGCTAAATCTAAACCAATCATTCTCTTCAGAAACCCTATAGCGGCTATGGTATCAAATCTCGCAAGGTACTTCATCACGGATCATGAGAAAATAAAAAAAAATATTTTGACCGTTTCTTTTCCCAATGACCAAATGAAGAAGAAGATGTTATTACAGTGTTAAAGAGCAATAACTTAGAGGTTACCTTTTTTCCTTTTGGAACCCTACCTTTTGTGTTCCTTAATCACAATGCGAACCTATTGACTTATATGGCTCAATAGAAGCCAGTGGTATTGTGCATCAGTTAGTAGTCTCGGTTAACTAGGCCCTACACCACCCTTGGTCTACTGGGATTAGGAGTGGGTATGTTTTGGATGTGCCAGTTTTTGGGGCTGATATTCTAAATATAAGTTAAAGCATTTATGATGTAACCTCTTATTATTACATAGTGGAAAGCTCTCCCCATCTTCTCCCCCGGACATAGGCCAAAGCCGAATGGCATAAATCATGTCTCTCGTGTGATTGCTTATTTTCTACATGCTTCTTAGGCCTTGGATCACAACAAACTGGTATTAGAGAACAGTTGACATCAGCATTGCATCAGCAGTTGTACAGTAAATAGCAATTTGACTAGAATTGACAGCTGAAACTTCACTTCGCGATATCTTGACGATCCATAGTTCAATATGAGATCTGTTTGCACCTACAGACTCATTGTGAGTAAATCTACGCAATTGTGGGATGAGATTGATTGTTCAATGGTTAATGACGGAGTTGTACTGATCGGAGCGTAAAAACTTATTTATGCAATATATTAGCCATCTAGAGTCGGATTTCAATTATGTTTCTTCCAGCGTGCTTGTGGTGATGGGATTTACTCAGGTATTGTAAAAGATTTGTGCAATGGCTACAAATTTTGAAATCTAGAAACTCAATGGCAGAAACGATTTCAGTTTGTGGCGTATGAAGATGTGTGCTTTGTTGGTTTAGGATAGGTTGCATAAAGCACTGAAGGGTAAGAATGCCCCACCAGAGACCATGTCAAATGAAGATAATGATGATTTGTTGGAAAAGGCGTTAGCTCAAACTCTGTTACTTTTGAGTGACGGAGTACTGCGAAAGGTTGCCAATAAAAAAATTGTTACAAGGAAGGGCATTTTAGAAATTAAAGATTGTCTAGAGCGTAAAGGGAATGAGAACACATCTAATTCTGGAGATGTTGCCGGTGTTGCAGTCGATGTTGCAGAAGATAGTTCTGATGGTACAGAAGTTCTTTTAGTTATTGTTGTTAGCTAAGCATATGAGTAGATCCTTGATTTGGGGTGTTCTTATCATATATGTCCTTATAGAGATTGACTTACCAATTATCAGACCATTGACAAAGGTAAAGTTCTTGTGGGGAATAATGTAGCCTATAAGATTGTTGGGATAAGTTCAATCAAAATTAAGATGTATGATAGTATTGTGAGAACTTTGTTAGATATCAGGCATGTTCCAGAGTTTAAGAAAAATCTGATTTCCTTGGATATGCTTGACTCCAATGGATGTAGTTACAAAGCTGGATGTGGAGTTATGAGAATCTCGAAGGGTGCTCTTGTGGTGATGAAGGGACAGAAGCAGAATGGTCTCTACTTTCTTCAAGGTAGTACAGTTACAGGTGTTGCAGTTATGCCATCGTCAGATTTAGATTTGTAAACTACTGAGTTATGACATATTGGACTTATGCATATTAATGAGAGTGAGGTGGATGAGCTGACTAAACAGGGTTTGCTGTGTGGTTAGAAAACAGGAAAATTGAACTTCTATAAGCATTGTGTCTCTGGAAAGCAATGTAAAGTCAAGTTCAAGACAACAGTTTATCAGACCAAGGGTTCTTTAGATTACATCCATTCTGATCTTTAGGGTCCTTCTCGTGTTCCGTCTCTTTGTGTTGAGCTATATATGTTGTTCTTTATTGATGACTATTCTCAGAAGGTCTGGATGTATATCTTAAAGCACAAGCATGAAAAACCTTTGAACATTTCAAGCAATGGAAAGCTATGATCGAGAAGCAGACAGGTAAACAGATTAAGCGCTTAAGAACCGACAATGGTTTGGAGTTTTGTAATGGTGTTTTTATTGCATTCTGTAAAAATGAAGGGATTGTTAGACATTGCACAATCAGAAATACACCGCAACAGAATGGGGTTGTGGAACAGATGAACATAACTATTCTGGAAAGGACCTAGTGTATGTTCTCTAATGTAGGGTTATCTAGAAAGCTCTGGGTGGAAGCTGTTAACACAGCTTGCTATCTGATCAGCTAGTCTCCATTAACAACTATAGAGTGCAAAGCTCCTGAAGAGGTATGGCTTGAATCTTTGATTGATTACACCAACTTGCGGATATTTAGTTGTCTTGCCTACACACATGTGAATGATGGTAAGCTTGTACCAAGCGTAAGAAAGTGCATATTTCTAAGGAATGCAGATGGTGTGAAGGGATATAGGTTGTGGTGCCTAGATAGGAAATCTCCCAAATGCATTATAAGTAGAGATGCGACATTCGATGAGTCTGCTATGTTGAAACAAAAGAAGAAAAGCCTTGATGCTAGAAATGACAATTGTGTCGGTAAATAGGTGGATCTTGAGAAGAAAGCTCCAGAAAACTTGCAAGATAAGGTGCAAGTAGATGTCCCAATACAACAGGATGTAGTGGAGATGCAAAGTTCCAATGAGAAAAATACAGTTCCGGAAGATTACATGCTAACTAAGGATAAAGAGAGGAGGCGGATTAAGCAACCTTTGAGATATGGGTATCAAGATATTGTTGCATACGCTCTTAATACAGCTTAGAGTACTGAGTCAAAGTCGGTTACATATCGGGATGCCATCACTAGCAGGGAATCAACAAAATGGAAGGTAGCCATGGCTGAGGAGATTGAATCTTTTCACAAGAATTAAACTTGAAAGCTGGTGAAACCTCTGAAAGGCCAAAAGATTATTGGTTGCAAGTGGATCTTCAAGAAGAATGAGTGAACTCCAAGGGTGGAAGATGCTAGGTTCAAAGCACGACCGGTTGCAAAAGGCTATATAACGCCCCACCCTTCACGCATGCATGATATTGTCCGCTTCTAAACCCATCAAAAGGCCTCATGCAAGGTAAGGATGTAAGCTCTACATACCGAGGCGTCACAATCCACCCCCTTAAGGCTGCACGTCCCTGTGCAGTAGCCTGCCAGTCTCTATAGCCTGCCAGCCCTCTTGGCCCGCCCACATGGAGACCCCCCCACTTGCACCAGACCACGGCAGAGGACCCACACTCGAACTAGTTGAGAGTCGGCTCTGATACCATTTGTAACGCCCCACCCTTCACGCATGCATGATATTGTCCGCTTTAGCCCACGGGCCTCACGGTTTTGCTTCTGAAGGGCCTCAACCCATCAAAATGCCTCATGCAAGGTAAGGGTGTAAGCTCTACATGCCGGGGCGTCACAATCCACCCCCCTTAAAGCTGCACGTCCCTGTACAGTAGCCTGCCAGTCTCTGTATCCTGCCAGCTTCTTGGCCCAACCACATGGAGACCCGCCCACTTGCACCAAACCACGGCAGGGGACCCATTCACTTTCCTCTCTATAGTCGATGTAGGACTCCAGGGCGTCACATTCCACTCCCTTAGGGCTACACGTCCCTGTACAGTAGCCTGCCAATCCATGTAGCCTGCCAGCCCTCTTGGCCCGCCCACATGAAGACCCGCCCACATGCACCAGGCCACGGCAGGGGACCCCCACTCGAACTAGTTGAGAGTCAGTTCTGATACCATTTGTAACGCCCCACCCTTCACGCATGCATGATATTGTCCGCTTTAGCCCACGAGCCTCACGGTTTAGCTTCTGATGGGCCTCAACCCATCAAAAGGCCTCATACAAGGTAACGGTGTAAGCTCTACATACCGGGGCGTTACAATCCTCCCCCCTTAAGGCTGTACGTCCATGTGTAGTAGCATGCCAGTCTCTATAGCCTGCCTGCCCTCTTGGCCCGCCATATGGAGACCCACCCACTTGCACCAGCAGCAGGGGATCCAGTCACGTCCCCTAAACCCTACTAGAGAATAAACCGGATTCGGGGATTGAAATTTTGGGCCAATTTAAAATTTTTGCCATTTTTGGCCCAAGGATCGTAAGTCCGCTGTGAGGATAATGTATTTCAACCTCAAAACATAAAACAATAGCGGAATTCATACATTGATATCAACAATGGATAATAAATCTCAATTAAATTTAAAGTTGCAAGAAACAATTAAAGCTAAAAAGGAAGTTAATTTAATTACGATGGCCATCCCAGAAACAAAGGACATTCAACAACATAGAGTCAATGAAAGAAAAGTTCAACGAAGAATAACAATGAATTAAATAAAATCTAATGTTTGTCCCAAAGTGAGTCTCTCATGTGCCTGGTAATGATGACGCTACTCTACGTCATCGGCACTCCACTCCCGTGCCTCCTCTGCTGGTTGGAGATCCTCTGGGATCTCCTCACCGGCTTGCTCCTCGTAGTAGTACTCACCTGAGGAGTCTGCACACCACGGAACAGAGTCAACGACATGTTGAGCAATAGATAAGCAAGATATAATTAAAACATAACATGCATCAAATATAAGAGTAATGACAAGTACAAGATCGTAGGAATACAAGGAACAAAACTAGGCATGTAGCATGAGTAAATAACCATCAGAATCATAAACAGGAATCCTAGCAATACTAACAATCACCACTACCAATGTAATGCAATGCACAAGAGGGAGACTCCGTGGATGTCCAAGCCACCTCACGGGGTACTAGTAACAATTTTATCCGGACTACTGATACTAAAGTTCGGCTGTAGGGGGATCCAAGCTCCCGGTCCTAGGAATAGTAGTACGGTCCAAGCCCATTCCCAACTATTCAACGCCATGGACATCGTCCAAAGCCGACTGCCCACCCCGATGTCCGAGTAACCGGCCCATCAATAAACCCCAAACTGCAGCTGACCATGATATGCAAATAATAATAATAATAATAAAGTGGTGTTGACACATGGAGCAAACCAAGTCAAGCAAGTCTGGCTAGCTCAGCAAACAAAGCATGTTCTTAAGGATTATCTCATTCGAAACAATACAAGATAGACCATCCACACGATAATCTCTTACATTCTAGCCAGTCATGTTTATCAATACACGATACACGGTTCCTAAGGTATACTCTAAGTCAGGTCCTTGTCCTAATTCTACAAGAGTTTATGTTTCATAATTAATTAGATGTTTTAAGCCAAGAGAGTGTACAAGGATACAGAATACGGTTAAACCATACATAATACACGAATACCTAGACAACCCATCGAAGCACACCAAGCCACGTGCTACGATTTCAAAACCCCATTGATGGTCACATGAGAGTGGTTTCATGGTTTCCAATGTCTAAGGCCCAAACCTAGGCTAACAATCTCGTTACTAACAAGAAAGTAGTCTAAATGATTAATCTCCTTAGCTACCTCCCTTCCCAATCCCCATTCATCGTGAGACATGTATCATTGGATTCTACGCTCAAAGAGCTTTCCAACGGTATATGGCTCGCGAAATTCCGACGAATGGTTTAGAAGTTATGGCCCATAGAAATTTGCCCCTTTTTATATATATAATGCGCGATGGACCAACCATATGTCTGATTCATTGGTTGGACGATCCACAGTAGCCATCATTCATCGTCAGTGGCCATTCAATGTTCTTTTTTATTCATCCTATGCGCTGATGTCAAGTGGCTAACGTTCAACGTTCTGAACATCCAGCCATCTGCCATTTTTTTTTTCTGAACGTCAGAACATTTCCCGTTCATCAGTAATTTGCAACGTTTCATCCCTTCATCCTCCGGACACTGCCAACGTCAAATATAGAAACCCCATTTTTGCAGTTTTTCACCCCAAACCATTTCTAATCCTCTCCTAATCCTTCCAAGGTTCACTTGCACAAAACTGAGCCACCGTGCTTCCCCAATAATTCATTCCATCCATCATCATTTCTACTTACATCAATTAACAAACTAAGATTAACAATTAAATTAAATAAACTCAAATTCCCCAAAAGAACCTAATCTAGCATATTAATCCCAAATTAATAACAGAACAGGCTTGGAATTAGGGAAACCTAACAAGAAAATACATCCAATCAATGGAAGACTACACACATGCTTAATTATAAAATGCAGATCTACTTGCCTCAATCAAGAAGATGACAGGAAATAGGGAAATTTAAGGAGAAGCTTTCTATCGCAAAACCCACAAATCTAATATGATCAAACGCAACAGAAAAGAAAAGAAAGAAAAAGATTAAGATCAAGCCTGAATCTAAACCAAAGAAAATTGATTGAAAAGATGAAAGTGAGTAAAACTTACCCAAACCAAGATCAAGAGAGAGAGAAGATCGAGAGGAAGAAGATGAGCGGCTCGGATCGCGGGAGTGATCTCTCAAGGAAGGAGTTCTGGAGCCTTGGAAGAATGAGGAAGAAGAAGAGGCTACGGTAGGTTATCGTTCGTTGCAGAGAAAGAAAAGAGATTAGGGTTAATCTCTTGTTTAAAAAGAAAGGAAGGGGGAAAAGATTAAGATGCCTTTAAGTGGGTCCGGAGAAGAAATGAATTATTAGAAGGGTTTCTGGTCGTCGGATCGCAATGAGCCAGAAGACAAAATTGGTCAACGCGACGAGACCTTTCCAACGAACCCAATTTCGCGGCGATAAGAATTTTTTCGGAAAAACACTCAATTTTTCCTAAATTGCAAACTACCCCTTACTAGGGTCAAACGAACTCAGAATCGCACGAAACTTCGCAAGCACTATTCTAACACTAAAAGAAACTCGCTCACCATCTAAACCCACTTAAATATCTAATAAATTGGGCCCAACTGACCCAGTAAGGTCGCAGACCTTACATCTCTCACCTCTAAAAAGAACATTTGGTCTCCCAAATGCCTAAACATACCTCATCAGGAAAAAGATAAGGATATGCCTTCTGCATCTGGTCCTTGAGCTCCCATGTGGCCTCCTCTGAAGTATGATGCTCCCATTGTACCTTAACCCACTGAATGGTCTTGGTACGCATCACTACTTCATTGGTGTCGATGATCTGTGCCGGACGCTCCACATAGGTTGTTTCTGCCTGAATCTGAAGGGGCTCGTGCTGCAACACATGAGTAGGATCTTAAACATATTTCTGAATCATTGAGACATGGAAAACGTCGTGCACACTGGCTAACTCAGGCGGTAGCACAAGACGATAGGTCACGTCTCCAATTCTGCTCTTTATCTCAAATGGTCCCACAAGCCTCTTCGCAAGCTTCCCTTTCTGTCCAAATCTGACAATTCCTCTCATCGGTGACACCTTCAGAAACACCTTATCCCCCACTTGGAATTCTAAAGGTCTCCGTCTCTTATCTGCATAGCTCTTCTGATGATCACGTGACTCCTTCATTCTTATCTGAATAATTCTGACTTTCTCACTGGAATCAGCAATTTCTGAGGGGCCATGAAAACTACGAACTCATACTTCTTCCCAACATTCTGGAGTCCTGCATCTCCGTCCATACAATGCCTCAAATGGTGTCATGCAAATGCTTGAATGATAACTGTTATTGTAGGCAAACTCACGCAGAGGCAAACTTTCATCCCGATTCTCCTTGAAATTCAAAACACATGCTCGGAGAAGATCTTCCAACATCTGGATGGTACGCTCAAACTGTCCATCTGTCTGAGGGTGGTAAGTTGTGCTGAACTTCAACTGAGTACCCATAGATGATTGGAAAGTAGACCAAAACCGAGAGACAAACTTAGGGTCTCGATCGGATACTATGGACTTAGACACTCCATGCAACTTGACTATATTGTCCCTGTACAACACAATCATCTTGTTCATAAACCGACCAGTCTTAAATGGCAGAAAATATGCTGACTTCGTCAATATATCCATAATCACCCAAATAGCATCATTGCCCTTCCTGGTGTTTGGCAACCCTGACACAAAATCCATAGTGACGTGCTCCCATTTCCACTGCGGAATGTCCAACAAGTGAAGCAAACCAGGAGGCTTCTTGTATTCTGCCTTAATCTGCTGACAAGTCATACACTTAGCGACAAATTCTGCAATCTCTTTCTTTATTTTCACCCACCAATAGTGATTCTTCAAATTCTGATACATCTTGGTGCTCCCCGGGTGAATAGAGTATCCGGTGTGGTGCGCATTTAACATCAACTCTGACTTGATGTCTTAAACATTTGGGGCACACAACCTATCCTTACAATACATAATCCCTTCAATCAATCGGAACTCTAGATTGCCATCAATGTTGTCAATGATTTTCTGTAACTCTAGATCATCCTTCTGGGCTTCCTTGATCCAGTTAACTATTTCTGGCTCCCAAACTCCCATAGTAACAACCAATACTTTCTTGTTAACAGGTCATACCTCTACATCCATATCCCTAAACTACTCCATCTATCTCCATTATGGCATTACACACTCACTAAAAACTGCCTTCCTGCTGAGAGCATCTGCTACAACAGTCACCCTACCAGGATGATACTTAATCGAAAAATCATAATCATTTATGTACTCCATCCATCTCCGCTGCCTGTTATTCAAATCACCATGTGTAAACAGATATTGCAGACTCTTGTGATCTGTGTGCACCTCAAATCTCTCTCCATACAGATAATGCCTCCACAATTTCAATGCAAACACCACTGCTGTTAGTTCTAAAACCCAGATGGCTGGACGTTCAAAACGTTGAACGTTCTGAACGTTAGCCACCTGACATCAGTGCATAGGATGAATAAAAAAAAACGTTGAATGGCCACTGACGATGAATGATGGCTACTATGGATCGTCCAACTAATGAATCGGACATATGGTTGGTCCGTCGCGCATTATATATATAAAAGGGGCAAATTTCTATGGGCCATAACTTCGAAACCATACGTCGGAATTTCACAAGCCATATACCGTTGGAAAGCTCTTTGAGCGTAGAATCCAATGATACATGTCTCACGATGATTGGGGATCGAGAAGGGAGGTAGCTAAGGAGATTAATTATTTAGACCACTTTTATTTGTTAGTAACGAGATTGTTAGCCTAGGTTTGGGCCTTAGACATTGGAAACCATGAAACCACTCTCACGTGACCATCAATGGGGTTTTGAAATCGTAGCACGTGGCTTGGTGTGCTTCGCTGGGTAATCTAGGTATTCGTGTATTGTGTATGGTTTAACCGAATGCGTATGGAGTTGAATCAATCAATGTTTAACATGAATGTACACCCAGGAATTCTTTATAAGCATTGATGATTCGAATTCCCCACACACTCCGTTAAAACACATGGTACAAGGATCACAACACCTGCCTAGGATTGGATTGTAATCTCTCCTTGACTTGTTAATCATATCCGTCGATTCTGTATCCTTGTACACTCTCTTGGCATAAAACATCTAATTAATTATGAAACATAAACTCTTGTAGAATTAGGACAAGGACCTGACTTAGAGTATACCTTAGGAACCGTGTATCGTGTATTGATAAACATGACTGGCTAGAATGTAAGGGATTATCGTGTGGATGGTCTATCTTGTATTGTTTCGAATGAGATAATCCTTAAGAACATGCTTTGTTTGCTGAGCTAGCCAGACTTGCTTGACTTGGTTTGCTCCATGTGTCAACACCACTTTATTATTATTATTATTATTATTATTTGCATATCATGGTCAGCTGCAGTTTGGGGTTTATTGATGGGCCGGTTACTCGGACATCGGGGTGGGCAGTCGGCTTTGGACGATGTCCATAGCGTTGAATAGTTGGGAGCGGGCTTGGACCGTACTACTATTCCTAGGACCGAGAGCTTGGATCCCCCTAGAGCCGAACTTTAGTATCAGTAGTCCGGATAAAATTGTTACTAGTACCCCGTGAGGTGGCTTGGACATCCACGGAGTCTCCCTCTTGTGCATTGCATTACATTGGTAATGGTGATTGTTAGTATTGCTAGGATTCCTGTTTATGATTCTGATGGTTATTTACTCATGCTACATACCTAGTTTTGTTCCTTGTATTCCTACGATCTTGTACTTGTCATTACTCTTATATTTGATGCATGTTATGTTTTAATTATATCTTACTTATCTATTGCTCAACATGTCGTTGACTCTGTTCCTTGGTGTGCATACTCCTCAGGTGAGTACTACTACGAGGAGTAGGCCGGTGAGGAGATCCTCAACCAGCAGAGGAGGCACGGGAGTGGAGTGCCGATGACGTAGAGTAGCGTCATCATTACCAGGCACATAAGAGACTCACTTTGGGACAAACATTGGATTTTATTTAAGTCATTGTTATTATTCGTTGAACTTTTCTCTCATTGACTCTAGTTGTTTAATGGCCTTAGTTTCTGGGATGGCCATTGTAATTAAATTAACTTCCTTTTTAGTTTTAATTGTTTCTTGCAACTTTAAATTTAATTGAGATTTATTATCCATTGTTGATATCAATGTATGAATTCCACTATTGTTTTATGTTTTGAGGTTGAAATACATTATCCTCACAGCGGACTTACGATCCTTGGGCCAAAAAGGGCAAAAAGTTTTAATTGGCCCAAAATTTCACTCCCCGAATTCGGTTTATTCTCTAATCAGGTTCGGGGGACGTGACAGGTTATACTCAGAGGGAAGGTGTTAACTTCAATGAAGTATTTTCTCCTATGGCGAAACATAGTTCTATATGTGTGCTACTTGCTATAGTTGCTATATTGAATTTAGAGCTGGTGGGGCTTGATGTTAAGACTGCGTTCTACATGGCGAGCTATAGGAATAAATTTACATGCATCAACCAGAGTGGTTTGGGATTCATGAAAAAGGAAGACCATGTTTGTTTGTTGAAGAAATCACTGTATGACATGAAGCAATCTCTTAGGCAGTAATACAAGCGTTTCGACACCTTTATGGTTGAAAATGGATATTGCAGAAGTGTGTATGACAATTGTGTCTATCACAAGAAGCTCTCAATTTGGTCTTTTTTTATTTGTTGTTATATGTTCATGACATGTTGATTGCTGCAAAGGACGTGTCTGAGATCAACAGGTTGAATGCTCAGCTTGTTGGTGAATTTGAGATCAAAGACTTAGGTGCTGCGAAGAAAATTCTTAGGATGGAGATTCAAAGGCGTCGGAAAGCAGGAAAATTGTCTTTATCACAGATGAGGTACATTGAGAAAGTTTTGGAGCGCTTTGGTATGCAAAGCTTAAAACCCGTGAATGCTCCATTGGTGGCCCATTTTAAACTTTCCACTACTCTGTCGCCATAAATTGAGTAAGAGGTGGAGCACATGTCATGCGTTCCTTATGCTAGTGCAATTGGGAGTGTCATGTATGTCATAGTTTGTACGAGGCCAGACATTTCACACTTGGTTAGTGTAGTCAGCAGATACATGGATAACCCTGGGAAGGCCCATTGACAGGCAATGAAATGGATATTCTGTTACTTGAGAGGTATTACTAATGTTGGGATAGTGAATGACAAGAACAACAACAATTGTGAAAGTGGCATTGGGTTTGTTGATTCAGATTTTGCTGGAGACTTAGATAGAAGAAGATCTTTGACAGGTTATGTCTTCACTTTTATTAGCAGTGCCATTAGTTGGAAGGCAACATTGTAATTTGCAGTTGCCTAGTTTACCACTTAAGTAGAATATATGGCAGCTACAGAGGCAGTAAAGGAAGTTATGGCTGAGAAGTTTGGTTGATGATCTAGGGTTGCAACAGAAGTTAACTATTGTGTTATATGACAATTAGAGTGCGATCGATTTGACGAACAATCCTAAGGTATCATGAAAGAACCAAACACAATATTGATGTCAGGTCACACTTCATTCGAAATGTCATCTTCCAAGATGATATTGAGTGCATAGGTTAATAGTCTCGGTTAACCGGGCCCCTTCACCACCCTTGGTCTACTAGGATTAGGAGCTGGTAGGGGTGCACAACCGGATTTCCGGTCCGATTTTTGGACCGGAATCCGGTCGGACCGGATTTGCGGTCCGGCTTAAATGAGAGGACCGGACTGGTCCAAAACGGTCCGGTCTGGACCACTTAAGTGGTCCGGACCGGTTTCATTTGTTTTTTTTTTTTTCCTAAGTTTTTTTTTTTTTTCATTTTCAGCCCATTTCCTGCCTTTTTTTCCAAATGTAAGAAGCTAGATTTTCTATTTCACTAGGGTATTTGACTTAGGAATTTTATATACTTAAAGTTTTATATTAAAAAAATTAAAAAAAAATTATTATTAATCCGGTCCGGTCCGGTCCAGACCGGTTTTTAAAAGGTCTGGACTGGACCGGACCGGACCTAACCGGTTTTTCAAATCCAGTCCGTTTTGCGGTCCGGTTCTGTGCAGCCCTAGGAGCTGGTCTTTCTTGGGTGTACCTGGGTTTTGGGGATAATATTATAAATATAAGCTAAAGCCTTTGTGATGTAACATCTTCTAATTGTATAGTGGAAAACTCTTCCCGTCTTCTCCTGTCAACGTAGGCCAAAAGCCGAACCATGTAAATCCTCCATCTCGTGTGAGTGCTTTGTTTTCTGCGTGCTTCTTAGGCCCTAGATCACAACATAATCGTTAATCATTAGTATAAAGCCCAAAATAGCCTTGTGGTCAAATCTTAGCCGTTAATTCCTATAGATTTTGACAAATTTACAAAAAAGTCCAGACCCTAAAATTGGTTTTTCCTCCCTTTGGGCCTCATATTTACAATCCGAACCGTTCAAATTCTTTAGAAAGCTAAAAGGCGTATTAACTCGGGTCTTGATTTTTCATGGATTTTGAGGAATTTGAAAAAAATTTATAACCATTGGATCACACATCCTACATATGGTTGGAATCTCTCTTTTACCAAACTTGAAATTCTCCTCGAGAAATTCTCTCTGATAAAAACTTCATTTTAGGAGATGGAGAGAAAACGTGCCCTAAATTTGTGTCCCAGTGAACTCTATAGAAATGGACCTCATGTACCACGAACTTGGTTATTAATTGCCAAATAAAAAATAAAAAATTACATGTTCATTGTATCAAGTAAGTGTCAAATTGATCCATGTGCCGGTTTTGCTATTGGCCAATGAGTGAAAGGGGTAGACTCATTGAAGTTCCACACAAGTGGGCCCCACAAAAGTTGGATCCCATATCAACAACATACATCCAACTTTTTTATGCGGCCAAATTTCAAAAACATGATCGCATGTTTTATGTATTTAAATCTAACTAGCAAAATGCTCCCGTGCTTAGCATGGGCAATTGAAGTCATAAAAAAAAAATCATTTAATCATATGTTAGAAATAAGAAGAATTGATTTTGATCTCATACGTTTATATTATAGAAAGTCTAAAATAAAAAATTTATATGCTTATAATTACAATCACCGATCGAGATGATGCTATGCCCTGTGTCCTAATCATGAAACATAGAATAATTAATAGGCTTTCTTAGAAATCACACAATTGAAAACTTAAAAAAAAAATTATATAAGAATTTTGAAATTTTAGTAGAAACTTGGATTATGATATTTTTGTATATATTATATTGAGATGAGATTGAGAAATTTAGAAGAAATTTAAAATATGATATTTTACAATTAGAAGCGGGTTTTGTAGTTGGGTTCAGGGTATGTCAATATGGATTTCTGGATTTCGACTCAAGACAGGCGGTTTTAGTTTGTTTAACTCACCTTTTAATCAATAATATTGATAAAATCATCACCACTTATCTTTCTTCATGACAAGTTTTATGCTGAAAAGTTATTATAGCAACAGGTCTTAATAAAATAATGTAATTAATTAAGTTGGAAAATAAATTAATATATTTATAAGTTCTAAAAACTTATTTAAGTTGAAAAATATAATAGATAGATTCAAATTTAGGATTTTTCCATTACTTAGATCAACCTTGGTCCTTGGGCATCATAGATCGAATAGCGCATTATCAATCATTGCAACAATAAATGTCATTCAATAAATGACATTTTTATTGAATTTAATTAGATTAAATAAGATTAAAGGATAATTAATGATGGTCCCTCAGTCAAAATTATGTAGGATGGTCAAAATCAATTGGAGTTGATTTCAAATTGAAATCAGTCCCTTTCCCTTTCATATATAAAAATTGTCAATATCATCAATCTAACAAAAGCAAAACTTTGACCTCTGTCTACGGTGATTACATCCACACATGCAACAAGAATGATTTGACCAAGTAAAGGTAAACCCCACCAATTGCACTGTGAATCCCGCCTTTCAGGAGATCATTTTCTCTATTGAGCTCTCAGGCCGAGAATGTTCTACCACGACCAGTTCGGAAGCTTCTCATATGCAGTGTAGCTTGTCTAGTTTGTGAGGCTATTTAGATTCATCCCTGTCAATGAAGCTAGGTAACGAGTAAAAATAAAAAAATTAAAAATTAAAAAAAAATCAGTCCTATCGTATTATCGTAGCCCTTCCTTATTTAATAGCCATATAGAGTTGTGTTTAGTGGTCTTTTAACGACTGATTTCTTTGGGATCAATCCAACGGTGGATTAAGGTTCGATGAAAGTGAAATCGGGCCTGTGCCAAACCAAGACGGAAGAGTGTGTGAAAGTGCCTGCCCTCAACAGAGGTGGCCCCCACGTAGACTCTCCCTAGAGAACAACTCCCTTCTCGATAAACATCATCAGAAGGTAAAAATTTGCCGAAAAGAGAAATAAAAACCCGCGACGGCTCGGGAAGAAAAGAGAGGAAAGAAACTCGACCTTCTCTGTCTTCTCTCTCTTTCTCTCCCTCTCCTATATTCAATCTTCCGTCCGATCCGATTCGACTGGTAAATATCGTAACGTTTTGCTCTTTCATTTCGGTTTCCTTTCCGTTCAATTGCTTCTCGTATCGCCTTTTCTACCCAGAAAACCTAGTCCCGACGGACAGCACGAAACTAGGGTTTTGAAATTCGTCGATCGTATTAGGTTTTTGTTTGGTCCTGAATTCATCCAATCTCTTGAATTTTAGCTCTGATCGTTGTTTTTTTCCATGCCGTTGTTGAGGTGTTCTTCATTTAAACTTGATTTCAAGTTGGCGCTTTTTTTTATTTTTGATTTTTTTTTTTTACAAACGTGAATTGGGGTTTTATCGAATTGGTAATCTGCTTCATGAAATTGATGTTTTAAGTGGAGAAATGGCAATTGGCATCGCTTTTTTTTTTTTATTTTTTTTATTTTAATCTGGAGTGCTTTTGAGAATGTCTGTAGAGATCTGTATGGGGGTGGAAATTATCGGTGAAGGTGTTGGAGATGTTGTTTCCACTTCTTAGTGTCTTGGTTTTTGGTGGGTTTCGGTTTCGGTTTTTGTGTTTCTGGCTGTTTGCTCGCAAATGATTATCTATGGAACTTGTGCTGTATTTGTGATGGTATGTTGTTATGAAGTTCAATTGTAGTTCTTACTCTATAATTTGGGTTTTGCTAATAGTTTCAAGTCACTCCCAAACTAAATCAGTGGCATATATTTGAATTAATCATGACCATCAATTATTTGCTGACATTGTGGATGATGTAGTTGGCCGAAAGTTGTAATGATAGGACAGTGTTGACCAATTTGGATTTGCCCATTGAAGCTTTTGTGTTTGTTCTGTTTTGTGGTGTCTTTTCCCAACTTCTATCTGATCATTAATAACAGGGTTCGCAATTTGGATAATTTGGGATCTGGGTTGGTATAAATGCATGCTGCAAGAAGTGTGGATGTGTTCTATCCGTATTATTAACAGTAGTAAACACATGATTTGTCCTACTTCTTCTTTGTTTCATTTTTGTAATTTTGTTCTCTTTCTATCATCTCATCAGCGGGTTCAAGCAAGTTGGGATGTAACATTACTGTGCCACGACATGATAAATGCTAACTCTTAATGAGTTAGACATGTTGAGATAACAGGTTGATTGCTGATTGATACATTATGTCCTGGTTCAAGTTTCACCAGCGATTGATAGTTGATAGTATATGTTCTGTTTCAAGAGTGGAGAAAAGTAGTGGTATAATGGTATGATGTGCCCATCGAGTTTTATTGTGATTAAGGGGTCATTTTTTAAAAGACGAAAGTTAGAGACTTGTTTTGTTGTAAGGACCAAAATGTTGGGCAATGATGGAAACAGAAGAAATGATGGCTGATGTGTATTATAGGATGGATTTATGGGCTTACAAGAGAGGATATAATTAGGAATTAGTATGAAAGAGGAAACCTTTAGGTAGCTTCAACATAGAAGAACAATTCTAGAAGTTCCATTTAAAATGGTTTGGGCACATTCATTGGGTGTTGGGTATAGTTACAGACAACATGGTTTGGAGCAGGGCTAAATGAAATATTAGAACTCTCAAAATGACTCTAAATAGATGGGATAAGGCTACATTGATGATGAAGTGGTGTTCCCTTCTTGGAATAGTGGCTGGTCTAAGGGTAGCATATTGAGCGCTTAATTAGCATTAGTTGGAGTGGTTCCTGGTCCAAAGAGGAGCTACAGAGTTATCAATAAAAATAAAAATAAAAATAAACAAAAAAAGAAAAAGAAAAAAAGAGGAGCATACAAATATATACTTTTGGCAGATGCGTTTTTATAGGGTGTTATCCTTCTGAGTGTTTCTTTATGTCTTTTTTGGGTGCTTTCATTCCTTCCCTGATAGCCATAAATAAGGCTCTTGAAGACTCATTTGCATGCAGATACACACACCGGCCCATCTACCTTAGTTATTTATATTTAGATTATGTAGACTTTCAATACTTTATTAGCGGTATTATCTAAGCCCACTCTGGATTGATGGGTTAAGTTGATGATGACAATGATGATCTATTGGGTCCATCTATTGGTCGGCTATACGTAAAATACAATGGTTATGCCGATCATAACTGCTTATTCGGGTGGCTTATGCCCATTGATTGGACCTTCTCATCCATATGCTTACAAGCCTTCCAAGTCCTCTAACTAGCATATGATTACTAGGTTATGGTCCATCAAATGAACATCCTACATATTGCACTATTTTTGTAGATCCTATTATCCATATCTAGTATCTAAAGTGGAAAGATGTGTAGTGATTTTTACTTTAGGAATTTTCATGAAGGGAATGGTTGTGTAAAGTCTTCTTCTCCAATTATGTTTCAAAAACATGATCATGGACCGTGTAATGGCTAGGGCCTAAGCAGTCACATAATGGCCCAAACCATTATATTTGTTTGTTTCAGTTGAAATTAGGGACTACATTGTAATTGAATGGTCTCTTAAGGTGGTTTCATTAAGAATAGCCAATGGCTATTTATGAGAGTACAACCAAAGATTAGTAATTCAGAACTGGAAACCTAATAACACATGTAATAGGAAACCCAATCAGACATACTTAGATAATAACACTAGCCTAAAAATAACAATTTAGACTAATCCTATTTTAGGACCATTTTATTTTCATAATTACAAATCAACACAACTTATTCTCAATTTTCTCAACTATTTCATTGTTTTTTAAATTTTATTTTGAAATTTATCTCATAAAAATTCTAGACAGTAAAAATGTTTGAAAATTTCCATTCCTATGGATACATTCAAGCCACACGACCCACCTACATTATGTGAAAAGTAAAGTGTGGTATCTCTCTCTCTCTTAAAATTGTTTTCTGGTTTTTTTATTACGTAGTACTGAAACTTGTCTAACCTTCTATCTTGCTTTTGGGAATTACTGTTCTAGGTTACAATATCAGGAAGGGGATTCTGTGTGAGCCAGCCAGGTTACAGAGTAGAAATCGATAACTGACATGAGTTTTTACAAGTAGTTTTGAGCAATGGTGGGAAGCACGAGATTCGAGTTGACTTCAAATAGTCCTGAAAGTTCAGTATTAACTTCTTCCTATCCAAATGGGCAGAGGGCCAGCTATACTGGTCCAAGTTTGGACAGATCTGGAAGCTTCCGTGAGAACATTGAGAATCGGACTCTAACTTCTGGGTCTACCACATCCAGGGGTAGTTCATTGGTGGAGATGCCACCTTTGGCGCAGTCTCTGGTATTGGAGCAGTTCTCATTGGGAGAACAGAAGTTTCCACGCTTGGCAGAGCTGCGTAGAGTTCTTGGTCTTCCTCTTGGAACCACTTCAGAAGATCTCTCTGTTGGGCCTGTCCATTCAAAGCCTCCTTTTCCTGTAGCAGCAGAGGAACTCAGGCGTTTCAAAGCCAGTGTGGTAGACACCTCTACCAAAGCGAGGTTCTTCTTCTTTTGCCACTCCTTTAAGATTGGCCATTGCATGTTCCTGACTGTTTAGATATTTCCTACATGCCGTACATCCACATTTACACACTTTTCTTAGCTACTGTTAGTATTTAAGGTGCTGGTGATGCAGGACGAGCCAGGCCCAAGTCCACTTGGCCGGACCCATGATTTGTTGGGTCAATTTGACCCATCCCATTGGATCGGCCCACAATTCTAATGGGATCAGTCAACTGTTTTGCTGTGGGAAGTTTACATTATTTAGGATTCCTTGAAGTATTGAGTTTCCTATTTGCTTGAGTATTTGATCAAGTTAAGTTTCCTTTCTTGATTAGGAATTTTATTCTTCAAGTAAGTAGAATCCTAATTAGGAAAGGTTCGTTCCTCCCTCTTTTCTTTAAATAAATATGTAAATCCCCTATTGGGATCGATACCTCTCTGATTAATAATTAGGATACTTCAAATTTTGGCTTTAATTTGTGTTTCCTCTCTCTGCTTCTATGTTCTTGTGTGTTGGGAACCCATCTGGATTCGGCCAATTTTCATGTGGGTTTGGTCCATTTGATCTTGTGTGTTGAGTACAATCGATCCTATAGCCTTAATGTGTTTGCATCTGATATGCAAATGTTTTATGCTTGATAGTACCATATCTTTCAGAACCAGAAATGGCAGTAGATGAATATGTAAATGGTTGGCTTGGACTTGTATTGTTTTACTTAGGTCTAGTATTTCATACAGATGGCCTTGTAGTGATCAGGACTGTTCAGGGTTATAATTGATTTGTGCATCCTATGGCGGCTCAGTTGAGTAACCACCTGAGTCTGATTACTATGTTTTTTTTGTCCCCAACTCACATTATTTTCCCTATTTTTTTTATTGGGAGAAGCTTTGGAAAGCTCTGAAGAGGCATTTTGCATTGATTTTGGAAGACCAGTATCACATTTTTTAGAAGATTTAAGCATTCAAAGATATCCAACTAACTGAAGAATAAATGTGCGTGCCTATTGCTTCTTAAATTCATTAGAATAATTAAAATATATCAAGTTCTATGATTCTAGATCCACAATGTGTTTTTCTATTTTATTATATTTCTTGCTATTATTTTCAGTTTTTTAATATGTCATTGTGCTCAGGGGGAGACTCAACTGGGTCTGAGTTGCCCCCTGAATCCGAGTTTTAAAACCCTGCAGTTCATCTGTCTACTGTGGATGGGCAATTGTGCAGAGTACCCTATTGGGCAACTCTACTCCATCCAATAGTTGGCGTGCAAATGGATGATATGGCTAGGATTGTTTAATGCAGGAAGTTCTTGGTTCACCATTACAGTGGAATCTTAAAAAAAAAAAAAAAATATTTCCATTCAAAGGGGGCCAACTTCCATTGAATTATGGCCCAAACATTAATGTTGGCGCATGTTTATGATCAGATTAACCTATACATTATGCTTCTAATTGCTAGTTGTAGTTTTTTAAGAATTCACCTAACCACTCATTAATGCCTTCAATACTAAAGACAATGTCTCAATGACCAGGGATAGAGCCAAAACGTTGAATGAATCTATAACCAAATTGGATAAGTACCGCCACAACCTTCAATCAAAGAAACGACAACGGAATGAGGTATCATCAAGTGAGAGGTCAAGTGGGGCAAACTTGCTGAAGATGGGGAGTCAGACTCACCAAAACGGTTCGGACCTTGCAACTCAAAGAGTGGAGGACAGAACCAAGAATGCTGTTCCAAATAAGCGTGTTCGAACATCGGTGGCGGAAGTACGGGTTTGTATTTTAGCATAAATTCCATGAAGTATAATCTTTAGCATCTAGTCTTTTGTTAGATATATTACAGCTTTATTATGATAGTTTGCAAATTAGATATCTGTCTTCTGCTCGCTTTTTGCTCATTGAGTTCTTTTCTTTTGGTTTCAAGTTGACCTTTTCCCTCATGTTTACACAAGAACATGTCTTCAAATGTGCAATTTTCTTTGGTTTCAAGGCCCAATTTTCAGGTTTTGAATTTAGTTAACTGATCTGAAGTTTAAGCATTGATAAATGTAGATAGGATGTTTACATTGATTCCTTTTTTATGTCCCCGTATATATTGATTGTTTGTTGAAGCTGTGTTAGCTTGCTAAATGTATTCTCATGACTGTCTTTAAGATTTGAATCATCTCTTAATTGTTGCAGTCTGAAGGGCGTAATACCTCTCTATTGAGGCAAGGCATGGCCATGGACAAGGACAGAGACTTGCTTAGGGCAGGAAATGGGGGTTTAGTGCAGGTTGAAGACAAGATTCGGGGACTTCCTGCTGGAGATGGGTGGGATAAAAAAATGAAGCGAAAACGTTCTGTGGGCACCATGGTTACTAGAACTATGGAAGTTGATCGCGATATTAAACGGGGAATGCAACAGAGACTTAATGTTGAATCTCGCTCACGACCATGTGAGGGCCATGGTTTCAGGTATATTTTTGGGCATCCTTCCCAAGATATTATTCCTAAATTGAAATGAAAGGAAAAACTGACTGCTGGATTATGATTCTTTTCCTTTAAACATGAACCAGGGTATTATGTGCATGATGGAATTGCATCGAGAAATGGAGTCATATCTGTTGTGTGTGGTACTTGAATTTAGAAAAGAGCAATCCCTTTTACCAACAGGAATCATGTAAGGAATGGGCCCCCACTATGGATTCCCATCCATAATGAGGCATTTCTGTTTGCTGTGTCATGTCAGCTGTCCGTGTGTATTATGAGAGATTAAAATACAAACCCATCTGTCTAATGATCTTTGGTGGGTAATAGTTAGGGGTACATGTGGTGAATTGTGGGGGCACAATCTGAATTTGGCAGATCTTGGATGTGTGTTTGCTTATTCTTGTTGAGGGGGAGACCAGACACATGGATTCTTGTTGAGGGCACTATGTTTTATGAATTCTATGAAATGACTGACATGTTGATGTAGAGTGTAGTGCTTGTTTAAACAACATTTTGTACTTAGAAAAATGTCTTCTTCTTGATTAACATATAGTTAGCGCTTGGTAACGTAACGTGAATTTCTAGCATTACTGATTGGGATTAGGAAGGCTCACAAATAGTTAATTTTTTCCTCGTTGTTCTGACTTTGCTTGTGCAATCATTTGGTTGAAGGTTCTGGTGGGGATCCTTTGAGGATTTCCCTATGGATAGATGAGATAAGGTATCTTCTTTATGATCTGCAAGTGTCTCTCTCATATCCACAAGGCGGCAAATTCAGAACCTAATTCACTTGCCAGAAAAATGGGGTTTCTTGTGTTTTGTTTAATCGTGTTCTCATTTTCTTGGTACTAGCTTCTTATGCATCTTCTTGGGGTTAGCCTTGGTTCTTGCCTATCTTGGGCAGTCCTCTTGTACTCTATTTTCCTTTTACTTTAATAAAAATCACTTTCATCTTAAAAAAAAGCCTGGGCACTTACCCATCTCGAGCACTCTTATATTATCTTCCGTTTTACTTTAAAATCGCTTTTATCTTAAAAAAAATGTTAGTTGGGTTGGATTCTCTGGCCCTGTGTTTTGTTTTGGGGCCTCTTTTTTTTTTTTTTTTTTTGGTTTCAGTATAAATCTCTTATACTATAAAGCCTTCGTGAGTGAATACAGCAATCTTTTTTCATTATATATGTATTAATCAATTTCATTTTTAGACAACGTTTTGTAGTTGACAAAATTGTTATATTTTATTTTTCTTTCTTTTCGGTATTTTTCCCCCCAATAACTTACATATGGTGCCGAATCAGAGGTTGGAGATTTGTCATCTGATAACCTGCACTTGCGTTAGATTCAATGTGTGCCTGGGAGTTCTTAATTGATAAATGTTGAGAGGAGACTTGAGAGAATGACCAGGTGATATTGTTGGGAAACTGACTAATATGCCCATTCACCTCAGGATGAGTAAAATTTTGTCAGTTCTACTTTATGGTTAGATTAGAGTGAAAAAATTGTCCATTTCACAATTAAAAAAAAAAAAAAAAAACATCTTTTCTTGTTTATTCTTATGTCCATTAAGAAGCTGGGGCTGTGATTATCTGCTATCTTCTTGAGCACATGCATGATGCGTCCATGCATCACATGAGTATTGGGCAAGAGTATCTCAGTCTTCCTTGCTACATGTTGGAATCATTCTTTAAAAGTTTTAGTTATTTGACTGTTGTGTGAATCTGGTTACTCAATCATATCTCCAGTAAAGATTTACTTCTTTTATCTTCAACTTTTTCCTGACATAAAAATATGAACGGTGTGGAAATTTTCACTTATTTTACAGGTCAGGATCTTCTAATGCTCTCGGTGGCATTAACAAGTTGGATGGAAGTTCCCAACCTGGTTCAAGTGCTCGAGCAATACCAAGGAATGATGTAGAAAATGTCGCCCTTCTAAATGATAAAAGGGACCGTGCTGCTGGATTAGAGAAAGAAAGAGTTACAACTAAAGGAGGCAATAAGTATGTATATGATTATGCCACAACTTTTATATGATTATGCCACAACTTTTTACCCTCACATCTTCATTGGTATTTGTGTTGTATTGGTAGTAGAAGTTTGCTGCAGGTGGGAAGCTGCCACTTAACCCTTATCTATTGTCTTCCACTTCCAATACTCCATTTGGCGAATTAACTCTATCACTGTTGGAGTAGGACTCAAATCTTCTTTAAAACCGAGATGGAAGGACTGGAACCAATTCTTAACAGTTGGAACTGACTGAAATAGATAATTTTTTTGTAATGCCTGAAACTGAAACTGAGTAAACTCAAATGAGTTGACCTGATTCGTGTAAGTTTTGATTGATTGCTTTTATATGTTCACCTTATTAGAGGGTAGATTGGAATGATGTGCCTTTGGTCTTGCCAAGGATGGTGCCTCTAAACCTGATTTGCATGTTTGAGGACCTTTTGTAGTTTTGTTTTGCTGTAGGAGGGTCCCTAAACCTGGTTTGCAGATTTATGAATACCTTTTGTAGTTTTGCTTTGCTGTAGGCGGGTGCCTCTAAACCTGGTTTGCAGGTTTATGAGTACCTTTTGTAGTTTTGCTTTTGCTGTGTATTCTTCTCATTTGGGCTGGGGCTTGGGTCCTTTTTTTGTTGGGTCTTGGCTTCTTGCCTTTTTTTTTTTTTTTGTTGTTACAGTATATATCTCTAATATGTATAGCTCTTTTATTTAATAGCCACTTGTTCAAAAAAAAAAAAAAAGATTTGGAATGATGTGCCTTTCGTTGCAGGCTAAATCTTCGTGAAGATGGTCAGCTAGGAAATACTAGTCCAGTAACGAAAGGAAAGGCCTCTAGGGCACCTCGAACTGGGTCTGGTGTGCTCGCAAGTTCATCTTCTAATTTCCCTCGGGCAGTAGGAACTCTTGAAGGATGGGAACAGCCTCCTTGCTCAAACAAAGCACAGGTTGTAAGTGGGGCAAACAATCGCAAGCGTCCAATGCCTACAGGATCATCTTCACCTCCTGTGGCACAATGGGCGGGTCAGCGGCTGCATAAGAACGCCCGCGCCAGGAGAACAAACCTAGTTTCGCCTGTTTCAAACCTTGAGGAAGCTCCTGTCATATCTGAAAGTTTTCAAGCTTCAGATATTGGAGCTAGATTAACTAATACTGAGGCCGGGGGATCTCTACTTGCCAGGGGTATATCTAGTAACTCACAACATTTTAAGCTGAAACCTGATAATGTACTATCTCCTGCTGGGTTATCAGAAAGTGAGGAATCCGGAGCTGGTGAAAACAAGTCCAAAGAGAAAGGGTTAGATGGTGGTGATATAGAGGACAGGGTTGCCAATGCAGTGCAAAAGGTTGGACCTTTTACCATGAAAAAGAACAAGATTTTTATAAAAGAGGACATTGGAGATGGTGTGAGGAGACAAGGTAGGAGTGGGAGGGGTTCGGCACAGTCAAGAGGATGTCTTCCTTCAAGAGAAAAGTTGGAGAACATGGCCACAACAAAGCCTCTACGAAATGCAAAGCTTGGATTTGATAAGAGTGAAAGGTATTGAATGTCTTTATAATATGGAATCATATGCGATTTGGGATATATTATATTAATGCCTGACCATAATTTTTTTGTTTATTCAGTAAGTCAGGTCGTCCGCCAACGAAAAGGATGTCAGATCGTAGGGCTTTTACCCGGCCTGGGAAAGTTGTTAATAGCGGTTCCTCAGAATTCACAGGTAGTTATATGTTAATATCAGGATTCATGTGTGTGGATGGCTGCAAAATTGCAAGGTTTCTGCCTTCTGATGTATATCACATTATTAGAATATTCAGCTCTGGGCTACATACAGATGCATACACGTGCACACTGACATTCATGTCAGTAATTGGAGTTAAATATGTTACTATTGCAATATATATATATATATATATGGAAATGCTCCTATGAGAGTAACTATCACTACTATGAGAGTAAGGGGGGGACCCATTGGATCCATATCCAATGCCCTCAACCTAAATATGAGGGTCCTCTCCCTTACTCTCACAATATTGTGAGAGTTACTCGCCCATATATATATATATATATATATATATTATAGGGGAGGTTTCAAGTGCATCCATCCCTCACCATAGGGTGAGGGACACTTCCATAATTGGGCATTTTCAAGTACAAAAGTTACTTTTCAAGTACATAGGGTGAGGTACACATCCTTGTCTTCATGTGCAAAAATGGGAAGTGTCTCTCACCCTATGGTGAGGGATAGATGCACTTGAAACTTTCCCATATATATATATATATGTGCAAACAAACTTAAAGATTTCTGTCCGTGTATGGGTGGGGTACCAATTTGACTATTATTCTACTAAATATTGTGATATTATCTTTGTTGAAACTCAAATCATAAACTATGTGGCATTTGCTGTATTTGGCTCGTCATAGATGAACTTATTCACACTTCTCTCCTTTCCAGGTGAGTCTGATGATGATAATGAACTGTTAGCAGCTGCTAATGCCGCTCGCAATGCAAGTAGTATGGATCTAGACTTTATTCTTCTCTCTCTCTCTCTCTCTCTCTCTCTCTTCAAGACTTAAAACAATGATCTTTTTTTTTCCATCTTACAAATCCATTTATATATTGGATGAGTAATTCTTTTACTTGTTTCTGCAGACCTTGCCTGTACCGGCTCTTTCTGGAAGAAAATGGAACCAATTTTTGCTTTTGTCAGCCCGGAGGACATGACTTACTTGAAACAACAGGCAATAATCATTTCCTTCTCAAACATGTACATGGACACTCATTACACACATTCTCCACAATGCGCCCCTTATTGGCACTCTTTTTTTTGTTCTCATTTAGCTCCCCGATTATGATTTATCCAGGTGTTAGTCACCATTGAGGATTTTATCACAATAAATTTGCATGGCCTTTTGACATACGAGGACATAAAATTAAGGGCTTGGATTATTTGATCAAACCGATTGCTTCCACACTGAATCCATGTCCAAATCCTTCCATCCCTTTGGCTTCCTTCATTGGCATGCATCTAGGTGGCCCCCATAGAAGATAGGTGTTTTTTAAGGATAAAATGGATAGGCGCTGTGTAGCCTAAAACCCCCTTCTCTCGTTTTTTTTTATTGGCTCCTCTCCGTCATCGTCATCAATCATCATTGTCGTCGTCATCATCATCAAAGCCTTGTCCCTGTTATGTTGGGGTTGGCTACATGAATTTTGTTTCTCTATCCCTGTCTATCCTGGGGCCAAAATCCTTGGATGGGTTGCACTTCTTCCGATCCAACCTTCAGATCAAGGGGTTCAGATGATCCTATTGGCTGATTTTTTGCACATTCTAGGGGGCAATTAGATCTTTTCATCCACCCACCCCTCTATGATTGTCATGCATCCTAGTGGCGCTATAATGAGGTGCTTACAAGTTATCTAACCGCGGTGCTTAGAGGATCATTTCCCTACACACAGACACATACGGTAATATTCAAGTGAGAACCTTCTTCATGTAAGTACTGTGCAGTTTGGCCTATTTTTGAAGCTATCAGGCCCACCTATGATCAACTTATACCCCTCACTGCCTTTTGTGAAATTCCACAAGCCCAGATTTGATACTCATCTAACTGTTGCTTAGATAAATTGAAATGATAATAATAATAATAAAAAATGGCTTTTAAAACCATTGAACTTGAGAGCCATAGATTAGAGGGTTAGCCGTTAGGATAAGCTGATGGGTTTGATATTTTGTGCACAATTAGGTCTCATTGAGATCGTTTCAATCTCCTCGCTCATGATTTGGGTGTGTGGAGGCTGGGCAAAATATGGGACTGGAGACTTGGGAACTGTCCCTGATTGACTTAACCCTATGGTTTCCACATATTCTGCATTTTCTCAACCATTAACGAGATTATTTTCAATTTTACCTAAAACGAGCAGAGTCTCACCATTAAGGAGATGCCTTGATTCTTGCTTCACATGCTTCTTGAGATGACTAAACTTAATCATTATCATTGTTTGTCCTGTTCTGAAGTTTTGATTTAAGGTCGTTATCAAATTTATTTATTTTTTATTTAAGGTGCATTAAAGCTTGTTTATTCACTTTTGGATCAGATAGAGTTTTTTTTTTTTTAATTTATTTATCTGTTTTGAATTATTTATGTAAGGTGTATTGAAGGTTGTTTATTCACTTTTGATCAGATACATTTTGCAGAGGAGCTTGATGAGAGTTTTTCCCAAATGTTCAGCTCTGATTATAGCCTTACGGTACTGACTATTGACGATTTCTGACTTTCTTTTTCATTATATTAAAACTGGCTTATTTTACACCATTATTAGATATATATGAAGCAAGTTCATACGGTTAGTGATCAGATTTTTTTTGTAGGATTGCAGTAATTCTGCTGCAAATATCTATTAATAATCTGCAGTGGTGGAATGAATTATGCTCAATCTGGAACATGTTTGTAAAGACTCAGTTTCGGCCGTTACAATGAAGGCCAATATTTTATCTAAATCTTCCATATTAATTATTTTTAGGTTTTTTTAAGAATTAATAAATTCTTAGGAATCAATACAACAATATGAGGAAGTGGTTTTTAACGGTGTGGTTCAGAAGAAACTGTTGTGACAGGATAATGATAACAGTAACTACCAAGCCGGTAAGCAGCGTGAAACTATTATGTAATGGTCATTATTTTAAACTATCCCTTGGAACATGCATGGTATTGTTGCCAATATTTTGATGATCCAGACTGCTGATTTGAAGTAGCCCACTACAGATAGACCATAAAAAAATCTCTTAGATTGGATGACTGCAGGCTTCCATTGCAATTCCTTTTTTTGCTATTGAAGTGGAATATGTGATATTTATTTATTTATTTAAACATTTGAGTTGCTGGTTGATAGATGGAAGTGTTGAGGGTTTCATCATGAAGTATTTTGTGATTTGGCTATTTCATAGTGGGGCTCCATCAGACCACTGGGTCATGTATGACATATGTACAAGCTTGAGGCTTGGGGATACCATGCAAGTCCTCCAGCCTTGGTTGCCAGGACTGGGACAGAGATGCCAGAACAAACGTGTGAATCAACTTGGTTTGCAAAATTTTTTATGACATTAATCTAGCCATGGTGAATGTGCAAAACTAGAAGGGGGGAAATTTTGTAGTTTTTAGGGTATACAAGTTTCCTCGTAACTAAGCCTCAAACTATGATCCTCGAAACTTTTTCTTAGAAAGAATTGAAGGTTATAGGATCATGCAATTTCTTATAATCACTTTCTTTTATGTAATGATTCACTATTTTAAAAGAAGATTGCATTGTAACTTCTGATTAAATCTCAGGAAAATATTCAAAGAATCTGTCAACAGCTGCTTTATAGTTGATATATATGTTTGATGGATGCTTCATTGCTGTAGCTATGAATGTGTTGGTCGTTTTTATTCCAGGATGAAACGATGGGCAAACCAGCAACGCCATTTCAAGCTCTTGCTTATGGGGCAAGACAAGGAAGTCAACTTAATGGAATGGGGCAAAACCATTGTGCACAGACCACAAGGTCACACGATGAATCATTGGATAGTGAGACTTTACCTGGAAAGTTAGGAGCAGTGAAGTGGTTAGAGAAGATTATTCCTCTATCTCAAAGGCTTTTATCAGCTTTTATTGTGGAAGATGAAACTGAAGACTTTGATCACACCAGTGAACGGAGAGATGCATCTTTTCAGTACACAAGCGAAGATTCTCCTTGTGGCACGTCCAGCCATAATGATAGTGGGGACAGGATGGAGTCTCAAATTGAGTCAGAAGTGGATCTTAAGACTCAGAAGTACAGTTACTTGGACAACTTCTCTTGTGATGGAAGTACTGCATCCAATGGTTTCAGGAGCCCTAATATCCGCACTCTTCTTTACAATGATGAGACTTGGCAGGAAGAGGATGCTTCAGGACACCCTGAAGTTGGGCAAAACAATCTTTATGGATCACATTCTATTCAGACAAGTTTTTCTGGCATTTCATCTTTTGAATGCCAATATCAGAAGATGGGTCTTGATGATAGGATCTTGGCAGAGTTGCACAGTATTGGTTTATTCCCTGAGACAGTGGTAGGCCCTATTCTATTTTGTACGTGTACATTTATTTCAAGAAAACCTGCTTGTTTGTTTCATTTATGCCTTGTGACCATTGCAGCGATAGAAATGAATTTCCATGTGCTTTTTACTTAATGTTTCATGTTAATAAAACATGTTTCTCCATTTTTTTATTATAAAACTTCTCGATGTTGGGTATTTGGTTGACATGCTGGTCTTTTAGTACCATATTACATGATGCTTATTTAGCGTTCACAGTCTTGTATTAGTATTCATTATTCTATACCTCTGGGAGCTATTTGTTCGTTCTCGCTCATTTACATTTCTGGTTTTGTGCTTTGGCCTTTTCCCAGCCTGATTTAACTGAAGATGATGAAGAGATTAATAAAGACATCTCAGAGCTAAAGAAGGGGCTCTACCAACAGGTTGTGCCAAAATATTTCCACTCATGTATTTGGCTTTGTACTATTAATTTGTGTTGGTAAATTTAAATGTGTAATTCTTGCAAAACTTAGAGGTTTGCTACTACTATCTTTAGTTCTGTAGTTTCGTTTCTTACTTTTTTTCCATCTTTACTGTATTTTCGCTGTTTGCACAGGTTTAATACCTCTTATCTATGATCCACGGATACTTCAAAATAGGCAACGTATCGTGTCGTATCGTATCCGATACTTTACTTTTTATGTACACGGCATGTCCTTGCAGTATCCATACTGTATATGGGCATCATACATAGCCTCTCATATCACCATTTTTCACTATAGTATTTTTTTTTTCTCTATTCCTCTGTTTTCTTTGTTTCTTTATTTATTTTTTCCTCTATTCCTTTGTTTTCTTTATTGGCATCCCAATTCCTGTGCATTGAATCTTTCTATGTTTTTATATTTTCATTTACTAATACACTACTTTAGGTATTCAGGGTGTGCACTTGGGTTACTGCCCACTAATAATGATTTGGATGATAGTGTAAAGAATACCAATCAAATAAGAAAAAAATGGTTAATGTAAAGAAAGTATCCCGCTATATAATTTTGATCTCAATTCTGTCCCAAAATGCATAGTTGTTTTTATCACGTAACTTTATGGGTGTTTCATTGGGCACCGAATGGATGATTATATGCTTTAATGATGATAGTGATGAAACACCCATGCAGGGTTCGACATCAACTACCTCCCTTGAATGTCAGTGAGCTTGTGTTTTTTTTACACTAATCTGAATGGGACTGACTGCTGGATTCTAAAATCATTAAACTTGAGGGCCACAGATCAAGGGGCTAGTATGATCTGGATCTTTCCACCCCACCTTTGAGTGAATTGACATGGCCCCTGGTGGGCCCCCCCAAGGCTGTATGCAAATCACTTAGATGATTATGTGTGCACCTGAAAAGCCATATATATATAATATAATATAATATAATATAAACTGAATTTACTTTTAAAAGACTGCCAGAAACGCCTCTACATTGCACATTAGCACATTGTAACAGTGGGTTTTGGATTAGTGTAATAATGTTTTGACGGTTTTGACCATCATCCCCAAAGTTCATTCCTCTTTTTGTGTCAAAAACCTTTCCTATATGAGGGAATTAAATTTACTGATCTGCTGATTATTTTGGTAGATGAGGGAACAGAAAGGGCACCTATACAATGCAGATAAGACTATTCAGAAAGGAAGGGAGATGGAAGAAAGGTAAACTTTTCCACATTTATTAAGTTAGATGCTTTAGCAGTCTGCATAATTAAAATAATCATAATGCAATTTTTTATGCAGGGGCATTGAGCGGCTTTCTGTGAACAAACTTGTTGAAATGGCTTACGAGAAGTATATGGTATAGTTTCTTTCTTCCAGACTTACGCTTGTAAAAGTTAAATTCATACAAGCCATTGAAAGATTATTGTAATTAAATTGGATCAAAATCATAACAATTGTGATTGGCTTTAGACCAATATGACCAAACTTTTGGAGTTTTGGTGTGCATGGAGACTTCTCTAATACTAAATTTATGGTTCCAATTTAACTTCAGCAACTTAACTAAGTGTTAGAAACTTTAAATGGATCCAGCTAGAACTGCAACCACCATCATCACAATCAAAGCCTTGTCCTAACTATGTTGGGGTCGGCTACACGAATTCTGTTTCTCCATTCCGATTTATCTTGAGCCAAATCCTCAGATAAGTTGCACTTCTTCAGATCTATTTTTACTACCTCCATCCACGCCCTCTTTGGCTTACCCCTTCCCCTTGGCAAGCCATCAACCTTCATAGCCAAAATTTTCCTTACTGGCGCCGTTGCCTGCTGCGTTGGACATTGCCCAAACCATCTCAAACGGGTTTCTCTAATCTTATCATGTATTTATGCTACACTAAATGCTCTTAAAAGCGCTCATTTATAATTTTATCCTTTCTAGTTTTACCACACATCCACCTCAACATTCTCATCTTTTCTACATTCATTTTGTGCATATGTAGCTTCTTGATTGGGTAACATTCTGCTCCATAGGTCATAGCTGGTCTAATTGTTGTCCTATAAAAATTTTCCTTCATTCTTTTTAGCATTTGTCGGTCATAAAGCACTCCAGAAGTAAGTCTCCACTTTAACCATTCCGCTTTTATCTTATGTTCGATATCTTCATCAATCTCTCCATCCTTGCTAATCATATAACCAAGGCAATGGAAAGAATCTCTTTGTGGTATCTCATGGTCTTCAATTCTCACTGTAGTTTCAACTTTCTATATGCCCACTAAAATTACAATCCATATATTACATCTTTGTACGACTTATTTTAAAGCCTTCGGATCTAAAGCATCCCGCCATCTCTCGAGTTTTGCATTCACACCATCTCTTGAGTTTCTATTCCTGAGGTGCATCCCGCATTGTAGTCTATGCGGAGACGTGTTGAAGTGTGTGGACATGTGCTTTGGCACCCCACGCAAGTCCTAAACTTAAGGCCTGCATCAATTGGTATCAGAGCGAAGATCCACATCGCTCCGATCGATCTTTGATCGGAGCCTATCCTTCCCATCCCTCTCCTACCAATCCACCAAACTCATCCAAACGCCCATCCCCATTCAACTGAGTCACCCCACTCTGAGTCCCATTGAAAAAAAAAAAAAAAAAACCTCGACACCCTGTTCCCTTATCCCTATCGAAACCCCGCCATCATCCCACCCCATCACCGATCCACGGCAGCCCCTAAAAAAAATCTCCATCTCCCATTACCCTCATACCCATCTCAGATATCCACATCACCTTCAACCCAGCCATCCACCGCTGCCATCTACAAGTCCGAAAATCCCCAACGATCCCCAAATAGCAAATCCCCTTGGAAATCACCACCCACCAAATCGCAGCCCTTCCCTATCAATAGACCCCTTCACCACCCCTCTACCCCTCCCCACCAGAACCCTAAACCCCAACCCTCATCGATCCATTCGAAACCCAAGCAGAGAGAGGGAGAGAGAGAGAGAGGGTACAAAAGTCGCCCCTCCGGTCTCCAGCTCCAACGCCTTCACTGCTATCGTGCCTCCATCGTCATCGCTTGGAAGAAAGAGAGCCCCACTCTCTTTGGTATTCTTGCTGAAAACAAAAGAAAAGGACTTTGTTCCTTTTGCTTCCTCTTGAGTGTGAAGTTCGAGGCAATCCGAAGAGATCCACTCGTGTCTTTTGTGTCACATGTTTGGGCCTGTTTGGTTTGACCCAAGTTGATCCGTTTTAAGTGAAGCCCAGCATCGTTTAATCCTACTCATCAACACATGGACAGACATCAAGAGAGGAGTCAAGGGCCAAATCTGACCACAAGCAAGGGCCAGATTTCCTTCTGCGATCTCGAAGCCATCTGAAGTCGGATTTTAGATCCGTTTTCACCTGCACTTTCATGGGGAGCAGATCTATACATCAGATCAGTCAAAGTTTTTAAGATTATAATGAAAACAAAATATGGTGGTTCACAAGAAGGCAGAAGTGGAGTCTTCATCCATGACCATGGAGGGATTGACCGGAACTGTTGCGCAATTATAGGAAAATGTTACTCAATTATCTGCAGTGTTTGCTCAACCCCAAGAAACTCTTTGAAGGATGTATACCAGAATAACAAAGTTGGAAAATAATCGGCGTGGGGATGCTAAGCGAGATGGAGGAAATGTTCCGAATCAATGAGATCAACCGGTAATTAATGTTGATCAAGATTTAGGAATTAAACTCGCGATTCTCGAATATCATGGAAAATTGAAGCCAGATGAATTTATGGATTGGTTAGTGTGTGTTGAAAATATTTTTGCACATAAGTCAATGATTGAGGGCCATAAAATCACTCTGGTAGCAACTTGATTTCACAATTTTGCTGCAATATGGCGGGCCGAGTTCCAAAAGAAGAGAAAGAACTGAAACATAGATCCTGTGGAGACATGGATTGAGATGAAAAATCTTTTGAAGTAAAAGTTCCTTCCCGTCAACTACTCAAGAGATCTACGTTTAAGCTTTTAAAGCTTGAAACAAGGATCCATAATGGCTGTTGAGTATTCCAAATAATTTATGACAATCCAAACTCATTGTGACAATGCAAACTGGTTGATTGATATTTTCATGGGTTGAGAATTGACATACAACATATCCTTGCATTAAAGAATTTTGATAATGTTGATGAGATCATCCAGCATGCCATCAAGGTCAAAGACATTGCAAATTATCAAGCTCGGAAATTTAGTGTCTAAATTGCCTGCACAAAAGGCCCCATTAAAGCCAAATTCTAATCTAAGTGCTAGTTCCTTAGAAAACTTTTTCTCCAAGCATGAAGATCAGAATAGGTTCACATGTTTTCATTGTAAGCAAAAGGGCATCGTTCATTTGAATGTACAAAATGAATAAACTTAAATGGAAGGCGCACTTGATGAATCAGACACAAGATGATCCTAAAGAAAAAGAAATAAAGGAAGTGTAGGAAATAAAAGCAGAAAAGAATGGTGAATCTCTCTTGGTCCTCCTAGACTCTACACCCACTATTGAGAAGAAATGGCTGCGGAAAAATATTTTTCGTTTAACAAGTACAGTACGTGGGCAAAATCGCACAGTTGTAATTGATGGCGGAAGTTGTGAAAACATCATCTCCCAAACTCTTGTTGATCGCCTGAAGCTGAAGGTTTATAAGCATAATCACCCCTGTTTTTTCAAATGGCTAATGACAGGTGATGAATTACAAGTGCGACATATATGCCAAGTCACTTTTGCCATTGGTGAAGATTATAAATAGAGTTTGGTGCGATATGAACCAATGGGTAGTGGTGATATTTTGTTGGGTTGGCCATGGATGTATGACAAAAATGACACTCATGGTATGTGCGACAACACGTACACATTCATGCATGGTGGAAAGCAAGTCACTCTCCAACCAATGAAACCAAAAACGCCGAAGAAGAAATCGAGAGCAAATGCAACTAAGGAAGTGCTTCACGTACACCATGTCTACAGAGGCAACATGAAGATGAACTGAGTTTGAGGTCGAACTCATCTGTCTATCTGGGGAGGAATGACGTTGAACGGATGACCAAAGTGTGGGGCCCAGCAAAATACTTTAGAAATTATTTTTAATAATTTCTTTTTATTTAGGATAGTTTCTAATTTAATCTCCTTTCCTGAGGTGTGTCCTCGCTTTGAAGTCTCGGCAGAGACGCGTTAACGTGTGTGCGGACGTGCTTCGGCACCTCATGCCAGCCCTAACCCTAGGGCCTGCATCAGACTATTTCCTTTCAACACTTTCAATAGCATTCGATTTATTAAGAAAGTTGTTTTCAATACCCCGTCTGCTTTGAAGTCTCTACGGAGACGCGTTGAAGTGTGCGGACGTGCTTCGGTACTACATGCAAGCCCTAACCCTAGGGCCTACATCTGACTATTTCCTTTCAACACTTTCAATAGCATTCGATTTATTCGATTTATTAAGAAAGTTGTTTTCAATACCCCATCTGATCAGTATGCTTTTGGAAAATTCATCTCAATCAAATGGGCTCTAGTTCTAACAAGCATCTGTTTTTTCGTTCAGTAACTTTGTTTTGTTCTTATGTATGGGCACATGATGTTTGTGATTCAATTCCATTGTCAGACAAATAAGATTGTTGTTATTATTATTATTTTTTATTATTATTATTATGCTGAAAGGTCATTTGAATATGAGTGAGAAAGAAAACGAGGGCAAAGCCCCCTAATATCTGGGCTAAGACCCCCTAAAAAATACATGGCACTATGGGCGCAATAGCCTTAAAAGGCTGCGCTGCACAAAACAGAAACAGAAACATAATAACCAAGTATAGCATGACTACAAAACAGAAGCAGGAGAATAGAATAGAGCATCAGAGACCAGTCACTCCCAAGTGATGCAGGAGAGGAGGAAGTTTCTGTCTTTGGATGCGATCTGGAAGATAGGTAATCATATCTGAGAAACGCTCTAAGAACAAGGATTTTGCTCCTGTCAAGGAAGGTGTAATGTTGTTAAACTTGGAATCATTTTGAGATATCCTTAATATGGAGATGAGGTGGAAGAAGATTTGGCAGTCGTATTCTCCACCATTATTTGATCTTAATATGGAGATGAGGTGGAAGAAGATTTGGCAGTCGTATTCTCCACCATTATTTGATCTTGGCACTTTGATTTCCCTGTTAAATTTGGTTTCAATAATTTTTTGGTGCGTCTTGAATACACATATTCTTTGATTTCATGAGATATACCCATTTACACTTAGTGGCATTAGCAATGAAAGTAATAAAGGAATGATGTCATACTCAGAAGTAATAGGGGCATACCATGATACCAGACATCCGTATGTGCGACATTAAAAGCACAACTGCTCTTCTTATTTATACTGGCGATATATCATTCCTATAGTTCTTTTCCAAATTGCAAGTTTCATAATAAAAATTCCTAACATTGTTTTGACATCTTGATTAGACTGGCTATCTAACCAAATTGGATGGTATTCATGCTGTCAGTATGATCTTAACTTATTTAAAAAATGTTGAATTTTATTCCCTGATTTCTCGTAGCCATCTGTGATCTGTATCTGACCACCACTGGCCAGTCAGAATTGGGCTTTAAATAACTATTGTCTCGAGCTTACTGTTTCTTATAAGAAAACGGATCACTGACCAGTTTCACTTATTAGCTAAAATAATCATCATTATCACTGTTGCCAGTCGAATGGAATTCAAAAAATTGTGTATGCTTTATCTTTAACTGTTTGAAAGAAATCCAAGTTCACTCATTATTGAGGTCTGTTCCTTTGCTTTGAAGTGTTTTACTACATCAGGCTATGTAATGCAATTGATGCACTTTGTTTTGACAGTCTTGTCGAGGATCAAGTAGCAAGGGTGGAGTCGGTAAGATTGCAAGGCAAGCTGCCTTTGCATTTGTCAAGCGTACTCTTGCCCGATGTCAGAAATTTGAGGAATCTGGTAGAAGCTGTTTCAGTGAGCCTACATTGAGAGATGTAATTTTTTATCCGACTGTATGTAGCAATGATTCAAAAAGCATTGATTGTAATGGTTCTGGGACTGCTGCAAATCTGTATTCTGAACCTCGTAGTTGCGAACCTGAGTTACGGGCGTCAGGTATTTCTACTTAGACATGCTCATTCAACCCTTTTCATCACAATGTACTAGTGAGCGCTGTAACTGTTTAGAGATGAAGAGCTTTGATACTGCAGATTAGGACACCATTCTCTTCACATAATAACTGTGCCACATGAATATCCAATAATCAATTCTTTCTGAATTGGGATCACCCTGTAGATGTGACTTCGAACGGAAAATCTGATTGATTGGGTGATCCTCACCTTGAACTGGATGTGTTTGCTCATTTCAATTTGTGGCTAGTTTTCATTTAATGGCCCACATGATGGCCACTGCTCAGTTAGCGACTTGGATCATTTGTTCAGTGCTCCCAATGTAGATCGGGCATGGCCCAAATCTCAAATTAATTGGATAATTCAAGTGCTAACAAATAATAAATGGCCATTCTTGAATTTGGTCTGTTGAAAATATATTGTTTCAACTGACAAGTAAATGCCCATCGGTCTGTTTTGTTCATGCCCATTGAATTGTCAGCCACCATGGGGTTAAATAATGGGTAGCTTGGATTGGTGGCACATATGTGGCGTGTGTGCATGGTCATGTTATGGAGTATAAATGCTTCTCACACGCGTGCACACAGCGATATATCCTCAATTTGTTTCTTAATTCATCATGCATGCCTGAGTTTTCTCAGTTTACTGTCTCATTATTTCTGGGTTTCTATTAGATGCAGGTGCTTTGGTTTCAGGAAGCATTTCCTGTACAACTGAGAGGCGTGGATCTATCAATGGTAAGCTGGACAGGGCTCCATCAGATGCATTTCAAGCTCTCACCAGCACGCCAGACCAAATCTTCACGAAACACGAATTGGCATCAAGCCGTGGAAAGAAGAGGGAAGTGCTTCTTGATGATGTGGGTGTGTCTGCTTCAAGAGCCACATCAACGCTTGGCAATACTCTTCCGGGTGGAGCAAAAGGAAAGAGGAGTGAAAGGGACCAGAACAAAGACACATCTGGAAGAGGTTCACTTGTTAAAGTCGGCGGCCGTCCACCAGGCAATGCCAAGGGTGAACGAAAGACAAAGACAAAGCCCAAGCAAAAGACTGCTCAACTATCGATGTCAGGAAATGGTCTTCTCAGTAGGTCTACAGAAGCAATGAATGCCGTATCTGAAACAGCAACTAATGACAATGATAGAGGAAAAAGAGAGCTGGGTAATACTGCTCCAAAGGCATCAAAACAGATCGAGGAACCCCTTGACTTCACAAACTTGCAGCTACCGGGTTTAGACTTGATGGAAGAACTAGACGGGTCTGTTGACCTTAGTTGGTTCAACATCGATGAAGAAGGCTTGCAAGACCAGGATCTTGTGGGCCTACAAATCCCTATGGATGACCTGAATTCGATCCTTTAAGGACAGTCTGGAAACATTTCTGTGCATTTTTTGGTGCCTCATGAGAATGATGGAGCTGTTGACAAGATACAACTAATTAAAATTCTGTTGTAGCAGATTAGAACTTGTAATTAGGGGATTGCATTCTTTTGTACACTTCTTTAGACGAGGAAAAAATCCTCGAGGGATATGTATTCATGTCGTCTTGATATTTCTATCTTTGTATGAAATAGCTTGTGTGATAACTCTTCAGATATGAAAAATGTCGAGCGCTTTTAATGTTCCCAATTTCTACATTACCATCCTACTTGTCTGAGAATCTTGGGGTTTTGATTTGAGACCACGTGAACATAAAGTGTTGTAAATCCGGTTAATTGATGAATAATTGGTTATCTCAATCAGTTTTGTAAGTTCTATTGATGTAAATTTAATTAATTGTTATGAATAATTAGTTTTCACATTGTTTTTGTGAGTGCAGTGGCTCCAAGTTCTCTTGCCTGTTATTTTGTCATTGTTTGGTTTATCTATGGGAGAAATTAGGTCCTTATGCTTGCCCAAATCCAATTAATTTTCTCAAACCCCCCACCCCCCCCCCCCCCCCCACCCCAACCCAAACTAAGAATTCGATTGCACGACTCTTGGTGTTCTTCACTTGCACTTTAGTTTACAAACACCCCTTAGGATACTATAATATTTCTTTTGTTCCAAACACAGCAAATTTGAAAATTTGAAGAGGCGTCTCCTTCCTAATCTGATCTCTCTCTTTAAAAAAGCTAAAAGCATTCAGAAAAAGAGAGACAAGATGCGGAAATGTTACCATAGCCTTGTATTAGACAAGAATGCCCTTATTATTAATTTTCTTTAAATTTTACTTTGATAAGAGTAAAATACAATACAATAGCTCCCTTTTTTACGTTCTAAAATTCTCTTCTTTGTAAAGAGCAGAAAATAATAATTGAGGGGGCTTAAGGACATGAGAAAAGAATGTCTGTCCTAAATCCTTCTCTCTCATCTTAATCAAACAAAAATGGTGGGGGTGAGGGAGGTGCCATGAATATTTCATATATATTTATACAACATGATAGGGTTGACTTTATAACACATCCGATCCATCCACACACATGGAACCCTGTACACTAGACTCATTGAATTTTCACCTATCCAAATGGATTCGACCGTTGGATCAAAGGTCAAATTTTTTCCTTTAATATAAAGTTATTAAATTTATGGGCCACGGATGAAAGAGTTAGGCATGGGATTGACCTTAAATTTGATATATGGTCTCATCTAAAATGTCTCTTTTCAGCTCATATATATGAGAAATATATATTAAAATAATAGGGAGTCTTTTCTTAAGGGTGCCACATCAGCGCACTCAATTTTTTTGATTTCTCGGTGCGCCATGTTAGCATTCCAATCTCACACGGCTATAAAAAAATGTGCCATGTCAGCATTCCAATCTCACACGGCTATCGGACCTCAATTATAGTCATCACCCTTTTTTTTTTTCTTCTCTCCATTCAGGATAAACGTCACACATCTATTATTCCTCAAATCCTAACCACAACACAAAGGCATCTCTTCTAGCATAACATTTTGAGGAAATTCTCGTTTATAGGTAAACCTCTCTCACTCATGGTTTTTTTAATATATAATCTTTTCTCTTTTTAATCCTTCAGGATATAGTTCTGTTAACATTATCATCTTAATCTCATAATTAATCTAATTGAGAAAATAAATTCTCTCTTTGCAATATGTTTTTTTTTTAAGAACTTTTTAATTTTCTTATTCTTTAGGATAAAATTTTGTTGAAGTTACAAAATTACCCCACTTGAAAAAAAAAAATCTTTAAGTAAAAGCTGGCCTATGCGAACACCATCATAGGAAATGATTAAGAATTGGTATGGGGATTGAATTACCTCACTATCAAATTGTGGGGGTAGGCATGGAGAAACATCTTATGATAAACAAGTTGTGCACATATGAGATTAATATATATGGGGAGGGCTCTCACACACTGCAGTGGAGCATATTATCAGCTGGGATCGTGTGGGCGGAACGTAGCGTGTGGGAGGAACACAAAATGCATATCAGGTGAGTTTTTCGCTGGCCCGCTCATTTTTCAATTTCCCCCTTTATAGACATACCCGCCCCTGTCTCTTGCCTCTCTCTCAACGATGCTCTCTCTTTCTCAGCTCTCGCTTTCAGCTCGATCTCTGCTCTCAGCTCGATCTCTCCCTCTCAGCGTTGCTCGTCGAGATCTCTGGAAGCTCGCCAGCAGCACTCTTCTCTCGTCGATTGAGCTCTCTTGCCTCTGCACTCCCTCTCTCGTCAAAGTCTCTCTCTCTCTCTATCGCTAGTACCAGCTTCTCGCGCGTCGTCTCTCCCGATTTCGAGGTGCTCTCATCTCTCCCGATCTCGTCGACCTCTTCTGCCCTCGCCTCGCTCTCCTCTCTCTCGCCTGACCTCTCTCCCTCGCTGCCCTGCTCCGCTCATCTCTCGCCTGATCTCTCTCCCTCAATACCCTGCTGCTGCACTCATCTCTCTCGCCAGATCTCTCTCTCTCTCTATCGATGCTGCTGCGCTCATCTGTCTCTCGGTTCTTACTGTATACATTGGGGAAACTGTTTTCTTTTGTTTGGAAAGAAGAAAACAGTAAAAGGGCTAGTATTCAGGTCCGTTGCAAGAAAGTGTCAAACTAAGGTTCATCTTCATTGTAAACGCAAGAGGGGTTTTGTTTTGATAAAAAAAGGGCTGAGATTTTTGTCTGGGTTTTGTTTCGATAATAAAAGGGGCTGAGATTTTTGTCTGGATTCTTTTTTCTTGTTGTTGTCTCATTGTTTTGCCTTTGTGGCTTCATTATGGCTTTCTGGTGCCAAAATATTTCAATGTTCGGTGTACCCAAATTGAGTGGTGTTTTAGGAATTTTTTTCCTGATGTCCTTTGTTCAGCATAGAAATTAGGATTTTTTTTATTTTATGTAATTTTGAGACCATTTGTATTTGGATGTGTAGTGATTTTGTAATTGAACAGAGTTTGAAGTTGGAATCTTGACTGAATTTTGTGTACATTGTTGAATCTAAGTCACAATTAAATCATGGAATGGACATCGATTTGTTGCTGGAAATGCATGTGCAGGTTGAAAGCCATGACGAATGTTTAAATATACTGGTTATTTGGAACACTACGGTCAGTACTACCCGTTCTTTGGAAAGGATTGGAAGTTGGAACCCATTTTGATGTTTGGTAGCATACTCTGTAGCTCAAGTGGATGAATAATTGCTCAAATGATAAGTTCATCAAACATAATAACCTGAAGGAATTGAATCACCACACTAGTTAGCTTGAATGAATTCAGTGGGTTTATTGAATCAACTACCTGTAATTTCTTTCTTGATGTGTTGCACTCTGAAGATCAGTTCATTGTCTTACCGAGTAGAGTAATGGTTCATGCTTGATGGTCCAGTAGTTGGTGGCTATGACACAATTAGATGTAATACTGCTACTATGTTCTCAGGCCAATGTAACGTGTATGTTTTTCTTCATTTTCTTTGCCTAAGTAACTTGTATGTTTTTCAGACATTCACAAACCAGGCGAAAACATAGCACCATAGAAGGTTTGAGAATACTTTAGAAGCCCATGTCAGAAGCCTCATTCTCTTTAAAAATAATCCTAATTGTCTTGAGCTTTAAATTAGAAAAGGCAAATCCCATAATCTCCCAAGCCAAACTCATGAAGAGGAAAGACCATTTGCAATAAACAAAACCATTATCACTTATCACATTCACCTTCAACATCCGTTCAACATCACAAGTTCATATAACCCCAAAATCGTTTAATTCATTTACACAAAAAAAAAAAAAAAATTAGGATCCACCATTGGAACAATAGTTATTCCAATGTAAATACATTTACATCGAATGCAACTGTTACGACATCCTCAAGGCACTAAGCTGGCAATAACCGGGTGGTGCCATCTTTCTGTCAAGGAGCGGTGCACATTCTGGACAGGTGGCTAGCAGGAAGCCAGGAACTACTGCTTCTTTCCTTTTGTTTCTTATCCGATAACAACATAGACAAAAATCTCAGCTCCTTTTATTATCGAAACAAAACCTAGACAAAAATCTCAGCCCCTTTTTTATCAAAACAAAACGCCTCTTGCATTTACAATGAAGATGAACCTTAGTTTGACACTTTCTTGCAACGGACCTGAATACCAGCCCTCTTACCGTTTTCTTCTTTCCAAACAAAAGAAAATAGTTTCCCCAATGTATACAGTAAGAACCGAAAGACAGATAAGCGCAGCAGCATCGATAGAGAGAGAAAGAGAGAGATCTGGCGAGAGAGATGAGTGCAGCAACAGGGTATCGAGGGAGAGAGATCAGGCGAAAGATGAGCGGAGCAGGGCAGCGAGGGAGAGAGGTCAGGCGAGAGAGAGGAGAGCGAGGCGAGGGCAGAAGAGGTCGACGAGATCGGGAGAGATGAGAGCACTTCGAAATTGGGAGTGACGACGCGCGAGAAGCTGGTACTAGCGAGAGAGAGAGAGACTTCGACGAGAGAGGGAGTGCAGAGGCAAGAGAGCTCGATCGACAAGAGAAGAGTGCTGCTGGCGAGCTTCCAGAGATCTCGACGAGCGACGCTGAGAGAGCAGAGATCGAGCTGAGAGCGAGAGCAGAGATCGAGCTGAAAGCGAGAGCATCGTTGAGAGAGAGGCAAGAGACAGGGGCGGGTATGTCTAAAAAGGGGGAAATTGAAAAATGAGCGGGCCAGCGAAAAACTCACCTGATATGCATTTTGTGTTCCTCCCACACGCTACGTTCCGCCCACACGATCCCAGCTGATAATATGCTCCACTGCAGTGTGTGAGAGCCCTCCCCAATATATATATATATATATATATATATATATATATCTTTTTTTTTCCATTTGTATTCATCATGTATATGGCTCAAGCCCCAAATCCAAGAGTACAAAAGCCATTTTTTTTTAAATGATTACATTGAATTAGTCAATTTATTTGCAACGCAATGGCATGCTCTCATTGTAATATTCTTATTGAAAAATTGATCTTGCGAAACTCTTCACATCAAATTGTGGAGCATGGAGTAACATGATAGTTAGTGCCTATGAAAAACATTAGTTGTGCACATATGAGATTAATTTGTCTTTTTTTTTTTTTTTTTTTCCCATTTGTATTCATCAAGCATACGTCCCTAGCCCCTAAATCCAAAAGGTAAAAGATAAGCAAAAATAAAAAGATTAATAGATAAAAGGAACACAGATTTTTTTTCTTAATAATATTTCAATAAATCTTATGTGAATGAGAATTGGAAGCATTTAAAAACCTTCAAGTGCGTAATTAAGAAAAATAGGCTAGTCCTCTCACAAAGAAAGATGCAGCTTTTTCAAAATTTTCAAACCGAAGCCCAGTTTCTTGGATAGAAAACAAAAAAATAAAACAATAACCCCAGTTGAAAGAGGTATTAAGGTTACTGAAATTTTTTCTGATGAAATAACATATAAAAAGCAATTGTAGAGACTTTTAGGATGTCTCTGTTTTTTTTAACAAAATCTCTCTCTTGAAAGAAATCTCCTTAGCAATGTCTCAAAAAATCTCCCGTAAAATGGGCTCCTAAGAATACAAAAGTTGTTCAACGAATAAAGTAAAAGGTTAAATCTTTACCTTGTTTAAATATTCCTAATCCTGACCTATTCAAAATAGTCCAAACAGATACCGTTGAGATAGGATTTGGTGGAATCATTCTTCAAAGAAATGCCCAATCTAAAGAACAAATTGTTAGATTCTTTTCAAGAACTTGGAAATTATTCAACAATTAAGAAAGAAGTTTTGTCCATAGTCACATGCAGTCTCAAATCTCAAACTGATATTTTGAATAAAAAAAAATCCTTTAATGGGTCGATTGCAAATCAGCAATGAAGTTTTGGAAGATGATGTTAAAAAACCTTGCATCAAAATTGATTTTTTCCCGATAGAAAGCTTTGCTCGCAATTTTTTATTTTGATATTAAATACATAAAAGGATCTTCTAATTCTCTTCCCAATTCACTTTTTTGTGGGTTTTTACAAGGAGAAATTAAGGTGAAGAGCTATGATGCCCAGATACGGCATGGACACGGCAGGGACATGCTATAGACATGGCAGGGACACGGATTTTACATGTAAAAAGTGAACTATCGGATACAATACGACATGATACGTTGCCCATTTTAAAGTATTCATACATCATAAGTGAAGAGTGATGCAACTAAAAGGAAAAGGAAATAATCTAGTCATTGATTCTATGATTACCCCTTCTAATGAACCCATAATGTCTCAAATTCCTCAGAATTATCCTTCTCTACAAATTTCAATGGCTTTCTTTAATCCTAGCCTTTCTTTAGAATCCCAGTTGCTAATTCTTTCGAGAAAGTGAAAGCAGACCAGAGGAACTCTGTCTCATTTAGCCAATCACCTCAAAGATTTAGAGACCAAAATACGAACGTTGCATGAAAGACAATCGTTCTCCACCCCAAGAATGGAAAAAACAATTTTGAGTACAAGTCCAGTAAAGAGTTAACACAGTTCTTTCAGAAGATTTAGCTGCAAGAATTAGAGAAAAAACTCTATCTGATCAAATCAAGGAGCGATTAATGTTCAAAGCTCAATACTTAAGCTGGCCTATTGGCTTTCCAAAAATGTTCTTGCCAGAATATGAGGAGCTTGTTATCCTCTTACGGATTGTCCATGAGGCATACAGGTATAACATTAAGTCGAATGTGTGACCATTTTGGAAATATTGATGTCAACCACTGTTAGTGGCACACGGTATAATTATAAAGAAATCAGGGGCCTATGATTTGAATTAGGTTGAATGGTGCTATGTTCCGCATGTGAAAGGCAAACAGGGGCCTAGGTTTGGTATTTCAACTCTTCCTTGACTTGTGAGTAATCAAGATATTGGTGTATGTTTTTCCTTGCTACGTGTTATCTACATGACTTGGGCATGTATCTTCTGTCTTGTTATTGTCTAGCACTAATAGTGAGTCGTGTGTTAAGGACATAGAATGGACCTAGTACCTAGGTGTTTCCTGTGCGTGTGACTAGGTTGGACCCGTGGTAGAGGAGTGATACTTACTCTTAACTTGAGGACCAGGGATCAATCCCTGGTCTCTTGGTGATATTAAGGTGCCTTGCCACTAGAAGCATCAGTGGTTTTTTACTTGAATAATTCAGATCTTTGGAGATGATGGTTCCTATGTGTGTATTAGATTTGCTTAAACTGCATCATTTGGTCAAACTTATATAATCACTCCAAAGAGCGCAAGCATCTGATTTTCTTTTGAAATGCCATATGTCCATTAAATTTGTGACCCTAAACCCCAAGGCAGTTTTTTAACTTCCATGATCAGAATTTCCATTTGGATGGTTGCATAATGGATGACATAGGGTGAAATAGTAACACTAATCAGACAATCTAGACTATGAAATCAGTCTAGTGTAGTTTTTCTCCTTTTTCTCGTTTAGTTTTGTGACAGAATGGGTCACCATTTGTGTTTTTTACTCTGATTTTAGAACCATGGCTTCTCATAAACGATTCCACACGCCAATCTGCAAAATGTGGAAACACTTGGGTACAGTGATATCTTTTATCATTATTAGAGGGAAGAGAATAATAACAAAGGGAAACATATGGTAGACAACAAGCCCCCACCCCGCGCACAACAGCAGAAGAGCATGTTTGTTCCTCAAAACATAAAAGATGGGGACTGTACGTAGACATTTTATTAAGATAGAGAGAGGGACTCTAACAACCATCCCTTCAGTATGTGGTATCGATTTTATTACAGATAAACGAATAAAAGATACAAGTACCCATATGACACTTTAATTCAATGAGAATAACTAGTTCAGAAAAATTACAAAACCTCATTCAAAAAGAGACCATCTGATTCAACAGGGTTGTCACAACACGGTACAATCCATCCAAAACCCAAATCATTCACAAACTTCCAGCAAAAATTAAAAATGGATATTGTAGGATTGTAGTCTTTCGGCCAAAAAAAAAAAATCACTTTTATAGAAGACTACCCAACCCAGAGGTCTAGTCTTATTAGATTTTTTTTTAATCACATTTATAATTGCAATTTCAGGACATCATCGTAAGAAATTCTTCGGCATCTCAGCTTTCTAGAAAATGAAAGCAAATGAGCTTAAGACCTCATAAATGTGCTCCATCCACATCCTGTCAGTTCCTATTTGCCTGGCTTAGCACTAGTAGCTCCTTGATTACTTGTTGTCATGAACGATTCTCCGCAACCGCACTGCCCTTTAGAGTTTGGGTTAATAAATACGAACTCGGACCTGCAAAATGACAAGCGTATAAGCGAAGGCAAAAAATATTGTTTTGAACTGTACCATTAGTTTGGCCCTACAGAGTATACATGTAGAGTCCATGTATTAATGATCCAAAAAAACCTCTTTCACTAAGCCAGAGGCAAAATTTCCTTACTTGAGAGTGTCATCAATGAAATCCATCTTTGTTCCAATAACATGCATAAGTGCTTTTGGATCAATCAATATCTTGACACCTTTGTCCTCAACCAACTCATCAAATTTTCCTTTCTCATCTGCAAAATTCCACATATTGAGATAATGACTGGATTCATAACAAGAAAGTATTAGTGTTCAGCCAGGTAATAAGGGACTTTCTAGTTTGGTTTGAAGCAATAGTAATGGCCATTACTATTAAAATAATAGTGATGGACACCAGCTTTTGGTGATCCCTGATTTTTCATGTAGCAGGGAGTAGGGACAATCATTAACAGGCCATGCTTCAAAGACTCCCCCCTTCAGAAAAGTTTTAATCATTGTATTTATTTCCCACTGAATGTGTGACTTCATTTGAACTGCCCAATAAATGCCACAAATCGTGCAGTCAAGATCATCCACTGTAGTAAATTTTGGTGGAATGCCATTTGAGATTGGGCCCTTCCATAGTTCCATATGAATGATTGGATGGCTGCAAGTGGATTGCACCTATGAATTTCTTCAAGCAGATCTGTCAATCATCATGAGTAACATCAAGATAGCACTTTACAAGATATGCCACTCAAGATTGAAGAGAACGGTTGTCAATATAATAAGTAGCTTATGTAGTATTCATGAAAGCTCTAATGGCCATAACAAAAACATTTCTCAAGAACCAACTGTTATATAGTTTATTACTATATGACAGCTAACGATCAGATGGCCCTCGGCCCTCCCTCATCCTATTCAGCAAAAAATAAATGAAGCACCAGTAAACCCACTGGCCGGTTTTCACAGCATATGCGTCTTTGCCACCTAATTTTTGAAGGTGCCTCAAAATCATTATAGGACGTAAATATTTTGAAAGGGTAGATTACTGGCCTGTTTTATTAATTTGAAGATTCAAAAATTCAGATATTCCGGATCAATTCCAGAAGGATTTTCTAGCTTGGTAAGGACCATTTCAATTTTAAGATGTATTGAACTGGTTTCATGCATTGAGTTTTGAACATGCTGTTAAGATTTATGCATTGCCACCCAGCACTGTTTCAGTTTTTCAAACCCGGTTTCATCCCAAACTATTTGCAAACATTGTTATTGGTTTTTTTTCTGTCACTGCAATACCCTTTGGTTGTTGAACAGTTCGGTGTTTGTGATGTAGAGTTTGGGTGCTGGCTATTGGGTAATCTGAGTCAAGCACCATGTGAAGATTCTTGCATTGCCACCCAGTATTGTATTGCAATGTTTCGAACATGATTTGCCCGAAAATATATTACATATATTTTGTCAATGGTGTTAGGTCTCTTACTGCAATATTCTTTGGTAGAACCGTTTGGTGCTTGTAACATGGAGTTTGGATTCTGGGTAATCTTTACAGTCAGTTTCTCAGTTGGCATCAAGTAGTTTGTCAGCAGTTTCAAAGTTCACAGCATCTGGAACTGTTGTTTTCATTGTTCTGAAAATTGGAATCATATCGCAAATCATTCATACCCATGAATCAAATAGAATCTTGAATCGTAGGATTTTTTTATTTTGTAAATAAAAATAATTAAAAAAGAAAAAGAAAAAAGTAGTTATTCATAATCCATCCATTTTCCCATACATAGTAGTATAAATACAAATGACAAATGAGTCTTATGATACAATCATATCAAGAACATCATGATATCTATAAATATATAATAAATGATAGTTTAAGGTATCTATATATCTATATAAATATAAATATATATTGTTATCTTTAAATCAAAATATAATAGTAAAAATAAAATCCAAACCATCAATCGTACACAACATGATCTCTCTTGAAGTTAAAGCAAGTGTTCAAGAAGGAAAAAAAATTATTAAAAAAGAAGAAGACATAGACAAACCCCATATGTATAGTCGAATGCTTTAATCAAATGCATGTTTTTTATTCATCTCTAAAATCTCTCCAAAGTTGCAAAAATTCTTAATAGGTTTCTTTCGTTAACTACAAACTAACCTTTTAAAAGAAAAAATGCTAAAAGAAAGAAAAAAGGTAAAAGATTATTAGTACTAACCAGCAAGTTGTAGCGATTCTCGCTCAACCGAACTGCATCAAAAAAAGATTTGATGAAACGAGTATCAAATCGTAAGATTTCACACCTGGGTCTTAAGAGTCACTTTGTTGCATAGATACGAATCGATTTCCTTAGGATTTGAGATACAGATCATAGGATTCTAATAACAAAGGTTGTTTTCAAGCGCTTGTACATTTCTTGTGCATTGGTAGCAATAACTTTGTAATACCCTAGGTTTAGATAAGGCCCCAAATTCGTCCAACTATTTGATTCAGTGAACTGGGCCTTGTTTTATTTAATTATTACTGAGGTTGTGGGCCTAGTGTATGCTGGAACATGAGAGAATTAGCTGGTGGGACCCTAGTATGATAATGGGCTATGTACAAATCCCAATGAAGGGGTTCTCATGGGTGCAGAGTTTTAAGAGGGTTCTAGACCCTATTCAACCATGATATATGCTCCCTTCCTCTTATTTTCCATCATATCTTGTTGTTTCACTTGAGAGAGAAAGGAGAGAGAAAACCCTGACTTGAGTTCTTGCGTGGGACTTGGTAGATAACAAAGGGGTTCACAAACAAGACGAAGGAAATCAGCCGTAGGGAGCGTAGCGGATGACCTATTCAAGGCCTCACATCGAGTGTGCGACAATTAGCTATACAAGGTGAGTAGATTTTCTATAAAAGAATGTGAGGCCTCGAATAGGTAATCGTTGCACGTTGTATATTCGCGAACCCCTTCGTTCTCTACTCACCTTGTATAGCTAATTGTAGCACGCTTGATGTGAGGCCTCGAATAGGTCATCCGCTATGCTCCCCGCTGCTGATTTCCTTCATCTTCTTTGCGAACCCCTTCGTTCTCTGCCGAATCCCACACAAGAACTCAAGTTAGGGTTCTCTCTCTCTCAAGTGAAACAACAAGATGTGATGGAAAATAAGAGGTAGGGAGCATATATCATGGTCGAATAGGGATTAGGGACTAGAACCCTCCTAAAACCCTCCTAAAACTCCGCGCCCATGAGAACCCCTTCATTGGGATTCATGCATAGCCCATTATGGGCCTGGGCCGTGCAAAACGGGTGGGTTTTAGGCCCCACCTTGGTACTCTCAGTCTCCTGCCATATTTTCTGTTGCACTAATAAGCTTGGTGGTCCCACAACTTAATTTTTATACTAGTTGTTATATTAATAAGATACTAGGGTCCCACTAACTAATCCTCTCATGTTACAGCATACACAAGGCCCACAACTTCAGTAATAATTAAATAAAACAAGGCCCAGCTCACTGAGTCAAATGGGTTGAACGAATTTGGGCCCTTATCCAAACGTAGAGTATTAGAGACTTGGTTCATGATTCCTGACCATCTGTTACCTTAAGCAATAAGATGGATTCATCTTCTTGTCCAGTAGTATCGACAAAAATCTAAGAAAATAATACATCAGGAATCCCAATGAACACCTAGTTGCAGATTACAACTGTAAGGATAAAGACCTAGTTTCCTTCAGCGGTCACAGTTGTTTGGCCTTTAGGTGGCAAATAGGAGTTAGGGTACTCAAACAGAGATTGAGGCTACTAAAAAAGCTGACTAGGAGTCAAATGACATGCAGTTATGTATTAGTTGTTGAATGCAATGGGCCCAGAAGTTGGTGAGGGGTTGCAGTTGTCATCAACTGCCAGAGGGTTTAGACGACTGTTCAGAGTTATAGTGTGATGAAATAACATGTCTCAGATATACCAATACAGTTGAAGGAGAGAATCAATTCAAGAATCTGACAAGAACAGGATAAGAAACTGCTAGTGTCAGCAACCACCCCACAATATCTCCAAGCAGAGGTGGTAACTCAATCGCCCGCTCTCACAGGTGGTTCAGAAGGTAGTCCCATGGAAACTGATGAGAGGCCCTTTCATGATTTTCTTAGCAGATGACAATATTTTTCAATCTGAATGTTAACATTGTTGATGAAAAAAGCAGATACAGTATTGAAGTGATATCCTGTAGATTTCAGAAACACTACCAACTAGAAACTTAAGAAATAATCACACTAGAAGGCAAGAGCGTCGGAGATTAAAAGGATATGTCTCTCCTTATGGGGATCAACAAACTCTGACAAGAAGTTAGCATCTAATGTGTCAAAAGGAGGCATGAAGAGGTGTGGCCAGGTCCAAGATCTCTTCCAACGTGTTTGCCAACGTCCAAGGTGGCTTACATCTGCTTGAGTCCCAACACCCATCTAATTGCACAAGGCGAGTAGCCTTCCACCAAAAAGTTAAAGGCGTTGGGCTTCATGAAGGCCTGTTCTTAATGGTAGCAATTTCCAATTTTTTGACTGTGGCTATCAATAGAGACAAATAAGGATAAGATACAACCAGCATCACTATTGCTGATGATATCAAGTCCGGCTGATCCCGCATTTCCCACTATGCTTCCATCAAAGCTTAGCTTGTTGAAGCCATTTGGCTATGGAGACCATCTGACAACAATGGTTGCACAGAAGTGTTGGAGCTGAGATATGGCCCACAGGCCCTAGGTAGTTTTCTGTTGTAGTCTAGAGAAAGGTCTAGAGATAAGGCAGATCTCTTTCTTTTGTAATCTCATATTCTCATTAGTTTCCTTCCCCATGTTGTGAACTAACTAAGAGAGTCCTCTTTGTTTTCCTCTCTCTGTAAACTTATGATTAAAAGAGAACCAGACAAGACATAAGGTACACAATTCATCCAGCCCTCTTCTCTAATTTTCCAAATTCTATCATGGTACCAAAGCCCAGTTCTAATCTAAGTATTTTCACTTAGTGGGCCTAGATCAAAGTCAATCCCAGCCAGTATGGGCCAGGGCATGTGGGTATCATCTCAGCTCTAACATGAAGGAAAAAGACAAAGCTACCTCCTCCCAATTCCTCAAGATGTAGGGAATGGAGAGATTCCAAAACTGGAGGAGGATGGAGACACAGGATGCTACAAGGATTCACTTTGTCCTCAAATCCATCCACGGAAGAAGCATTGCCTTGAAAATAACCAGCATTACACTCACTTTCAGATCTCCCAAATGACCGCCATAATATCCAACTTGCCAGTTTACTATATATGTCCCTTTTCAGAATGCCTGCAGGAATGATGAATATGTTGGACCATAATACTTAGAAGGGATCTCTTGTAGGAGGGGCAATGTTAACTAAAGGAAACTGGACTGAAATATGAGTGAAAAGTACATGAGATCACTGAAGGGATCACATGGTTATATAGAGTACTCCTTGAATGGTTACAACAGAAGAGGAGAAGAACCCTCATAGTTACAGTGAAAAAAGGGAGAACAAGTCTAACAAAGAAAAGTCTATCTAACTTGTATATGGTGCTCCTAGGGACTACTCTTTTTAGTGCACTTGTATCTATTTACAATGCTCCATGGGAGCTTACTGAAGTTATGTTCCTCAGCCACATTTATCAGGCAATGGGTTAAGCAGATGCACAGCAAGGTTGTGAAGCCTAAAGCTGCAAGGGGTGTGACTCCAGGTGATCATCATTTTAAGAATTTGGCATTGCTAAACAAGTGGTGGAAGAGTTGGGGGAAGAAAAAGCCGCCTTATAGAGGAGAGCTATCGCTTCCAATAGGATGGGTGGAGGGTAGGTCCCATCTTGAGTTCCCAGTTATCATGTGTCCAGGTTGTGGGGGTGGCATTTCTTGTTTTGGGGATGGGTTGAGTGCACGCAAAAGAGTTTTTCTTGTAATGGGGTGGGTTTCAATGCAAGGGAGGGAATTCGAGTCTGTTTTTGGTTGGATGTGTGGGTGGGATTGCATCCATTGTATCCTAGGATATTTATGGTGGTGTCAAACAAGAAGTCTGCAGTTAAAGAACTGTTATGTTTAGTAGGAAATAGTTTGTCTTGGAGAGTGGTGTTTAGGAGAGTCCTACATCAGTTGGAGGTGCCTGAGTATGGGTCATTGCATAGTCTGCTTTCTAACGTTTGTATTTGCAAGGATAAAGCACACACTTGGAGACCATGTCCTTCCGGTACATTCTCCTCTTAAATTTCTGTGAGGCTTTGGATGCGCCGCCTACTACTCCACTCCTCCTTTTGTTTGGCTTGGCTCCTCGGGTGGAGGCCTTCTAATGGTTATAGGTCACAAGCAAGATTTCAATGGCAGATAATCTTCACAGGCGAGGTGTGGTTTCTAATTCTATTTCTGATGCTTATAGTGTGGCAAGGATGAAGACTCCATTGATCATCTTCTTTTACATTGTGACTTCGTTTGTTTTCTTTGGTGTCATTTCATTAGGAGATGTAGTCTTCAGTGGTGTATGTCGGGTTCGTTATGTGAATTGGATGCTTGGAGGTTGTTGCCTTTTCGCGGATGTGGTTTGGTGTAATGGAGAATCATTCCATTTGTTGTTTTTTGAATTGTGAGGAAGGAAAGGAATGATAATTTTTTTTAGAAATTTATCAAAGATGGTGCGCACTCTTATCAGCAGTGGAGCTTAAGGTTGCTATTTGGGAAACAATAATGAAAGAGTTGGTTGGTTTTGAGGCAGATAGCATTATTCCCAACTGGGAAGCATCCATGACTTGAGGTTTTGCTAAGGTTAATAAGTTAGTTTTCGGGGTGCCCTCCTCCAGATGGTGTCTTGAATTTTAAGTCAACGGTGTGGCGAGAGGAAAATTAGGGCTACCAGGTATTGGCAGAGCATGGATCAAAATAGTAGTGGCCGCTATATCGGGCGTAGCAGTAAATGCAATTTAGCACCGCTTTCATCCGTAGCAGCTGCCTACGGCCCACTAGGGGGCTGCTACAGTCCGCTACGGACAGTGACTAGACAGCTACTTTCCATCATTTTTTTAAACACATAATAGGGCTTTTTTCTTCTCTTCTTCTCTCCAAACAACAATTCTAAGTAACTCTTCTACCCTTCTATACTTAAAAAGAACACCAAAAAACACAAGATTTCACCAAACTGAAGCCTATACATGGCGTTCCTCTCAAGGGCTCTTCTCTAGGTACATCTTGGCAGACACCCCCTTGGGTATTAGTAAAAGTATTCTTTTCTCACCTCTCAATAATAGTAAATTATGTGCTTTGATGAAAGTTAATTTGTTTTTTTTTTTTTGTTTAACCCTTAAAGGTTTAAACTTTATCTGAGTATTATTTTATAATTTATATATCTTGTGTTATATACAATTGCACTAAATTGCTTATTTGAATTATGAATTTAGAAATGCATAACAATTTCTAACGTAGTATAGCTAACCAACATTAATACATAGGGAAAAAAAAGGATCAATATTGTTATTTTATAATCATTCAGTGATACAAAACCTCTATGCACTAAAGGGACCGCTACACTCCCTATCTTGGTAGATACAGGAAAAAAGTATCAAATTTTAATATTTTCCAATATTCTAGATTTTTTGTATATTTTTTCAAAAAAGTTTAATCACTTTTCGTTTCACGCCGCTCCGCTGCGTATCCCCCTCTACATGGCATTTTGGCCGCTAGCCGCTACAGCCACTGCAACCACTATTTTGATCCTTGTGGCAAAGCGCTTCGAAATAGTAAAGGGGATGTGCTTCATATGTTCTCAAAGAATGTTGGTATCAAAGACTCCAATGAGGTGAAAATTTAGGCAATTTTGGAAATTTTAAGGGTTTATGCTCTGTTGCTTTCAGGAAGTTTAATAGTGGAAAGTGAACTTCAATGCTATTCCTTAGTTTTCAAAGTCGAATTGCGACCCTTGGACATAGCAGTTTTCCCTCAATGAGATCAGTTTCTTTATCGTCTTCTATTTAGGTGTCCTTTGTTCACATGGTTGAGGAAGCTAATTACATGACTAATGAGTTAGCTAAGCAAGGGGTTGATAGGATAGTAGTCTCTTTGTTTGCTTCTATTATGTAACGGTTTTTTAGTTGCTTGGTACAATGCTTTTATATTGAGCTATATTATGGTTCTTTTCTTTTCAATTTTGTTGTACTTCCTCTTCCTTCAAATAAAATTCGCTGTAACCAATCTAAAGAAAGAAAAATTCGGGAAGAACCCATTGCATTTGAAATACCTTAAAATGGAGTTCCATAATTGCAGAGGAACCATACACTTGAAAAACAAGGGATCCATTAATTTTGCATTGTTCATGCATATGAAGCGTCCATTCACCATAATAAGGCCACCCCCATGTAGATTGTCAACAGTAGGAATACCTCCTTGAGGAGCTGTCCACCCAAAGGCTAAAATCCTCAGAGTTGCCGAAGATAGCTCTTAGGAGGACAAGAGATAGAGCTAGCACTCGCCGCACAGGGAGACGAGAGATAGCTCTTAGGATGGCCCAAATTTTATTACAGGGGAAAACACTACAAAAGCAAATAAACCAAATAGAAACTCAGGCCCCAACGAGATATTAATACCTACCTCTCAAAAGAAAAATATATGAAGACCCAATGAGATACTAAGACCAACCTTTCAAAAAGAAAGATAAATGAGACCAAAACATAACAGAGAACACAAAAAACGCATTAGTGTCAGCCTTTCAATAATACATTAGAGTGCCAATATCTGAAATAGAATCTTCCCCAATCCTTTCTTCAGGTATAAACTACCAATACCTACCAAACTCCTGTGAATGGATTCTCCAATTTCTAGAGAACTGTCATCCTTATGCCTTGGATTTCCTTGGCCTGTATTTCACATTCAAGAATGGATACCTTTATGGGCATATGCTGCAGCAGACATCCAACCCTCTGCCTTCAGAAGTCCTATTTCTTTCTTTCCACACTCCCTAAGCTATTACTAGAGGAACCTATTTCCACAAAATTTGCTCCCCATTTGAGAATGGGCCCGAAGACCACCCAGCCACCGACAGAAATTTAATGTATTTCAACCCAAATAAGGGAGGACACAAAGGAGCAATGGAAGCACACGTGCTTCACGAATTCCTCATTAGACCAACAAAGGAAGCAGTTAAATGGAAGATTAGATCTTTTAAGACTTCTAATGGTCCACCACCCAAGGTAACGCAGTATGCGGAAGCACTATGCGCCCAATCAAATCAGAAAGAGGAAAAATTCCAGTAACTACTACTGATTGCAAAGAATAACAGAGATCCCAGAATTAATGAAGTGCAAGGAACAATGCATAAAAAATAAAAAATAAAAATAAAAATCTGACCTGTAAAGCCTTTTCAATCACCATGGAGAGAGGAAAAACAAAGCAAAACAGTTTTCTGAAACTCTACTTTAGCATGCTACAGTGATGACAACCACTGTTCCTTATATAATGCTACCAAGAACACATAAAACCCTAGGAAAATCCTACTAATTAGAAGACTCCTATAATTAGAAGTCCTTACAATAGTTTCCTACTCAAAAACAGTTAAGAATTATTATAAGAAATAATCAAAATCAGCATCTTTCTGAAGTCTGATCGTCCAAGACGCTTTGGAGTAGATTGCTATGGGCCCCACATGGCCCACCCTTTTGATGAAACAAACTCCACTATCTTGAGTGGACTCACGTGCGAACCCAGTGGTGTAGAGTCCATGTGGATTGGGCCAGTTTTGACCCATTAACCTCATGCTCCAAATTACTGCACGTGCTGCCTTATTTTTTTTGGTCTTCAGAATTTCTAAAAATTGCATAACAGCCCCTGTGTATATTCCCAAAACAGCCCCTGCTGTATACTTTATACATTTAAACTAAAATTTGAACTGTTTGGGCCCAAGTTTTCAATCAAAACTTGCTGGGACCCTTGCGGGCCATCTTGGGATGATTGAATTGCACCATGAAGGATTCAACCAATTCAAACTTATGATTAAAAATCAACTCTGGATCATTCTCCCCTGGTTGGAAAGAACCCGTCCTCGAGTTTGCGTGTCTGTATTGCCATTTGTGTCGATACTTTGCTTCTTATGACGCTTCTGTTGTGGCTGCAAACTGCGTGTTAGATGCACTTGGATAGGTGCAAAACATATGAAGGCTTGGCTTAGATGATGGCTTGTCACACTCTGTGGGCCTGCAACTCAATCTTCAATAGGTCTCGTCGTTGGATCCCTTCCCAAAAAAGATTGACGAAATATGTCGGTGGCTTATCTGATATCTGCAAACCCAATGCATAACTGATCACATCACCACCCTCTAAGATACGATCTGTCACATCAACAACCGCCCACCCCCACCCACCCAAACACCAAATCCATCATTCGCTGAATCTACACCGTCCAAGATGTCAATCTGCCTGTCACTAACAATTTGAGCATCTTCCCCATAATCTTGATACTCATCAAAGATGACTTTCTCATCAAGACCACTATTTTGAGAGGTATTGAAGATCTGGTCATGGGTAGCATGATCATCTTCATCTACATCCCAAATCGGTGTATCAAGATCCTTGTCATGATCTTTATCCAACTCTTCATTGTAAATTGGATATTTAAAATCACAATCATCATCCGGTCTATCATTGTAAACTGATAAGTCGTCATCACTATTAACATTTGATTTGTCATCATAAATTGAATCTTCTTCATCACCATGATATATGGCAACATCCGATTCGTCTTCATGACGTTCCATAGATCGTCGTCTTCTCACCGGAGACCAACTATGGAACGGGTTGATAAATCCCCCGGCATCCGTTTCATCATTATAACTCTCACGATGATTCGGACACTCCAAACGCTCCAGGTGTTGGGTCAGCCATTCAACTTGCATTCTTATTTTATGAATCTATAATTTTTCTTGGATCTGGTTCATGACCCATGTCGTTCTCAAACTGTGGCCTACAACCACGAACTCTTTGGGGAGGCATTATCAGGGAGATCAGAGATGGAGTCACAACACAAATCGTAGGATTGATTCGTGCTTTGATACCAACTGACGCAGTACGTGGAAGCACTATCCGCCAAATCAAACCAAAAACAGGAAAAATTCCAGCAACTACTACTGATTGCAAAGAATAATAGAGATCCCATAATTGATTGAGTGCAAGGAACAATGCAAAAAAACCCAAAAATCTGAGCTGTAAAGCCTTCTCAATCACCATGCACTCCAAGATACAGTGGAGAGAGGAAAAACAAAGCAAAACAGTGCTTTATGAATAGTTTTATGAAACTCTACTTTAGCGTGCTACAGTGATGACGACCACTGTTCCTTATATAATGCTACCAAGAACAAATAAAACCCTAGGAAAATCCTACTAATTAGAAGACTCCTATAATTAGAAACCCTTACAACAGTTTCCTACTCAAAATCAGTCAAGAATTATTAAAAGAAATAATCAAAATCAGCATCTTTCTGAAGTCTGATCGTCCAAGACGCTTTGGAGTAGATTGTTATGGGCCCCACATGGCCCACCCTTTTGATGAAACAAACTCCACTATCTTGACTGGACTCATGGGTGAACCCAGTGGTGTAGAGTCCATGTGGATTGGGCCAGTTTTGACCCATTAACCTGATGCTCCAAATTACTGCACGTGCTGCCTTTTTTTTTTTGGTCTTCCGAATTTCTAAAAATTGCATAACAACCCCTGCACTTCTGTATATTCCCAAAACAGCCCCTGCTGTATACTTTATACATTTAAACTAAATTTGAACTGTTTGGGCCCAAGTTTTCAATCAAAACTTGCTGGGACCCTTGCGGGCCATCTTGGGATGCTTGAATTGCTCCATGAAGGATTCAACCAATTCAAACTTATGATTAAAAATCAACTCTGCCTCACAAGATAAGGATCTTGTTAAATGTAGTGGTTTGACAAACAGCCTTAACCCTCAGTGGTACTAGGTAACCCCACATCTGACAATGTGGTGATTAAGTTGTTGCAAAGTCAACAAGAACATTGATGCACTCGAAGTAGCCGAGGGCAATATCATCTAAATTCTTCCATCGAACTCTACATCAACTTCTCCACTTCATTTAACCACCTTTAGAAGGGTTTTATTTATTTATTTATTTTAATAGTAACTTTCATTAATCTAAAACTCAACAGCACAAGAAAGATATGCTAACAAGCAGCACCCCAAAACAAACAACACAACTATAAACACCAAACTAACAACATAAAAGCTCCACACCAAATTACTACAACAAAGAACCAAAGGGGAAGCTAAAGAACACTCCCCATAGCTCAAACTGAAGAACCATCTCCAGAAGCATCAATCACCACTATCATTAAATGCTACCCTCTCCATTTAAACAACATAAGGAGAACCTACATAGATATGCCCCATAAAAGAGGAAGAACAGAAGTCCATGAAGCCAAAAGAAAACTTATCAATCAAGAGCTTCACATGAGAGGATTTACCTTCAAAACATCTAAGGTCCCTCTCATTCCAAAAAATCCACAAGGTCATCAACAAGGTGGATCTCCACGTAATCCTCCTTCTAGGTGAACCTACTCCCATCTTCCATGCATTTAAAAGATCTAAGAGTGTGCAAGGGAGTACCCAGCTGCCCCGTAAAAGAAGCATGCCTCAGAAATATTGAAAAGCGTGCAAGCGAGTATCTAGCTGCAGTCAAACCCGCCTAAAATCGAGATCAAGTTTCTTGTGCAACCAGACAATTCTAGAGGAAATGATCCACCCTTTCTTCCACTTAAAGGCACATGGGACAGGCATTGACAATGGCTATTTTCCTTCAATGCAAGTTGTCCATTGTGAGAATACCCCCTTATAATACCAACAGCCTAAACGCCATCACCCTTGAAGGAACCTTCATTGCCAAAGGTAATAAAGCAGACAAGAAGACCAAGGCCCACTCGACAAGGTAGAGAAGGAAGAAGCCACTGAAAATATACCATCCTTAGTAGGGTCCAAGCTCTAGAATCTTTCCCTAAAAACCGGGTAAGGAGCTTGGCAAGGGTTGCAAATGGATATCCAATTATACGTCTCAAAACCACTCCACCCCACCCCCCAACCAAAAAAAAAAAGAGGTCTACACCCTGATTTTGGTTTCAATTGAAAATTGGGTCTAGATAGGGACGGGTTGGTTCCAGTCCGGGTCCATGGTTGACCCAGATCGGAACCATTAATGAGAAGATGGAACCTGAACCGGTTCGGTATATGGGGCAGGTCCGAGTCTAGGTAGAGAATGATATGGAAAAAAAAAAAAAAAACTAGTTTTTAGGAGGGATTCTCAGGAAAAAAAAGGAGGTAATATTTCGGGTCCTAGGTCCACGGGTCGGAACGAAGGTTACCAGGGCCCGTTTACTTTTCAAAACCTAAATAAGGACCCAAACCCAGTTTTTAACTGGTCGGAACCTCCGGGTAATCGGAGAATCAAGGACCCATTTACATCCTTTCTTCTTTCAATACAAGTTATCATTTAAAAAATAAAAATCAAGGACCCATTTACATCCTTAGGTCTGGAGCCTATTTTCAGATCTAGAAACAAATCAGATTCGGAATAGGGTGTATACATATTCCAACCTGAGAACTCGGACCCGTGTGCATGTGACTTTTTTTTTGTAAAAGTGTGTATGTGACTTAAGGGTTTTGTACTCTCTCTCTCTCTCTCTCTCTCTCTCTCTCTCTCTCTCTCTCTCACTCTCAAAAACCAGACTCCAAACTGCATCTTCATCCTCCTCAGCCTCATCATCATCATCCCCACAAGTCACAACCTATCCACAGCTTCAATGCAACACTGCCCTTCATCTTCCTCTGCTTAATCATGATCTTCCCCACAGTTCACGACTTCTTGCCTTTCATCTTCCACTACTTCATCATCATCGTCTCCACAACAGGACAACCCAATCACAGGTGGGCCACCTCCCATGCTGACGATCTCACCAACAACAGCTCTTATCCTGTTAAAGCAGAGGAATCTTCACCTTTCATTCTTCATTTTGAACCACTTGGAAAAAAAAATAAAGAAAGGGCATCATATTTGCAGTGTCATTCCACCTATTTGTTGTGTCCTACCAAATGTTTGTTGCATGAGTCCATGCAATTAAGGCGAGATTTAGCGCCTTTTCTATAATTGTCTAATAGGGCGTCATGATGTAGATGGTTTGAAATTTGACTTGAACACAATAATTAGATGATCCTAGTCATCTAATCTTTTTCTCTCTTTTATTTTGAACGGTATGCCAACTCAACAAATTCCAGATCTTATAGTGTTTACAAGGCAATTAGTGATGGGAATATCAACCTTAATTCCCCCAATTCTTTCAAGATCTGCCAACGACAAAGGTATAAGATTGCAGATCGAGCTACTCTATGGATGGATGACGCATATCCTAACTTTATCGCCGAGATGTTGTGAATCCACAGTTGGATTACCATTTTGATAGCATCCACTCGATGATGGATACATCCCAAATGTGATTTGATATCCCAAAAACTTTCCCCAACTCCACATCAAAGACACCATAAACAATAAATTCATAGAAAAGTGAAAAAAAAAATTTATGCACTAAGATTCCATTCCAAAGATGAGAAACAATTCCTAGAAAAATGAGGATATGTATGGATTTATACCAAATATTGCCCAAAACCATACAACACAAATTCGAAAAAAAAAATGATGTAAAAAAATTCAAATAAAAATTATCAAGTGAAATATGAAAAATTGTATAATTCTACCTCAAATCAAGTAAATATTTGTTACATACATCAGTGAGATTAAATTCCCATCTTACTCATCCAACAAAAAGAACCAAAATTTGTGATGTTGGTCCAAAACTTTTGCAGAATCCGCATCCATGAAACAATAAGCAATAAATTCATATAAACAAAACCAACAATTTTTATATAAACCAACAGTTTTTATGCATAACCAGATTCCATAACAGTGACAGGAGAAACAATTCCAACAGAAACGACGGCATACATGGAAACCCCACCCCCAGGGGCGGACCCACGTGATCACCATCTCGGGCGGTCGCCCCAAATGGGATCAAGAAATCCCCTAAACCTTCTAATGGGCCCCTGGCCATGCCCCACCTATTGCAGTCTAGTATTGCAGTCTTGCAAAACGAGTATTGGAGTCTTGCTATGCATTGGAGTTTTAATTGAGCAGTGTTGTACTGCAATCTTGCCACGTATTGGAGTCTTGTAGTATGGTTGAACAATCTTGTATTGCAGTCTTGCAAGATAAGTAAAGAAGACATGTTGTAGAGAGAGAGAGTCTCGTGTCTGGGCTAGCTCTATTTTATTGGAGAAGTTTTTTAATGGCTATTTTATTGGAGAAGTTGGAAGAGAAATATATAGAAATAAATGATGTATTGCAATCTTGCCACGTATTGGAGTCTTGTAGTATGGTTGAGAGTTTCTGGGCTGGCTCTATTTTATTGGAGAAGTTGGAAAAGAAATATATAGAAATAAATTAAATGGGAATTGGGTGTTGGAAAATAAGAGGTTATTTTATAAATAGAATGAAAAATATAGAAAGAGATGGGAATTGGGGGATTGGAAAAGGAGAGATTAATATTTAAAGGGAGAATGGTGTGTTTGTTCTATAGGAGTGTGATTTGTAGATTATTAAAATGACATGAGCATCTCGAATTCTTGTTTGCTTTGTATGTGTTATGTGTGAGACCTAGGTTTCCTTGATTTGGTGAGACTGGGTGAGCATTATCATCCCTAATCCTGCAAATTCACTTTCATATAGGAGTTGGCCTCTATCTTCCTTTTTTCCTTATAAAAGAAAATAGGTGGCAACAAAATTATGGAAATTGAGCTTTTAACTTTTTCTTCTTCTTTTTTTTTTTTTTTGCATGGTAGCTTTAACTACTTATTTCTTCTTCTTATTGGACCAAATTGGTTTAGCACCACCTAAATGAAATCGTGAACCGCCCCCCCCCCCGCCCCCCTCATTCCAAAAAAAAAATTTATGCAAACAAAAAATATTAAAAATTATCAATTGCAATTCGAACAACTGAACAATTATGAGCAAATCAACAAATATCAGTTTCTTAATATTCTGAGACCGAAACCATCTTATTCATCGAACAAAAAGCACCAAAGATACGGGGAAAAAATGTATACAATTGAAACCCCATCATATCCAAGCAAATAACAGTTGCTTTTTGAGATCGAAACCCCATCAGAACCATCCAACAAAAAGCACCAGGCTTTCAACAAAGCAAAAACCACCAGAATTTCAACAAAAATTGGACACGATTGAACAATTGTAGCCCAAATCAATTGAATACACGCTTCTTACTAATCTGAGATCAAAACCCCATCTCACTTATCCAGACGAAAAATTCAATAAAAATAAATATGTATAGAGATAAAGAGAGGAAAAACCTGCATAGTTTAGGGTGTAGGATAAGCCGTTGCATCCGCGTGCCTTAACGCCGAGCTTGAGGAACTGGCGCTGACGGAAATCGAGGAGTTGCCGTATTCTACCGGCGGCGGCTTCGGTTAGAGACAGGGCCTGGCGGCGCGCGGCGGGGGCAACCCTTTCTGCTGCCGCAGCGAGGAACGAGGATGCCATCCTCTCTCTCTCTCTCTCTCTCTCTCTCTCTCTCTCTGTGGATTGAATCGAAGCTGTGTTTTATTACTCGCCTTTTGATTCTTATTCTTCTTCTTGTCCTTGAAAAGAAAAAAAAAAGGAGGTTCGACGACGAAAGCTAGGGTTTCTATGAGGGATTTTTATGCCTTGAAGGTGTTTGATGAATGGCTTCAAATTGGCTTGGAAGAGAAGAAAGTGTCCTTCGCATGACCGTTACGCCATTTGCTCGGGAGGGAGAATTCTCGATGCTCAATTGGAACTTGGAATGGAAGCGCCACAACCCCGAAGAGACGTCAGGACCAGAACTATTGAATGCTCGTGCGGCCCAATTGTCTCTCCTCAGTCCTCCCCATTTGGAAACGGATCCCTTGTCTCCTGTTTGGATCACTCAGGGTTGCCACATGGGGGAGAGATATAACTCAATGACGTCTCAACTCCTTTGTAAAAAATAATAATAATAATAATTTTCCCCCATGTGGCACCCTCTGTTTGGTCCATTCTCCCCCATGTGGCACCCTCTAATTGGTCCAAACAGAGTCTCCCTGTTTAGACCAAATAGGGGATTTTTTTCCTCCCCATTTGGATTTTGGTGATGCTGCCCTACTTCTTAGAAGGAAAGATTTTAAGTAGAGATAATTAGTGAAAGGTACCTCATATTGGACTTATAAGGCCTCCAGTTTATCAACTTTTCCTTTAAGGCTTGTAGTTCATGCAGCTTGGACATATTTCGGTGAGAGGTCCTTAGACACGTCACCTCATGGAGAGAGGTCCATAAACACGCCACTTCATTCATTTTCATTAATGATTTGCCCTTTTAACTGATTAGGCATAAAATTTTAAAATTTTAAATTTTAAATCTTCCATTCTCCCTCTTCTTCTTCTTCAATCCGGACATGGACATTGACGAATTGGATCCCAACAGTTGAGATCGATCTCATTTTTTTTTTTTTCAGATAACGAGATTGGGGTTTTTCAGAGAAGTAGCATCACCAAACGCTGCTGCTTCCTTAGCCCACACGTCGTTGCTGGAGAGGAAGAAGAAGACCCCTACAACCTTGCCCAAGTTATGTTGCAGACTTGCAGAACACGAAATGAAGAAGAAGACGATCTTCTGCGCCATTGTCGGATTTCCGAGCCACTGTCGTTCCTGCGTGTCGTCGGAGAAGAGGGATCGCCACCGGACGTCACGCCATGCCATCGCTGGAATCGAGGAAGAAGGCGAACGGAAGATGGCTTTTGTGTTTCTGATTCCAAAACGAAGAAAAAGAAGAAAGTGGGCCTGGGCTCTGCAACATTTCCGGGTTGGTTCCAGGTTAGGTTCGACCTGATCCGTTCCAGAAGTTCATCCCCATTCCAGTCAAAGTCAGATTTATCTGAGTTTTGTAGTTTTTGTCAAATTTATTTGAGTTTTGGACAAATCTATCTGAGTTTTTGGCTGTTTATCTGACTTCTGGAACAAATTTATTTGAGTTCTGGACAAATTTATCTAAGTTCTGGACAAATCTATATGAGTTTTTGGCTATTTATCTAACTTTTGAAACAAATTTATCCGAGTTCTGGACAAATTTATCTAAGCTCTGGACAAATCTATACGAGTTTTTGGCTATTTATCTGAGTACGGGAACAAATCTATCTGAGTTATAAACAAATCTATATGAGTTTTTGGCAAATTTATTTGATTTTTTGAAAACTATAAGTGAGTTTTTGACAAATTTATCTCCATTTTAAAAAAAAATTAACTGAGTTTTTGAAAGAATCTTTCTATGTTTTTGGCAAATTTATTTGTATTTTCTTAGATCTATTTGTGTTTTTGAATTTTATTTGTGTCTTTTGAAATCTATTTGTATTTTTTGAAATAAATTTAACAGAGTTTTTTGACAAAAAGACTTGAGTTTTTGCCACATTGTTCGCTAATTTGGAAATTTGGGTTATCTTAGTTTTGACAAATGTATTTTCATTTTTTTCATTTTATTTACGTCTTTTGAAATTTATTTGAGTCTTTTGAAATTTATTTATATTTTTTTGAAATTGATTTTCATCATTTGAAATTTATTTTTATTTTCTAAAATTTATTTGTGTCTTTTTAAATTTATTTGCGTTCTTTTGAAATTTATTGCATTTTTTGAAATTTATTTGCGTTTTTTTTTAATTTATTTGCGTTATTTTGAAATTTATTTGTGTGTTTTTAGAATTTATTTGAAAATCTCATTAATGACATTCCATTAATCACGGCCCATTAAATGGTAGTTGATTATTATTAATGGGATATCCCACAAATCATGGGATATGATTTAAAGAAATGGTAAATTAGACATATCAGATATGAGAATGTGTTAGAGGACCTTTGGCTGTATGACTTTTTTTTGTGGATTGTTTGCAACAAAGTCATACTTTGAGGGACCTCTCGCCGAATGCCCCTTTTAAGTAAGGCTTTAAGTTTTGTCCAATTTTCAGAAACGACACAAGTTTTAAAAGTTTGTAAATTGAGGTCTAAGTTTTCAATCATCGACGACCAGCCATTTCAATGGATTCATGGGCAACCTTTTCATGTATTTTCATGTAAATGGCAAAATTGCCCTTCTATATTCTTATTCCCTCGGCTTTTTCGTTATCATCCATCTGCAACGACAATGATATCGTCTACAACAACCGAGGATCGGCATTTGAACCTCGCCACCGAGAACATCCAGTTGGATGATTCAGATGGGTAAACGATTCACATTCCTCCTCCTCCTTACAATCCCCTTTTCATCTCACACTTCTAAATCTGATCACAAGTAATTGATCTCATTTCTTTATGCACTTAATTCTACAAATTTCATCATCTATCATCACACACTCGCCTCTAACCCCTATATCAAAGGACAAACTTATATATAGATGATACATCTTTAAAAATGCATATTTTCATGTACAATTTGGACCATTTTAAGGACTTTATCTATTCAAAAGAACCTCATTTAGTGTCAAATCATGCTCTTATGCATTTTGAAATCATTGTAGGATTTCCATGCATATTTCTCTCAAAATTCACAGCTTTTGCATAAATTTGTAAAAACAGCCATTTTTAGAATTGTATTTTTGGAAAGTTTGTGGAAATTGTTTCTCTCATGAAAAAAATTAAAATTTCATCATCATTAGTTCATTCACATAAGATCATGAAGAATGATGTGCATTTTCACTGTCATTTCATGAGAGATAGGCCCACTATCATGCATTTATGACCTTTTTAACTAGGAAAAACTACCGGAAAAGTCCTCATAGTATGCCATAAGTAAGTGGACGGCCCACTAGTAGTTTAGAGACGGGAGCGGCCCTCTGGGCGCCTTTTGTTTTTTGTTTTTATATATGTTTATTGGGATGGTCGATATCGACCATACATGCGGTTATACAAAAAGCGCAAGAAACCTCATTTTTCCTCATTTTGTCGTCCTCCTATTTCCCTTATTCTCTTCCATAGTCCCCGTCGACACCTCTCCTTTTCGTCGGTCACAGGCAGTGGTCCCAAGCATCATTTGGCACCTTCTTTTAAAGCTTATTCACAGTTGGCAAGCACATGGAGGTATGCATTTTAATTGTTTCCCTCTTTTGTACCCTAGGTTTAAACAGAGCTTTATGAGTTTTTCATGGGATCAAGACTGCAAGTTTGGTTTTTTTTTTCATTATTCTTAAAAATCAAACTCAATCCCTAGATGAAACGAACTTAGAGTGATTTTGTCTGATTAGCTTTGTTGATTGGGTTTTTTTTTTAAGAAAAAGGGGTTGTCTGGCATTATTACCCAACTGAGAAAAGGTTTTTGAAATCCTCTCAATGCACAGAAACGTTGATAATGACAAATGTTTGCCAGATCTGGATTCCACACTCTTCAAGCTACATCCCTTGTTTCTCTATCACATGTAGATTTATTGCCATAGAGATATTTTGGATTGGTTCTACATTTACATACATAGAGAGAGAGAGAGAGAGATTAAGAAGTCCATGTATAGAGTGTTGATTAAAAAAAGATTTCGATCACAAACAAAACTAGTCGGAGGTCTAGCATCATAAATTATTAATCCTAATTAGCAACAACTCAATGATTTTCTGATCTCCTTGTTCCTCTGTGATATACTCGGTCATGGTTGCTTGGCAATGCAAGATATGAAGCCAAACAATTGGTTCCTAAAAATACTCTAGTGTAAAATTGAATTCAATATGTGGTAATAACAACCACTAATTGAGACTGCTTAGATTAATTTTGAAATCTCTAATTTATACTCTAAACTGAAAACACTTTTAAACTGCCTATTGGAGCACATCTACATTAGATGCTTAGAATAGTCTCTAATACTATTTGTGTATTATATGACTGAAAACAAGAGCAAACAATTCCTTCCTAGTATTTCACTCGCTTGTAGTGGCAGTAATCTGTTAACTGAAAATTCATTTATCAACGACAAAATGCTAGCATTGATGTTAAAAGAGAAGAAATGGAAGATTAAGAAGGGAGAAATAAAGGGAATAAGTATATGAATAGATTAAGTTAGAGTAACAGAAGAATAAAGGTATATATGAAAGGAATAATTGCAAATGAAGAAAAGTTGTCTTACAGAGAAAAGGAGATGGTTCGGATTAGATAATTGATGCACATGTAGGCCAACTGTACTATTGATGTGTTGACACAAATTTTCTCTTACATAGGATGTCTATTTACCATTTCATAATTATTGTGATGAATCAAATCCAGCAATGCAGGACACCTATGTACTATTCTACATAGTTTCTAGTAAATTGTGATATTATACTAGCATTAGATATTACTTGGTTAGATGTATAGAGGATGCATATTTTGCATCTAAGGTGCTTAGGCTATCAAATATCAATTTGTCCATAGATGCATTGCCAATTCCTTCATCATTGTACAATAATGTATCTACTTTGTTGGCTTGTTCATTTCTCATGGGATTTTCTATGACAGTTTTGGCTTCTGATTAGGGAGAAATACTAGCAATAAACTTGGCAGAAGCAACCTTAGTGGAAGGTTCCATTTCTAGTTCTATACAGAGGAAAAGATACAAACATATATTAAAAAAAATCAATGGCTTGTATGAAGAAGAAATACAAAAGGGAGAGAATGAGGACTTAGGTCATGTGAATCTCAGATAAAGGCACCAAAACAAAATACGAAGGTAGGGTTAACCTCGTATTCTTCCTATGCAATATAACCATGGATTAGCCTGCTAGGAGTATAGAGTAGGTGAAGTTCTTTTCTATTACTAGTGGATCTTTATATGAGGCCCAACAAGTTAGGGCAGCACCATATTATTCATCAAATACATTATTTTAGAAATGGAAATTTGGTGTAATCTACCTCTCCAACACTCCAACCATATCATTTGAATAATAAAGAGATCGAAAGAGATCGAAAGAGACAAACCAATTAGAGAAGATGAATGGGATTTGTTTTTTAGCATCTACTGCACGGATGTGAAGAGAGAGATAGATGATTTTTGAGTTTTTAGGACAAAAAGAGGGAGAGAGGAATACGGAAAAGAGTAGAGAGGGAAAACAAAATCAAACAAAGAAGTTCGAGAAAAGAGAAACCCTCCTTAGTCCTTATCTCATTCGTTTCCCGCCGTTGGCTTTCGGAAAAGTTAATTAAATTGTTGTAATTATAGATATATGAAGTTCAGTAGGTGTAGATTGTTGTAGTAGAGAGCACGTATGATCTTGTTCACACTTGTAGTGGTAATTTTTCATCCTCATTCTTCATCCTTATGAACAATTATTACGAACTATATTATCCAAAACTTAATGCCAAGCCCAAGCTCTAACACCATGTTAGTTTTGCAAAAGACAAGATTATTTGTTGTACACAAACAACGAATATGAAAGATACACTTACAAAAATGAGGGGTGCTATGTGGACCGAATGGGGGACCGAACCTTGGCCCGATCCCCCAATTCGGTCCAAGTAGACTTTTACTACAAAAATAACCAATCTTATACATGAAACACTAAAATACATGCACTTCAACAGTACAATGTAACTTGTAGTTCTAAGTTCTTTCGGAAAAACCAGTAACTCTCTTTGCTAACCACTTAAGTAATTTAAGTTACAATATTAGGAAGAAAAGGGACACAAATACTAAATCATGGTAGAGGAACGACACTTTATACGCAAAGGAAACCGCAACTAAATAATTAAATGTTGAATTTAGCATCAACAACATTAACAAGGTCTCTAAGATATTTTTAAAGAAACAATTGTGCTCAATAAGTATCCTACAATCTGTTCACCTTAAAAGCCAGCTACACAACTTGGATCTTATAATGAAGCAAACAAGGTGATGATTGTGGTTGACATAAAAGTGTCACAATAAGTCGCTGACCTTATGAGGTTGATATTTTCCACACTGAAGCGTCTCATTGACATCTTATTTAGATAATAATAGTCAAGCTCGAAGTAAGACCATCACTTATTTTGATAAAAATTGGGAAAACTCGATAAATATGATTAATTTCCAATTTGTGCAATTGGAACTCAAAATGTCACGACAACCGCTGGCCTTAAAATTTTAATCTAATACAGAACTACATAATAACTTAAAATGACACAACACAGTAGAACATGGGCCCATTGTGCAAACTGCATAACAACTGTATAACTGCTTTATTAGTATGGTGAGAACACAAGGTAGATGTCCACCGTGGGATGTGAGATAACATTTTCCGAATATGCTTCTAATTAGAAATATACTTTACTGCAAAAACCTGTCCCTCTTTGTGCTAATGTATCTATAAAGATCACTATAATAATATTTATGTTTGTTACTTTGTAGACGAATGAAGAACAGCCCGCCGAGGCTCCGAAAGTTTTCCTATATAACCAATAAAACCATATATCGAAAGGAATTTGTCAAGGAGAGGTATTTTGTAATCTCATATAGACTTTCTTAATTGGCTATATCAATCTTTCTTGTGATTCATTTTGGATTATACATGCTAACTAGCCTTGTAATATTTGATACTAGCAGGATTTCAGTCGCCTAAGGTGCATCCGAAAAAATCCAGACAAAACAATATGGTCGCTTACAAAAACCCAAAAAGAATACGTGACGCAGACGGGTCTTCATCATTTGGTAGAGATAAATCGTATGGTCATAAATCACACTTTAATCACGGCTTTGGTAGAGAGGTGGCGTCTGGAAACAAACTCATTCCATTTTCCATCCGAAGAAGCAACTATAACGTTGGAAGATGTTGTTTATATATACGGCCTACCCATTGATGGGCCCCGAGTAACTGGACAAACATTCTCAGGGAGGCTAATGCAACCAGTCTATGAGGAGTTGCTCAGTATTACTCCACAAAAGAAGGTTGACTATGTCGGCATAACATTAAAATTTAAGTGGATTGAGGACAATTTCAAGGCTGAAGAACTGGAGAAGAATAAGAAGCAAAATAAATACAAGGATTATGAGATTCGTGCAACCTGGGCCTACTCTTCTTCTTGGTGTTCAAACAAATCGCCTCACAAACTTCTGGTGCCCATGAACCGGCTTATCTTCTTGAGTTGATTAAAGATTTTAAGTCTTATGCATGGGCACCGGCTTGTCTTGCAAATCTTTATAGGATGTTGACAAACGCTACTTGGTGGAATAAGGAGAAGAGAGGGGTATAAGAGGAGGGGAAGAATGAACAAGGAGAGGAGGAGGACACCAACTAAGGACACCCATCGAGCCTCTTCAGTTGTTATAGGTGCTTGTTCTCATTCTTAACAATGTGTACTAGTGTTTATTCAATCGTATGTAACATGTAAATTTTTTGTGATATGGTGCAGCTCTGAGCTTACACGAGGGTGTCGATCGAGCGGTGTCTAAAACCGGCGGTCAGTTGGAAGAAGGATATAGAGTTTCCACCGTTTAAGACCAGGCAGAAGAGGCTTGATGAACACCCAGCTCTCGCAACAGTGAAAGAAGTTAGAAAGCAACTGAACAACTTAAAAGCTGATGGGGTAATCAAGAAAACTTTTAGAAATTTTGTTTGTTTTTTTAACCAGACTACATTCCCTATACAATTCTGATTTTTTTTCACTCATGTCATATGCAGTTCAATTGGCGGCCCTATCACGATTAAGGAAAAAAAATTATTGGAAAGGTACGAAAAGTTGATCGTGCTCTTTTTTCGTCGTCCACCATCCTTGTCTTTTATTGGATCGTTGAGCGACACAATACATGGCGAGTTATGAAGCAGTTCGGATTCAAGCAACTAGTGCCACCCCCCCCCCCCTTCAATATGCCATTCGTCAAACAAGAACGGATATTTTGGGTTGTCACTGATTACAGGGAGCAAGTGGACGAGGAGGTTGAGGCTTCATGGGCTGCTGAAGCCTAACTAGGACTACATGGGGAGAAGTGTACTGCAGTAGCCTAATCAGAACAGTATTTGATGTAGTATGGTGAAAATATAATATTTTTTATTGGCAGGACAGATCAAAGGGAGCATACGGAGGCTAGCCTGGCATAGGGAACCACCAAACATGCTGAACCCACCATCCCACAGAAGCATGTATGGCTCAAACTGTAACAATAAGTGACCGTTTTAACTTTTTTTTGACGTATCTGTTGTGTTATTAATACATTTGCTTTATGGGTTATGATTTGATAAATTAATATGAGTGCGTTTCATTTTCAAGTGGAGGATCTAGTGGCTCATTTAGAGCGCTCATGTGAATGAGCGGAGCGCAGGAAAGTGTCTATTGAGAAGCTCATCACATCAATCCAGAAGAAATTGACAAATTTTAAAGGTGCCTTTGGGACAACCTTTGAGGACTTTTCTATTTGTGGGTGTAGTAGCTCTCAATCCGATGAAGAGGACGTGAAGAAGAAAATTACAATAACGTTTACGCATCGGAAGAGAGCTGCTGTCAAGAGTCCGGGGAAAAAGAAGAAGAGCAAAAGGACTACACCACTAGTTGCCAAACCCATCCAACAGTTGATGATAGAGGGTTCTGGTAGTAAGTTGCATTCTCCAGCGAGTCATGGGTATAATACCAGTAAGCAAAACCTTATTCACCTCTCTAATCCCAGTCTCTAGCGAGTCCGCTTTGGTGGTTTCAGCCCCTTTCGCTACACTCGAGTCAGTTGTGTGGAGGATTAAACGGTTGCCGCGTATGTGCAAAATACTGGTGAAGTTTGAAGATTATGCTCATTCTATATAGAGTTCAAAGCAATTATGTGTTGTTTGACCTTGATAAGTTCTTTCTCATGGGATTTAAAGAATACTACGAGGAAAAGTAAGAAAACAGTTCTTATGTTGATTGTTTATCGATAAATAACTACTTGTATCTTATGGTCTTATTTATGATGTGTTGTAGGGAGGATGAGTTGGATAGCATCTGCACAATGATCCCCAGCTCGGATCTGAAGAAGATGCTTGAAGAAGGAATCTGGATGGACACTAACATCATGTACTACTATTTTGAAATATTAATGGATGGATATGATACATTTTTCATTGCGGACCCAAGCGTGTGTAAGTACAATCTTGTGAAAGAGGACATGCGAATAGTTTCAATCAATGGGCTTTAGCAGACCATTTCCAAAATATTGGATACAAAGTTGGTGGCACGAGGGTTCTAATTCCGCTGTCGAAGCTGTGTTTGGGAAGCACAAACATAGGGTGTGGGACGCAAGGGAAGAACGCACGCCGATTTTTATAGTCTATCACGGGTCACATTTCACCTCGCTGGTCGGAAATGTTGATGAGAGACAATGGGAGTTCTACAATAGTATGGCTGGCGATCGTCGATCGGTAAAACACGCGGAGAAATTTGTATGTCTTGTTACTTTTTTTTTGTATTTATATTTTGAGTCATTCATTTTGGAGGTGACGTACACAAAGTATGACTTAATCTAAAAGTGCATTGTTAATGCTTCTTGTAAGTGGCATGGTTGAATGAAAGGTACAACCATTTTGGGTGGTCGAACCTGTATCTATGGGGTTGGCTTGTAAAGACGAACATCCCTCATCAGCAAAATGCTAATGACTATGGAATCTTTGCAATGGCTTTTACGGAACACTGTTTGCACTGCCGTAACATCAACTTCACTCAAGAAGATATCCCCTACTTTCGCAACAAAATTGTCATAGAGATATTCAAAGGGAGTTGGCAATTGAATGCCAACAAACTGGGCTTGACTGACTTGAGTGACTTCCCATGAGACAACTACATTGTGTGCATATGTTGCTTTTGGCTATTGTAGCGGAAGTGTTGTAGAAGAAGCAGTTGTGGGAGCTTTTGTTTTGTTTTTTGTTGGATGGTGTTGAGCCCAACCGCACCCAATGTATGATTCTGCTACAGGAAATACTAAACATCTTTACAGTTGTTTGTGCGCGTTTCATTTGCCTAGACTATTGATAGAATTACACTTTGCTGCAGGGTGCCATTGTGCATGATGAACTTCTCATTTTGGTGTATGATTTCATTGTGATAGGCGTTTGATTTTGTTGGTCGCTGGTGTTAAGCCCCTAAAATGATGGGATGTTCTCTTCGTGCAATTTGTATGTTGATATCTTTATGGTTTTATTACTCTGGACAGCTTGAGTGTAGTTTCTGCCTCCTGACATTTCACATGTATAATGAATGGTGACGAATGATTGAATATTTGTGTTGGCATTTCATAGGTATAATGAATGGTGACGGATGGTGACAAATGGTTGGCATTTCACTTGCACATGCTTTCAGCCATGTGTTATTTATGACTTCACACTCTAGTAATTCCTAAAAAGTGGGGTTCATGTCGTAATTTTTAAAGGTGGGGTTCACAGGTCCCACAAAGTGAGCTTCGAAGATGGGCCCCATGTGCGCAAATCTCTAAAGGTGGGTTTAGCCCCAAAATCTAATTACTTATTTGGGTCTGCCCCCTTTAAACGTCAATCCTACCTCCGACACTACTTGTAGCGCTATGAAATAATGAATCTAGGGAAGTTAGGGTGAATGCAATTCTCATGAGAAACTGCAGTATGAGTGAAATAAGGAATTCAAAATGACAAAATTCACTGGCATGTGGCATTTGGAATTCCAAACATCCACTAAATGTGATTGAAATGCATCCAGAGTGGCTATGTTTAAACATAAAAGTTTCATTGATGTTGAATTAGTTAGACCATAAAAGTGAGTAGTCTCTATTAAAGAGGAAAATGGTCGGTATTGACAATTTATGTGTCGATAGAAGGAAATTAATATGTAAGGCAGTAGTTTCTGCCATATAGAAAAATGGTCAATATCGATTATTACAGTTGGTCAGTATCGACCAATTCTGTCAGTGGAAGGAACTTAATGTGGAAGGCAATAGTTTCTGTTATAGAGAAAGATAGTTGATATCGACTATTATAGTTGGTTGGCATCGACCAATTCTGTCAGTGAAAGGAATTTAATGTGTAAGGCAGTAGTTTTTGCCATAGAGAAAAATAGTTGATATCAATTGTTATAGTTGGTCGATATCGACCAATTCTGTCGGTGGAAGGAATTTAATGTGTAATTAACATTGAACCCAACTTACAGTGAACAATGTTACTTCAGCAAAGACCATTGAACAACAAGATCTTAATTTACATTTAACACATTTATATCATCATTTTCGCTCCAAAATTCATTACAGTTGTCCAATACTTACAAAGTAGCAAAACACCTATAGAAATAGGTACATTGTTTAAGCCTACATGAAACCCATTTACATCACCAACAATTTCAAAAAAAAAAAAAAAAAAAAAAAACTGCACCTTTCAAGCTTACATGGAACTAGGGTTGCAAACGAGTATCCGATTCTCTGATTACTTAGAAGTTCCGACCTACAAAAAACGGGGTCTGGAATCTATTTTAGGTTATGATTCATAAACGGGTCCGAGTCTGGAACCCAATTTAGGTTCCGATTGAAAAGTGGGTCCAGTTCCTGGTCCATATAGGTTCCGACCCATGGACCCGGGACCCGGCATATGAGCCTTTGATGTTGCAAATTGTACCTCAAAATCAACCTTTTTCTTAACATTTTTATGTATAATATTGGAGGTAATAGACTTGATGCACTGTTATAAGTTGAATGATATACTTATTCTAAGAAAAATGAAGAATAAAGAGAAATTGGAATTTATTTTGGAAATAGATTCCAATCTTCTAAGTGGACTCGGTTCCGGAACCAGATTCAGGTTTTCTTATCAGAACTGGATCTGGAACCAACAAAACATGTTCTGAGTCAAAACCGGAACAGGAACCATTATTTAGAAACGGGTCCGGGTCCGAGTCCAAGTCCATTATGGTTCCGATCTGGAACCGTCCTGTTTGCAACCCAACATGGAACCCATTTACAACACCAACGACCCAAAAAATAACTGCACAGTTCAAGCCTACATAGAACCCATTACATTACCAACCACCCCAAAAAATAACTGCACCGTTCAATCCTACATGGAACCCATTTACAATACCAACCACCCCAGAAAATAACCACACTGTTGAAGCCTACATGGAATCCATTTACAATACCAACCACCTGAAAAAATAACTGCACAGTTCAAGCCTATATGGAACCCATTTACATCACCAACCAACCAAAAAAATAACAGCACAGTTCAAGCGTACATGGAACCCATTTACATCAGTAACCACCCAAAAAATTAATTGCACTGTTCAAGCCTACATGGAACCCATTTACATTACCAAGCACCCAAAGAATTGTCATATGGATGTTGAAAATTCTATATGGGGTTACCAGAATGGATTACTAGTTCTATTTAACCAATCAATGCAGCGGAAATAAATTAATCAGACAATTTAGAACTAGCTATCTACCAATCACACACCACAAGAAGGCAAACACAATATTTAACGTGGAAACCCTATCCAGGGAGAAAAACCACGAACCAGAAATCAAGAGTTCACGAACAGTTACAAGATATACTCACAAGCTCATTTACCTAAGTCTGTACCTCGACCCAAGGACTGTAGTTATTCTTGCAAAGAATCTACTGACACGACATCCGCCGCGCCCCGTTCTCCTTACTTGATCTCCTCGCACCTTGTCAACCAAGATGATCAATCTTCTACAAGAAAAGTAGAAGCAGCAACAACCTTCTAGAACAGCCATTCAGAACAATCTCTCAATGGCTCTAGAGAATAAACTCTCTAAGATATCTCTGACTCAGATCAATGAGAGTTGTGTGTGTTGTTTAGGGTTGAGAGAAACACCCTATAAATAGCCCAAAATTTGTGCCTTAGACTTAGTGCACAAGTAGGACTCAAACTGGGAAAGATAGTCTCAAAAGGAAACTAAATCTGATTAGAAAAGTAGACTTTCCCGTTTCTGCGCACACTGTCCGATCGATCACCCCTGCAGGTCCGATCGATCGGCCTGACATTTAACTAAGACCTTTTTCTGACCGATCGATCGGTCTGAGGCTCCGTTCGATCGGGCCTGGGAAATTCGCCCGGTCTGCTTTTTTTCTTCTATTCTTCACTTCAGCTCTTTCGGCGACACATCTACGGTCCATTCTAAAATAAATCAGAAAATACAACTCAATGGACCCAGAGTTTGGTCCAACCCATGAATTAGCCAATAAAAATACTAACAATCTCCCCCTTTGGCAATTCATGGACAAAACTCCCTAGAACAATACAAATGATCTACCCAAGAGAAAACCCAAAATACATTGAATTTTTAAGCTAAAAAAAAAATCAGCATCTGTAGATCTTTGCTTGTTTCTCCCCCTGGCTTCAGTATTCTCCCCCTTTTTGTCCATAATTGATAAACAATTTTTCTTCAAGCAGCTTCTGTCAATCTGGATTCTGCAGCTCCCCTTAAATAAACTCCCCCTCAAGATGAGCTTCGTATCAGCACTGGGGTGGGGGCTTGATCTTGTAGATCAGGGGTGATGAACCTTTGGCACACATACTTGCATTTTCAAATAGTTCAGCATAGTGTGTACCAATACAGATGGAATGTCTTCTTTCTTGACCCAGACAACTTTGGTTTTCATATGTGTCACTGCCTTCTGCTTTTTCCATTGCTTTTGGTTTGGAGACTTTCGCAGCTTATTGCAATGGGGTCGAATGTGTCCTTTAATTCCACAGTGATGACAAGTGGGTATACGTTCAGGACGTGGCACATTCTTCTTCTTGGCATCTGTATTTGTAACATGACCAACAGAATTAGTAACAACTGAATTTTGAACAAAACAATTATTACCTTTGACTCTTGATGTAGATGCTCCGTCAGCGTAGCCAATGCCATGCATGTTATTCTTTGTCTTTTGACTGCACAGGATGTCATCAAGTTTTTTAGACCCAGCATTCATCCTGTTTAGTGAAGCCTTGCTTGTATCCAACTCAGAAAGAACTATCTTGAGTCTTCCTTGCAAGTCGGTATTTTCAGCTTTCAAGGTCTCCATATCATGATTAATCAAGTCACACTTCTGTGCTTCAGCAGTCAACATATCTGCCAATTTGTTATTTTCAGCCTCTAAGTGACTCACTTTTGAAAGAGCTTCAGACAATTCAGCTTTTAAAGAAGTATTATGCTCTTTAGATTCTTTCCAGCTTGTAGCCACTTTTTCATTCATCTTGAGCATCTTCATGGTCTTTGCAAATAATATATGATATTCAGCTTGCCAATCATGTTCTGTCTCTGATTCACTAACATCTTGATCAGTCCCTTCATCAGAAACAATTGGAGTAGCAGAAACTGATGTAGCCATGAATGCCATGAATTTTTCTTTGCTAGCATCAGGCTTCCCAGATTCAGATTTTTTATCATCTTCCTTAGAAGTATCATCATCCCAAGTCAGATTGAAAGCCTTCTTCTTTGGTTTCTCGTTAGCACAGTCACTAGCAATGTGTCCATAACCATGACACTCAAAACATTTAATCCCTTTAGAAGTTTTCTTCTTTACAAAATTTTTAGGGACTTTCAGATCACTTTTCTTCCCCTTCATAAAAGCTTGAAATTGCTTTATAAACTCAACAGCAACTTGGGGATCAATCTCCTCAGAATCAGACTCAGAATCACTAGCAATTTTCTTGTATGATTCTTTGGAGGCTCTCAAAGCAACACCTTTGGATTTTGATTTTCCATTGGTTCTTAGGTTTGCTTCAAAAGTCTGAAGGTTGCCAACTAATTCCTCAACTTTGAGAATATTCAGATTTTTATTCTCTTCTATGGCCACAACCTTTGCATCAAACCTTTCTGGAAGAGACCGCAAAATCTTCTTTACAATTCTATTTCAAGAATTGGTTCTCCCAAAGTAAATGTATCATTCACAATTGTATTCAGCTTTGAATTAAACTCATCAAAAGTTTCATCATCCTCCATCTTTATGGTTTCAAAAGCTGTATACAATTTCTGAAGTTTCGACTGTTTGACTGTGTCAGTCCCTTCATGCACAGTCTGCAGAATATCCCAAGCTTCTTTTGTAGTAGTGCATGTAGAAATTCTACGAAACTCAGATATGCTAACTCCATTATAAATAGCATTCAAAGCCCTGGAGTTGCAAGTGGCTGCCAATTCTTCATCCTTTGTCTACTGTTCTTCAGATTTAAAACTAGTTTTCCCATCAGTAGTAACAATGGGCAAGGAATAGCCTTTCTCTATAGATTTCCAAACTTTCAGATCTATGGCTTTTACAAAGGCAACCATTCTGGCTTTCCAATAAGCATAATTAGAACCATCCAGCAGAGGAGACTTATTAGTTGAAGTGCCTTCTCGATAGACATCCATTCTAGCAATATTTGGATCAACACAATAAAATAGTGCAACCCTCTCTAATACCAATTGAAAATTCTATATGGGGTTACCAGAATGGATTACTAGTTCTATTTAACCAATCAATGCAGCGGAAATAAATTAATCAGACAATTTAGAACTAGCTATCTACCAATCACACACCACAAGAAGGCAAACACAATATTTAACGTGGAAACCCTATCCAGGGAGAAAAACCACGAACCAGAAATCAAGAGTTCACGAACAGTTACAAGATATACTCACAAGCTCATTTACCTAAGTCTGTACCTCGACCCAAGGACTGTAGTTATTCTTGCAAAGAATCTACTGACACGACATCCGCCGCGCCCCGTTCTCCTTACTTGATCTCCTCGCACCTTGTCAACCAAGATGATCAATCTTCTACAAGAAAAGTAGAAGCAGCAACAACCTTCTAGAACAGCCATTCAGAACAATCTCTCAATGGCTCTAGAGAATAAACTCTCTAAGATATCTCTGACTCAGATCAATGAGAGTTGTGTGTGTTGTTTAGGGTTGAGAGAAACACCCTATAAATAGCCCAAAATTCGTGCCTTAGACTTAGTGCACAAGTAGGACTCAAAACTGGGAAAGATAGTCTCAAAAGGAAACTAAATCTGATTAGAAAAGTAGACTTTCTCGTTTCTGCGCACACTGTCCGATCGATCACCCCTGCAGGTCCGATCGATCGGCCTGACATTTAACTGAGACCTTTTTCTGATCGATCGATCGGTCTGAGGCTCCGATCGATCGGGCCTGGGAAATTCGCCCGGTCTGCTTTTTTTCTTCTATTCTTCACTTCAGCTCTTCCGGCAACACATCTACAGTCCATTCTAAAATAAATTAGAAAATACAACTCAATGGACCCAGAGTTTGGTCCAACCCATGAATTAGCCAATAAAAATACTAACAGATGTGTCATTAACCACCACCACTTATTCAGCAAATCACAGCACTGGAGGATTGCGACAACCTCCACATTTATACCCCCTTTCTTTACAATTGGAGTAGGTAATTATCCTTCGTTGGCGGTCACAATCCTCAGTATGAATCCTGCTTTTCTTTTTACGCCCTGGTTGCTTAGTTTCTCATGGTGGAAGAACCCTTTATTCAAGTGTGTGTTCCCATTGCTTGCTATCCTGGGTAGCATGTAGAACTTCAATGTACGTTGTACGAAAAACGCCTGACAGGTACCAATGCTCGCAAAACCCATGCAAACCATAGTTTCTTACCTTCATTGAAGCCAATGCATGACATCATAGGATGCCCAAAATCTGCCATTTAAGATATGTACAAATTCTGCGTTTGAGATCGACCATGTCCAAGTACTCCACGGACTATACTTGAAATTCGACCGGGCCAGGAACTCGAACATGAACCCTGCGGGCTTCCTCCATTTCTTGGCTCAAATTTTTTTCTACATACGCAGTTAAACGAGTAGTTACACTCTCTAACTAAAGATGGAGCTTTTGATAGAATTCCATTAACTTGACACGTATCTCCTCGATTTGTTTTACAAGTAACCTTGTGTCTTTTAATATGTTGTTAGTACACTCGGCCACATTACTAGTTAACATGTCATATCGACGACCTTGTATATATGCATTTGCCCAACGTTGCCTCTCAATTGCCTCAATGTAGTTGAACGCCTCTTGGCTGACTGTATATATATCTGTCATATATGCCTCGTAAACATAAGGCCTATAGGACTTTGCATTATGCCAGAATTTCATCACGATTGCCCCGTCACTAAAAGCGGTTTTTATGTTTTTAGCAATGTGATGGCAACATTAACAATGCACTGCGGAGGGTATGGTGTTCTAGAGCGTTGGAATAAGATCCTTCTGACATTTAGAAACAATGGTACAATTAGGTGGCTCTCCAAGCGCTATGAAAAAGTTTGCAAGGAAACCACTCACAAGTCACAACTATCACGACGCTCGGCTTCCGCATAAGCTCAGGCGATGGGGAGGAACTTATGATTGGCATCGTATGTCACAGCTACAAGAAAGACACTGGATACTTGCCTCGAAGATGTGCACCATCTACAATAATAGTTGGTCTCATCGAAGGTGTGAAAGACCTTATACAGGGTCCGAATGCAAAATTTTTTTATCTGAAACGGTCATTAGATGTGGTGTCTATGTTTGTTATTGTGCTAGGGTTGATTTTTTGCAATTCAATACAGTAGAGAGGCAGAATTTGGAAGGACTCCTTGTACGATCCTCGCACTATACGTAAAGTCATCTCCTTTTGTTATAAGTGCCATCCTATAGCTAATAGTCGACCCAAATTCCATTTGATAGTTATTCATTATCTCCTTCAGCTTTAAATGGACGTTCTGTCGTACTCTATCCATGATGAATTCTGAAATAAGTGGCGAAGTTTCTTGTCGATGTGCTATGCCAATCATTGGCTTAGAGCATCGATGGTTAGGATTATACATTCTAACTTTAAATTGTGGTTCTGAATCGACAATAGAAGCGTGGATAAGCCAAGGACAATCACGATCCTTGCAGCTAGCCGTCACCTTGGTTGAGTTGGACTTCAAGTGTGTAAGAGTTTAAGTTACCATAAATTTCAAAATTGGCAAGAGTATTCCGAAACGTCTGTCGATTAGGGAACTCAAGGCCAAGCCACATTTTTTAAGCCGAGTTATTACCAACCTCCGTGTTAATGTCCTCAGGCTCCTTTCTATCATCAAAATCAACAACTGAAGTTTCATTTGAACGAGTTGCAATATTAATTAGATTGGTTTCAGCACTGTTGCTTTCGACCTTCACCTTTGGGATCCAACGAATCTGTCCAATAGCATGATGTTCATTAAGATGAATCTCATCATGATTGTTTGTCCCAACATCAATATCATCAATAACAATATCTTGTCCTACTGCCTAATGTGGACTACATTCATTATGCACATATGAGAAATGCAAGTAGAAATACATACTTAGTATTTGGTAGTCTATTGATTTAGTGATACAACCTATGCACATACCTCCATTGTTCTCGTCTTATACATTACTGGTTCTTCATACCGTTGAAGACGTATAAATATATCCCATTCACATCATTCCCCGATGCTTTGAACATTCTTTTGACATCATTGTCATCGTCAATGCTTGCCATTGAAAATGCCCATCCATTGTGATGAATGTATTATATGTTTAATCTTTGGATGGATGAGTCCCAATTAAATGCTTCAATTACTTCGTTAACCAGTGACTCATATGTTATGTCCGTCGGTAAACATCTCATCTTTTGCTTTCCTCCATTGTACACTGGATGAATTATATCGAATTGGAAGTCACCATCATAGTGGAATATGATTAACACTTTGCTAACTGACATGCTATCATCAAATTACAAGAACATAATTTAGAGAAATATGAAAGATATATACAATTTGAAACACAGTACTAGTGTGTGTTTCTAAACCATTAGCGAATAACCACTATTAAAATGCCCATGCTGGGATATGTTTGATCATAAAATAAGGTTTATAGTCATATTACAGTAATGTAATGTGGTATTCAAAAAACTATACTAAGTGCCACTTATAGAAAGAATGTCGTAGTGAAACAATGCCTACATAAAACAATGCCCTTTTAAAACCCTAAAACCCAAAACGAAAATAATATTAACTAACCAAAACAAAAATGATATTAACTACAACAAATGGTAGTCTTTACACAAAGTTAGATACAGATATGCATTTACATTGGACAATTGGTATAGTTTCGTAGGGCATACAAAGGGTTCAGACCATAATTCTAGGGCTTCTAACAAGTCAGTACTGAAAAGGAATCAAACTGATGACATTTTAGGGTAGATAATGCAATATAGGAAGGTATTTATCGTGTGTACCAACCTTTTAATGGAGCCCAACCACCACTTTGATGAGTTTTTCAGGTGTTTTCTAAAAAGGAAAATTGCAAGAGCACATGTTCCAGTCGATGAAAAAGGGACGACAAAGAAATGCAGACTCAGGACGATGTATAAAGGTTTTTCGCATAATGGTCGATGTTGACTATTATATGGTCGATATCGACCATATCGTAAAATGATAAAAAAGAAAAAAAACATAGAAAAGCAACCAGAGGACCTTCCCGTCTCCAAACTCCTAGTGGGTCCTCGTCTTACTTATGGCGTATTATGGTGATTTTTTCAGTAGTTTTCCCTTTTAACAAATTATTATTTTACAAGAAGTGTTGCTTTTTGTTTGCAAGTAATTGATGAAATGGGTCCCACAATTAAAGATTGAAATAGAGGAATAATTGGTCAAGAGAAGAAAGGAAGAAAATAAGAAAATTCGAAGAATTTGCAAGAGAAAACCCACACATGCACATGTGTGCACACACATGTATGGGACATCCAAGAACATGGGTCCCACCTCCTCTACATATTTTGGATAATTTCAAGAGAATCTCAAGTGAATTTGAAGAAAATAAAAGAAATTTTGTGAAAAGGCAAGTAAAGGAAGATAATCTTGTGCACATGTGGAATAATTACAAAAAAATGAAAAGATTTGCATGTGTGTGGGACGTCCCATACCTTGGAATATTTGGGCTGAATTTTCTTTTCAAAATTATGGAAATTCTCTCTCAAAATTTCATGTCAATAAGAGATATTTACAAGAATGGAAATAGGCAAGGATTTCTCTTCAAGATCCTAAAAGCTTTACAAAATTTTAGATAAAGAAGGGATGTGTGACCAAAGATAGAGATTGCATGGCTACAAAAGAGGATCTATGGAGAAGAATTAGGGTCACCCAAACCTTATTTAAGGGAGGCTTGGGCATGCACTTCTCCTCATGAAAGGGGACACCACCCTCTAGCAATTCTCATCCACTCTCTCCATCTCTTTCTTCTCCACATACTCTCTCTTTATAAGAAGGCTCTCTCTCTAACTAGAAGGGTCCTTTCATCCTAGTATGTGATTGTTAATTGTTTTTAATTTATTATTTCTTATATGTAAAAACATCATATATTAGTCAAAGTTTTTTACTCTTTTTTCAATTTTTCTTTCTTGTCCTTGGGTGATTGGTGCTTGTTGTATGTTTCTTTTCTTGTTCGTGTTTGGATTGACAACCCAAAGGCCTTAAGAGCATGATTCAAATTATGAACCCATTTAGAAAAGAATTTTGAAAGAGAAGAATATACTTCCACACATTTAAATTTATGTTATTCCATACATTTAAATTTATGTTATTCCAAATAAGTCCTTTAAACACTAGGGGGAGATACTCAATTTGATATTGTTGTAATAAATGGACGGGACCCATCATTTTTGTTGATTGTAATTATGTTTCAACAAGAAATTTATAAAATTATCCAATGGCTCTGCTTTTATGGAGCTGAATTGATTTTCCCTCCTTTTTTGCCTTTCATGTTCCTTTAGATATCGTCTCCCATTTATTCTTGCTTGTATAAGAGTGCTTATTGACATGAGTAAAACTAGTCTACACTTTGAGAAGCTGTTACTCTTATATCAAGGTGTTTGTTCTCCATCTATAAATTGAAAGCTTCAAGCTCTCACTTTATTGCCCTGCCTAGTCAAGAGATGCAATGTTTCCCTAATTCGGGGCTGTTTGAATATTTCTAAACCAATTGTAGGCAACATCATTTACATTTATCTACATGTATCATAGTTCATTTGTTTGAAGAACCTAAGTTTAACTCTTAAGTAGCAGTTTGATAAAGGGAAATGGCATGAGTCCTTCAATCAATAAATTTTAATTTGAGTTACAATGTGTCCTTTTGAATCTCATTTATGGAATGCATTTTGATTAGTCGATAAGAAGTGGGCCTCATATGTTCAATCATATGCGCATTTGTCATAAGTGGTTTTAGTTTGTTAAACATCATGAAGTGGGCCCCATAAATTAATCATATGCTCAGTTTTAATGAGGGATCTTAGTTCGCTCAATATGATGAAGTAGGCTCCATTTGTTACCATCGCACGTTAGGTTGCAGCTAATTGCCAAAGGACTCATATTAGGTGACTGTCAATTTTTCATGGATTCTCGTGTTCACCACCAAACATAGATTGAAGAAATCCTCAATCGTTTCACAGCTTTAACCAAACATGGACAGTGAGGAATCCTCAGATATCAAACTCTTAGCATGATTTTCATTTTCTAAGGCCAATGGGGAATCCTCAAATCTTCGGATTTCTCACCTCCTACCAAATGTGTTCTTAGTCTTCAATATTTAGAGAGCATTTCATTGAAAATGAAGATGGAGGAATAAGAAGATTGGTTTTGTTGGGCGGGATACATTTTAAATGTGTAAGGAAGATTGAGTGTTGGCTAATTCATTGGGTAATGGACAAAAAATAGAGACATCTATTTTCAATGTACTTTATAGATGGATTGCGCAAATTGAAGACTATAAAGAAAGAATCTCCTTTGAATAGGAAGGTGAGTGGGTGCTCGAGCAGACCAACATGTGCTCGAGCGCACATTGTCCAGAGAGCTCCCATGCTTGATCACGGAATTTTGCCCACGAGCCTGACAGAAGACTTGTATGCAAAATGAGCATCCGCTCGAGCGCATGAAAGGCCGCTCAAGCACATGCTTTGCGGAAAGTCCAATTATTTCAGGAATCCTTTCCCTTCTGGACTTCCTATCCTTTCCAAACTTTTATTGCTTGCTCTACACGAACCAAAACATATAAAAAACCATCTTCTCTCAAACCTAGGGTGGTCCGTGTAGACTTCTCTCCAATTCTAAACCTTAGAATTAATTGAGAGATCCATCTTCCTCTCCAAACGCCCATCAAGCTGCTGTGCTGAAGATTTCCAGACTTTGGAGTTCTTTCCATCTACTCTACTAAAGTAGATTCACTTTGAAAAGGTTGTCAAGGTGGTTGGTTCAAGCATGGTGAAAGCGTATGGCAAGTCGTTGGCAAGATCTTCGTAGTCCTTAGGTTGAGTTGCAATTGGGAAAGGGGTCTATGAGCTTTAGTAAACCTTCAATTATACAATGCTTGGTTGTCTGTTGGCCTAGACAATAAGGCCCGTGGTTTTTCCCTGAGTAAGGTTTTTCAGTTATAAATCTTGTGTCTCCTTCTCTTGTGGTTGATTGTTTTTTACTTCGATTTAGTTTAATTAACCATAGATTAATAATTGGAGTTGAAATCTCAAAGAGATATTGATTAGGGACCTTAGCCCGTGTTAATGCTTAAATTAGAAACTTTCACATGGTATCATAGCGGGCTGCACTAGCTCATTGTGTGATCAATTTATCAGTTCTCTCTTGTGGAATTCAATAGAGAATGAACCTCGGCCACTAATCCCCCGCTTGACGGAACCAATTATTCTGACTGGAAAGTAAGGATGATTGCTTATCCTTTCCTTAGGGCCATAGATGATAATGTATGAGATATCGTTGAAAAGGGATATACCTACCCTACAATTGTTGCATATGGGAAGACCATTCTAAAACCTAAAGCCCAGTGGACTCAAGATAAAAAACGGGCAACTAACTGCAACAACAAGGCTATTAGTGCCATCTACAACGGAGTTAGCCCTGGAGAATTTCGCAGGGTTTCTGCATGTCCTAATGCTAAGGCAGCATATGATCTTTTACGGACTGTTCATGAGGGTACAACCACCGTTAAACAAACTAAACTCCAAAATTTGACTACTAACTTTGAGACTTTACGGATGAAAGAGTATGAAACTTTTGATGAATTTTACACGAAATTGAGTCATATTGTTAATACCAATTTCAATTTGGGAGAACCTATTTCTGAGGTCAAGACTATTAAGAAAGTTTTGAGGTCTTTTCTTGAAAGGTTTCGTCCAAAGGTGACAGCCATAGAAGAGTATCATAAATTAGACTCCCTCGATGTCAAAGAATTTGTCAGAAATTTACAAACCTATGAAGCCAATCATTGTTAGAGTAAAAATGGTAAGGACGTTGCTCTCATGTCCTCTAAATTTGAGGAGGATAGTTCTAATGTTGAATCCGATTGTGACTTGGATGATGCTATAAGTTTGAAGAATTGTTTGTTGAAAAGTTCCGAAAGTTGTGGAAGAATAAGTAAAACAATTTGAAAATGGATTTTCTGAACAACAAGGCACCCAACAAATCAAAATTTGTGCCAATGTTAGATAAAAATCCGGTGAAAGGATCCTCCAAGCCAATCCAATGCTATGAAAGCCAAGGATACGATTACACTGTTGCTAAGTGTGCCCCAATCGCAAAAAAAAAAGCAAATGTAAGGCATTGAACCTTAATTGGGATGAGGACTCAAAGGAGGAAAAGAGTGAGCCTGAGTGTCCTAATGATTCTGAAAATTTTGTTGCTTTCATAACATTGTCTAATGTTTCATCTTTGCAGGGTTCGTCTAACAAAGATTCCAAGTTAGACGAAGACATAAATCTTCATGATTTTTCAGATCAGGAACATGATGTGGAAGTAGAATACAGGAGCTTGTTACAGGATTCAGTGCTAATGTCAAAAATCAATGAGAAAAGGGCTTTAAAGCTAAAGGCTATGGAATCTCATAACTCTTCACTGTAAGCTAAATTGGAAGACTCAAAAGCAGAGGTAACTCAATTAGGAACCGAATGTAATAATTTGTCTAACGATCTAATTGTTGCGGGAAAATAAAATGAACTGCTCAAGGATCAAACGCAAAAAGCCAAAACTGACTCAGAAAATTTGCAAAAAGAATTAAGCTTGTGCAAAATTGAAAAAGATGATCTAGCTGGCAAATTGAGAATGGTTCTCACAGAGCTTGAATCTGCAAAGCATCAATTAAGCGCATGAATACAAAGTCTAAGAAGCTTGGCGAAATCCTAAGAAGCCAAAAGATCGACTCATAAAAAACTGGACTTGGCTACATTTATGGAACTTCGACCTCGAAAGATGAGGGTCTGTATTTGTTCAATGATCTACTATGTTCTTTGTGGCACACACTATTCATAATGCTCCACACATGAAATATGTGCAAACAAAGCATAAGCATGTGCCTCACAAGAAATTTGTCCCCACCTGTCACTTTTATGGGATTAAAGGGTACATTAGACCACATTGTAACAAACGGAGAAATCAAGAGAGAATGACACATTATTCTCCTCAATAGGTCAAGACAAAGTCTGTCTGGATTTATAAGTCTGACCTGTGTTGTAATGTAGTTCACACTATACTGACAAGATCAGCTGAGCCTGCTAAGTTTAATTACCCTCGTAAGTCACTAGGCATTGGCCTACACCCCTAATCCTCAATTCATGTTCTGACTTTCGCATGCATACTTTTTGGGGTTGATTTTATGATTATCTGGCATGTGATACACCTTATTTGCTTATTGTTAGAACTTAATTGCTTGGTACACGGCTTACGGTTTTTTATCATGTCTTAAGTACGCGATCTCACAGGGTTAACTGACACTAGGATCAATAGGATTCATTGTCTTAGTGGATTGCATATATCTCAGAGCATCGACCTTGATTTTTCTTGATCTCTTCTTAATGATTATATATGAATATATGTGACTCAAAATTCTTAATGACTGTCCGTAGAGTTTCTATAGGGAGTATGTGTGGAAATGAATAATGACTAGGTCTGCTTCATAGGTCTTAACTCAGCTTATATCGTATGATCTCAGACATTTCTGCATTGAAAAAGTTAGTGAGTCAAAAAGTTAATAACTAGGTATGCTCCCTTGATTTTAATTTTTCTTATAGCATTTGAACTTGAGCATTTTTACATGAGAAAAAAGTTTGTGAGAATATTTTGCATTGGGTCAATGATGGTTTCATAAAAATAAGGAGAAAAAGAAAAAGAAAGGACTGTTAAAATAAGGGGGAGCTTCAGGAATCATTGTTGATTAGGTCGAATGTTTTTGTAAGGTGTGAATTTCACTTTCTACCTGATGAATGTTAATTTTTGGCCGATAATCGACTTCTTTGTGTTTTTTCATTTGAAATCCCCCCCCCCCCCCACACACACACACCCCAATTTACACACATGTCAAATTCTTGAAAATTGTGTTGCCTCATGCATTGCAAATTATCGTGTTTGATCATCCATGATTTTTTATTTTTGGCCTGATTGAGTTTTTGCATCTGTACATTTTGCATCAAGGATAAAATTAACTGATTAAGGGGGATTATACGCTTTGTCAATTATGAACAAAAAAGGGGGAGAAGTATAAGTAGTATGAGTATAAGGGATTGATGATTGAATTTCTATTTCATGATGACATTGCATTTGATCTTTTTGTCAATATGTGAGTAACTGGTTTTGAAGGACTGGTTGGTTTGGAAGGATTGAAAAAGTCTGTGTCGGGTGTTTGTCTGGATAGATTTTCATTATAACTAGGTGTTTTGCCCATGAATTGCCAATTGCAAGGAAAATTGAGTGTTGGCTAATTCATTAGGTAATGGACAAAACAAAGACTTCTATTTTCACTGTACTTTTATAGATGGACTACCCCAGATTGAAGATTAAAGAAATAATTTCCTCTGAACAGGAATATGAGTGGGCGCTTGAGCGGACCCACATGCGCTTGAGCGCACATTGTCCACAGAGCTCCAATGCTCGATGACGGAATTCTACCCACGAGCCTGACAAAAGACCTGTATGCAGAATGAGCATCCGCTCGAGCGCATGCTTCGCGGAAAGTCTAGTTGTTTCAAGAATTCTTTCCCTTCTGGATTTCTAATCCCTTTTCAAACTCTTGTGGCTTGCTCTACACTAACCAAAACATATAAAAAGCCATCTTCTCTCAAACCTAGGGTGGTCCATATCGACTTCTCTCCAATTCTAAACCCTAGAATCAATTGAGAGATCCAACTTCTTATCCAAAGATTCATCAAGCTGTTGTGCTGAAGATTTCCAGACTTTAGAGTTCTTTCCATCTGCTCCTCTTAAGTAGATTCACCTTGAAGAGGCTGTTAAGGTAGTTGGTTCAAGCACGGTGAAAGCGCAAGGCGAGTCGTCGGGAACATCTTCGTAGTCCTTAGGTTGGGTTTCAACTGAAAAAGGGACCTGTGAGTTTTTGTAACTTTCAATTATATAGTAGTTGATTGTCTGTTGGCTTAAATCGTAAGACCCGTGGTTTGTTTCCGAGTAGATTTTCCACGTATAAATTTGGTATCTCATTCTCGTGTGGTTGATTGCTTTTTGTTTGGATTTAGTTTAATTAACCCTAAATTAATAATTGGAGTTGAAATCTAAAAGAGGTACTGATTATGGATCATAGCCTGTGTTAAGGCTTAAATTAGCAACTTTCAAAATGAATATCTTGTAGCTCACGGAATAACAATATTGTCACGTTGGTAACGATGTCCTCATGCATATAATGATATCGTCACAAAGGTAACTACATTGCTTAATGCTTTTTCTAAAAATAAAATAAAATGGGATGACTGAATAAAATTTGGCCAGACCCAAACTCTACACATCATAGGATATGATATGTATGGTGTGGATAAAGATAAAGGGATGGCAAAACCTAATCCAACCCATGAAACCCTAACTATATTTAACCTGGATTGACCCGCTAAACCCGACCCACAATATACATGGGTTCGCCATGTGTTAGGAAAAGCAAACCCGCCCTAATCTACTATGGCAAGCATGATAGTTTTACACCCAACTCGTACCCAAACCCAACCGGGTGGGTGACTGTCCACACGTGACCCAAAAAGAATAGAAAAAGAAGAGAGAGAGAAGCGAAGAGAGAGAGAGACAGAGAGAAACCCGAACTTTGCATTAAAAGACGAACTCGAGAATCCAACCTCCAAATCTCTCCTTTCCTCCAGTACTAATTTACTACTATCTTCTGAACCCTTGAAATCTGTTAGCTTTCACTGCATGAACCCCTAATTATTCCAACAATATGAGGAGGAGAATGGAGGAAAAGAGCTAAACAAAGATCCAAAGATTTCACAGAAAGCTCCTCCTTTCCCTTGATTTTTTTTTTTTTGGTCTTTTAGGATCAAATCTCAGCTGGGGTTTTTCCAATTTGATTGATGAGAGAGTGGGTGTTGGTGATTTTTGATTGATTTTGAATTCTCTCCTTCTTCTTTGCTTTTTTTTTTTTAATTGAAAAGCGTTGGATGGAAAGCTTTCCAACTCTGTAGTTGTTAAGGAAAAGATGGCAGGCAGCTCCCGAAGATGGGAATCGGATCCTCTGTTCTCCGCCGCAGAAGTCGTTCAAGATTCGGCTGACAGGTTGATCCTTTTTCCTTTGCCCCTCATTTTTAGTAGGACATTCAATGATGGATTAAAATTTAGGTTTTTGTTTCTGGGTGTTCTTTGTTCATGTTCCTTTTGGCGAGTTAGTGAATTAAATGAAGTTTTGGGTCATGGATTTCGGAATGATTCCTTTATTCTTACTCATGGGGTATATGTATTGATTCGATGATGTTCTGGATTGTTCGGTTTTTTGGAAAAAAAGTTGCAGTTTTGTTTTAGTGAATTTGACAAGGTTTTGGAGAATGATTTCTTTGTCTTTGCCTTTTTTTTTTTTTTTTTTATAAAAAAAATCTTATTCTTGAATTTAATGACCTTTTGTTTTATGGGTTTTGGAAAAATTTCAGTTCCAGTTGATGGTTCTGTTATATTTTTTTTTGGGGTCAATGTGGGTTTAGGGCGTCATATTGTTAATTTGCAATTTCCAATGCAATGATACTTTGATGCATAATTGTTGGTGCCATTCAAACACAAATCCTATAAAAAAAACAATACTGCAAAACACCGGCTGTCCCACATTGAATGACATGTCTGCCATTCTTAAGTATATGACAACCATACCATTCACTAGTGGTATAAAAAGTTGGATTTGGATAACAGGCATTACTAAGTTGTGGGTTTGCAGCTTGTACTTTAGAATTCAAGTGTGTATGATTATAACAATTGTAGAAAAAAATAATGTTCTTGAATTTAATGACCTTTTGTTTTTTTGGAAAATTTCCAGTTCCTGTTGATGGTTCTGTTATGTTTTTTTTCCGGGTCAATGTGGATTTAGGGCGTGATATTGTGAATTTGCAATTTCCAATGAAATTATACTTTGATGCATAAATGTTGGTGGCATCCAAACACAAATCCTATAACGAAGCAAAATTGCAAAACACCATGTGATTGTTAAACCTTTCAAATGGCTGTCCCACATTGACTGACATGTGTGCCATTCTTAAGTATGTGACAACCATACCATTTACAGAATGGTATTAAAAGTTGGATTTGGACTACAGGCATTACTAAGTTGTTGGTTTGAAGCTTGTATTTTATAATTCAAGTTTGTATGATTATAACAAGTGTGGATAAAACCCTGTTGGTAACTTATGAGAAAATATGGAATATCATAATTGATTTGAGGATATATGGAAATCTAAACTTTATGCTGAATTTTTAGGATGGAGTCAGTTTTCCGAATGCTGTTGCACGAACAGAGTCTTGTTCAGGGTGACCCTTCAGATCAGAAGCTCCTTACTTCGATAGATTATCATAGGCGCGATCTTGCAACTGCTCTTGGAACAACGAAATGGCAGGTAAATATGATATAATTCTTTCAAGAAGCTTCTTTTGACTGAGACCATTGATCCGAGGATCCTACTGTTGATTTTTTTTTTTTTTTTTTTTGGGGGTGGGGGGGGGGGGGGTGGGTTCATTAAGTTTTCCCAGATTGGAATATCTTCTTCCATTCTTCTGATCATAATAACTAGCCATTGTAGGCAGCTGGTTGTTGGTTTAGTACTATTCCAGTCAGGGAATCATGGATTCATCCCTTATCCACGGTGGGCCCTGTTTGATCAGCAGTGTAGATGACTGAACCATGGGTATGCAAGTGTGGAGTTTGGTGCATTTGCAATGTGTACACTTGCTGAGGCTTGTGGTTATAATCCCTCTTCTTTTCCTATTCCTATTCCTATTACTTGTATTTAGCTTATTAGCATTATTTTCTTTAAATAGTTAGAGGATTTCGAGCGAGCGCTACGTTTTTCGGCATTATCCAATGCATCTGGTTTGAGGGACGATTCAATATCAAGGCACCAGCAGTTTATCAGAGCAATACAGGAGCAAATCATTCTGGTGGAGAAAACTCTGAACGAGTCATCCACTGGAGATCTCAACAGAAACATGCATTGGTTAGACTTAACTGAACATGACAAAGATGGGTTTGCATCATTTCTTTCTGGAGCCAATTCCACTGACCATCATCTCTATTATGACTCCGAGAGTAGCATTATGAGAAGGTTCCTTGACTCCACATCCGCTTCTGGTTTTGATGACAAGAGTGATGAAATCGTTGAAATGAAGACTGAAGAGATAGAGCACCCAAAGGCGAACGGTGTGAAGCACTTGGAACAGTCATATGATTCATTAAATGGTAATAAGTTAAGGAAAGTGGGGCCTCATTCAAGACCTCTGGGTTTTGAATCAACAGTATCCCTCCAAGTGTTAACTGGGGACAAGGAGTGTGAAAATTCACGTATGAGCTCTGGGGTGCCGGACATGGAAGTAGACACCTCCAAGAACAGGTTATTTGGGTCCCAGAATAGAGTTGATATTTTGGAGTTTCCGTGCAATATTTGGCCAGCTTTCAGGAGTAAGATGACAAGGAATTTTACGAAGAGGAGAAAAGATGGGGAGGTGGCGGATGACTACATATTGGATGTTGAAGGAGGGCCATTGTCTTCAGCTCTTGATATACCGCAAGCGGAACGGGTAACTGTCCTTTGTCCATTGAAATTACTGTAAACCTGAATTGTTTTTTCACTGTTTCATATTGGGATAACTGAATTTCCTGGTTGGTACATGGTTAAATGTCATCCTGTACAAGTGGTATTGTGCAATTATACTTTTAGTGGGGGCCCTGTTTCTATACTCATGGCATATTGTACAAGAACTGACCAACCATCCAACAGGTTGTGTCATGGCTGCCCCATAGGCAGGACTTAACATTGGTTAGACAATCTAACTATTTGTTGGAGAATTCTTTAGGAGAAATGGATTTTACTGATAAAAACTTTTTCAGGGACAATGGTGGTTAAAGCAAGAAGTCCAACTGATGCTCCACTATTGTCCTAAAAGTATTTTAGTTGAGAGGGCCTATGATTATCTGGTCAATGGTTTTTTGGTAAGTCCCATCCATGGTAGGACTTAGGAAATCACTGGTATTAATTATGTAGACATGTTCCAAATGCACAAGAATGATATTGCTTATGAAAAAGTGTTGAACACTATGGTAGTAGTTCAACTGAATGTCCAAGAATCTGGTCATGTATATGTTGAAATATACTTTCAATTTCAGTTAACTGTGGAAATTTAAGGTCATCCCTGCACTTGGCTCATGTTTCATAGAATGCAAGAACCAAGAATTGAATTCTGTTCATCACATTATTGTATATTAAGTGTGGTATAATTGGAAAGGAATCTGCAATGTAGCTAAGAGGGTGTAATGTTCTTGTAGAAGTTAACAAAATATTTATTTGGAGAATTGAAAATATATGAACATGCTTAGAAACACCATTGAAAAGAAAAAGCTTTGAAATGCTTTCCATTTTATATAACAAGAACAACAGTGACAACTGCAATGCCAATCAACAAAAAACAACAAACAACAACAATAATAGCACCAACACGAACACCACCGATAATAACGGCATGATGAGTGATGATGTAGACAACTGCATGAGCCTAATTTTGCTAGGCCCACTTTTAAGGTGAAAAAACAGAAAAAAAGTGTAAATAGATAGCTTCAGTTCAGTCTTTATGCCACCCCATTATTTACAAAATGAATGCCACAAGTATTCTCCGTTGTCCATGCATTAGGTAATTGGAAATAGAAAATAGAACCAGGCCATATGAGCATGGTTCAAAATATAACAGCCGCATTATCGGCTGTAGCAGTTGAGGCCGTTACGCTATTTTGAAAATAGCGGCGGTACTGTCTAAAACCTAGAAGAGCCAAGCAATTTCAATTTAAAACATTATTTTTTCTATTTCTTCTCCTCAATAGCTTTTCCTAAAGTTGTCTCTGTTGAGGAGTGTGCTCCACCCGAGGGGGAGTATTGAAAAGTATTTATGCTGCCTTTACTAATGCATCGAGGTTTTGGTAGGAATGGTTAGCTAAAGAAATTTAAGATGGTATCTGAGCCAACCGGTTGCGAGTTCAAATCCCAGGGACTCGGTGCGAAAAAAATGCGTGCCCCACCAAAAGTGTGCTGACTGACTGGGTTCCACCCGAGGGGGAGTGTTGATGAGTGTGCTCCACCTGAGGGGGGTGTACTGAAAAGTATATATGCTGCCTCTACTAATGCTTTGAGGTTTTGGTAAGAATGGTTAGCTAAAGAAATGTAAGAGTCTTTACCGTTATATGTTTCCAACTCACTAAAAAAACACAAGATTGGCTACTATACAAGATTCGAATTTTTTTGAGCATTTGAAAAACTCGCATTAAAAAAACTCACATCGCTATGCCTTTACATATCGCTGCAACCATTATGTATTGCCCGCTATGTAGTGTTTTGGCCACTGGCCGCTACGCTCACCACATCCACTATTTTGATCCTTGCATATGAGAAACTGTACTCATAATCAATAAGTCCAATTATCTTATATTGGAGTGGAGAATTTTGGATCTATTTTGATTATACTAATAATTTTGAATGGAAACATCTCTAGTTTCCACAACTGTTTGCACGTTCTCTCACCACTTCCATCTCAATCACTCCCCCACTAATGCAACTCCGCAACTCCTATATGCAAGGTTTAAAAAATCAGACTTGGGACCCAACTTGGCCGAGTTGCACGGAACTCGCCCAAGTCCCATCCCATGCGACTCCGCTAAGTCACGTTTGAGTCCCATAGGACCCAACTCGGTATGTACCAATGAGTCGACTCAGACTCGGCCGATTTTTTAAACCATCCTATCTGCCCACTTTTAACAAACATGCAACCCACTCACCAGGGAAGATGGAAATCTTCCTCTTCATGCACACCGTCCTCTTTCATTAACCACTCATTTCAACTCCCATTTTTACTCCTTCAGTTTGCTAGGTTATGCAGAAGACATTTTTTTTCTTTAATTGTTCAAGATACGCAAAATCAATTATGAATCTAAATGTCTAATATTTAGTCCCTCTTTCAAAATCTCTTATATATAGTCCCATAAGTTGTCATGATTTTATTATGATGCTCATTCCGAGCTTATGTATAATGTATCTTGTTAGATTTTTAAATGTATGATTGTTTAAATTGCATTGTACATGCATACTCATGCCTAGCATGGGTCTTTCTGCTAGTGTAGGCATTAAAGAAACTACTCTATGGTTCATCTCCATTTAAAAAACTCATAGTTCCTCAACTAATTCTTAAACCTTAAGATATCAAAAAGATAAAATTTAAGAGTTTGACTAATTCTTAAGCCTTAAGATATAAAAAAAGATAAAATTTATGAGTTTTGTGAAGTTCCATTATTTCAATAGCATAGTATATTTCGTTGAAAATGAAGTTCAAAACTCAAATCAGAAAGTAAATAAAGTTAATTAAATATTTTTTGTTTCCCAAATAAAGTTAATTAATTAACAAAGCAGATTTTATATATCCAACTTGTAGCTATAGACATATTGCAGAAAAATAAAGGGGAGGACAGAAAAATAAAAGGCACTTAGAGGCTAGGCTGCTTTCAAGCAATTAGCAATTTTTTTGCTTTTTACATTTAGGGGTCAAGTTATGGGTTTGAGATGAAGTTTTAGAGGAAACTAACAATTGGTGATGGTTTTTGATGGCTCTGGAATTTGTGGTCTCTCTTTGTCAGTAATCTTCCTGAACGGGTGTGAACATCAGATCTTCATGTGGTTTAGTGACTGTTCTGATAGTAGATATCTTCCTCCTATCTAATTAAGTTTCATGGAAAATCTAGGCTTCAGTCTTGTTGGATTTTGCATAGAATGGAATGCAATTAGGGTTGTTCAAAGAATTAATGGGAAGCTGGTGTGGGAGATACAATTACAAACTACAGGCACAATCAGCTAAATATGGGCATGGGAAGAAACTTGATGTGAAAGCAACAATGAAGATGGCAGGATAATTTGGGGTTGATAGCACACTTGTGTATGATGGATGGAGGGGGCTTAGACAAGTTTTTTGGTGATGATGATGTCTGGGTGCAATCTGAGCCGAATAAAAAGGTTGTCAAGGTGGGGAGGTCTTTTTTAATGGTCTTGGGGAATGAAGTGGCGAATACTTCTTTTGGACAGGTTTTCTCAGTTGATACCTCTATTGATGAAGTTCAAAAACAGAACTGAATGCAAATATGGCTTTGCAGTAAGTTCAGCATCTGAGTCCTACATCTGTATGGATTTCTCCTCTCTCCATTGAAACTCTCAGAGCAACGCTAGGAGCCTGTTTATTTGTTTGTTTGTTTTTTTTTTTTTTTAATTTCCGAAAGTGGTTAGAATTGAAGAAGCAAATGACAATTTCCAAAAATGACTATCAAATTATCTCCCCTCTAATGGCAAATGAATCAAGCGATGAGGGGATTCAGGGGAATGAATACCCAGCCACCACCCTAGTAATTCAAATCCTAGGAAAGTGAGGGTTGCATCTACATCAGTACCTTATACCCTTGGCCTCTTTAATAATCCTTTAGTGGAGTTTATTTGACCATGAATTCATATGTATTCTATGGAAACAAACATACCCTAAAAGAAGGATCCTCATTCTTTTATGGGCATAATTAATGATGTGTTGGACCACATCAGCTGTCTCTAGTCTCTTTGCATTTGTGTAAAGGGTATTCCTCTTCATGCATGGGCTGTCAGGACCTTTTGGTCAATTGGAGCTTGTTTGGGTATTATGTTGGAAGTAGATGATGCTGTGAATGAGAAAGACAAGGTTGATGTGCCTGGACTCGATGCTCTGTTAATCACATGAGAAAATACCTAATTTGTGGCTCTAGGTGTTGTAAATGTGTGATTTGTTGTCCAGGTGGGGAGTGAAGTTACTCAGGATACAAAGATCAACTTTCTGGCACTGGAGAAGTTCTCTCTGTTTGGTTGCCTTCAGGAATCAAGATGTGATATTTCCATATGCTGGTGATGACATGTTCCAGTTGCACCAAGATCAACTCCTTCAAAACTTCTGTATTGCTGCTGGTGCTGGTGTCGCAAGCCTTGGTGGGAATATTACAAGAAATCTTTCTTTGGAGGGGTTTGTGGTTGCTTAAGGGAAGGAAAGGGCCTTTCAAAGGGGGCCGTGTGGGTTTGGTTCAGTTGCAGAGGTGCAGGAAGCTTCTTAAAGGGAAAGAGAAAAAAAAACTGTGCTTTAATACTCCATCGGATATTGAGGTGCATGATCAGTTGTGCCCTTGCACAGATGAGCTAGGCCTCATTGGTTTTGGACAAGATCTGGATGTCAGGAGCCCAGCCTGTGATATTAAGTGGGCCCACCCTATGGACTTCATGTCTTTTAAGCAAAAGTTTTGGTGTTGGCTCCTCTGTTTTGGGTTAGAGGACCGTCAACAAGTGAATACTGCTGCAAATCTTTTTTTTTTCCCCAAACTGATATCACCCCTTATGTCTAAAAGTTGCAATGAGTGGCGAGGATGTTGAGGATGAGGTGCTTCTTCTGATACTTGGTGCTGAACACCATTATGTTTAGTGGCCATCCTTTTGGGGGAGTGACAAAGTTATGGTTGAGGAAAAATTCTTTTAACTGGCTAGAATTTTAGCTGTGTCCATGCGTGGAAAGGGAGGATGGCAGGATGCTATAAAGGCAAGGATACATCAGTTGCTTTTTTGTTAAAGATTAGTGCCAACCTCAAAATGTCAACAAAAGGCGAAGCGAGAGTTGGTGAATTTTAAATTTTACTAATTAATTATGATAGACAATCAAGTGCCAAGGAGAAACTGGTGGATAGTATTGATAAATGAGAATTGTGTTGGAGCATTTGTGGTCTAGGTGATCAAACCATGTGAATCACTGTAAAGGGTTATTCAGACATGTGAAGGCCGATGTGGTTCTTCTCCAGGAGTCTAAAATTGATGATGTAAGTGACGCTTTGGTTCGTTCTATCTTCTATTGGAGAAACTTTGTGGGTTTGCCAAATTTTTTGAGGGGCCCTCAGGTGGTATAATTATGCTGTGGGATAGTGCCAAATGGTGTGGGATTAACTAATGAGTGGCTGATTTCTCAGTTTCTGCTGTGTTGAAGGATGTCATGTTAAGATATACTTCTACTCTTTTGATAGTTTATGGACCAATGGCCCTTACGTTGGCAATGTGTCATATTGGCACACAGTTCACAAATTCTCTCATTCTCACTGGATATGCAAGAGTTTAAAGATTGAGAATAGGCTGGTTGAAGGGCATTTTGGCTGTGATTATAGAGATGGGGACCACAAACATGATCCCACGTGAATAAAAATATCTTGTATCCCATGTACATCTTAAGAAATAGGAACTTTCCTTTCATGTAATCCTAGAAGATCAGTATCCAACAATACATAATAGATAGGATATTAGGGATCATAGGAGATCTCATCGGAGATTTGATTTATTTGATTGATTGTAACCACACATGATTGTAGCCTTAATTAGGTAATCCCAACTCTAGTGTAGTTTGATTACACAATTGGTGCTTTGGTGTGCTGATCTTCTGTTCAGACTTCAGAGGCATTAATCAAGTCATCTGATACTTGCTCTTTGATAAAAATCCATTCAATTAGAGAAATTAGAGATTCTTGAACCTCCTTTTCTCTATCGGCATCTGCTACACTATTTTCTATTGCTTGGATCTACTACGGGCCCAAACTCTTGATAGGCCGATACTCATCAAACTAGTAGTGGAGATTCGCCTGGTGTTCTTCATTTTGGAGGGTTTTTTTTTTGGCAATCAAAGGTATGGTTTTTGTGGATTTCTGATTAAATGAAATTATGCTCCTTTTTTAATCAAGACTGTTGATCTTCCTCATTCTGAATCTGATCAACCTGTAAATCTTGTCTGAGATAAGCCAGTGGTGTACCTTTCTGACGATTGATGCACAGGCCGATCAAAGGCCAAGGCCCGCAAGCCCTGATGGCCTGCTTGATAGGGTCCACATGATCTCTAATTAGAGATCCCTATCTTATTTTAGATAATTTCTAGATTAGTAGGTTGCTTTATTGTTATGAAGATTTCCTTCCTTTTCCATATGCTAATTAGAATTAGCTATTTCTTTTATTGCTTATTTAGGCTTAATGCTACTCCATATATAGAGAAGCCTTTTATTGTAATCGGCAGACCTTATTCTAATACAATTCAAGTTGCTCTCGTGAGTTTGGGTATTTTTCCTAAATGAGTTTAGGGTTTGAGTCTCAGGACTCGATCTCACCTCTGGAGGTGTAGATCTTCACATCAATTGGTATCAGAGATGACGATCCATCTCGGATTGCTGTTCCGATCACCGATTCGACATCCATCCACCATCGACTGTCATTCACCCATCTCTGCAATCGTCCATTCACCCATCTCTGCAATCGTTTGAATCCCACCCGAGCCTTTTCCCTGTCCCAACAACGCTACCTATTCCATCACCCTGCATCCAAACCCTAGTGCCTAAATCCATCCATCCACCAGCAAACCACAATCATCACCCATCCTGCCGAAAACCTCCCATCCACTTCCGATCACAAAACCCATCTCCATTCAATCCGAGCCCCAACCTGAGATCTCCGCAGCCCTACCTAATTTCCGAAAAAACCCTAAATCCCTAGAACTCCGCCAGATCCAATCTCCACTCACTGAAACCCACTCACGGCCGACCCAGCCACCATCGAAACCATTCCCCAACAATACCCAATCCCTTCTGTTCTACACCCATTCCCATACTAATCCAAAACCCCCAACTGAAACACCAAACCTGCAAAACCCTAAACCAACACAACCCCACTGACACGCTTCCGTCCTTGCCAACATCAGAACATCAACTTCCCTGCCAAACAAACCACCCTCCATCACTGGAACCACCGTCTCTTAACACCACCATAAAAAAAAAGAAGAGAAGAGAAGAATAGAGAGAGAAAGAAGCAGAGAAGACAGAAGAAAAAGAAGAAGACAGAAGAAGAAGAGGGGATACCGTGCACCGGGGGATCGCCATCTCTCCGCAGCCAGACAACATCTTCAGCCAGCGTCTTCGATCCCATCACTATAGTTTCTTTTGCTTCGTTGAAGTTCAAACAGTAAGCATCACTATTGTTTTTACTTCTTTCTCTGCACAAAACCAAGGTAGAACCAAGGGTAAAGATCACTTCACACGTGTTTTGTCTCTCAACATTGAACTGGGCCACACTTTGGCCTCACCTGCATTTGGGCCCGATCTGAATCCAGGCCCATACCGGCCCAGCCCACCAATTAAAAAAAAAAAAAAACTATATTTGAAATTTCATGGCTACCCGAGGACGTCAATACCACGGGTATTTCACCAATTACCAGCGGGATGAGCTATTGACAAAATTGGGATCTGACATGGACGCTGTGGTTGAACGACTGAAAATTGTTGAAGCTGCTCTTAATGGACTTCACACATCGGACCACAGGAATAGCTGAATCTGTTCTTATAGAGCGGGATCCGCAAACATTCGGGATTGGACCTCAGGTCAATCCCGTAAACCCCGCTCCCCATGCATCCGGAACAATGACCCAAGTAAATCCAGTTACACCTGATCCTTAGCATCAGCATCGAGAAACCATGTTTGACATGGTACAACGCCTTTTCATTGAACACGGTGATAATGACCATCGCGGTGCACCACATATAGATGACATCACCAAACGAGTGAGACTGGAAATCAGTGATTCTTCAGGAGATCTTTATCCCAAGGCCTTTGTCGATTGACTCAATTCTCTTGATGACTATTTTGCCTGGTACAACATGAATGATGCCCAGAAGATAGCCTTCACAAAAGTTAAGCTCAAAGGGCTTGCACGCATTTAGTGGCAAAGTATTGAAAACAGTGAGCTTGTCTTTGGGCATCCCATCTTCCAATGGGAAGATATGAAGCGGCGACTCAAGCAAAATTTCTCCTTCTGACTATATTGATTCCCTGCATAAATGATACCTTAGTCTGCAACAAGGTGCCTATTCCTTGGATGAGTATACCAATTTGTTTCGAGAATATATTGTGCGTAGCGATCTGCGGGTGAATGATGGACTCGTTATCAATAAATATACAGAAGGCTTACGTCCTGATATTCAACAGCGGATTTCTATGTTTGATTTCAATGATATCAACGAAGCATATTGTAAAGCCCGCAAAGCACAGCATGAAATCCAGTTGAGGAGGCGGGAAAGATACCAAGCCGGGGAGTTTTCCACTCTAGGGGCACAGTTTCTAACTCCCAATAACGGCCAATAGTCGGTTAATCGACCGAGGCCACCACAGGCATTGCAAAAGCTGCTCCAAGGGGTACAACAACGACCACCACCTCCCCCAAATCAGCGGCATTAGGCACCACAAACTGATCCTCGTGCGCATTTTGACAAGGTGTTCGAAGTTGCTTGCGATGCATCCAATGTTGGCATTGGAAGCATCCTTAGCCAAGAGGGACATCCAATTGCTTTCCACAATGAGAAACTTTTAGATTCAAAGTGCAGGTACTCTCCTTAAGACTTAGAGTTCTATGCTTTTGTTTAGTCACTTCGCCATTGGAGGCATTATCTAGGTCGAGAATTTGTGCTTTACTCTGATCATGAGTCTCTCAAGCACATTCATTCACAACATAAAATGGGCACTAATTTTGTCAAATGGAGCGCTTATATTCAGGAGTTTACCTTTACCATCTGCCATAAATCTGGCAAGGAAAATCTGATCGTGGATGCTCTTAGTCGTAGGAAACATCTCTTGACCACCATGGCAATTTCTGTATCGGGTTTTGAGCAAATCAAGGAGGCCTATGCGATAGACAAAGACTTCGGTACCATCTGTAACAAGATCCTTCAGGGTGAGCATCTCAAGCATCCATACTTTAGCATTCATGATGGATATTTATTCTATGGTAGTTGATAAGTGCTTAATTATTTGTAATCTAAGCCCTAATATTCTGTTTATCCTATGCTAGTTCATGTTTATTTTATTTGATTTTACATAGTTTTTGTTAATTTTTATGCTAAGGTCAAAAAGAGTAAAAAGAGAGTAATTAATGGGCGTGAATCCCAAAGAAGGACCAAGGTGGGTCCCATTCAAGATGTTTCAGATTCAAAGAAGACTTTCTAATTATTTAGACAACTTACAATTCAAATCAAAGAAGGAAAGAATTAGAGAAAGAAATTCTAATAAAAGAAGAAGAGCAAAAGAAAGAAAGAAGAAACCCATCCTAGTGTTACACACCCAAGGGAGGTCCACATCTATTACAAATAGAAGAATTTCAGAAATTAGAAGTCTTATTCAAGTTAAAAGAGGAGTTCAAGAATGGAGAAAAACAAGGAGAGAAAGAAGGAAAATTTGGAGCAAGAGTTCAAGTCAAGATAGAAGTCCTAAAAGAGGGGTCCCACACTCATGTTACAGGCACCAAATAGGGCCCATTTTTATGTCAAAAGTTCAGATTTAATTCCTTGCAATTAATCTCAGATTTGTGGGTCCATGTGAATAAGTTTCTAGAAGATACAAGTGGGACCAGATTTAAAAAGCTTGTTAATCAAGAAAAGAAGACTAATGCATTCTAATTAGGAAACCTAATTGTAAGGAAGGTTGAAGATCTATTTCTACAAGGAAACTACTTGCTAAAAGGGGCTGTTACAAGATTTATAAATAGCATAAAGGAAGTGGACGTAAACAGTAATTCCAGCCATATCATTCCATATACCCAGCCATAAAACAGCCACCCAAAAACCACAAAACACAGCAGCCGTACAAGCCACTTTGGAGACACCTTGGGAGCAATCTTTGGAGAGCTTTTGGAGGAGAAAAGAGGGAACAAGCTGCTGGCCGTCCATTGCATCTTCATAATCTTCTAGTTTTCTTCTAATGACTATTTTCTATGTTATTTTTCATTAAAGAGATGAGTAGCTAATTTTTTTAGGGATAGGGTGTAGTTGAAACCCTAGCCTAGTTCTATGTAGTCTCTTTTGGCGTCTTTTAATTCAGATTTCAGTTTTATTAGTAGAGATTCTAAACCATGTTTTTAATTGATGAGTTGTGTATATGCCATGCCAACCATGCTATGTTCAATTAATTTTAAGAGTAGCTAACTTAATTTTGATTGATCTTGATGTTAAGCGTCTAGGGTTTAGAACCATGAATAATCTAAGTATATGCCATGCTTAGACTCATGCATTTATCTTTCCCATTGTTTTTTATACATTATGTGTGTTTTGACTAGGACATATTCCATGCTTAGTTTTTGCATCATAATGAATAATTCATGTAGTATGCCACTCATGAATTGGGTTTAGGGGAATAGTAATCTAGACGCATATGCCATGGTCTAGGTTGATAGATGTCACTAATAAAATCTGATTTTTGATTAAAAGATAATAAGGGACATGCATAGGATTGGTTAGGGGAGTAGATGAAACCCTAGTTCATTCATTCTCATTGTTTTCAATTCTAATATTAGTTGTGTGTTTTAGATTAATTTCCATTTAGCTTTTGATAGTTTAATTTACTGTTTTTAGTAGTTTAATTCAATCTTTCATCATTCAATTGTCTCTTTTAATATTCTGATTTTTAGTTGCTTTTGACATTGTTTTATCACAAGTCTTCGTGGGATCGACCTTGTACTTACAATTCACTACACTACATGGTGATCTTATGCGCTTGCGAGTTTTAATTGTGTGCATACTAGTAGCTTATTTCTAGGTTTCTTGGTGCATGCCAGTAGTCGCCTCTGTTTGCCAAATACTTCTATCTGCGAGCATGTTATCAGGGAACTTCATTTCGGAGGATGCAGCGGACATTTGGGGCGTGATAAGATCTTAGCGCTTGTCGGAGATAGATATTATTGGCCCCACATGACACCCTATGTTTCTCGTATCTGTGAGAGGTGTCGTACTTGCCAGTTGGCCAAAGGTAGCAAGAAGAATGCGGGATTATATTAACCGTTGCAGTTCCACAGGGGCCCTGGGAGGATATCAGCATGGATTTTGTACTTGGGTTACCTATGACCCGCAGAACAGTGGACTCTGTTTTTGTGGTTGTGGATCGTTTTTCCAAAATGGCTCATTTTATTCCTTGTTCCAACACAGCAGATGCCTACAAAGTTGCACAACTCTTTTTTAAGGAAGTCATTCGTCTGCATGGACTTCCAAAGACCATTGTATTTGACAGGGATACAAAGTTCGTTAACTACTTCTGGAAGACATTGTGGAGCATGTCCAAAAATAAGCTGCAATTTTTTACTGCCTATCATCCACAAACTGATGGTCAGACAGAAGTCGTCAACCGTAGCCTTGGTAATTTGCTCCGTTGTTTGGTGCGCGACCATCTTACTACTTGGGATCTGGTTCTGCTTATGGCTGAGTTTGCCTATAATAACTCAGTCAACTGATCCACGGGAATTTCTCCTTTTGAAGCAGTCACTGGCACCAGACCATGTCTACCAGTTGATCTTGTTCCCCTTCCTATCGCAGCAAGACCAAGTGCTGATGCAGAAAGTTTTATTCGCCATATGCAGCAGCTTCATGATGAAGTTCGACGACATATTTTAGCAAGCAATGATTCTTATAAAGAACATGCGGATAAGCGTCGTCGTTTCGTTCAGTTTGTGGAGGGAAATATGGTTATGCTTCGTAATCGTCCAGAGCGCTTTCCACCGGGCGCCAATAAAAAGCTTCACCCTCGCAATTCCGGACTGTTCAAGATTCTTAAGAAAATTGGTCTTAATGCCTATGTGTTGGATTTACCACCAAATCTTGGCTTCAATGCTACCTTCAATGTTGAAGACCTCACTCTCTATAAGGGCCATGACCACGACAGTCCGTCCGAAGAACATGAGCTTCAGCTACCACCTTCACCAGCCCCTGCAGATCAAATTGTTGATGTGCTTGATGATCAGATTGTTTTTACTAGACAAGGGGGATTTCAGAAGTTTCTGGTTTGTTGGAAGGATCGACCCCTCTTGGATGCCACGTGGATTACAGCTACCAATTTCCAGTGTCTTAATCCTGATCTTTACGAGAGATGTCAGGCTATTCACTCGCCGGAGTCGGTTTTTCCAAGCCGGAGAGAGTTGATGCAGGCTGATCAAAGGCCAAGGCCCGCGAGCCCTGATTGCCCGCTTGATAGGGTCCACATGATCTCTAATTAGAGATCCCTATCTTATTTTAGATAATTTCTAGATTAGTAGGTTGCTTAATTGTTAGGAAGATTTCCTTCCTATTCCATATGCTAATTGGAATTAACTATTTCTTTTATTGCTTATTTAGGCTTAATGCTACTCTATATATAGAGAAGCCTTTTATTGTAATCGGAAGACCTTATTCTAATACAATTCAAGTTGCTCTCGTGAGTTTGGGTATTTTTTCTAAGTGAGTTTAGGGTTTGAGTCTCAGGACTCGATCTCACCGCTAGAGTGGTAGATCTTCACATCAACGATCAAGTTAGATCTTGAAATAATCTAGCATAAGGAGGTCTTTCCATTTGCCAAACACTTCCTTGAAATGTTGGTCTCTGGTTTTTTGGTATCTCTCGATTTGGTCCTTATATTCTGTGAAAAGGCTGACTTTGCCTTCTGTTAAATAAAATAGCCGCAACTCGCAAGAAGGTGATTTTTGCTACTGTTTTGTGTCCAGTGCTCACTACCACTGAGAATCTTGATTATTCCAATGGAGAAAGGAGATATCATCCCTATCAAATTAAAGGGTAAAAATTACATGGGCTTGTCCTTCCATCTTATACACTTTGTGGAAGGCCAGGGACTAGCCGGATAGCTTGATGTGATCGTTGCTACTCCTACAGAGGAAAAGGGCAAAGCAAGTTGGAGTCAAAACAACTCAAAGTCATTATTTGGATTCTTAACTCTATTGAGGCTTCAATTGCCGTCTTTACAAAAAATTGCCGTCTTTACAATCCTTCCTCAATGCTTTTAATATGTGGAACCACTTCAGAGGACTGTACCATCACACCAGTAAAGCAAGAAAATTCTTTTGGGACACTGAATTAACAAAATATTGCCAAGGGGATAAATCTGTCCAAGAATACTACACTGGCTTCCTCACTCTGTCGTCAACACTGTACCATCTGAATCACTTCCTCATGTACTCCATATACAAATGGTGTCATGACCCAAATTCCGGGGCCCTGTCGGATATCCGGATCGTGATCATATAGCAATGTTCATTACACACACATCAATTAATATCCACAAGGAATCAGGCATTTAATTCAAATTATAATTTCAATTATATATATATATCAATAATCTCTGAATAATCAAAATTATTATATTCTGACTCAAATTAATAATGTGCTTTAAACATTAAATGACTTTTCCTAAACTAGAACTAATAATTCTATCAACTATTAAGCTTTTCTCGTTCTCTCCCTTCAGCTACGCATGTCGAAATTTATGTGCTGAACGCTGTCCTGTTCTGGCCCACCCGCAACAAAATTACCTGAGGGGTAACAAACATCAGTATTTACTGGTGAATGAATTTTCCTAATTACACAAACAGCATAAAACATAATATCACATGATCAACATATTTGAATCAATATATCAAATACCATCAAAAGTACATCCATATACATATTCGTGCCCATGCACATTACCACGCCTCAAAGGCCCATCGTATACATGTATACCGGTCACCATGACCCTGTCTCATCAGACACGTCCACTAAAGGCCAGCCATCATAATGGCCACTCACGTCCACTAAGGACCAGCTGCCATAACGGCCCCGATACTAAGTCCAACATCCCACGTCTGGGATCCAGTGTACAATATCTCACAACACATAACAATCAGAACACGAACATTAAATAATATAATTGAACACATGTAAGCAGCGTGGGCCCAACCTATGTACATCTCACTGATTACTGCCCCACTTCTCATCATATTAGTATTGAGTGGTATAGGGATGACCCACACTATATTATAAACATAACATTAATTGCTCACAGTTTAAAGAATTAATCACAGTTAATCATAATTAATCACAGTTAATCATGATTCACAAAACTTCACTTCATCAAAGTAAGAAAGTTATTTAATATTTCTACACCAAAAATCCAGGTCTTTCTCAATTATTAAACCCTTTTCAGAACTAATCTTAATATATAGAACATAAAATAAATGAATAGTTTATGTCTGGACCTCTTAATGTAAATCCAGTGGGTCCTACTGGACCAAACCAAGATCAGACCTAATTTCTAAGGTCGCCGAAGGATAGGCTTTACTCTTAATGGATTGAATTCACCATCAGATATCTTTACTGGGCCCCACAGTCTTAACAAATACAAACGGAATTCATAAATAAGCCTTTCGGTTAACAAAATTGAAGTTCTTGGATAACTGGGCATATGGAGACCAGGCCACATGGGACCACCACCATTCAGGTCGTCCCTGGGCCCCCTTCAAAATGTGGGGTCCTAATCTTTAGTCAACTTAGGTAGTGGGTCCGAGTGTGGGTGTCGACCTTCAACCCTATCTTTATTGAATTCACGCCTAGGCTATTTTAATTCTGTTGGACAGTGGGACCCACTGGTCTAAAACCCAGATGTCCCACTCCCCTAAGGTCGCCCAGGGCTTCCACACCTGATGATTGGACCTGATTTTCAATCAGGTGGCCAGGTGGACCCCAGAAGGTCCTGTCGACAACGAATTCCATTCATATATCAGTCGCTTGTATTATAGCCTATCTATTGGTTGAGGGCCCAGGTGGGGTCCACTCCTCCTGATTCTAGATCTCCTATGGTCGACCATGGGTCCTCCTTTGGATCCATGGTTCAGATCCTTGGTCAAGTGGGCCAGGTGGTCCCACTACCCCAAACGTAACCTCCTCTGTTGATATCCAATGCCTGAAACTGCATTATCAGGATGATCTCAGCACACGATGACCTTGAGATCTCTCCAAGAAGTTTATACACTTCTGTCCAAACAATCTATCAAGATTTCCATGATCCAAAGATAGTAACTGCAATCAATTCATGATCACAGACGTTTTCTGCACACAGCATTATGAGAGTACTAATTCTTGCTCTATTATCATTCATTAGATTAATCATCAAATCTGTAATCTAGTATATCCACTCACCTTTGATAAACGATCGTCGCCTTTGCAATATGTGGATGCGAATACGACATCAGTTGGCCTTCCTCTCCTTCTCCTAAATTGCAACCCACAAGACTTTCTCTCATAATCTCTCCGAAGGAAGATGAATAGGACACTAATATAATGGTCGTTGGTTATCTATATATATAAAGGGAAGATGGAATTCTAGTCATCTCAAGCTTCCTATTTAGAGTTGTTTTACAACTCCTCTTCTTTACAAAACTCTCACTTGGAATACCCACAAGACTTATAATAAGCAACACTTCTAATTCATATTAAGAAATCAACTAAAAGTACTACCAGGGCCAGACTAATCCTGGGGCCCAGGTAACTCAAGATATTACAAATGGAGTCTCACATCAGTCAATTTCTGATGAATCTGAGGCTGGAACTCAAATCAATCCAAGCCACTTCCATGAATTGAGAAGTATTTCCAGACTTGGATATCTCTGTTGAGGAAATTCTTATAGAGGAAGTTCGTCTTCACTCCCAACATACCATCAATGATGGTCCCAAAGACTTTGCTACAGTGTCATCTGAAAATGCAGTATTCCTCACAGCTCGAGGACTGAAGACTCAATGTTATGATTGCAAAGGATATGGCCGTGTGGCATGCAACTGCAAAAAGAATTACTTTTGCAACTAGTGCAAACAGACATGCTACATTATTTTGGAATGTACTAGGTGTTCGAAGAAGATCAGCTACCGAGATGACCGGAGCAGACAGACTGCTCTCCGTGCTCAACTCACTCAAATGAGATTGTTAGCACTTCATCCTTGGTTGTAAAGCTCACTCCAATTCAAATTCGGGACATGATTCAAAGCTCAATAGCTTTTGCCTTCACCTCCATGGGTATCTCTGGTTGGTACACTCATACTCATACTGCTCTTTCCACCAACCTTTCAACTTCTTCATGGTTTCAACTTTGATGCTTCTAACCACATGACGTCAGTGGAATACAATCGTAATGATATTTGACAATATGCCGGACATTAAAGATTATAGCGGCTAATGGCCCAAAATTTATCCATTGCTTGCATAGGGTTGATTGACATTACTGGCATAGGGTTGATTGACATTACGGCACCTAAAAATCAACCCTTTTTTCTTTTCAATATTTACCTAAAAACCAACCCTTTTTTTTTTCTTTTCAATGTTTACTTTGTTCTACATTTGTTTTCCAATTTAATTTCTATTGGTCAACTTGTAGGTAGTGCATACTCAATGCGGTTCTCATCTTCTGGTAGGATCGGCGAACTGGAAAAGTGATGCAGGCCCTAGCCTGCATGAAAAAGTGACTAGGAAAGGGAGTGTACAAGGATGGATCTTTCTTTTGGATGTTAGACTTGGGTCTCTCTTTGCTTCTCTACAGGCTATACAGATAGATTATGGACCCTTTGGCATTTTTGCCTTGGTCACCTAATAATGATAGATTGTTATCTCTGTTCAAACTTGGATGTTTAGACTCTTTCATTTTGCATAATAAGAATATGCTTTATTTATTTATTCCAAGTATGCATCTTGTTGCTTGAGTTGCCATTTCCAATTCACTTCTCATGGGCTACTGTGCCCTTTGACATGATAGATATGGATGCTTGGGGAATTACACCTAATTTATAGTAGGCTAGGATACAAATACCATGTGATATTCATTGATGACCACAGACCACTCTCATTTTGCTTGGATTTATTTAATTCAAATGAAGTCCAATGTCTTGCCTGCGTTGCAAAAGTTCTTCAATTTTGTATACATCCAATTTGATTAAAAATGAAAATCAAAATGATCCTTTTTGATTCACTGGGAGAATCTGTCAGGAGACTTCTCCTCCTTTCTATTTGAGAAAGAGATTTATACACCTCAGCAAAATGGGGTTGTTGAGTGGAAAATTTGGCACATCATGGTAACAGTTCGTGCTCTACTCATTGAATCATCTCTTTCTCCCACTTTCTGGTGTGAAGCTGCCCACATGGCCATTCATTTGATAAGTCACTTACCTGTTTTCATTTTGAATAACATGTGTGGTACTTCCCTTTCTTATTTTCATTTGTGTGCTTTTGGTTGCCTTGGCTTTGTACATCTTCCTTCACATGAATGGATTAAGCTTGCTTCAAACTAAATGTGTTTTTCTCAGATACAGTGATGACCAAAAGGGCTTTTTATGCTATGATTCAAAGGCTCGACACACTTGCATCTCTCGTGATGTTATTTTTATTTAGCACATTCCATTTTGTTCCCTTGTATCAGATTCTGTTATTACACACACATCTTACCTTCTAGGACCCCCCACTCAGTCTGCACGTCCTACTATCACTAAACTCTATGTTCGTTGATCAACAACACCCTTTCTGTTGATTCTGCTCGTGATCACTCTCCACTGCTAGATCCTCCTCCATCTGCATCACTTAATCTCTCTTCTCTGCTACCTGAGTTAGGTGCTCCACTCATATCTCTAAACCTCCTGACCATTATGGATTTCAACTGTAGATTCTGTTCCCATCCCTTCTTCATATTCATAAGTCATCAAAGAACCTTGTTGGTATGATGGTATGCCTATGGCGGCTACTGGCTCTTGAAGCTAACCATACTTGGATTTTGGTTCCGTGTATTGCATCTGCCATTATTATTGGCAGTAACTGAATTTACTCCTTCAAAGTTAAATTAAATGAGAGTTTGGGTCAGTATAAAGCATGCTTAATTGCTTAGGGTTTCAAGCAAGAGTATGGCATTGACTGTGAGTTGACCTTCACTCCAGTCGCAAAGATGACTACGGTCAGAATTCTTCTAGGTGTTGTGCAGATAATCTGCACGGCTGATATACCCAATACATAGAGTTCTAAGCTGGATAGCTAGACTTGCCAGCCGGTATTGATTCCCTCAACCAAGGGACTAAAACCCAGGGATGAGAATGAGCAGCCCACCTGCCCTGGGCGGGAGTGAAGCGGCTACTCATGGCTGTTCGCAATTGGCCTCTCTGAAGTTAAGAGTAAATTATGTTAATCTGTAGGTCTAAAAAGGAGGGAGGCCTTGGTATTAGGCCTTTAAGGTTATTGAATGAAGCTCTTCTAGGTAAATGGCTTTTTGTGGTTAGGAGATGAGCAAAAGGGTTTCTGGAAGAAAATTTTGATAGCTAAGTACAAAGTTCGAATAGATGGGTGGGACCTTCAGAACTCCAGTCCGCTCCAATCGAGCATGTGGAGTGGTTTCTTGTCTGTTATGGATACCTTTGAGCCTTTGTTCTGATATTGTATTGGTACAGGTGACAAGATCTGATTTTGGATTGATACTTACGTGGGGGAAGTTTCTCTAGCGTCTCATTACCCTAATCTTTTCCTGTATGCACGTGATAGATCAATGTTGGTGCAGGATTGCTTCTCTAAAAATGGTTACCAAGTTGTGTGGGGTCCTACTTTTAGAAGAAATCTTGATGAGGTGGAGTCTGAAGAATTTGTTGCTTTGATGGCTGTTTTGGATAGTGTTTTTATTGCGGGTGCAAGAGGGGACAAAAGAGTTTGGATGGGAACAGTGGATGGTTCCTTCTCTATGGCCTCTTTCTTCACAATCTTGCTGGGTGGTGCATTGTCAACAGTCCCATTTGATTTAAGTTTGTTAATATGAAGGCTCTTCCTAGAGTTACGGCTTTTTTGCTTGGTTGGCTATTTCAGGAGCTATTCTCAAGATGGATAATCTTCACAAGCATAATATCACTATTGTGAATGGTTGTCTTATATGCTTGCACGATGCGGAAACCGTAGACCACTTGCTGCTTCGTTGCGAGGTTGCTCAATTCTTATGGAACTCGATTCTGCCGTGGTTTGACTGCAGTTGGAGCTTTCTATCACACTTGGTTGTTGGGGGTTGGATCCGCTAAAGGAAGGGTAATGTGGAAAGCATCTTTTTTGGTACTTATCTGGACTATTTGGAAAGAGAGGAACTCTAGGGGCACGTTTGTGTACACACCCTTTCCGCGGAAAGAGGAAATTGCCACGTCAGCAAATTCCATAGAAATGAAAACCTCGGAAAAGGATTTCCGTAGAAATTAGAAATTCATGTTTAGTGCAAAAAGAGTTTCCTCATTGAATTGGTGCAGATGTTGTTTGGTGCGGCTGTGGATTCCTTATAGAAAATCAAAATTTCTTATTTGGTGATATAATTTTTTGAAGAAAATAACATAACATGCATATTATTTATTTAACATTAAATAATAATTTATATAAAGAAATAAAAAAATGAAAGAGTTATAGGGTTTTTGGGTTGAAATGGACAAGAGTGAGGAAAAGAGGGAGAAGTTTTCCGAGGAAAACCATTTCCCATACCCCCCCATGGGAAATCCATTTCCACAATTATCAAGGAAAATGCTGACGAGGCAGGAAAACATTTCCACGGAATTGTTCCACACCAAACGCCGAAAAAATGAGTTTCCCGCGGAAAACCGCAAACTTTTCCGCGGAAAAGTGTTACACAAACATGCCCTAGGTGTTTCGAGGGGGTTTCTTCCCCTAAGGAAACCCTAGCTTATAGAGTTAAGTTCTTCATTGCATCTCGGGTTTCTGTTCTTCCAAATTTCAGAGGACACTCGATAGATTCTATGTTGAGATGTTGGAGAGATGACTTTCTCATCTCCTTTTAGCCCTTAAATTTGGTCTCCTTGTATACCACCACCGATGGGTATCCTCAAGCTTAATTTTGATGGGAGTGCGGTGGGTAATCCGTGGCCCTCGGGAATTGGTGATGTAACTAGAAATAATGCAGGAGTACATCTTCTTTTGTTCTTAGGGCCTTCTGGCTTCGGTTTGGTGCATGAGACCAAGTTGTGTGCTCCTTGGACAGGTCTTCATGAAGTGGCAAGGTTGGGTTTTAAGAACTTCATTACGGAAGGTGATTCTTTTTATGTGATAGGCAGGGCATCAGGCTCTTCTAAGCTGTCCTGGCATCTAGTGGATTTGCGTGAGAAGGTGATGGATTTGGCCTCAAGCTTAATGTTTCCTTCTCTCTCGTTAAGAGGTCTGCTAATGAGGTGGCGGATGACCTAGCCAAAAGGGGTGTAGGGAGAGAGAATTTGGAAGTTGAGGATTTTCTTCTTTAACTGTTTGAGCCTAGGTTCAAGGTGTTTGTTGTATCCTTTCCTTTTGCTTGGTTTCCTTGTGTAGCTTTTCTGTATGTCTTTTATGCTGGTTGGCTTCTAATAAAATTGCGTTACAATAAAAAAAAAATCCTTTATGGGGACCTCTATGAAACAATGTACATCTGTTCTCCTAGATATGCATGTCCACTAAACTATGTTTGCTACTTAAAGAAATTCCTCTATGGATTAAAACAGGCTCCACGTGCCTGGTTTGACAAATTTCGCCATGTAGTCCTTCGAGCTCACTTCTAGTAGAGTCCAAATGACAATTCTCTCTTTATTCCGCGGAATCCCCAAGGACGTACACTTCTGCTCCTAAATGTTATGATATCATTATCAATGGCATGGATGCTATAGGCACCAGAGAACTCAAGGGCTATTTGTTGCGTACATTTAAGATAAATATCTTGGTCATTTTAGATACTTTCTTGTGCTTGAAATATCTCACAGCCGGAATGGTGTCCATGTAAACCAACCAGACCAAACCAAACCAAACCAAGCCTTTTCCCACTAGGTGGGGCCGGCTATATGGATTTGACGACACCAATCAAATTTGTTTAGGGCCATGTCCTCCGTTAGATCCATGTAGGCAAGGTCATGTTTAATAGTTTCTTTCCAACTTCTCTTGGGTCTCCCTCTCCCTCTCCTACTCCTGGCAAAAAAAAACAAAAGTGAAGGATTTACTCTCCTTGGCACATCTTATGGACTCCAAGATTGCAGATACTCGTCTCATGCTTAATGTTAAATATCAGAAAGACGAGGAAAGTACTCTGCGGGACCATACCTTGTGTCGTCGACTTGTTGGGAGTTTGCTTTATCTGACTATGACTTGTTGCAACATAGCTTATGCTGTATAGGTTGTTAACCAATTTGCGGGTAATCCTCACAAAACTCACCTACCAACAATACATTGTATACTTGCTATATTCAAGGCACCCTTCACGATGTATTGTTTTTCTCCTTGGCATCTCCATTAACCCTCTGTGCCTATACTCATGTTGACTGGGCCGACCGATCTAATACTTGCAGATCTAACACAAGTTGGTGCATGTTCCTCGGTGCTTCTCCGATATCTTGGAAATGCAAAAGCAGACAATTATCTCCAAATCTTCTGCTGAGGCTGAGTACAGACCCATATCTTTTGCGAGTGGTGAAATCATTTGGCTACGTCGTCTTCTCCAAGAGCTTGGAGTTTTCCTTTGTGGTCCCACCCCAATGAATGCAGACAACAAAAGTGATATCTAGATTGTAGCGAATCCTGTTTTTTTCACTAGCAATCCAAATATATTGATGTTGACTGCTACTTCATTTGTCAACATGTCTCGTCTGGAAAATACATTTCTGCCCCATGTCTCTTATCAATATCAGCTAGCTGATCTCCTCACCGAGGCAATGAAAATTCTCTACATGAATTTCTTATTAGCAAATTGATGCCTCATCAAACTCCACATTGATTTGAAGGGACGTGTATAGATAGGGACCACAAACATGATCCCACATGAATAAAAGTTTCCCATATCTAATTCTAGAAGATTAGTATCCAACTGTACATAAATAGGATAAGGTATCATAGAAGATTTAGTAGCAGATTTGATTTATTTGATTGATTGGAATCACACGAGTGTAGCCTTATTTGGGTAATACTCTATAAATTCAAACATTGACCGCACAAGGTGGTATGACATTCACAACATCTTATTCTCTAATGCAGGTGCTTGTTAAGAGGTTGGTTTTAGGGAATTTTGGGCTGTTGAAAGGGCTGATACAAGATTATTTAAGGTGGTGTCAGACAATTCAGGCTGTTTGGGTTGGTTTTGAACTGTTCTTAGGGATAGTTGTAATTTGCAAAAGACATGTTTTTGGACGGAATTGGGTATTTTCGGCTAGGAGAGGGTGAATTTAAGAGTGGTTATGGGTGATGGATTGGGGCTATTATAGGTTAATTGATGCACTGTGATTGTTCTGTAGCAGGCTTGTAAGGAACCCACGGTTTCAATGGTCTGTAAATAAGATATAGTCTGCAGTTTTGGCTGTGCAATAGGTCACAAGGTGGAGCTGTTATTGGTCTGTAAGTTTGGGATTTGGGCTGTGGCTGGATTTTTGGTATGGGCTTAGGCTTTGATGGCTGTTGATTTGGACTGGCTTTGGCTCCTGTATGTGGGTGTAAAGTGGATGGATTGAGCTGATTTATGGGAAGAATATGGACCCAGGGCTTGGTTTGCCTAATGGGAAGGTTTTTAGAGAAGTTTTTGTGGCTTTTGTATGATAAAAAAATGGATGGATTTGGTTGCAGAACTGGGGCAGAACCTTGGCTGGTTCTGGATAGAATTTATCGGGGGTTTGAGGTGCTGAGATGGTATAGGGGTTAGGGTAGAATGGGGGAGGAACTTTTCCTACAGAAACGAGGACTGTTGTAGGGTTCAAGTGAGTTGTAAAGGTTCTGCAGGATTCAGATGAAACAAGGGACTCAAACTGGGGATATTCAATGGGGTTTAGTCGCTGATTCCTGTTAAAAATTTGCCTATTTTGGATGTAATTTGGATGTTAGAACTGTGTCCCCAAGAAAAAAAATGGGGAGCTGGAGAAGATGTTAATACATGAATTGGTGCAGGCCGAAACAAGACTAAGAAAAAATCTGTCCAACCGCAAAAAAGAAGGGCAAAAAATCCCCTTTGTAAGGAGGCCTTTAGGAGCAAAGTTTTTTTTATGAGGAAAAGAAAAGATTATTTTGTTCTATTGTTGTTATATACAGTACCGGTATATATAGAGTTTTTGGTTACCTCTGGGGGAGGAACCGGGAGTGGCTATGAGGGCTATTTTTTAGAAGATTTTGAAACGACCCGAAATCCGGGGCCCTGTCGGATTCTGGATTGTGACTCATGGTCATTACTCATCATGCATTAATCAAATAAAATTCACATAAGGCCTTAGACATTTACCTACATAAGTTCAATCTTCTATTAAAATCCCAAACCAAGAATAATAATGAACAATGTCCCAAAAATAATCATAAAAAGGTCCCATATACATCCATCACTAGAAGTTTACTAAAAAATATAAAGTATCTAACAATAGGGCTAATCCCCTAATTTAGTGAGTCTTGATTCACTCTCTTTAATCATGCATACCAAAGTCTAGGGGCTGATCTTCGCCGTACTCTTGTCCACACACATCCTGGTTAGCTAAAGGGTGCAACCCAACATTAGCACATACTGGTGAATGAATTTCCTATTCTAGCCATCATATTGCACAACATATAATATAGGATGCACAAGAATCAACAATAGAGTCATATAATAACCATTCTAATTATTGGGGTTTAAGAGTTTAGTTATTACTCCATTCCATGATATATCTTTGAACTGCATCCTAGCACCCGTCAACATAACTTGGTCACCAAAACACGACTCATACATAAAGCTTCCCTTCAGGCACTAGTACCATCCCATATGTCCAACAAGGACCCATCCACACAAAGACCATCATAGGTCCATATCCATCTTACTGCCAAGAATTATTTTTGTGATAGTGAGACCATCTGAAGGCCGATTTCCAATCTATTTTCACCAGTGTGCTCATGGAGAGCAGATCTACGAAAAAGGTCAGTCCATTGTTACATCCAAGTCAATATGAAATTGCGTATCAATAAACTCTACAATGAACTTCAAAGAGTGAAATATGCACTTTAATATGAAAATTGGTATTATGAGAATGAAGACTATTTTTAGTAGTTTCTTAATTTTACACAACGAGAGTTGTTAGTTATTGAATACTTCGACAAATTTTCAAGGTTGCAAGACACTTGGGGATTAGAGGATGATGAAGAACATGATTTAGTTAGTTTTCTTAGAGGTTTGAGATCAGATATTGTCATGTCCCTCAAACCCGATTAGTGACTAACCGTGTCCGGGGTGTAAGATTTAGGGCTAATAAAAAAATCTTCGCCCATTTTGCATCGTAAGTCCACTGTGAGGATTGTGTGTTAAAACCTCGTATAAATAAATAGCCTGCTGAACTTGACAATTAATTACATCATAATTCCTATCTAAATTACCAAAGCAATGCATACATTTATTCTCATTAAATATTTAAGTTTAAATAAAGAATAATTAAATCGTAGACAATTGGCAAATCCCGAATCTCTAGATCACTAAAATAAATACGTAGAATTAAAACATAAGAGGTCTAATGTCAAAGGTAATAAAAGAAGCTAAGTAGATATCCCCATGTGGCTCTCACATGTTGGGAGAGACGACGCTACTCTACGTCATCAGCACACCATTCTCGTTCCTCCTTTGCTGGTTGAAGATCCTCTGGGATCTCTTCACCTGCCAACTCTGCGTAGTAGGTTGTGGTGTTGTCTACACACCAAGGAAAGAGAGTCAACTACGTGTTGAGCAATAGATGAGCAAGGCATAAATAAATATAACATGTTTCCAATATCAAAATAAAGACGAGTATATGATCATGTGAGTACAAGGAATGAAGCTAGGTATAAACCATGAATATAATACAAGTATCAAGTAATAAAAATCCAAACATCAGCTAGCAAGAGCAACCACACACACATGAATATGCAATGCACAAGCAAGGGGAGACTTCGAGGATGTCCGAGCCACCTCCCGGGGTACCAGTAACAATCCTCTTCGGACCACTGATACCAAAGTCTGGCTCCAAGGGGATCCAAGCTCCCTGTCCTGGAAATAGCTACACGGTCCAAGCCTGCTCCCAGTTATTTTGCGCGATGGATGCCGTACACGCCGACTGCCCATCCCGGTGTTTGAGGTACCGTCCCACCTAAAACCTCCAAACTGTAGTTGGCCATGAGTGCAATCCTCCCCACAGTGGATCCTACCTACTACGGTTGGATAATATATGGTGACGTGGTCCTTAACACGATAATCAAGACAAGCACATCTGGCTAGATTCCAAGGTACAAGACCGTATCGTGAGGGCTACTCCGAACAAGCCAAGTTCTCAAGCATGACAAAGAATTCCAACCGAGTAGTCCTTCCTCAACGGTCACACGTTGAGACGAGTATAGCCACACATGTCCATTAAGTACATGATAACAGGGTACCTAGGGATACATAAAATCCAGTCCATGACCATGAGTCTACAAGAATTATGTTTCATAATTAGACAAGTGTTTTATGTAAAAGAGTGTACAAGGATACGATACAACGGATATCATGTCACAAGTCAATGAAGAAGTTAGTTATGAGCCAATCATAGGTTAAGGGTTGCCTATCGTGTACCATACATGTTCCCAACGGAGTACATATGGAAATTGAGTCAACGATGAACTATTTGAGTGAGCCCTTGGTGTATAGAATTATTGGGCACCAACCAACTCAATTCCACGCGCAATTGGCCAAGACATGATCAATACATGGAAATCTCAGACAACCCAAGCCAACGTACTTCGTTTTCATTTCCCCATGTTGTTCATGCAAGGGTAGGGTCAAAGGGTCCAACACCTAAGGCCCAAACCTAAGTTAAAAGTCTTTTTCCAAAAAGGAACATAAGTCACCATATGATCGATCGGGTATAGGTCTGATCGATCGGACCTGGAACACCTTCCAGTTATCAGGTAACAGTCTTGATCGATCGGACCTCGGATGATTCCAGTTAATAGGTAACAGTCCCTATTTTGATCAATCGGATGTAAGGTCCAATCGATTGAACCTCGGACAACTTCCAGTTAAGCGGTAACAGTTCCTTATCCGATTGATCGGATGTCAGGTCCGATCGATTGGACCTTGGACGACTGCACTCGAAATGGGTTCCGATTCTCTTCTTCCTTGGGCCATTCTAAGGGCTAAACCTGCAAGAACAGAGCCTCCATGCTCTCCTAAACACCATTTAATCCAATTCATTCCTCAATTTAGGGCCAATTCATATCAAACCCTAATCTAAATATTAATCCAAATCAATACCAATAACAAGCTTGGACTTTGGGTAAACTAGCATATCGTCATCAATAATCAAGAATCACACATGCATAATTACATATACATTGCATATCTACTTGCCTTTGTCCAAGAAGAATAGAAAAAGAGATGCGATTTATGGAAAATGAAGAAGATGGATCTCTTTACACACTATCACGAGTCACGACCAATCCGCTTTCAATAGCTCCCAATCCACTTCTAGAACACAAAAGAGAAGAAGGAAGAAGAGGAAAATCACATACAAGACAAAATCTAAGCAAAGGAAGGAGATTGGGGAAGATGGAGATAGGGAAACCTTACCAAAATGATATCTAGAGGAAGGAGAAGACAAGAGGAAGATGACTGGCTTGGACCGTCTCAAGATTGGTTCTTTTGGCTAAATCTGAGCTTGAAGATGAAGAGGGTTCTCTTGTAGCTCTCTCTCATGAAAGAGATGAAATAAGAGCCGGGTTAGGGTTTTTTGAAAGAATGAAATGATCAATTTGCCCCTCTATAGTGAAATGAAGGAAATCTGATTATTTGAGGGACTTCGGGGCATCGGATTGCGACGAGTCAAGAGAGAAAAACGATGAGCGCGACGAGATCTTTCCAACGAACCCAAAATCGACGAAAACGGAATTTTCCGAAAAAACACCCAATTTTTCCCTAAATTACAACCTACCCCCCTGCTAAGGCTAATTGCACTCAGAATCGTACGAGACTTCACGGGCACTCTTCAAATAACAAAAGAAGTTCGCTCAAACACTAAACCCGCCTAATTAACTAACATGGCAATTAATTAAGCTAACTGTAAAATTAAGAAACCTAACCATACTACTAAGGTCGGGGACCTTACAGATATATTGGAGCAACTGAATGATTGCAAGTATTCATGAGGCATATCGGGAAGCAATTCATGTTGAATGTATGCTCAATCGGTGTCATCCATGAAAAGCTAGGAATCTAGAAGAAAAATCACCGCAAATAACTAAAGGCCATGTTTTGAAACCAGTGGCAGAGGATATCCAGATTGATGTTGAGATTCCAAAACAAAAAACTGAGCAAAAAGACGAAATGGGCCATGAATTTACTTCTATGATTGATGATGATCAAGAGATGAAAGCAACAAGGATTAAAGGAAAGACGAACAAGTTATTAAAGTCCTCAACATTGATTTTGTCCTTGGGGATCAGCAATGGAAACTTGAAGATTGCACTCCGTTTCGGCAAATTCTACACACGAAGTGTCCGACGGCTCGATTGTGAACCCAAAGAAAATCTGAACATCAAAAGAAGCGGTGTGTCAAACCTACGTCAAGTTGGAGAAACAAATCAACCACAATTTCCAAGTTTTACACAAGTTGAAGATTATCCAATAGATCTGAAGTTTGTCCGATTGATCTTCGACCCACGAGGACATTTTCTGAACTCGAGGTCGAGTTCTTTTCAAGCTGGGGAGAATAATGCAAGATAGACCTTAGGCCACATGTGTAGGGCCCAAGTAATTTTAGAATTGTTATTCACTAATTAGGTCATTAGTTTTCTAATTTTTTTTAAGAGTTGCAATTACGATAAGTTTCTAATTTCTTTAGTTTCCTAGTTTAATTAGTTTTCTGACGGCCTAAGTTTTCTTTTATTAATTTATATGCCATTGTAGAGAAGAATTCCTTAGAGTTTGATTAATAAAACTTGAGTTGGGTTTATCCCTCGGAGGTGCGTCCTCGTGTTATCGGCTCTATGGAGGCCTCGTATAGTGCCTGTGGACACATGCTTTGGCACTTTTCATACAAGCCCCAACCCTAGGCCTACATCACAACGTGGAAGTCTTGACCTTCCATTGGACCCGACTTCAATTAATTGGAGATCTCATTGCAGGATTGTGACAAGCCTTGGATCGCCACTAATTGATTGCTGAATTTTACATTGAATGGTGCCCCTAGCTTCAATTTTAGAGATTTAATTCTAACTGTTACTTGACTTCTTGATCTCAAAATCTTATCATCTAGGCTAGTCATCCCTGTCCTGCATCATTGGGCCTAGGATTGACTTGTCTTCCTCAAACATACAAACATTAAGAAGCCAAGCTTGGGCTTGGGTTCATATGAAATGTCAACTTAAGAAGCCAAGCCTTTAACTAAGTCAACCCTTTTTCTTTATAACATAAATTTTATTCAATGAAAGGAGAAACAAAAAAAAGAACAACGAACTGGAATAAAAATGACACAAACAAAAGCTAAACATCAAACAAAATGTGAAGCCGAAAAACTCCTTCCCTAGCAAGACCATCTGCCAAGAAATTTGCTTCATGAGGAATATGAGAAAAAGAAGCTCCTAGGTGAGATGAAATATCTTGCCCCTCCTCCACCAAATCAGCTAAAGTCCAAGGATGAGAAGACTTCCCAGAACCCTAATGAACCGCAGAGAAAGAATCCCCTTCAATAATTCCATGAAAACCTCCCAGATGACGTAGTTCACGGTAGCCCACCAATAAAGCATACTTCTCAGCTCCATTAGAATCAACACAATTCACAAGACTCGTGAAGTTTTTGACAATTTTTCTAGAGAAGTCACGAATAACACCCCTAATTCCATCCATTTGAATATGCGGAAAATAATTTCCATAAAAATTTAGCTTAAGAAAACCATTTGGAGGAGGTTCCCACAATAGATTTTTTCTGAGAATAGAACGCCTTCCACCTTGAAAATGGGCTGGCCAAGATCTAGTAAGAGCTTCTAAAGTGACTCCAACAAATTGAACCTTCGTAATGACCCATTTTAACTGAGTCAACCTTAAGTTGAGTCAATATAAACAAGCCCTAACTCGAGCTTGACTTGTGAGGTAATCGAGCCTCGAGCTTGGCTTGATTAGCTTATGAGCCAAGCTCGAGCGGAGCCCAACTGAGCCAAGTCAAGCTAGATCAACTCGTTGACAACCCTACTAAGTAGTCGGACTATCTTAACTTCTTGGGAAGCTACCCGATCAAATAGGAATCTTCTACTTAAGTACGTAAGCGTGCGAGCGAGCGAGGGAGTGATGAGGCTATTACCTCTTATGCGAAACATGGTAATGGAAATGTGATGTTGTTCCAATCAGCAAAATCATACTAATGGAAGCCAAACAAATATATCTCAATTGATTTGTAACTCCCCAAAAATTGATAAAACTCTAGCCGGATCTACAATTAAATATGCAAATCCAAGCAAATAGCTTATCCAAAATTGCTTATCCCTATGTAATTGGTCACCAGTCTTTGGTAGACACTCTTGTACCGATGGAGAAGGGAATAATTGTGCAAAACCATACAATAATTCATTGAAGAGATAAAATAACCCAACAATGACTTGGGCGCCCAACCCTTAATTCTTAAATAGTGGTTGCAACAAAACAACCCTAATACCCTAGATTTAATCCTCGTCATCCATAGAATCTAGCTAATTAAGAAACGTATTAAATAAACCCATACAAAGCTTAAAAATTGCTTAAAATAAAGAAATATACTTGAAGAATAGAAAGTTGTCAGGGCTCAAACCCACTTGAACGACCCCTTGAAAGAAAAGAACTCCCCAGCTTGTCCTTTTTTTTGTAGTACTCCTTACATTAGGAAGCCCTCCTTTCTTGGTCTCTTTACTTAGAAAGCCTTCCGAATTGCCAATTGCAAGTGTGTTATGACTCATTGGGCATCCCACTCCAAGTGCGCTGTGGGGCCCACTTTGTTAAGCATGTGTTAAGCTGCTATGGATCCCACTGATTGAGCATCTAGTGGCATGTAGAGTGGTGCACCCATGGTTTGATCCTTGATTTCCGATATGGGGCTCGGTTATGACTTCATTGGGTTTGATTTGGGTCCACATTAAATTTAGATATTTTAGAACCTCACTCTAAAAGCCCATTCAAATTTGGATTTGAGCCCTTATTCTTGATTGGGCTCTAATTGAGGCTAGTCAAGAGGCCATTGGACCAGTCAAAGTGACCTAAATAATTTGGAGCTTCTTCAACACAGGCCTCCAAATCGGGATCTTCTACTCGTGTCAAAATGTCAACTCTTAAGTCTTAACTCCACTTGTAAGAAAAGGGTCAATTCGGACTTTGAATAATTGCATTGCATTTGGGTTGTTTTGTCTGATTGGATCTAGCATCACTACCTTTTGAAGTGCTTTGTAACCGATGGATGCCAATAAGATTGAGGAATTTTACAGGATAGTGATTAGACCAACTATGACCTATGGGGCATAATATCGGCCAATCAAGAAGCAACATATGAACAAAATGGATATGGCATGGATGAGAATGTTGAGGTGGACGTGTGGTACAAATAGAAAGGATAAAATTAGAAATGAGCTATTTTGAGAGCACTTGGGGGTAGCATCAATGGAGGATAAAATTAGAGAAACTCGTTTGAGATGGTTTGGGCATGTCTAATGCAAGCCAGCAATGGCACCGATAATGAAAAGTTTAGCTATGTAGGCTGATGGTCCACCAAGGGGAAGGGATAGGCTGAAAAGGATGTGGATGGATGGAGGTAGTAAAAATAGATCCGAAGAAGTACAACTTATCTGAGGATTTGGCTTATGCTAGATCAGAATGGAGAAACAAAATTCATATAGCTGACCCAGCATGGTTGGGACAAGGCGTTTATGATGATTTTATTTTTTTAAAAATAATTTGTTCCCCTTTTTTTAAACTTATGTAAGTTCTAGTTTTCACTTGACCATTCAAAGTCATGAACATTGGGAAAAAGACTTCAATGCATCCTTATATACATATTTTGAATAAAATGATAATAGGTTCTTATATTGGAGAGCTTGTTCTCTGTACTAAGTGTAACTTTTGAAAAAAGTGAAAGAACTATTCATAGATAATATTGTTTAGTAAAATTTATCTAAAGTTGAATTTACCCTTACAGTGGATGTGGACATTTTCAGCATTAATAGTGTCAGAATGCTTAGTATGCTTATGGTTACTATAACCTTAGGGCGCCTTACCCTGAATCACAAAATATTTTGGTAAGACCTGTTGGTTATCAAGGGGCAATGCAGAAATTAAAGTTAACATTTTTTAGATTACCGTTTTCCCCCCCTAATTGTCCACCTCCGGATCAATATCATGTTCGGCATGGTTAATGACTTGGGGTGGAAGAAAAATAGTTCCAAAATATTAGTATCTGGGTTATGCATTTTCCATGCGTAGAAGATGATAATCTGCTGCCAAACTATTGGAAGTACCAGTTTCAGGAAAATTCATGTGTAGCCTATTTCAATAGTCTAAATCTACTCTACCATTCTCATTCTCATATTTATGCTTTTCTTTCAGAACAAACAAGCATGGATGGGGTTGGCTTCAGGTTCCAGCGCTCAAGGAATACTGCCTTTTGATGGATGGACAAACACTGTTAAATCCTATAGCTGCCTTGGATCTTTCCAGAGGTCATTTCAAAGGTTTCTGTATTTTATCCGATATAATCGTTTTCCCTTGCGGTCAATATTGGCGATATTTGCTACAATAACTATGTTGGGTGAGTTAACTGCTAATATGGTATTTTGAACTTATTTTCACCTTTAATGCTAGATTTGCTTTTAGTTTGACCTTTCAAATGATGTTTCTTAGTCAATATCATTATTGACTGTGTTTGTTAGGCATGCAAATAACATGGTGGTTGTGTAGTTGATGCATTTTCACTTATATCTCACTATAAGCTGTATTCAGTTGGAATTAATTGAATTGTGGAGACAGCTGACAAGGTCTCTTTGAAAATGTCACTTAAATGTGAAATGTACATTGAACTGTCGTAACATTTGTTTGGCCCTACAAAGTCCAAACTATACGCGTGGGCCAATCGAACTTTTTTTTTTTTAATGATAAGTTAAATTTTCATTCAAAGGAAATAAGGTACAAAGGGCGTACCCCAACATAGCTACGCCCACAGCCCGGGCAACAAGCTAAAAAGAAAACCAATGCATTATATGGGAAACTAAATAATACCATAAAGCCAGCCCATATTGCTAAGTATTCGAAATATCACCCTTCTGGTATATGATGTTTCTCAAGCGAAGAGGAGGAAGAAGTCCCTCCCTTTCTGAAGCCACTAAGATTAGCAGACGCAAGGACAAAAGTAGTGGTGTGTTCAATCTCCTCTGCAGAAACTGAAGAATCACCATCCAAGTTTGAAAGACATGTAACCGATTTGGACTAGGAGATTTGGCCAATCGAACTTCAGAAGGCTATCCAAACTATTTATGCAATAGATGCTACCGAAGATGGGTAAGGTTCATTGCTTTGGTGCAATGGTAAAAGTCTCGGGTGCCATGCGTGATGACGCAGATTTGAGATCTGCGAGCAGCCACTTTGTGCAATATTGCCAAATGTTATGTCTGTCTCTAGTCTGAACCCTCCCAAGACCCTACTTTGGCGGGGCCGCACTGGGTGATGACCTTTTTTTTATGCTAGTGAAGATGGGTATGAGCCCACAAAAAACCCTCTGAACATTCCTAGATTTCAGTTTTACCCTCATTGAATCTGGACCAGTTGGATTGCTAGATTATTGGATTGGGTATAAATTCCTTCCCCATGTCGCAATTAGCAGCAATATGTGAAAATTTCCCGATATTATCTAAATAGTACTTTCAAAAGTCATTTTCCTGATATTATGAAAACATCCATGAATTCAAGAAATATTGTGAAATTAGGAAGAAAAAAAAGGCAACAGGTCGGTTAAAGAGATTGAACAGAAAAATATGCATTCTGTTACGGAGAAAAACGCACATTTCATACATTTGACTTCTATAATTTTTTCAGTAAACTAACCTTGTGATTATCTTCCTTTTTAGCACATCGAGTTATGTTCCTTTTTGAGTTATTACTATTATTAATGTTACTTTTTTGATAAACAATTCTTATTGATAAGCAACTTTATTTCTATCCATTTCATTTTTTTTTCTTTTTAAATTTTAAGCCATCTTTAATGGTTTTTGGAACTATATCCAGTTACTATTACTAGAAATAAGGGCTCCCCTTGTCATTCTACATGTTGCATGTTTGTATTTTTCTTTCTTTTTCTCCCCCTCCACTTCTTTAAACTGTTTTTTTACCTTTATTTACTTATTATTCATTTATTAATAAAAAAATCATTTCTGTTTCCTTTGGCATTTTCCTGAAAATATCCCTAGAAAAAAAAAATTGATATTGTCTTCTTCTTCTTCTGAATATATAAAATTCCGATGACAGTATTTGTGACACTGAAAGGAGTACCACTTTTCAGTCATATTCAATTACTTGTATGATTCCGCATTATACTACAGCTCGTCGAGCATATTCTAGAAGTGCAAATCTTGTTTGCAACTTGCACAACCTTGCAGTATAGTTGACTGGGGCCCCAGATACTCATCAGTCAGGTCATTACATGGATGTGACCTTGTAAAAATATTGACCTTTAAAATAATTGGACTGCTGGATTTGATTTTGGTGGTGGCAATGGATGGTTAAAGAGCGAGTAGAAAATTGTCCACATTCAGTAATCAAATTATGCTAATCCTAACTAACAATTGCAGATCTTCTAAGAAGTACATGTATTGTTGTTATTCAAAAGTTTTATGAGATCAAGATTTCCTCATCCTTCCTTTACGTCTGTTCCCTTCAATGACCTCCGTACCTGGTTCACCACCTCTTTCTAACCCATTGGTCTTTATCTCCAAAGGCAGAACCGAATCACAAGGGAGTGGGAATCACTTGAAGATTGTTTGGACAGTGGTTTGCATTGTTGTCTCTAAAAGCAGAACCCTATCAGTAGGGAGTTTGGGATTGCTCACCTGAATTTATTATGTGGGCTGTTCTGTTCTTTCTGTTTTGAATTGTGGTGAGATACATTGGTGACTACGTACCTATTGTGGCGTCTGAGAGGTAGCATTTGGTGTTATTTGAAGGTTGGGGATAGCATATAGATGCATGTGAATATGCACATAAGTTACTTTGATTGGCTTGACTGTTATGGGGCTATTTAGACCGTATTCTGATATATATTTTCCCGTTGGTTGATATCCTGGTTGATTTGTGAGAATATATATAAATATCTACTGTGTCGCTTGTTTCTATTTGTTGATTGGTAAAAATAAATTTTATTTGAATCCAAAAACAAGTCTCATATCATTCTCCAATCAGTCAACCACCACTGTAGAAATCACAGAGGATTAGGAGGTATGAGAATACTCAGCATACCTCTTTTTGGAGAACAACTCCCATTTCTCTATTTCTTTAGATCTCGCCCATCCAGATAAAGTCTCTCTTTATCTGCAAATGTGTATGTTTCTTGTCTCTCTTTTCTTTCATTCTCCTCTCTAAATATAACTACTATTTTTTTTTTCTTTCCAGGGATTGTGGTTACTTTTGGGAGAAAATAAATCTGGGCAGAGATATGAATGTGTGTAACAAAAGAAATGGGACTCGACCCCTTACTTTACTCGACTGGACCCTTACCGAGACGGGGGCAAGTCTGGTTTTCAAATCACTGTCCGGAATTGTTTACATTGTCTTTATGGTGAGGTCCTTTTGGTAATTGGGTGAAATGGTGCCCATTGGCCATTGCCAACCTTACCATACAAGAAGCTTGGATCTTACATGTTCGCACGGCTGACATGTAAGCTGCAATTAGGGTGTCTTTTTGGTAATTAGTTTAATGGAAATACCCAGAGTCATCCTATCCAAGAAGGGCGGATCTTGGATTGAAAGTCAATTGAGTTGAACTGTAAAATTAACTTCTTTCATTCAAATATGCATTAGAAGGTGTTTATAAGATGCATAGTGTGCCATTTGCATGCATACAGGATTATTTTGTTAAATATTTTTTCATAAAAATATTTATCAACTTTTATTTTTCCTTTTCTTTTCTTTTTGTTTGACTAGTGCATATATGTATTTAGTTTCATAAATGTGTGATCATTGTGCAGGCCTACTGGTTTTTCGCATTGCTTGAAGTGCATCTGTATATGTAAAGCCTCAAATTCATTGTTTGGTGATTCAGATTCCTCAGGTATCTCCCTCGTTTTTGTGGGTGCTTTTTCTTCAAATTTCCAACTGCACATAGCATTATCAGCTACTGTCAGAGAAGCTTTTGATGCTAACCTTTGTCTGACACGGTGACACCACATTCAATAGTTTGTGTTTCCTTCTCTTAATACAAACATAACAGCACATGGAAATGTGCCATTAATACTCCACAAGGGAGTGGTTTTCTGTTTTGGAGTACATGTTGCTATGTTCACTGTAAGTATTCTTCAAGAGCATCTAGAGATCTATGGTATTGTATAATATAGTCTGGTTTTTGCCCTCTCTAATCATGTTTGAATCTTTCCTGAAAATTGCGTCTCTCTATTATGTTTTGGCTCTTTAATTTGAAATTTGTTCTCAATCATGGGATCGTTTCCCTTTTTACAAAAATAAAAAAGAAAACAATACAAACATTCGTGTTGCAAATGTGACGAACATCAACCTGTGTTTGGTAATCTTTGCATTTCTAAAATGCCTTCCAATCAATGTTAGGGTCTGTCACAGATGTAGCCATGTATTCTGTGCTGGTTTGATAGAACATGAGAGCCATCAGAAACCTTATTCTGACACCTTTCATCCTCTCCTCCCAATGGAACCTCACCAATTGTATTCACTAAATCTGAACCAGTGCTTGACGTAGTGGTAAGGTTTACTCCCATTATGGAAGAGGTCCACGGATTGAGGTCATGAAGGCCAATTTAGTCTACTTTATTTCCCAATAAAGTGGAAAAAAGAAAAGAAAAGTGGAGAACACTTGGCTTACAGATTTCATTTCCATCTGATTTACTGTTGATTTTCTTGGATAATGAGGTCCAGATAGGGATATCTTATATCTATAGAATTGGACCCAATTTGTGATAAATGGCTGAAACTTGCTTCTTCCACTTGGAGAACCAACAACATATGAATATAAGAGCATTGTATGTTATATGAGTAATTTTTCTGGGGTTGGAGAGGGGAAGGAGGACACACCTGACAGCATATTTGGGTGACCTTCAACCGGCCTGTAACTGTGTGTGGAGAGACCTCCTCAATATCAAAACCCAAGGTGTGAAGGGCTAACTCCAGAGACTGTCTTTTTTTTTTTTTATCAAAACCCCTCTTTTTCCCTCTATCAGGACTTTCCCTCTCTGTTTTATGGTAAGCCTGTCCCCGTCCGTTGGTCGTTGAAAAAAGCAGCAAGTAGTAATGGAGGACGGTTTTGCATGGGGATAATTTTAAAATGGTATAAAACTTTTCGTAAACATTTTAAAAGAGCAATAAAAGTTCTCCATATTTCTTTCAAACAAGTCCTTACCATAAAAAATTATAAAAAAAAAACCCTTATATCATTTTTCAAAATTTCTTTTTAATAATTCATATAAGAGAAATCAAAGTACCTTTATGCATAGATGGTTAAAAAAAGAAGGGTTTATAGGGATTCCAAAAGACCAAAAAACAGGTTATTAAATATTTACGATCATCTAAATCAAGTTAAAACTTGGGGCATATGAGAATCCAAAGAAAAGAGCCCCATGACCAATTGTGGTGTTTGCCTAGGTGACTGAACCATTAAAAGGAGATATCCCACAATCAACATTTAATCAGTAAGGCCTATACAGCCGATTTTAAAATGATGTTGGACATGAAAGATGTTAAAAAAGAAAAAAAAAAAAAATTATGGAGAGAAATTGATTGAAAGAAAAATGGAAAGCTTTTATGTTTTTTTTTGAAATATTTAGATTTCGATGTACTTTTTTGAAAATGGACAAAAGGTTTGTACTTTTTTGAAAATTTTTCTTTTCTTAAGTAGTCATCACAATAGAGTCATTAGGGCCTTTGTATGTGTGCAACTCACCATAGAGCCCACTTACTGGTGAAATGAACCGTTAAAATTGAATGCAATCCCCTTTGGCAGCTTATCCTCACAGTAAGATTGAACACTCGATGGATAATATGATTAACACAATCTTATTATAATATAATAAAGCATCAGTTCTGAATTTAATTATGATATGATTTTTTTTTAATTTTGACTTTTTTTTTAGCCTTGGTAAAAAGCCAAAAATGTGTGTTGTGAGATTTGGAACTCATGGCCTTTTGTCTACTAACCTTACCACTACACCACACAATATCATATGTTATTGTTTATTAGAAAATTATCAATAGTAAGATGGAGAGGGTGCTCGTGCTTAGCATAGGTCATTGTGCTAGTACATTATTAATCCTAGTTAGTTTTTCTCCTTGAGGATTCCGTAGGAATTCTCCTAAATGGAAGGAACTGCATGCAGTGCTTTAATGCAAGGGCCACACGTCTGCATTAACACTAGATTCAGTTTCGCCGCGGGAGAAAATCTCTCATTAATCATATGAATTAATTAATTTATCAACAATGTGTTCAATCTTACAATGGGACCAATTAAGATTTGCTGATGTGCTTATAGATGAGATTGCATTCAATTTTAATGGTTTATATCATTACTACGTGGGGGTCACAATGAGTCTCACTCATCCTGAAGGGTAAGCGTGCAACAGACCCTCGGAGATTCTACTTTTTGTTCTTTTTTTTTTTTTTTTTTGCCAAATATGTCCTCTTTTTTTTCCTTTGTTTTTTAAGATGGCCCAACCTTGCTTGGACATTTTGAAGTAAATTTAAAGAGGGATTGGAAGTAGCTTTTTAACTTTTTTTTTGGTAAACCGTCCATAGCTAGTTATATTTTTATTTATATTTTGTGTGCAATCCTATATACGACTTATGTTAAGCCATAGATCATCGGTAGATTTATTACCACATATATTGTATGGATTTCTAGTCATGCATTGCTCATGCCATTATTAAAATATAATATAATGTGACATATCTTAGTTATAACAAAAAGGTGCAATGCCAGCCTATTTTTTGGGGCCCACTTGAGCCTCTTAAATCTATGGTGGATGGTATAAGTTTCAATTGATTATTACATGATTGTAATGGGTCAAGACCAGATAAAATGATTGTTTTTCAAAGGAAAAGTTATGATCATTCATGGATAAAATGATTGTTTTTCAAAGGAAAAGTTGTGATCATTCATGGAATAGCAGTGTCGCTTTACGAATTGCAACCCTCTCATCATTTATTTATTACATGATCTAAAGCAAAGGTTTTAATGTCGTTATATGTAAAGATTTAATGAGGTTGGACTTTGAAAATTTTCCTGCCTTCCGATCTAGCGGTGGCCCCGAGATTGACTTGGTGTAAGTCACACTTATTATATATGAAGTTCAGGCAATTTGATTGGAAATTGAGGTTCAATTTGGCAATTAATTATTCAATTGAACTCCAATCTTAAATAAGAAGTGTCCTGGCTATACGATCTGGATTCTTTAATCCTTATCAAGGAGAGGTGATCATGGATCAGACCAACTTGAGTTCAACCTAGGCTAGCCCACTTTGGGCCAAGCTTGAGCCTTAGATTTTGGTATATGGGGCAAATTGGATTTAGTGATAGAGAGTCCGAACTCAACTAAGCCCGAATAAGATATATAATTTAAGAAAAAATTAGATCTCCTTTTTCTTTCACACATGAATACATAACCTAACCAGTTACGCTACAACTTTGAATAGTAAATAAAAAATATTTTTTTAATAAATACATCATCCACCCAGACTCGGGCGCATCCTCTTTTAAGGAGGCCAAGTTTCGGCCAAACACTTATGTGAAGTCGGGATAAGGTCGGGCTTAGGCCAATGGTCCGAAAAAAGAGCTGAGCTTGGATATTGCATAGCCCTTCCGAACCCTGGTCATGAATACCCCTATTCTCAAACTTTCATACTTCAATTTTGAGTGCCAAAGTTTCACATTAACTGAACTCTACATATATAATATTTTTTCCTTCTTATTATTTATATAATGTTATTTTACTTCTTTTAGTTTTTTTTTTTTTCCAAAATCTGACATAATCTTTCTCATCATCTCAACAACGAGCCTTCAAAGCAATTAGGTATTGGGCCAGCCGGAGCCGAACCATGGACTAGCCTGCTTTGGGCTAGGCTTTAGCGGTTTTGGTACACGGACTAAATTTGGACCTTAAAACATATGTAGTTTAAGATACGGTCGAGCTTGAATTCCGTGACAGAGAGCTTGACGTCCGGCCCGACCCAAATAAGACATAATGTAATTTAAAAAATATATTGATTTCTTATTATAAATAGCTTATTTGGAAAGGAAACTAATTATTAAATGGATTAATATTATTTCTTATAATAAAAGAGGAAAAATGTAAAGTCTTATTGCAATGACCGTGTTCGTCATACGACTCATATTAATAAAATCACACCGATACATTGAATGTTGTCTCTTTCGATAAAGAAGTATTAACACAAGTACAGGTACTCACTGATAGGAGTGAGTTGTCTTCACTCCTATCGAGTGTAATGATTAATTAATCTTTTTCTTTTACCATTTACGTGGGACATATCTTCATTTTATTGATATTTACTTTCTTTTTTCCAAATAAGATATGTAGATGACACAGTCGTATACAAGATTCAATATTCTCTCCGGAGGAGCTTCATTTTTTATTGGGATTTTTACCAAATAAATGTTGCTAAACATGTATTAGCCCAATTTAACCACAAATATACTAAAACACCAAATTTGGTGTTCGTACACGCTTTTTGGACGACTTTACCCCCCAGTGTGCCGAACAACATAGTCATCTCTCATTTTCCTTTCTTCCCCAAACCTTTTCCTCTCCCGCCTTTTTCTCTTTTTCTCCTCCACTCCTTGCATCTCACCTTCCATTCTCGTTTGCGCCCACTTCGTCTCTCTCTCCATTCTCACAGATTCCCTCTCTCTTTATCAAAAATCACTCAACAAAAGTCTCTCTTGGAGATCGATTACAGAGGAGAGCAGAATCCACCCCCCCCCCCCCCCCCCCCCATCTCTTTCCCTTCTCATTCGCGGCTCGCGGGATGAAGTTCTAATTTGGATCTCAGGTGGGGCCATCGTCGTTCACCAGAGGGCACCGGAGAAGAGGCCAGGCGTTTTTCAATCTAGTTCTGTTTGTGGCAGAACCCTTGGTTGACAGAGAAGAAAGAACAAGGCAGCCCACCCGAACTGACAACCTCTACCGGAGTCGTGGTTATAGAGACCAATCACCAGAGGGTCTCTTAACACTGATCGGAGAAGGTGGGCTCCGCATCGATTTAGTTTTGCCGATCGTCGCTACTGGTATGCAGAACTTCTTGTCATTGTGGGAGAAGACAAAACCCTTGGGGCAGAGGATTAGAGAAGAGTAGATTGGAAGGTGGAGGCTTAGGTTTCTGTTTCCATTGCCACAGTGCAGATTCACCCACCGTCACAAGAGAAGACTGACAAAGGGTGATGGGTCTGCGATTCCCACACCTTCAGCTAACTCGTTGAAGACGGCTTCAGTAATCATCTCTCTCTTATTCTCCTTTGATTTATGCATTTTCTCTTAGTTTTTGGGCATCTATTTTGCTAGTGAATTTAGGTTTGGTTGATTTGCAATTTTCTTGTGGTAGATGTCTATTTTGATGGTGAATCTAGGTTCTAACTGATTTGCATAATCTTTTTTGGCCCTCCTTCTTTGCATGTCCCCTCCTTCTACTGTGAGAAAAGCTCATCTAGAGGGATGTCTCTCCCTCTATTTGGGTCTCTCGTGATAAACAAGATTCTTTGCAATATGTTCCATTGTTGTATTGTTGCAAAGTGGAACCATAGGCTACTGTTAGAAAAGCTAGTTTCCTTTAGGAGGATTCAGACTTTGAAATGAAACATATCCAAGTTTTTGGTGCCTATGTAAGATGTCCTCCTTGCTCGTTGATGAATGAAGCGTTGTTGGACCTTTCCTTCAAAATTTGAAGGGCAGGGACCATTACTTTCACTGCCACCACTAAAGCCCTATCGTCAAATCCTGAAAAACTCAGTATGTCGGGAAGGAAGTAACACATAAATTTTGAGTTTTTGTTACACTATTGACAGACACGAGGTGGTTAGGAAATTCAGGAATATGAAGAACAATAGGCAAAGAAATTGAAAACCGAACGAAATAGAAAAATTAGATGGAAATTGAGAGGAAACAAGGAAGCATTTAGCTGGTCATCCAACTTACGTGAGGCTACAACATCCTTGTGTATTTATACTACGAAAATAATATTTTCTATATTTACAACAAACCCCTACTACCAAGTGTTTGGAGAAAGAGAGTTAAAGAAAAGGTGGGGATCAGTGGGGTGACTCCCAACTCAGCCGAATCTTTTTTCTAGTGCTCAACTGACTTCCTGAGTTGGCATTGGGCAAGCTATGGTCTTTTGACGCACATCAAATGAACAAGTGACATGGACTTTTCTGAATGAAAAAGCTCTAATGACATTTTCCTAATAACATGAAAGCTCTCCAGAATTGTGTTTTCAAAGGGTCAATGTGTTCTTTCATGCACTCTTACATGTAGTTTTATACAAAGTATTTGTCTGGTTGTAAATGTTTGACTATCATTGCATCAACTTCTCCAAATTCAAATTCCTATGGACCAAGTTTAGTATAATTGTTGAGTGTTCTTCAACCTTGGTTCTTCCATTTTCTAAATGTCATATACAGAAACTTTGTATTATTTATCTGAATAATGAAATTATTTGAATTGTTGAGGAAACGTGATACAAACATGTTTAAGATCCATCCTTTAATGTGCACCATGTTCTCAAATTCGTGGTTTTCCGTCACAGGTTTGGGAGGTGAAAGCAGCATATTTAAATATCAATCTTGTTCATCGTACTGCAAGCGATGTTGTTGATCCAAATAAGGTTGAAGGGATCTTGTTTACTATCTTCTATTTTGTTCTTTAGATTATGGAGTTTTTATCCAAGGCAGCTAGCTTATTATTGCTGCAAGTAGTGGCCTAGCTTGTGTGGAACACTTATGCATGCTGATCATGTGTGGAGAAGGGTGGAAAGATCTGCAGATGTCCCAGGGGTCTGCAAATTAATTGGCCATCCTTTCATCCTAACCTGTGATTTAATAATGTTAAGCCTCAAAGTTGTACTAATTATTAGCCCTCTGATGAGGTTTTGCTTGATCAATCCAGTGACAAGTAAAACTCAGTTGAGAGTCAAACTGGGGTGAGTACCAACTTATGAGCAGTGATTTTCAAGGGTCAGATTGATCATCAGTGGGCTTAGGCTGCTATTATGCAGATTTCATAACCGTGGCATGGTTTCCCTTGATAATCTCTGTTTATTGATGTAGGCTATCATTCATTTCTGTGATGTGAAGGTTATGCAGCATGTTATGATGTAAACTCTATAATGGGAAGGGGGGCCCGCTATTGAGGGGTTTGGTTGATAAGGCAAGGATACAGATTGTGACTATTTATCAAGAATCACCAAAATGGATGGTTGGACTATATTTGGTCTTAATGTCCATTTAATGTGCTCAATCAATATTAAAAATCATTTGGTTTGATGATATCATTTGTTGACCCCTTCAATCCATGATTGATGTGCATTATAATATCTACTGCAAAGAGTTTAGCATCACAATTTGGTGCTAAAGCATTACTGTTAGTTTTTCTTTCTAGTTATTGTCATTTATGAAGAAAACATGTACGTGATAGTTGTGTCTAATCTTTGAAAAGGGATTTTGGTGTGGTTGGGTTATCTAATATCTTTCGGAATTTCCTACTTTTACTTGCTTTCTTTAGTGCATTTCATGTCTCTTCATCTACAGTCTCTGCTAGTATTTGTTTGTGCAAATATTAAATCGATCTAAAAGACTAAAACTGAAATTCCCCATTTCCACTTTCCAACCTTGAAACCTTCATCTTTGTCACCAACTCATTCCATTGTCTGACCATACTTGTTTTAGATCCACCTTATCAAACTGCAGTGAATTGCTTCTCTTCTATACTCTACAACTCAGCCCATGATCACTCTCATTTCTCTTAATCACCCAGCCATCATCTCACCTCTGTAACGAACCTAATCCAAACAGGCAAAGACCCCAAAACAGCAGTGTCCAAAGAATGGCTTTTAAGTATTAACAAACCTTGGATTTCATCCATCCATAGCTTTTGGACAATGAAATGGAAAAAGGCACAAAAAATCAGAAAAAAAATTGGGAAAAAGGAAGCAAATAAAATAAAATAAATAAGATAAAAATAGAACACTCAGCAAATCTAATGCAGGGAAATCTAAACACCAAACTTCAAAAGAAAATCAAAGACACTTCCATGCAATTACAACAACAAATAGTATTTGCATAGATACAGGTAAAAAGGACCTGACTTTTCTTGGTTAGAGAAGCCCTATTTTGGATTCTCTCTTTTTTTCCAACGACTCTGGCGACGAGCAACGGTTGTTGGCGGTGTGAGAGTATCCGGCCGGAATCTCTAATTAGACGGAGCGGGACAGGGAGAGGGAGAGGGCATGGAGAAAGAGAGCAAAAAGGTGGGAGAGGAAAGAAAAAGCCTTGTCCCTAGTTGGGTGGAGGGAGACAGAGAATCCCCTATGCAACTCCCTTTCTTCTCCGCTCAGCAGATCGAAGACCAGAGAACCCTTCTCTTTTGCTTTTCTCTTCTTTCGGGAAACGCTTTGGCAAAGGGCGGGCAATTGTTGTTGTGTTTAGGGTAGAAAACGAAGTTGGTTCTGTACATGACGATGTCGTTCGCATAGATGGAAGGGTAAACTCGTCCAATTTACTTGTACGAACCCCAATCTGGATGTTATTATGTAATATTCATAACCAAAATTTTCTAATTAAGATTTAGAAACAATTATTTGGTAAAAATCCCTTGTCATTATTATGGCCTAGAACTTGGTTCAGCAAATTTGACCCAATGGACAACTGAACTTGGCCAGAATTGAGTGCAATAAAAAAAAATTTATATCTAAACTGGTCATGGTGGCTAGGAATTGAAGTTTGTTTTCAAACAGTGACTTCAATAAACCCATTGGATCACCTAATCGACTGACACACCCTACTCATTCTTTAGTAACTTTTCTTGCTCATACTAATGCTTTAATTGATAGAATAAGATATCAATGCATACAAATTACAACTATACATATCATCAGAGCAACTATATTCTCTTTAAGTTGTTCCCCTACAAGTAAGAAGTTGTTATTCTCTCCTAACCCAACTAACAGTTTTATGAAAAGAACAAAAGAAAGAAAACATATTTATGAATACCTTTTGATCCAGAAGAATTTGTAAAACTGGAGACGAAACAAATATTCTTTTTTATGCACCCAAACTCATTGTGATCTTCTTCAATTTCATGACAACATCTTTCATATCGCTTCTTTCTTCTGGTGATTCTCTTGCACATGACAGACCTATGTGAATAATTGGCACCAAAAGCTGTTCAATTGTAGGCGCAGTAGGGTTCTTTTTTTCATTTTCGTCGCTACTACCATTTCTGCGTTTATGACTGATCTCCATTAGAAGAGTGCCGTCTACCACCTTTGTTGCTGCAACTGGAAAGGCATCACCCACCCATTGACGCAGGCTTGAACTTCCTATAAACATATCATCTGTTGGCTTCTTTCTTGTAAATGTCTCGAGCAAAAGAATCCCATAACCAAAAACGTTAGCGCTTGTAGATACTCGCCCATCCAAACCATACTCTGTTGCAAGCTCACAAATAAAACCAATTAAATTACCTTGGATAGAGATTCAAGCAATGTCAATACATATTTTCATAGCATGAAAAATAAGTACTTCGAGAATCACAAATTCAGTGAGCATTCAGAAAAAAAAATCACAAATCCACTGGCACAGATCTGATTTGCTTTCATTTCAATGGGTGTTTTGTTTTCATACAAATGGAGAATTGTGATATAGATTGAGATACATAAACAATGGAAAACGCTCACAGAGGTTGCCAAGAATACCAAATTGCAAATATTCCAAAACGATATCGTTACCGTCCTTTAGAGTTTTCAGCCTCAAATTTGTTATCCAGCAAGTTGATAGCCTCGATTTTAAATTGTGATCTTTAAACAATGGGAAAGACTCATGGATGTTGCTCATAATGATATGTCAGCATATTCATATAAAGCAAGAAAAATACAACGTAGGATGGCAAGAGTGTTTTGACTGAAATCAAAGACCCACACTACAAAACTCAAAGACCCTCCCATCTTCAAAGATTCATAAATCTACGACAGGTTCCCAATAAAATAACCACAGAAGACAGTTTCGGCTGCAACCATATCCCCAAGCCCCTGTCGATCAAGAGGCATCATTAGAAGATGATCTAAACATGCTTAACACTTATAAGTCGGTTCTTTGTGATTCAAAATGTGCCTGGAAATGTGAAGAATGACAAGAGTAATTCAACATGCAGGAATTCACACTTGAAAGCATTAGAAATAACACTTGAAAACACTACAGGCACAAGCATTAAAGTTTATAAGGAATTAAATATTAGGCGGACTAGGATATTTTCATATGTACCAAAGCATCCCAAAGAAATGAAATGGTACACGGATGCTCAACACACACAAAAAAAAATGCATATGCAACGAAGACAATGGAAAATTAGAACCATGGTCATGCCCAACCAGTTACTGTATGCTTTTTTGTAGATAAGAAATGTTTCCTTCAAAACATACACAAATGAGAAAAAAAAAAAGAGCATAACTTCGCTTCAAAATGGAAATGAAAATGATCCTTCATAGGAATTGAGAAATCGCCAATGGCAGCAAAAGAATCCAAGAAAAATGCAAAAACAGACCCAATTTATTGTGTAAAAACATAAACAATGCATCTCATCATCTTTATCATCACCATCCTTCTTATTCAAGCCATAAACTCCTTTATTCTTCTCAAAAGATATCAGATCCCCACAAAAAAATATCTATGAGATAGTAGACAGCTTTCTAGTGCCCCTTGATAAAAAATAAAAACTCAAATCATTTGAAAGGACCCTGATATGGGTTACATTTAAATGCACCATTAAAACATGTTATTTTCTGGTAACCAGAAATAAAACCACAATTAGGAAAAGTAGCAATGTGGACTACTTAGAGACTGAATTTAGAAATGAGACCAGAAATAAACTGTTTGTAGGGTTGGAGTTGGTGGGTGTGTGGATGAACTTCTTGCAGGGTAGGAGTTGGTGGGTGTGTGGATGAATTGTTTGCACTAAAAATTGCCAAAACAGTCAGCCATGGTATTCACGTGGAAGTGATCATACAATCATGCCGACTAAAAAGAGACATCATATTTTATATTCATGACTTTATGCCATTAACACTCATGGCTTCTTCTAAATCTTAGTAATTGTGTAAGTGCTCCCTTTCTCCCAACTTTATGCCGCTCATATCTAAATGGACTCTTATATGCACACAATAAAGCACACAAAGTGGTGGTTCCCAAATGGAGGTGTTTAAGTTTACTCAACACCTGCCACCAGAAAATGATAAACCAAACAATTTCAAATTAAGAGGCAATGACATCACCTCCAATGCTCCGTAATGTATAAAATCCCAAATGCAACTAGGGTGAAATTGAAAGGATCGCCCTGGTTTAAACCATCCCCCATCACGAAGCATAAATACTCATATGAAGGTCCAAATAGAATCTGCCCATCATGGTGAATTGTAAATGGAGATCCAAATATTATAATAGTTGCAGGGAAGGGGGAAAAAGGAAGGGTAGAGAGTGGGGAAGAAGGAAGAAGGGAAAATCAGAGAGTTTGATGGCTCAAAACAAGTGGGGAATAACTTTTTAGGCATCGACAAACACAGATTCTTCTCTCCGGCGATGATCGGAGTCCAGCAACACACAAAACACTTAGGCAGCAACCAGAAGCCCTGTCTTCCTCCTGCAAGATAGAGAATCCCAGCCCGAGACCCCTCTGTAACTCCTATTCTTCTCCGATCGGCGGACCAAAACTAGGAGAAACCTTCTCTGAGATGGAAAATCTTGAGGGCATGATATCATCAAGATAGAAGAGGCAAAGGGCGGGAGTTAGGGAATAGAAAACGATGGTGAAAGTGGGTATAGAAAACGATGCCATGACTATATCATTCACATGGATGGAAGGGCATAATTGTTCAGAAAACTTGTACGAACACCCATATGGATGTTTTAATGTATTTGTAACTGAATCTGTGTAATACAAGTTTAGAAACACTTTTTTTTGGTAAAAATCCCTTGTTTATTTCCAATCTCTTAAAAAAAAAACTAGAAAATAATTATATCCTATCACAAGGATTAACCAAATTTACTATGCCGCTGAATCAAAACATCTACTATCATTGATTCATTATTCTCAAGCAGTACAATAAATCTTTAATACAAAGATTTAGAATATTATAAAGGGGCCAACTCTCCTAAGCTGCAGTTTAGCTTATCCTAAACTGAAACAGGGCTGGTCCCACAAATCAAAATCGATTATGCTATTTTTTGCATGATGATGGTCTCCAAAATCAAGATAAATCCAATCAGAACTGGATTTGTCAGTTCCATCATGCAAAAAACAGATATAATTAACTTTGATTTGTGGGACCAACACTATTCTAGCTTAGGATAAGCTAAGCTACAGCTTAGGAGAGCCCTGCTCTATTATAAATTATTGATAATATCATTTTATTATTTATTATTTAGGTATATTTTAAGTATTTGGTTTATGTTTACTAGATGATTGCTTACTTTGCAGTTATGGTTAACTAAGATTTTTCTCTATTTCTTAATTGAATGAGTGTTTACTTCATAATTTATGGTTGTCATTGTTTCAATATATAAATTTTTAAATGATAATGCAGAAAACACGTTCGTGCTTAGCAAGGGCGGAGGTTAGTGATTTCTGAGATTGAGAATAGTGTTTTTCAATTGGCAATATTAGATTTATTTTAAGAATGTTATAGTTTAGCATATTTTTTTATCTGTTTTCTTTCTAAGAATTAATGAAAAAAAGAAAATATGTGAACTTCTTTTGTATTTATTTTGTTAATTTTTATTTAAAATTTTATTTTAAGACTGATAATGTTTAGTGCATTCTTAAATTATTTTTTTATTAAAAATTAATAGAAACTCCATTTCGTGCTGGTTTCACATTGTAATAGCATCCTCCCTATCGGTGACTATATTTAAGCCTATAAAAGTTTTTTTAAGAAATAATGTTGCATTTCAAATCTCGAATAGTCTACACATATGAAATCAAATTAGTGTTTTATTTTTATTATAGAAATTAAATGATACTTTTTAGTATGAACTCTACTAATCGTGCGAAGCACAAGCGTATTGATTGTTCCAGATAGGGGTGCTCATGGACTAGGCTGGCCCGAAGCAGTGGATTTGAAAAAAAAAATTGATTTGAAAAAAAGTTATAAGAAATTCTAAATACCATATTTTACAATTAGAAGTGGGTTCGGTAGTAAATTAGTTTGAGTTCAAGATAGCTATGGGTTTCTAGACTTTGACGCAAGCTGGTCTCAAGATAGCGTTTTTAGTTTACCTGACTCACCTTTCTATTAATAATATTGATAAAACCCTCACCACTTATCTTTCTTCGTGACAAACTTTATGCTGAAAAGTTATAATAACAATAGAACTTTGTGAAATAATATAATCAGTTAAGTTGAATGTTGAACTATACCATGAGACTATTCATTAATTGCTCATAGATTGAAAATTAAATTAATATATTTATAAATTCTAAAAACTTATTTAAGTTGAAAGATATAATAGATAGATTCAAATTTAGGATTTTTTTTCATCACAATACTTGTATCTATCTTGGGCCTCATAGATCTAATAGCACATTATCATTTATTGTAGCAATAAATGACATTTTTATTGAATTGAATTAGATTAAATATGATTAAAGGAGAGTTGTGTATTGGAATTTATGATCGATGGTCCCTTGGTCAAAATTATATAGGATGGTAAAAATCAATTATAGTTGATTTCAAATTGAAATCAGTCTCAATTTAACTAGAAAAACATGCCCATGCTATATATTCATAATATTAAGATTTATAAAAAAAAAATTACGATCAATTACTTTAAAATTAAATGCAAAAGGTTGTAGTTGAAAAAGAGAAAAAGAAAAGAAGTCCATAAGAATTCAATACCTAATAGCAGATAATTAAAAAAAAAAAAAAACACAGGCCCATGAAAATTGAAGATTAATGACCAAGAAAAAAAAATAAAATAAAAATCAAAACAACTAAATAATATAAGCTATTAATAAAATCCAATAAATTTGAAAGACACATAGAAAATAAAATTCATAATCAACTCAATAACATAAGAAATTTAAAAGAATCAAACACCCATGAGAAAAAAAAAACTCGAAAGTGGAGAACAAAAGGGCAAAGACAAAAGAACCCACAAATTCATGAAAAATCATTATAAAAAAAAAACTAAAAATCCATCACAAGTTTGAAATAATAATAAAAGAAATACAAAATAAGACGAAACATATTTTATTAAAATTTCTATAAAAATATATATAAATAAAGATCTATAGACAGTACAATGATAAATGAAACTTAGAAGAACCAAATCAACTTATGATAACCTAATACTCAAAAATGAAAATCTGAAGCCACAAAAGAAATAAGAAACATCCATAAAAAGATTTTACAAAGAAAACTAAAAGAACTCAAAGGAAGTAAAATAAATAATTAACTCATAATGATAAGCAATAAAAAAGACAAAAATACAACATAAAAATGAGAATTCACAGAAAATCCCATCATAAAAAGTGATTTAAAAGAAAAAAAAAATCAAGGAGAACCAAATATCCAAAAGCTAAAACAAAGAAAGGGAAAAAGTAAACTCACAATCTATGAAAACCATAAAAATATTACAAATCTATAAAAAAATTTAAAATGATGATTCTTTTGTATAAATTCTATTAAAATGACATAATTAGAATTTCTAAAATAAAATATTATTAACTCAAAAGTAAAGGAATTAAAAAAGGTTTACCTCTCAAATTGAAATGTTTAATAATTGAACCAATTGTCTAAAGATGCTCACATTTTAAAGTAGTTGAACACTGATCTAAACTAAGCATGCAAATGAGACTTGAGACGGTACTAAAAAGAGACACAAAAAAATAAAAGAAATATTGAAGTTGCATTGATCAAATACAATGAACTTAAAAGTAAATGAATGGAAAAAAAAAAAAAAAGTTCTCTTGTTGACATAGAGAAATGGAATTATATTGGAGAAAGTAGAAAATGATGATAATAAGAATGAGCTTAATTCTTTATTTAGATGGACCAATATTATTGGAGATTCTTTTTACTATCAGTTCTGCATTTTTCAAAAAAAAGTGTACAATCAAAATCAATGGATAAAAAAGAAACCAAACAACTCAGAACTGAGAGTGGGTTAAATACAAAAGACAAAGGACTAAATAAACCAGACAACCCATAACTCAACATTTCACACTAAAAAAAGAATCATATAATTAGAAAAAAAAAATACTTGAGATTCCTTAGATTAATGGAGCTTGAACACTGGGACCCATTAACACTCAAATGTTATTGTCTTGATAAAAATAAGATGATATTGGGAGTTTCTTAATAGACAAAAGGCATGATGGGGAGTCCAAATCACAAGAAAAAAACTATATTGAGAAAAATCCAGTATTTTGTATATTTTTTATTATTTTGTATCAAAGAATCAATTTGACCGTGAAAATAACCTAGATTGAGGTGAAAATTGGGGATATCTCATAAATAGCTAGGATGTTTGTCTTAATGATTGTAATATTTAATAGATGAGGTCTGTCGTAGTGTTCAACTCCTTTTACATCATGATTTATAAAAGTAAAAAAAAAAAATTAAACTCTATCCGTTCTCCCTCGGCTGGCGTGCATGGTAGCACATCAGTTACATGGAAAGTTTTCCGCCTCCTCTTTAGCTCCATGCACGCTGTTGTCTCGAGTTTGTCTTTTCTCAATAATGTTGTCATTTTCTTGTTAATTATGAAACTTATTATTTTTTTTATCAATTCCATATATTATATATTCATTTGGGTTTAATTTTATTGTAAAATGGTTATCATAGAAAATTAATGACTATATAGGAAATCATATAAAATAGTTATTTCAAAAGTTTGATCACTTATGATTAAAGTACAATGCATTAGTATGAAAATAATAACTACAATATTTATGGGGTCAATATTCTAAAAATATAGTTACTTTTATAAATACCTCGTAGATAAACCAACTCCCGGTTAATATTCCAAAGTGGGGCGGAGTCCCTTACTCATTAACTAATTTTAAGTTTTTGTTGACTATTATTAGCAAAAAGATGCTCTGTGATGTAGTGGCAGGGTCGCCTAGTTAATTTTTACCACGTCATTAAAAAAGTGTGCTCTACCTCTGGCCCGACCTGATTTACCTCGACCAGACCCGTTGGTCCTTCTCCATATCACATTCATGCTCTTATTCTCACAACCCACATAATGATGATCTAAACCATTTAAAATGATGTAAATTGACATATACTAAAACTTCATTTCAATTGAAATGGATCCTACCATTCAATTGAGCACATGATGTAAATTGTGATTAGATGGTGATGAAGACAAGTTTCGCTCTCTATTTGCACCTATTATATATGAATGTTAACTCCTCAAAAGATATATACTAAAATTTCATTTAAATAGATGTGGATCCCACCATTCGATTGAGCACATGATGGAAATTGTGATTAGATGGTGATGAATACGAGCTGGGCAGTGTCGTGTCGTGCGTGCTCGGCGTGCCTCTTTTATTTTTTTTTTCCCGATTAATTTTTTTCACCTTTTCGGTATCACATGGGCACTCATCACATTACAAAAGTATATATAAAAAAAAAAAATCAATATCTGACCTACCTTCCTTATATTGGGCCCACCCATCAGAAGTGGAGCCCATAATTTCTTTTTCTGTTTTTTTCCCCTTAGTTTCAGGATTTATTGAGCAAATAAAAGGAAAAAAGAAAACTAACACTATATATCTTTTGTGGAATTTTCCAAAGCCAATAATTATGTAGTTGTGCTTTTTTTTAGGTTATCAATGTTGATTTGGAGTAAAAAGTTTTGGTAGATTGCTTTTTACAGGGCCTCTATCATTTCTAACCAAAAAGGCAAAAATGGGAGGAGGGAAAATAGTTCCCTTAAGTTGATATTTTTGTTCATATTACTCAAATTAGAATGGAAAAGTTTGATCTGTGTCATTTTTCTTAGTACTTATTTTTTCTATGATGGGCCTGGCGGGCCACCGTCATGGATGGGTTGGCTCGTAATGTGCCGTGCCAAAAAACGGGCCGGCCGTGCCACTTCCCTCGGCCCAGCACGGTGGATGGCACGGGCCGGCCCGGCCCATTTGACATCTCTACGTGGATCCAACTGTTTGATTAAATGCATAATGGAATTGTGGTTAGGTGCTGATGAAGACAAGTCCCATTCTCTATATGTGGCTATTATATTTATATGTGAACTAATAGGTCTTCCGGAATCTATCATGGGCCCCACATAATGATAATCCAAACAATTCAAAATGAACCCTCCAATGACATTAAATTTTTTTATTTTCAATAAATGTGGGTCCCACCATTTGATTGAGCACATGATGAAAATGTCATTTTTCTACATGTTAAGAATAGAAGAACCGTTCTTTGAATTATTAAAAAAAAAAAAGTGAAGCGTGCCCATCATTCTAAGTCAATTTGATGATGGAGATGGTCAATTTAATCGTAAGTTTTATAATTTTCCTATTTAGTAATGTAAGATTATATGGCCATCTAACCATATTTGAAACTTTAGTCTTTAAATTAAAATTCATGTCATCCCATTACATATCCCTTTAAATCTTTTTTAATAAATTTAGTAAACTTATCATCTCAATCTCTTTTGCACCATTTCTAGCGTAGTTCAAATGAACTTTATTTTATCCAAATGAAATTCTATATTATAACTAACACACTTACTACAATATTAAAATTTATAAAAAAAAAAAAAACTTTCTGATTAGTTTCTTTAAAATTAAATGCAAAAGGTTTTAGTCTAAGAGAAAGAAACAAAAAATGAAGTCCATAAGAATTCAATACCTAATACCATATAATTAAAAAAAAACCCATGAAAATTGAAGATTAATGATCAAGAAAACTAAAAAACAAAATGAAAACAAACAAACAATATAAACTATGAATAAAATCCAATGAGATACGAAAGACACATAGAAATAAAATATATAAATGAAAATCTATAATCAACTCAATAATATAAGCAATTTAAAAGAACCAAACACTCATGAGAAAAAAAAAACCCTAAAAATGGAGCAAAATAGGGCAAAGACAAAAGAGCCCCAAATTCATGAAAAACCATCATAAAAAAAAATTAAAAACCCATCACAAGTGAGAAATTATAATAAAAGAAATACAAAATAAAATGAAATATTTTGTGTTAAAAAGGCCATAAAAATATATATAAATAAAGATCCATAGGCAATACGATGATAAAAGAAATTTAGAAGAACCAAACCAACTTAAAATAATCTAATACTCAAAAATAGAAATCTGAAGCCACAAAAGAAATAAGAAAAATCCATAAAAAGATTTCACAAAGAGAACTTAAAGAACCCAATGGAAGTAAAAATAATAATTAACTCATAATTATAAGCATTAAAAAAATAAAAAAAAATACAGAAAAAAAATGAGAATTCATAGAAAATCCCATAGTAAAAAGTGATTTAAAAAAAAAACGAAGGAGAACCCAATGCCCAAAAGTTGAAACAAAAAAAGGAGAAAAAAAGAAACTCACAATCTATGAAAACCATACAAATACAAACTATAAAAATATTGCAAATCTATAGAATATTTAAATGAGAATTCTTTTGTATAAATAGTGTTAAAATGACATAATTAAAATTGATCAAATAAAATATGTTCAACTCAAAAGTAAATGAATTAAAAAATGTTTACCTCTCAAATTGAAATATTTAATAATTGCACCCATTGTCTCATGATGCTCAGATTTTAAATTGGGTTGAACACTTATCTAAACTAAGCATGCAAATGAGAGATGAGATAGTACTAAAAAGAGACAAAGAAACAAAAAAATTATTAAAGTTGCTCTAAAAAAATACAATGAACTTAAAAGTAAATGAATGGGAAAAATGAAAGTTCTCTTCTTGAGAGAAATAGAATTATATTGGAGAAAGTAGAAAATGATGATAATGATATTGAGCTTAATTCTTTATTTAGATGGACCAATATTATTGTAGATTCCTTTTACCATTAGTTTCGCATTCTTAAAACAAAGTGTACAATCAAAATCAATAGATAAAAAAGAATACACACAACCCAGAACCGATAGTGGATTAAATAAAAAAGACTAAGAATTAAATAAGCCGGACAACCCAGAAATCGGCATTTCACATTCTTAAAAAAAGAAAAAAAATCATATAATCAGAACAAACAAAAAAACTTGAAATTCCTTAGATTAGTGGCACTTGGATAGTGGGACCCATTATCACTCAAATGCTATTGCCTTGATAGAAATATGATGATATTGAGAGTTTCTTAATAGACAAAAGGCATGATGGAGAGTCCAAATCACAAAAAAAAAAAAAAAACTTTATTTGAAAAACTCCAGTTTTTTGTATATTTTTATCAGAGAATCAATTTGACCGTGGAAATAACCCAGAATGAGGTGAAAATTTGAGGTATCCCATAAATAGCAAGGATGTTTGTCTTAATAATTGTGATTTTTAATAGATGGGGTCTATCATAGTGTTCCACTCCATTTACATCACGATTTATAAAAGTTAAAGCCACATATACAAAAAAGAAAAAACCCAGACTCCACCCTTTCTCCCTCGGCATGCGTGCATGGTAGCTAGGGGTGTAACGGTTCGGTCAACCGGTCTTTTTGGGGAAACCGTTAACCGAATCGTAACCGCGGTTTTCCGTCTTTAAAAACCGTAACCGTAACCATATATACAAAAACCGTGGAAAACTGAACCGCGGTTAACCGTATTATACGGTTCGGTTACGGTTAATAACCGTGGAAAATATACACAGTAATACAGTATAATTACAGTATTATACGGTTACGGTTACGGTTCGGTTACGGTTAATAACCGGCGATGACGATGTGGGAAGCTAGGGTTTGGTTTTAGGTAAGGAAAATTTCATTTACCCCTCATGTATATTATTTTATTTGTTATCGGTGCGGTTAACCGCATACGGTTAACAGAACCGTATTTTACGGTTCGGTTCGGTTAATAACCGTGAATATTGTGGAAAACCGTAACCGAACCGAACCGTGCGGTTTTTTGATTTTATTAACCGTAACCGAACCGAACCGTGAAAATACGGTTAATAACCGCGGTTCGGTTCGGTTCGGTTCGGTGCGGTTTGACGGTTAGGCGGTTTTTTCTTACACCCCTAATGGTAGCACATCAGTTACATAAAAAGTTTCCTGCCTCCTCTTTAGCACTACGCTGTTGTCGCGAGTTTTTTTTTCAATAATATTGTCATTTTCTTATTAATTATGAAACTTATTATTTTTGTTGATCAATTCCATATATTATATATTCATTTGAGTTTAGTTTTATTGTAAAATGGTTGTCATAGAAATTAATGACGATATAGGAAATCATATAAAATAGTTATTTCAAAAGTTTGATCATCTATGCTTAAAGTACAATGCATAAGTATAAAAATAATAACAACAGTATTTATAGGGGCCAATATTCTAAAATATAGTTAATAGGAAATCATATAAAATAGTTATTTCAGAATTTTGATCATCTACGCTTAAAGTTCATTGCATAAGTATAAAAATAATAATAACAGTATTTATAGGGGTCAATATTCTAAAAATATAGCTATTTTTATAAATACCTCATAGATAAATTCCAACTCTCAGTCAATATTCCAAAGTGGGCTGGGTCCAATCCTCATTAACTAATTTTAAGTTTTTGTTGATAACTATTAATAAAAAGATGCTCTGTGGTGTAGTGGTAGGGTTGCTCATTTGAAATATATATTGTTCTGAGTTTGAGTCTCAACACATACTATGATTAATTTTTACCATGTCATTAAAAATACATAGGTCAGGTTGGGTCCAAAAAGTGTGCTTTATCTCTGGCCTGACTTAATTTACCCCGACCCGACCCGTTTGCTAGGGTCAACTAAATTGGATGAGTCAAAATCAATTGGAGCGAATTGGAATTGATTTCAAATCAATTTGAAACCACTTCGCTTCATATATAATAATGGGAGGCAATGGGTATGTAAGAATGCTTTTGGGTTGGATTTTCAATCGACTATAATGTGCATATATATAATATGAACCTAACATATTTATTAACATGCAAAATCCTTTTCAATGAGCTTTTCCCAAAGTTTACTCTAATATGAGTGGCCCTGCTATATATAAGACGACTAAGCATATGATTAAGAATGTTATATACTTGAAACTTTTTATGGAACCAACTTTTATTGAACTATAATTTAGGGACATTGTTAAATTATATGGTCTCAATCCAGTAGATGATGTAATAAGTTGATTTATTTCAACATAATCATGTTTACTTTTCATGAGATTAATGGTTTTATTCCCTGTTCACACAAAACCAATACGAATGATATAACGGCTCATGAGATGAACCAGAGTCCATAGGTATATTAGATGTAATGCATGTATATAGATGAGATCCACATACAAGAGACATGTGTCACAAATTTTATACTTAAATAGTTTCACAACCAGTGATGAGATTGGGTATCTCATCTGTCAAGGTTGCAGCATTGTGACCACTATGAGATAGTGTGATTTGTTTCAATCATCAAAGTATAAGACTCTAGATCATCATGCTGGCACATTGGATGTATTGAAGGACAATGAGAAACACCTTATGAAACACTGTCTTTACTTTAAGGTCTACTCTCATAATTCCATAACAATGGGCTCTTAATCCTAAGACATTAATGGACTCAAGTTTCTATCTATTTATTTACTTTGAGTCACTAATGAGTGAGGCCAATTGTAGGTCAATACCTTGGAGTATTGGGTACGTGGTAGTAGGACTGTGAGAACATTTAATTGTCAAGATGAAATCTATCCTAATTATCCCCTTGTGCCAATTAATGGATTTATCATTGGTGAGTGGGCACCCATCTCAATGAAGAGTTAATTGGATGGTACTAATGACCACTGTGATTAATTGGGTTTCAAGAATAATAAGATATGGATTTAAATTGGTCATACAGGTCTAGTTGATCAATTGATATAGATGGAGGGGCCTAGTTGTGGTCATAGGAAAGTTTATGGTCTTCTTCTAATATATTCTTAAGACTGTAGTTCAGTTGCATTTATTTAGTGGAGTTATTTGCAATTAATTGCGGGCTCGGATTACACATGAGATGTGGGGTCAGGGTGTCCCGGTTGGAACCAGCTTTCTATGATTTCCCTAGTGGTCCCCATGCTAGCCCAATTATTAGATAGTTACTAATTCTACTTAAACTCAAAAGGAAAGGAAATAGAAAGTTACTCATTGTATTGGAAGTGCAACTTCTCAGAATTAGAACGTTACTAATCGTTACGAAAGTCGGACATCTAATAATTGTCACGTCCCCCGAACCCGATTAGAGAATAAACCGGATCCGGGGAGTGAAATTTAGGGCCAATTAAAATTTCTGCCCTTTAGGCCTAAGGATCGTAAGTCCGCTGTGAGGATATTGCATTTCAAACCTCAAGTAATATAAAACTGCGGAATTCATACGATTTGAAGCATATTAAATTTCGAAGCAATGAATAATAAATCTCATTAATAGTTAAAGTTGCACAAAGAATTAATAAAAACTAACCAATGAAGTTAATTTATTACAATGGCCATCTCAATAATCATGGCCATTTAAAACAATATTGAAGTCCATAAAGTGAAAGTTTCAACGAGAGATAAAGAATAAAAGAATAATAAATGAAGAAATAAAATCTAGTGAAGTCCCAATGAATCGCTCTCGTGTCGGGAATGATGACGCTACTCTACATCATCGGCACTCCACTCTCGTGCCTCCTCTGCTGGTTGGAGATCCCAGAGGATCTCCTCACCTGCCTGTTCCTCATAGTAGGACTTACCTGAGGTGTCTGCATACCAAGGAACAGAGTCAACGACATGTTGAGCAATAGATAAGCAAGATATAATTAAAACATAACATGCATCAAATATAAGAGTAATGACAAGTACAAGATCGTAAGAATACAAGGAACAATACTAGGCATGTAGCATGAGTAAATAACTATCAGAATCATAAATAGAAATCCTAGCAATACTAACAATCACCACTACCAATGTAATGCAATGCACATGAGGGAGACTCCGTGGATGTCCAAGCCACCTCACGGGGTACCAGTAACAATCCTATCCGGACTAGTAATACCAAAGTCCGGCTCCAGGGGGATCCAAGCTCCCGGTCCTGGGAATAGTAGCACGGTCCCGGCCTGCTCCCAACTATTCAACGCCATGGACGCCGTCCAAAGCCGACTGCTCACCCCGATGTTTGAGTAACCGGCCCATCAATAAACCCCAAACTGCAGCTGGCCATGATATGCAAATAATAATAATAAAGTGGTGTTGACACGCGGGGAGAATCAAGACAAGCAAGTATGGCTAGCTCAATATACAAGACATGTTCGTAGGGATTATCTCATTCAAATCAATACAAGACAAAACCAATCACATGATAATCCCGTCAGTCTAACCAGTCATGTTTATCAATTACATAACACGGGGTTCTAAGGTACACTCTAAGTCAGGTCCAAGTCCTAATTCTACAAGGGATTGTGTTTCATAATTAATTAGGTGTATTATGCCAAGAGAGAGTGTACAAGGAATTATAACAACAGATACAATTAAATAAGTCAAGGAGGAATTACGAGCCAACCCTAGGCAAGTGGTGTCATCCATGTATCCTACATGTTCTAACGGAGTACGTGTGGAATTGGATCAACGATGCTTCTAAGGAAATCCCTAGGTGTACAATCATGTTAAGCATCCATTAATTCAGTTCCATACACATTCGGTTACCCCATGTTTAATACACGAATACCTAGACACCTAATTGAAGCACACCAAGCCACGTGCTACGATTTAATCCCCATTAATAGTCAACTGATAGTAGATTCATGGTTTCCAACATCTAAGGCCCAAACCTAAGTTACTGGTCTCATTTCTAATAAAATATAGGCTGGGTCAATAATCTAAGTATTTACATCACTTCCCGACCTATGATCGTGATGAAACCAGAACCATTGGATTCTACATCTCAAGGGCTTCCCAACGGTATATAATATGTAAAAATCCGACGGACGAATTAAAAGTTACAAGTGTTCTAAGTCCTTTAATTGCTGTCAGAAAAATGCTGTCCGATCGATCGGTCTGCTGTCCGATCGATCGGTCTGAGATTTAACTGAGACCAATTTCAGCCCGATCGATCGGTTTGCTGGTCCGATCAATTGGACAAAAGACCCGATCGATCGGTTTGTAGTCCGATCGATCGGCACTACATGACCTGAACCCCCGAGCATAGGTTTTTCTTTCCTTTTTCCTCCGGCCAATCATGGCAAACCTGCAGAAAAGAGCCTCCATGCTTCCCATTGATCACATTTATCATTCCACACCCATTCCAATAATTTAAACCATAAAAAGGGTACCAATTTAACCATTAATCCCATCCATACCACAGATCTAACCTAGCATGTAATCCAAAATCAATATCATAACCAGGCTTGGTATTAGGGAAATCTAACAAGAAAATCGGTACAATCAATGGAGAAACATACACCATGCTTAATTATAAATTGCAAATCTACTTGCCTCAACCAGAAAGATGATATGAAATAGGGAAATTTGAGGAGAAGCTCTCTTTCGCAAAACCCATAATCTAATCCGACCAAACGCAATCTAGAACGCAACGGAGAAGAAAAGAAAGAAAAAGATTAAGATCAAGCTTAAATCTAAACCAAAGAGAATTGATTGAAAAGATGAAAGTGAGTAAAACTTACCCAAACCAGGATAAAAAGAGAGAGAAGATCGAGAGGAAGAAGATAAGCGGTTCGGATCGCAGCAGTGATCTTTCAGGGAAGGAGTTCTGGAGCCTTGGAAGAATGAGGAAGAAGAAAAATGCTGTTGTAGCTTCGTTAGTTGCAGAGATGAATAAGAGATTAGGGTTAATCTCTAATTGAGAAGAGAGGGAAGGGAAAAGACTAATTTGCCCTTAAGTGGGTCCGGTGAAAGAATAGACAGTTTGAAGAGTTTCTGATCGTCGGATCACGACGAGCCAGGAGATAAAAATGATCAGTGCGACGAGACCTTTCCAACGAACCCAAAATCACGGTGATAGGATTTTTTCCGGAAAAACACTCAATTTTTCCTAATTTGCAAACTACCCCCTGCTAGGATCAAACGAACTCGAAATCAAACGAAACTTTGCATACACTATTCTAACACTAAAAGAAACTCACTCAAGGCCTAAACCCACTTAAATATCTAACAATACAATTAATTATAATAATAATAATAAAATAAACGGATCAACGGACCTGCTATTGGGCCCAATTGACCCAGTAAGGTCGCGGACCTTATAGCTCTCACCACTAAAAAGAACATTTGGTCCCCTAAATGCCTAAACATACCTCGTCGGGAAAGAGATAAGGATACGCCTTCTGCATCTGGTCTTTGAGCTCCCACGTAATTTCCCCCGGAGTGTGATGCTCCCATTGTACCTTGACCCACTGGATGGTCTTGGTACGCAACACTACTTCCTTGGTGTCGATGATCTGCGCCGGACGCTCCACATAGGTTGCATCTGCTTGTAACTGAAGTGGCCCGTGCTGCAACACATGAGTAGGATCTGGAATATACTTCCTAAGCATTGAGACATGAAAAACGTCGTGCACACTGGCTAGCTCAAGCGGTAGCACCAAACAATAGGCCACGTTTCCAATCCTGCTCTTGATCTCAAACGGTCCCACAAACCTCTTAGCAAGCTTTCCTTTTTGTCCGAATCTAACAACACCTCTCATCGGGGATACCTTCAGAAACATCATATCCCCCACTTGGAATTCTAAAGGTCTCCGCCTCTTATCTGCATAGCTTTTCTAACGATCACGAGACTCCTTCATTCTCATCCGAAGAATCCGAACTTTCTCACTGGAATCAGCAATCTCTGAGGGACCATGAAAACTACGAACTCCTACTTCCTCCCAACATGCTGGAGTCCTGCATCTCCGTCCATACAATGCCTCAAATGGTGCCATGCCAATGCTTGAATGATAGCTGTTATTGTAGGCAAACTCACATAGAGGCAAACTTTCATCCCAATTCTCCTTGAAATCCAAAACACAAGCTCTGAGGAGATCTTCCAAAGTTTGAATGGTACGTTCTGACTGTCCATCTGTCTGAGGGTGGTAAGCTGTACTGAACATCAATTGAGTACCCATGGATGACTGCAAATTAGATTAAAACCGAGAGACAAACTTAGGGTCTCGATCGGATACTATGGACTTAGGCACTCCATGAAGTTTGACTATATTGTCTCTGTACAACATAGTCATCTTGTTCATAAACTGACCAGTCTTGAATGACAGGAAATGTGCTGACTTAGTCAATCTATCCACAATCACCCAAATAACATCATTACCCTTCCTGGTGTTCGGCAACCCTGACACAAAATCCATAGTGATGTTCTCCCATTTCCACTGAGGAATATCCAACGGGTGAAGCAAACCAGGAGGCTTCTTCTGTTCTGCGTTAATCTGCTGACAAGTCATACACCTGGAAACGAATTCTGCAATCTCCTTCTTCATTTTCACCCACCAGTAGTGATTCTTCAAATTCTGATACATCTTGGTGCTTCCCGGGTGAATAGAGTATCTGGTGTGGTGCGCATCTGTCATCAACTCTGACTTGATGTCTTAAACATTTGGCACACACAACCTATCCTTACAATACATAATCCCTTCAATCAATCGGAACTCTGGATTGCCATCAATGTTGTCAATGATTTTTTGTAACTCTGGATCATCCTTCTGAGCTTCCTTGATCTTGTTAACTATTTTTGGCTCCCAAACTCCCATAGTAGCAACTAAAACTTTCTCATTGACAGGCCATACTTCCACATCCATATCTCTGAACTGCTCCATCCATCTCCATTCTGACATTACACACCCACTGAAAGTTGCCTTCCTACTGAGAGCATCTGCTATCACGTTCACCTTACCAGAATGGTACTTAATCGGAAAATCATAATCCTTTATGTACTCCATCCATCTCCGCTGCCTATTATTCAGATCACCCTGTGTAAACAGGTATTGTTGACTCTTATGATATGTATGCACCTCAAATCTTTCTCCATACAAATAATGCCTCCACAACTTCAATGCAAACACCACTGCTGCCAACTCCAAGTCATGTGTGGCATACTTCTTCTCATGATCCTTCAACTGCCTGGACCCATATGCTATCACCTTGTCATTCTGCATGAGAACACAACCTAATCCAATCCCTGATGCATCTGTATAAACCACAAATCCTCCACTTCCTGAGGGTAAGGCAAGTATGGGTGCTGAAGTCAACCGGGTCTTCAACTCTTGGAAACTCCTCTCACATTCTTCTGTCCACACAAACGGAACATCCTTCCTTGTCAACTTAGTAAGTGGAGACGCTATGGTAGAAAATCATTTCACAAACATCCTGTAATAGCCTATAAGTCCAAGAAAACTGCGAACCTCCACTACATTTCGTGGACTGCCCCAATTAACTACTGCTGCTACCTTCTTAGGGTCCACCGTCAATCCATCCTTTGAAATAATATGGCCCAAAAATGCAACTTCCTCTAACCAAAATTCACATTTGCTCAACTTAGCATACAACTGGTTATCCCTCAAAAGCTGCAATGATGTCCTCAACTGATGCTCATGCTCCTCCTTAGACTTCGAGTATACCAACACATCATCTATGAAGACAACCACAAATTGATCCAGGAAAGGAGCAAACACCTTATTCATCAATGCCATAAAAACAGCAGGTGCATTAGTCAACCCGAAAGACATCACGAGAAACTCAAAGTGGCCATATCACGTCCAGAATGCAGTCTTGGGAACATCCTCCTTCCTGACTCACAACTGATGGTAATCGGAACGCAAGTCTATCTTCGAAAAGAATTGAGCTCCCTGCAGCTGATCGAACAGCTCATCAATTCTCGGCAACGGATACTTGTTTTTTACTGCCACCTGATTCAGCTGTCAGTAGTCTATGCACATTCTCATTGTCCCGTCCTTCTTCTTCACAAATATCACTAGAGCTCCCCTCGGTGAAACACTATGTCTGATGAAACCCTTATCTAGCAAATCTTCTATATGAGTCTTCAACTCCTTCAATTCTGCTGGAGCCATCCTATACGGGGCCTTCGAAATAGGTGTTGTACCCGCCTGCAATTCTATCGTGAAATCCAACTCACGAAAAGGTGACAAACCAGGAATCTCATCCGGAAATAAATCCGGGAATTCTCGCACCACTGGAATCTCATCCACAGTCTTAGACTCCTTGTCTTCCGCGATAAACGCGATAAAGCCTTCACAATCGTTCTGCCTTCAATGCAGAAATTAACCGAGTGGAGGTGGGCTTTTCAGTTCCAACAAACTCAACACTACGGTCCGCACCTTGCAACCTCACAGTCTTGTTAAAACAATATAACACCGCTCGGTTCGCGACTAACCAATTCATACCCAGGATCACATCAAACTCCGACATTGGTAAGATGATCAAACTGGCAGTCAGCTGAACTTCTCCAATTTGAACATTACATCTAGGGTAGATGACATTACAAGGAACTGATCTACCCACAGGGGTGGCTACTATCAAATCATATGGTAGCGTCTCCTTATCCTCCTCCAAGTGAAGTGCAAAAGCTGGTGCAACAAATGAGTGTGTGGATCCAGGATCAAATAGAACTTTAGCATCAAATCCACAAACTGAAAGTGTACCTTCTATGACATTGCCTGCCGCCTCTGCCTCCTCATGCGTAAGAGCATAAGCTCTCCCTGCCAGCTGGTGACGTTGTTGTGGCCTAAGACCACGAGCCTGGAACCTGGGTGGTGCCAGAGGTCTCTGCTGGACTTGCTGTTGTGGTACTGGAGGACGCTGTTGCTGTGGCTGGGGTGGTCTGACAATCATCTGCTGTTGCTGGGGTCTAGCCTGTGCAGGTGGCACCTGTCTCAACGGCTGCGCAGGATGTGGAGGCTTGAGCGCCGGAGCTGGGAATGTTGGTGGAGCCACTCTTGTCTTCCTCGGACAAGTGCGAACTTTATGCCCTGGGTCTCCACAATGAAAACATGCACCAGTCTGCTTCCTGCAATCGCGGACATGATGACTTCCCCCACAAAAGTGCAAGTGATCCGTTGTGGTAACTGTCGAAGTACCGGCTCGTACTGTAGCCTCTTAGGTGCTAGCTGCTGAAAGTGATGGGATAATGAGCTCTGTGCCTTGGGTTGAGGTATCAACGCCAAGATCCTCTGCTGCTCTAGTGCAATCACGTCCTTCAAGAACTCATTCGCCCAATATGCTTCCTTGACCACTTCATCATAATAAGTCAGCTTACTACGCTGAACTTGCATCTTGATATCTGCCTGCAGTCCCTTGATAAACCTCCGAACTCTCTCCGATTCGGGCTGAATCAGATTCCCTGCAAATCTGGATAGGTGGGTGAAAGAGATCTCATAGTGTTGTACTGAGAGATCACCCTGAACCAATCTCTCAAACTCCTCCATCTTCTGATCCCGGTAGTGCGCAGGGATAAACTTCTTTTGGAACTGATCAATGAAGGTCTTCCAAGCTACTCCTTCCTCGACTGTCTCATAAGGGTGCTTAATTGTTTTCCACCACCTCTCAGCTGCCTCACGGAACATGTGGGCTGCTAACTGCACCTGCTGAATGCCCGTGCACTTGAAGACTTCATATATCTTCTCCATCTGGACTACCCACTCATCTGCTACAGCGGGGTCCTCTATGCCATGAAACTCTGGAGGAAACCTCTTCCTAAATTTCTCAACCAGCTCGTTGATATCATATTCCTTGGGCTGTGGCTGGCCCACTTTCTACACTACCTCAAGCATCTGAGCTTGGAATACAGCCTGACTCTCATTCTGCCTAGTACGATGTTCAGCCAAATCCTTCTGAGATTGAATAAATGCTGCCATGAAATGGTGGAATTGGTTCTCAGGACCATTCTGAGAAGAACTGCCCTCTAGCGGTTGTCCGTTATTGGTTCGGGTGGTTCTGTCGGCCATTGTCCTGTAAAACATTCAAGGTTAGTTCCACTATGCCTCAATCTAATAATACAATGCTAAGAAGGAACTACCAAGCCAACCTACTAACTAACGGAATCCTCACCCGCGTCCTATGGTTTCTACCATTTTTACCCAGAGAAACCATCAATTGCTCTGATACCATTCTGTCACGTCCCCCGAACCCGATTAGAGAATAAACCGGATCCGGGGAGTGAAATTTAGGGCCAATTAAAATTTCTGCCCTTTAGGCCTAAGGATCGTAAGTCCGCTGTGAGGATATTGCATTTCAAACCTCAAGTAATATAAAACTGCGGAATTCATACGATTTGAAGCATATTAAATTTCGAAGCAATGAATAATAAATCTCATTAATAGTTAAAGTTGCACAAAGAATTAATAAAAACTAACCAATGAAGTTAATTTATTACAATGGCCATCTCAATAATCATGGCCATTTAAAACAATATTGAAGTCCATAAAGTGAAAGTTTCAACGAGAGATAAAGAATAAAAGAATAATAAATGAAGAAATAAAATCTAGTGAAGTCCCAATGAATCGCTCTCGTGTCGGGAATGATGACGCTACTCTACATCATCGGCACTCCACTCTCGTGCCTCCTCTGCTGGTTGGAGATCCCAGAGGATCTCCTCACCTGCCTGTTCCTCATAGTAGGACTTACCTGAGGTGTCTGCATACCAAGGAACAGAGTCAACGACATGTTGAGCAATAGATAAGCAAGATATAATTAAAACATAACATGCATCAAATATAAGAGTAATGACAAGTACAAGATCGTAAGAATACAAGGAACAATACTAGGCATGTAGCATGAGTAAATAACTATCAGAATCATAAATAGAAATCCTAGCAATACTAACAATCACCACTACCAATGTAATGCAATGCACATGAGGGAGACTCCGTGGATGTCCAAGCCACCTCACGGGGTACCAGTAACAATCCTATCCGGACTAGTAATACCAAAGTCCGGCTCCAGGGGGATCCAAGCTCCCGGTCCTGGGAATAGTAGCACGGTCCCGGCCTGCTCCCAACTATTCAACGCCATGGACGCCGTCCAAAGCCGACTGCTCACCCCGATGTTTGAGTAACCGGCCCATCAATAAACCCCAAACTGCAGCTGGCCATGATATGCAAATAATAATAATAAAGTGGTGTTGACACGCGGGGAGAATCAAGACAAGCAAGTATGGCTAGCTCAATATACAAGACATGTTCGTAGGGATTATCTCATTCAAATCAATACAAGACAAAACCAATCACATGATAATCCCGTCAGTCTAACCAGTCATGTTTATCAATTACATAACACGGGGTTCTAAGGTACACTCTAAGTCAGGTCCAAGTCCTAATTCTACAAGGGATTGTGTTTCATAATTAATTAGGTGTATTATGCCAAGAGAGAGTGTACAAGGAATTATAACAACAGATACAATTAAATAAGTCAAGGAGGAATTACGAGCCAACCCTAGGCAAGTGGTGTCATCCATGTATCCTACATGTTCTAACGGAGTACGTGTGGAATTGGATCAACGATGCTTCTAAGGAAATCCCTAGGTGTACAATCATGTTAAGCATCCATTAATTCAGTTCCATACACATTCGGTTACCCCATGTTTAATACACGAATACCTAGACACCTAATTGAAGCACACCAAGCCACGTGCTACGATTTAATCTCCATTAATAGTCAACTGATAGTAGATTCATGGTTTCCAACATCTAAGGCCCAAACCTAAGTTACTGGTCTCATTTCTAATAAAATATAGGCTGGGTCAATAATCTAAGTATTTACATCACTTCCCGACCTATGATCTTGATGAAACTAGAACCATTGGATTCTACATCTCAAGGGCTTCCCAACGGTATATAATATGTAAAAATCCGACGGACGAATTAAAAGTTACAAGTGTTCTAAGTCCTTTAATTGCTGTCAGAAAAATGTCATCCGATCGATCGGTCTGAGATTTAACTGAGACCAATTTCAGCTCGATCGATCGGTCTGCTGGTCTGATCGATCGGACGAAAGACCCGATCGATCGGTCTGCAGTCCGATCGAGCGATACTGCATGACCTGAACCCCCGAGCATAGGTTTTTCTTTCCTTTTTCCTCCGACCAATCATGGCAAACCTGCAGAAAAGAGCCTCCATGTTCCCATTCATCACATTTTTCATTCCACACCCATTCCAATAATTTAAACCCTAAAAAGGGTACCAATTTAACCATTAATCCCATCCACACCATAGATCTAACCTAGCATGTAATCCAAAATCAATATCTTAACCAGGCTTGGTATTAGGGAAATCTAACAAGAAAATCGTATAATCAATGGAGAAACATACACCATGCTTAATTATAAATTGCATATCTACTTGCCTCAACCAGAAAGATGATAAGAAATAGGGAAATTTGAGGAGAAACTCTCTTTCGCAAAACCCACAATCTAATCCGACCAAACGCAATCTAGAACGCAACGGAGAAGAAAAGAAAGAAAAAGATTAAGATCAAGCTTTAATCTAAACCAAAGAGAATTGATTGAAAAGATGAAAGTGAGTAAAACTTACCCAAACCAGGATCAAGAGAGAGAGAAGATCGAGAGGAAGAAGATAAGCGGTTCGGATCGCAGCAGTGATCTTTCAGGGAAGGAGTTCTGGAGCCTTGGAAGAATGAGGAAGAAGAAAAAGGCTGATGTAGCTTCGTTCGTTGCAGAGATGAATAAGAGATTAGGGCTAATCTCTGATTAAGAAGAGATGGAAGGGAAAAGACTAATTTGCCCTTAAGTGGGTCCGGTGAAAGAATGAACCATTTGAAGAGTTTCTGATCTTCGGATCGCGACGAGTCAGGAGACAAAAATGATCAGTGCGACCAGAACTTTCCAACAAACCCAAAATCACGGTGATAAGAATTTTTCTGAAAAAACACTGAATTTTCCCTAATTTGCAAACTACCCCCCTGTTAGGATCAAACGAACTCGAAATCAAACAAAACTTCGCAGACACTATTCTAACACTAAAAGAAACTCACTCAAGGCCTAAACCCACTTAAATATATAACAATACAATTAATTATAATAATAATAAAATAAACGGATCAACGAACCTGCTATTGGGCCCAATTGACCTAATAAGGTCGCGGACCTTACAATAATAATTAGTAAGTAGAGGTTGCAAAAGTTATAAATAAGGGAGCCACCCCCATGGACGTCCCAGGAAATAATTCCCATTGGAATTCACGCCCAAGAGAGCCGGAGTTGCTCCTCTCCCTCGTTCCTTTTCTAGTTTCTCTTCCAGTTTTTCTTAGAGCTTCTAGTTGGTTTCTTTTAGAGATCCCACCCTTCTCGTTGAGAATAGAAATCTAAAACGGGTCATAGCATGGTAGACAATTAGGTCTTGGAAATTCTAATTTGCTAGAAAGAAAGAGTTTTTCATCAAGCAAGTTGCTTACTTCTACATTAGAGCACTACTAAGCTTCCAAGGTAAGATCTACTCCTTGTATGTTACAAATTTATTGTGAATGTATGGTGCTGCTATTTTCTATCTTAGAGATAGTTTCTTACTGATCGTGGTTGTTGTTATTGAGATTATGGATCCTGAATTGGGTTTGTAGCCTTCTGGATAATTGACCCCTGCATCAAGTGGGTCAAAAGTTTTTGAAACCTATCCACGAGGCTTACTGATCGACACTTATATGTGCAATGCTTAACCGCAAGATTACGGTATCGTCTAGTAGTAAATGACTAAAGAGTCCGGATTATCGATCCCACGGAGAGAGGATGTAACTAGCAATGAATCCAATTAAAGTAGAATTGAACTAAGGTTTAGCTAATACTAGCAACACCTCGTGCTATGCACAGATAAGAGAACTACTAAATTGGAAAGGCACTAAATCCTAAGTCATTTTTGATTTATCAACAATAAAAATTTAGCAACCTAAATTTTGAATTGGGATGAGATCGAGAGTTTTTTTCTTTTTTGTGTATATAAACCTGAAATTAATATTTCATAAACATAAGCTTGGAATGAAGTTTTAAAAAATACATAGTAAGAAAGATGCAAAAATTTAAACATAAGCCTTATATCATTTTTAGTGGGCCTAATATCATGGTTGGGTCTCTAATTAATCACAGGCTTGTAGTTAGACCCAGTACCCAATTCAATAATTTTTTAAAACTTTTAATGACACTAAATTCAAAAAATTCAAAATATAAATTAGTTTGCCTAATATCATGGTTAAGTCTGTAATTAATCACAGGCCTGCAGATAGACCAAGTACCAAATTATTTGTAGAGGCACTAAATCCAAGAATTTCAAAATATAAATTAGCAGATTATGAGATAGGATCGGGATCAATGAAACAAAGATGAAGTTGAGAGAGAGAGAGAGATACTGACATGATAGAATTCATGCAAAACAAAAGAGAGAAAGATTCTAACATGTTTTTCTTTTTCAACAGGCAATAATAGATTTGTTCGAAATTGGAGTTCACAAAATAAAATTTTATATTTCTTAAACATAAGCATTGAATGAATTTTTAAAGGAATTTCAGTAAGAAGATAAAGACGAAGAAAGTTGTCAAAAGTACCCCAAGATTTTGAAAATAACGATAGTGTCCTTTCGTCGTTGGATGGAAGGTTGGAGCTCGTTGACAGCCTTAGTATATGCGGCGGGGACGGACTTCAGTAGTCTGCAAGAGTATTGAAGAGGTATATTGATGGTTAGCTTAAGGGACAAAACCCCGTGCTATGCACGGACCATGTAACCACCATATGTGAAACTATCTAACTAAACCCCTAACTGCAGCTGAAATTTCTTTACTCCAGGGCCCAGTCCATATGCGAAGATATTTCTGTTTTATTAAAATATATCAAAAAAATAATTTCAAAACATAAATTACTTGGCCTAATTTCAGGTCTAGGTCTCTAATTCATCACAGTCTTGCACTTAAACCCAGTACCCAATTCCTTAGTTTTTTTTTTTATAATTTGGAAAGGCATTAAATCTTTTATCATTTTTTGTTTATGAACAATAATTATTTCATTTTGGTTGTTGTTGTTTTTTTTTTTTTTTTTTTTACTATATTTAGGCTGATTGTTTGTCTTTGGTGATGCTAACATATAATTGAACATTAAGGTTCACTTTGTCAATATTGTGTAATATATATTTTTTATATTATTAATTTTTTTGCTTGACCTAAGTTGTGAGATACACTGTAGCTGTGTAATATAAATTTTTTTATATTATTAGTCGTGGGATACACAGTAGCTGTTGATGTGGATTACTACGCATGTGTGAAGAGATGAAAGTGGCAAGTTGTATTTTTTTTTTTTTTTTGAGGAAGTTATGGGTTCAGTTACTTTATAGAGTGGATAGTGTAGAGAGGAGAGTTGGCATGGAAGGAGATTTTGACAACTATTTTGAGGCATTTTTTAAAATCAGGATTCGTAGTTTGAAGTTAACCGAAAGCAAACCACAGTCCATTAGAGATATAGATTTATTGTTTGATAGAAGTCCTCATTTTATAATTTTATTTTATTTTAATTTATTGATGTGGTCATTAGTATTGTATTTTTATTTATAGGATAAGGATTAGGATTGTCTCTTTAAATAATTACAATAAAAGGGGGCCTAGATTAGGATTAGGATTGTTATGAGAATTTTCAGATCAATCTCATATGAACGTAGTTAATATTCAGGTTTACATTAATTGCTATTATAAAAAAAAAATCCGATAAGATCTTGAACAATGACTGCATGGCTTCGATGTGCACCAGTTGTGGTTGGTGATGATAGATTAGTGATTTTAATGATATTAATTTTTAATGTCTACCAATGTAATTTACAACTTTTGTATAATATTAATATCTTTTATTAATTTGATTCCAATTATATTTTTATAAAATCCAAAAATGATGATCTGCCATCTTCACTGCAGATCTGGTAAACGATCCATATAACAACCATCTTACACCTTATGTAAGATGGTTCATACCAAATATGATGGACTCAGAGTTCTACGGTAAATTAACATGACTTTTTTTAATAATTACAATAAAAGGACTGACCCAGTGGAAGTCCAGGCCGAAAACCATCCATATTTGTGACTTCTGGCCCTCTTTGGATACTTCCTGTCAGCAAGCTTTCTCCTATTGCATGTAACTCTGACTACATGCAATTGGTCATGACAGAGCCCAGTTTAGGGGAAAAAAAAGGGTACAACTTAAAATACTTGGCCCACATAGCATTTCTCTTTCTTCTCTCCCTCTCTTCCTCTCCAATTCCCTGCCTCCCTGCACGTCTCCCTCCTCTCCCTCTCTGCCACTCTCTCTCTCTCTCTCCACCGTTGGTCTCCCTCTCACTCCGCCCCACCCTCTCTCTCTGCCCACTCTCTCTCCCTCCACAAACCGAGCAACCTTCATATCTCCTTTTTTCTTTCTTCCTCATCATCTTTCTTTCTCCTTCTATCTCCCTCCTTCACTGCTTCTCTCTCCACTGCTGCCCTCCCTCCTCTCCCTCTCTGCCATTCTCTCTCTCTCTCTCTCTCTCTCTCCACCGCTCCTCTCCCTCTCACTCCACCCGTCTCTCCCTCCATCTCACTGCCCGTCTCCCTCCTCTCCCTCTCTGCCATTCTCTCTCTCTCCACTGCTCCTCTCCCTCTCACTCCGCCCCACCCTCTCTCTCTCCCTCCACAAACCAAGCAACTCTCCCTCTCTTCCTCTGGACCCATCTCTTTCTCTTTCTCTCTTTCTTCTCTCCCTCTCTTCCTCTCCAACTCCCTGCCGTTTTCCTCCCTCTCTCTCCCTCCACTGTTGCTCTCCCCATCCCTGCACCCCACCCACTTTCTTTGCCCACTCTCTGCCTCCCTCCCTGCCACTCTCTCTCTACCTATTTCTCTCCCACTCCTATCCTCACTCCGCCCGAGTCTCCCTCCATCTCAGTGCCCGCCTCCCTCCATCTCACTCTCTACCATTCTATCTCTCTCTATCTCTCTCTCCCTCTCTCTGTAACCTCTTCTCCCTCTCACTCCGCCCCACCCTCTCTCTGCCCACTCTCTCTTTCTCTCCCTCTCTCTGTAACCTCCTCTCCCTCTCACTCCACCCCACCCTCTCTCTGCCCACTCTCTCTCCCTCCACAAACCGAGCAACTCTCCCTCTCTTCCTCTGGACCCATCTCTTTCTCTTTCTCTCTTTCTTCTCTCCCTCTCTTCCTCTCCAACTCCCTGCCTCCCTGCCGTTTTCCTCCCTTTCTCTCTCTCTCTCCCTCCACTGCTGCTCTCCCCATCACTGCGCCCCACCCACTCTCTCTGCCCACTCTCTATCTCCCTCCCTGCCACTCTCTCTACCTCTTTCTCTCTCACTTCCTATCCTCACTCCGCCAGACTATCCCTCCATCTCCCTGCCCGTCTCCCTCCTCTGCCATTCTCTCTCTATCTCTCTCTCTCTCCACTGCTCCTCTCCCTCTCACTCCGCCCCACCCTCTCTCTCTACCCACTCTCTCTCTTTCTCTCCCTCCACAAACCGAGCAACCTTCTTTTCTTCTTTTTTTCTTTCTTCCTTCTTATCTTTCTTTCTCTCCTTCTATCTCCCTCTTCACTGCTTCTCTCTCCACTGCTGCTCTCCCCATCACTACGCCCCACCCACTCTCTCTGCCCACTCTCAATCTTCCTCCCTGCCTCTTTCTCTCTCCCTTTCCCCACTCTCTCTCTCTCTCATTGCCCGACTCCCTCCTCTCTCTCTGCCATTCTCCCTCTCTGCCCTTCCTATCCATGCCCAATCCAACACATGCATAGCACAACACACAGATCCGAGTAATGAACAGATTTCGAACACATGCATGCATAGCACAACACACAAATCCCAGTAATGAACAGATTTCAACAGTCGAGTGATGAACATATTTCAACAGTAATGACTAAGTAAAAAGAGAAAGAATGAAACAATATACTATCATATACAGAGAAGCTTACCTATGTTAGAACATCTGATGCAAGCTTATTCTCCCTATTGATTGAGATCTATATCATGAGAGAGAGGTTCTGGTTTGAAGTAAATTTACTTCCAGTTGCAAGCCGCTCCGATTCGTAGACGCCTGCATAAGGAAACCTCCGTTTTCCGTTCTCTTGATGAAATGGTAGAGAAGAGAGAGAGTAAGAGATAAGAAGTTGTTGCTTTTGCTCCATTCAGTTGGATTCAGTTATGAAGAGAAGAGTGGGAAATGGGGATGATGTAGAGAAAAGTTGACGTGGGTGTGCATGCTTGCCAACACGTGGCACAATACTAAGGGAGCCTACATTCCCTTAGTATATTAGATTAGATTAGGAGAGGGCAGTGGATCCCAGATGGACACCTGTCCCAAAGTGCCTTAGAAATTTAGGATTGTTAGAATGGAGGGATGTGGTTAAATGTAGGGAAAAACATTCCCTTAGTATATTAGATAGGCAATTGAAGTGAACAATTAAGACTATTAAACTATGCAATGTAAATAATTAATTAACAATCTGAAATATGAAATTAATTAAATCTAAGTTAATCTAGCAAGCTACACTAAATTAGTGGATGAATGGTGGTGGAAATGAAAGATTTAAGGTGAAGATGTGGTGTGAAATGTGTAGGATTTTAAAACAAGTGATGTGAAATGTAGATCTAACAATCTAGAAGTGAAAATAACAAATCAAATAAAGATTAAAATTAACAACAATCAAAATAAGAGATTAGGCAATTCAAAATCCACTAAGTATGTAATTAATCCAACTAATGCATGTTCTAATTCAACTTCCAAATCTACAATTTAATTAGCAATCTCTTGCCTAATTGGATTGTATGATATAGTAATGAAGATTAAAGTAAATAAAATCAAAAGCTAAGATCCTAGATCATCATCTACCCGCCCTAACAATAATTTATCAAAATCAAGTTACAAAAGATTAAAGATAAGGGCTCTAGAGCATGCTATGTGAGAGAACTTAATCCAACTACAAAACATCAATTGAGATTATCCAACTATCAAGTGTAGAGATAGTGCATGAGAAATGAGAAAGATTCGCATAATTAGATATAAAATCTACTAATCAATCAAGGCATAAGTAGGGAATTTAAACTAAAACATGCATGTAATTGAACTAATCACATTACTTAGCTTCAAAAGGAGAACCTAATCCAAGAGTTTAGCCACTAAATATCGAGAGAGAGTTCCAAATCTTCATTAATGATCTTCAATTACATACTCTCTCTAGATTTGATACACTTAAGCTCCTAATTACAATATAAAAGTATAGAGAATGTAAAACAAAATTACTAAAAGACTAACTTGCCAAAAGATTTTTTTTCCTCTACAAATACATTCCAATTTATAGAAACATTGAGGACACAAGGATTACTTCCATTTGATTGGTTGCAACTTGAAGGCTTTTGATTGACTCATTTCTTTTCATCCTTTGAAGCAACCCAAGCTCCAACTAATACACCAACCATTCTTTTGTGTTAGAAAATGACTTCTTTTATTCTTAAAGTCTTCTCCTTTTATTTTGGAATTCTTCAACTCTTCCTAAGAGTTTTTAAATAAGATTTCTTCAGATAACTTCTTTATTGAAATCTCTTCTTAATGTCTTGGGACACTAGCTGGAAGGTTAGGGTAGTTGCGGAGTCCACCTATACAAGAGAAATTACATAAAAAATGCGCTATAAATAATCAGATTTATGTATGATAATCCCGATAATCCGTTAATGTGATAGAAGGATAAAATCTCCGTGTAAAGCAAATGATATGCATATGAGATGCTGATAAAACTCAGACTAATGAGGGGTAAAATATACAATATTTAACACTCATCACCCACCTACTTCTAACAGATATCCCACTTAAGGAGAGGACCTTAATTCTGAGCGGTTCATATGCATATATTTTTAATAGATGGGCTTCACTTTGGAGCTCCACTCACCCCATTGCACCATGATTGAGACTCAACCTTAGTTGGTTCTGCCTCTGATCATGACTCCTCTTCACTTGAGAGTTTGTTTCAAAAATGACGCGACCTTCATTTTTTTTAGAAATATATTCTTACCAAACTTAGTCTTTTTTTTTCTTATGTAGGCTTTGTTTATTTGCAATAGAATAAATAGGAATTGAATACAAATGGTGGTTAAAAATAATTATTAAAAGAGAATTCCCAAAAATGAACATTAAATAACATTTTCTTTTAAGGAAAATAGAACCAAACGAAGATGCTATTTTATGCTGCTCATTTTTGAAGAATCACTTTTGATCTTCAATTTTTAACCATCCTACGTATTCAACTCCTATGTATTTTAATGCAAACTAACATGACCATTCCTAAGGAATTACTACCCATCTTATGATGCTTCTTAAAAATAAAGCATAAGAAAGAGATCTAAATGGTCATTTGGTTTGGTACGATGCATTCATTGTTTTAAACTAGCGTTTCGTTTGTAAATACCCTAGTAAGATAGGGGTGGTTATGATCCTCCCAATCTTTATTTAAAAAAAAAAACATATTAATTTTCAACATATGATCTCCAGCTCCTCATATTTCTTCTTCTTACACAATGGCCTCCTCCCAAAAAAAAATAAAAAAAAAAAAAAAAAAAAAAATCCTGGCCCAGCTGGCCTGATTTTGATCAGTAAGACTTGGAAAGATCAAAACCCCTAAAATCTACATTGTGGCCTGTGCCTTAATAGAGCTTGATTAAAGAGGGCTGAGGGTATGAGTCAAAATTATTTCCAAATCACAACGAGCTATTTCAAAAAATACTTTTTTTTTCCTTTGACGCCCTTTTTTCAAAATTCAAAGAAACCTTGGGACTTTTCTAAACTATAGAGTCGTCTCCATCCAGCACAAATACATCGTAAGCGGAGCAGTGGTCGGTAGTTTCTCATTTGGCAAGAGAGAGAAAGAAAATGCAAGGGGCAGGAAGAACTGTAATTCGACGGTTGAGATCTTCTCCATCTCTCTCCTTCCCTTCTTCTACCATCAGATCTCCGTCCAATCTAGTGTTTCTGTCAGGATCTAGGGTTTTCTCTCAATCAGCAGCGGCAGCGGCAGCAGCAGCAGCTCCTTCATTGGACAAGGAAGAGGCCACGAGCCGGGTTCTTTCCCTTCTCAAATCCATCCATTTCATAGATCCCTCCAAGGTATCAACAACATCATCCCTAATCTCTCTCTCATCTTACCTTTGATGCAATGCAATGTAGTTAGGTTAGATCTGATGTGTCTTCTATGGATGTTGATTTGCCAATTAGAGATACCCGAGAGTTGATCACAACAGTTTGTATTGATGAAGTGATAGCCAGTAGGGGTTAGCGAGTTTGGAGTTGGATATTCATGGATTTATGTGAGTCTTTTGGAAATCTCACGTGATTTGGTGGTGTGAATTTTGTGGCATAGTGTTTTTGAAGGCCTAATTCTTGCAATTACCCATGCTATGGTTTGAAGCCCTTCAAGGAGTAGTTGTATGTTAGCTTTTGTTTTGGCCACCATTACTAAAAAATTGGTTTCAAGTAGAGTCTGAGAGATTGAAGAGCAAGCATCATATGTTACTAGTTTGCAGTTGATAGATCCAAATGGTAATAGCAGCATACCTTCTAAGGTGTAATGCTGCAATATTAACTCCGAAATCTGTGTCATAGGTATCTAAATTGTTTAAGGTTCTTTGTAAACTGAAACTAACTCACCCTTCCATATACTGATTTTGGGCTGTGTTCTTGGGTGTTTTTGAGTGAAACCGGTGCTGCAACCAAAAAAAAATAAAAATCCAGCCAAGGAGACCATGATGTGAATAGTAGAAAAGTGGATTTTGGAGGAAACTAGGAGGCGATCATTTACTGTGGCTGTGTCTATTTTTTTTTTTTTTTTCAGAGAATGTAACTAACATGGAAGCAGAGGCTTGTGTTGGAACCGGGAAGGATTACTGACGTTTTTGTCTCGAAGAATGGGTTGACTTGGAAGTCTCAAGGCTTTTCATTTGTGAGGTATGGGAACAAATTGGAAGTGGACTGAGCAGTATAGTTGAGGAATGGACGCCCTTGGGGAGGCAGAAGAACATGATTAATTTAGTTTCCAGAGTTGACCCAAGTGATCCCTCAATAGGTATGGGGGGCTGTAGGCAGGGCACAAAAGGTCATGAATAAGGGTGTGGGTGGTGCTATGGGTTTGTAGCAGCAGGTGGAGAGGCAGATTCTTGCTCAGTCTTGTGGTAGGGTGGACAGAAAAGAGAACATGGTCTCCATTAAAGAGGTGACCAAGGTAGCTGAATCTATGAAAAAGGATGTTATTTGAAGCTTGGTGGGTACGATCGTATGAGATCTTGAAGCACAATTCAAAGATGGTTAGTGTCTCAACTACAAGGTTGAGGATTCAAGGCATGTTACTGTTTATGGGGACAAAAAAGGTTGGTGGCTCTTCGAAATGATGATGAAGAAATAAGCATAGTGGTGGAGTGGTTATTTAATGCATGGGGAAAAGTGCTTGTTTTCACGGATCGAGCAAATCCCTTTGACTCCAGTGCATGTGTGGTGCACCGGAAGGGGTGTTCCACACCAAATGATAATATTTATAAATTAACCTAACTATTACCCCGATTCAAATAGAATAGTGGTGCAAGTCGGGTGTCGGTCCACATGGAGTAAAAGGCTAAGTTGCATTGTATTCAAAATCCATTCCTAAATTAATTCCAAGAAAGAATGAAAGTTTGGTTTGGGACTTTTGGTTCCTAAATTATCTAAATGACTTGAAGACCTTAGGGTATGAATCCACCCTAGCCTTGTACAATGGCAAGTATAAACTTAGGGTTTCAATATCAATGCTGCAAAGACCTATTTTGGCTACAAGCCTCTATGGAGTCACCAAGTGGATCATGTGGGGTTTAGATTTGGGCATAACCTATCATTAGGGCATAGAGTATCTTGGACCTAAACATCACATACATTCAAGCACCATTACATGAATAGCATTCAAGACTACAAGAATTGAACACTAAAGCTAGATATAGCATTAAATGATAAAACCCATAAATGAGTAGCATTCACATCATGTAATCAAAGTATTTCGAATAAAACCCTAGAACCTATACATCACCAAAGTACTTGACTAGCTTTATTAAGATGGAGAAACTTGACTGCACCTAGCGTGCTTGCAACAACCTTCTGTGATGATAGTCTAACAATTAGACGAGGAACTCGCACTACAAGGCTATGTAAACTCACACAGATTGAAGAGAGAACACTTAGAGAAATTAAAACTTGCATTGCTTCTCCAAAGTTGCTTGCCACGAATGAGAGCAAACCTCTCGTACAAACCAATGAACAAGTTTAATACATGTGTTACCTATCCAAAGGTTGAAAACTTTCTAGACCCGATCCTAGAAACTTCCACACACTTTACCCTAGCCACGCTTCTTCTATGCTATTTACAAGAATACTCCTAGTATTTCTAAACAATCTTAGGCTACACTAAAGTCCTTTAGATTCTTCTGGACCTTTTTAGATTTCTAATGATCGTTCTGTCCCTTAGGTCATATGCACATCCAACCATTTGGAAGGTTATAATGCACTTGTGACTCTGGCAAACCTCTTTCCTCCATGCGACTTTGCTCATGTGAAAATGATGCTTCCAAATAAACACGGTAATGCATTTCTCATGCGTAACATTTGCACAGGGGCCGGCTATATGAAGTTTGTTTCTCCATTCCCATCTATCCTAAGCCAAATCCTTGGATAGGTCGCACTTCTTCAGATTTATTGTTACGGACAATGTTCTCCTACAAGTAAACTGCATATTGACAAAATGTAGTCCAACTCATGGGGCCCAGTTAGATACATGCCTATCAGTGGGAGATGTTAGATGGAAAAGTCTCCTTATGAACAAGGTGGAGCCCAAAAATCAGCCCTACCAGATTATCCTAGTCCTTGATTTTTTTTATATTTTGATTGGATGATTAATAATTTTTGGTGAAATTGATTTTTTTTAATTAACCAATCTAATGGGCCCTCGTTTTGGGGCGGGCCTATTGGGGCGGGCCACATTGTGGTCTATATTATGCATATTTTGTTGTTGCATGGTTACTCAAAACTCCCATTTCATACTATTCCTTCTCAAAATGCACAAGATCTTATCTTTTTTCTCAATGAATTGCACTGAATTGCATTGTTTTAGGACCCTGAATTTCAATAAATCGAATGGCGTATTGTTCGAAATGAACTGTTTACAATTCAAAACACTGTACAATGAATTAGGTAACTATGGGCGGGTCCAAGTGGGCTCCATAGACATGCGGTCCACTCGTAGGAGAGCATTCTCCTTATTGTTGCTACTTCCATCCACACACTCTTTGGCCTACCCACTCCCCTTGTTGGGCCATCAACCTGCATAGAAAAAACTTTCGTTACTGGCACCGTTGCTGGCCTATCTTGGACATGTCCAAACCATCTCAAACAAGTTTATCTTATCTTTTTCACATAGTGATGCTTCTTCTAAATTCTTCCGGAAGCAGTCATTTTTTATTTTATCTTTACTAGTTTTACCACACATCCACCTCAATCTTCTTATCTCTACTACACTCATTTTGTGCATGTGTTGCTTCTTAACTAGCCAACATTCTGCTCCATAGGTCATAGCTGGTCTAATCACTATCTTGCTGAACTTCCCTTCAATTTTGTTGGTATGCTCCAATCACAAAGCACATAAGAACCCCTAAGTTCTATGGCATCGTTGAGGAGTGAAGAAGCTAGACAAGATCTAGTCCATTGAAGGAATGGAAGAGCTAGGGCTTACTTGGGAGAGTGGTAGTTAGGAAAAAATCAACCTCAACCGTGGTTTCTATCATCTCCATCTGGGCCCCCAAAGTTTAATGGTTAGTAGTCCATTCAGATCTATACACATCGATCCAACGGTCTAGTAAATTCGGATCTGACCGAAAATTGATGGACATGTGCACTTCGAAGAGGGGGGGGGGGGGGCGGGGGGGGGGGCTCGCACTTAGGAGTGTGTGTATGGAATCTAGATAAGTTCTAGCCATTATGTAGAATGGAAGAGCAGGAACTTATCTGGAAAGATTTGAGAGAAAGTCTTAGGGCACGTTTGGTAATAGGCGAGGAATCCGTAGATCTATGAATTCCTCACTGCCTTTGGAAAAGAAAAATCATCACCAAGGATCTTATAGCAAAGGATTCCTCATGCTCCACGTTTGGTTTGAACCGTGGAATGACATGAGATTTCCTCAATCTACGTTTGGTGTTGAACACCAAAATCCACGGAAATTAAACATAGGCTGGCAATTGGCCATGATCGAGACTTGTTAGCTGACAAGTGGGGGCCACTTCATAATATTTAACAAACTCAGAACCCCTATGATACATATGATTGATATGTTGGGACCTACTTTCCAATGATGAGATTAAAAAGGCCACATTGTGAATCAATTTACACTAACTCATTCATTCAACTTACTCCATTTACATTACGAACTTGTTCATTTAACTTACTCCATTTAGAGAGGAAAAATAAATTGAATAATCAATTATTAGATTGATATGTATTCCAATCACAAATTACAAGGTTGATAAAAAAAAAAAAAATAGAATCAGCATTTACATGTAATAATTTTTGCCTTCTAAACTTCATTATAAGAAGCAAATAGGAAATCGTGAATGAGCCCTTTAGAATATTCTCAATGCCTTCTGCTTGTTTCTCATCCCATCCCTTCCTCTCAAAAGTCCCAACTTGAATAATGCATACCCATCACAAGCTCAAAATTGGAGTTTGATTTCTTCACATTGCTTATCATAACCTGAGACAAATAAATACAAAAATTATAACATATACGCTGAGAATGCAGATCAATGATGGAATCCTAGGGTTAGGGTTAGGATGCAAGTGCCAGGGCACAATTAGGGTTCCCACTGGAACAATCACGATGAAGCCAATCTCCATGATAAACCCACGCGGGGAAATTTTATTACTCAAAAAATCACTGAGATCATTGATCTCTACAAGGCTATATTTATAATAATAGAAACTTAGGGGCTAAGAAATCAACCCTAATCAAACTAGGAAACAAGAATAAAATCCTATCCAAATTAGAAACCTAATTCTAATTACACTCTTTGCTAAAAATAAAACTAATAACAATTAAAAATCAGAATTTCATGGGTCCCACGTGCGGCCCACGAGCCTGGTTGTAACGATGTGAATTTGCTGCTGCATCATTCACCTCAGGTTGGAAAAGAGTTTGACCTTGAACTCGGCTCTTCTTCTTGATGATGCTTTTGTAGATAGTGTGCACTTGAAGTGCTTCTTTGATGAGACGAGAACTTGACCCTTTCTTTGGTGGTGTTGGCTTCATAGGACAGATTGTTACTTGCTTTTCACCAGGCATGAATGTGTATGTGTTGTCACGCATCCCATTAGTACCATTCTTGTCATACATCCATGGACGACCCAACAAGATATCACAACTATCCATGGGTACCACATTACACCAAACTCTATTTGTATAATCTTCTCCAATAGAAAAGGTAACTGGACAGGCATACCGTACTTGCACTTCATCACCGGTCATTAACCATCTTGCAAAATAGGGACGATGATGCTTCCGAACTTTGAGCTTTAATCGATTCACAAGACCTTGAGATATAATGTTCTGACAACTTCCTCCATCTATGACTACCGAGCATTTTTGACCATTCACTGTTCCTTTTGAGTGGAAAATATTTTCTCACAACCACTTCATGTCAGTAGTTGAGGTAGTGTCAGTAATGATCGTGAGAGACTTAAGACCCTCTTTGGGCATAATGTCCTCCACTTTCTCTGTGTCATTCTCTTTAGGATCATCTGGGGCATCTTTCGCATCACTTTCATTCTCAATGAGGTGGATGCGTTTTGGACATTCCGTTGCACGATGCCCTTGTTGTTTACAATTAAAGCATGTAATCCTATTTTGACCTTCGGGCTTGGCGAAAACTTTCTCCGATGAATCACTCGGTTTAGAACCTGCAATTGAGGAATTCTTCTGCATAACCCATTTAGATGTATTAAGTTTCTGGCTTGATGGTTTGCAATCCCCTCAGCTTTGATAGCATGCTGAACAATTTCACGAACATTATCAAAATGCTTGAATGTGAGGATATCTTGTATGTCAAGTGTAAGCCCATTGAAGTATCGGTCAACTAATACATCCCCATCTTCATTCAAACCACAATGAGCTTGCATGGTCATAAACTCCTCAAAATACTCAACTACTGTCTTAGATCTTTATTTCAAATTTTAAAAAATTGCACGTAGATCTTTGGAGTAATTGATAGGAAGGAATTTTTGCTTCAACAAATTTTTCATCTCGGTCCACGTGTCAACGGGGGGTCAATTTGTTGGTTTCTTCTCTTTCTTTGCAACTTGGCCCACCATATCGCAGCATAATTGCGAAATCAAGTGGCCACTAGTGTAATCTTATGATCATCCGTCATTGGCTTGTGTGCAACAATATTTTCAATACACCAATCCATGAATTCACGTGGCTTCAATTTCCCATCATATTCGGGAATCACAAGTTTAATACCCAAATCACGATCAACATTCACGGCATGTGGATCTCGTTGATTCTGATTATGCCCTCCATCATCTCGATGATTATCCTCATGCCGATTAGTTTTCAAATTGGTTAATCGGGTTTCAATCCTTGCAAGAGTCTCTTGCATTTGAACTATCATTACAGATAGTTTATTAACAGTTCCCCTCAAATCATCATCATTATTGGAGGAAGGCTCCACTTCTACGTGCTTCTTGGGAGGCATTTTTGTTTAATGCAATTGAAAATTTTTGACTGACCTGATGTGTAGATCTGGATATTTGAAAATAAATGGCTGAAGACTTGAAGGAACTTGGGCCCATTGGTGGATGAAAATATTTGTCTGCAGACTTTTTATTTTTATTTTTATTACTGCTGCTGGCCCGTGGGTTGAACTCAACCCAACTGGAGGTCCACTTGTGGAGACCCAACTGGAGGCACGTGGGTCGCTCCTCGGATTTGATGCAACCAAAGAAAAGAAAAGGGTTTTGGCTTCCCTTTCTCTTCTTGCTCAACTACACGAAGATGCAGCGACGAAGATGGTCCTAGATGCAGCAACAAATTTGATGGCGGCGGTGTTTGTCAGCAACTGCTTGCGGTGCTGACTAGGTGGCGTTGCGAAGGTGATGAGCTACAACGAGGTGGAGTCGTTCAGTGTTGCTGTTGGTGATCGACCGCTGAGGTGGCGTGGCGGCGACGGTCCAAGGTATGCTCCCTTCTTCCCTTCTGCTCTTTTCTGTCTTCTCTTTCTAGTCTTCTTCTTTCTGCCTTTTCTTTTTTTTTTTTTTTTCCGCTGGTGGTTGGGATATGGCCGAAGAAGGGGAAGAGTGCTGGGAAGAGGGTTTCGATGGTTTGCAGTGGTGCAAGAAGATGAGGGATGCTCATCTGGGGTGGGTGAATTGTTGGATTGGGGTTGGGTTCGGTTGTGGGTTCAGTGATGGGTTGGGTTGAGGGATTTGGCAGAGGGGTTTCTGGGCTTGACGGAAGGGGATTCTGGGGTTATGCTGGGAGATGAATGGTTGTCGCAGGGGACTGACGAAGGGGCTGGGGATGGCGATGGTTACGGACGAGTGGGTTATGTAGGGAGATGAACGATGGCTTGGGGAAAGGATAGGGGTAATCACGCCGTCCAATCGAGGGATCGATCGGCTCTGATACCAATTGATGCGATCCTAGGGTAAGGGTTAGGATGCAAGTGCCGGGGCACAATTAGGGTTCCCACTGGAACAATCACGATGAAGCCAATCTCCACGATAAACCCACGCAGGGAAATTTTATTAACTAAAAAAATCACTGAGATCATTGATCTCTACAAGGCTATATTTATAATAACAAAAACTTAGGGGCTAAGAAATCAACCCTAATCAAACTAGGAAACAAGAATAAAATCCTATCCAAATTAGAAACCTAATTCTAATTACACTCTTTGCTAAAAATAAAACTAATAACAATTAAAAATCAGAATTTCATGGGTCCCACATGCGGCCCACGAGCCTGGTTGTAATGATGTGGATTTGCTGCTGCATCAACACCCATTCAACTGATCAATATATATGCTCTCATGGAACCCATTCAAATCATGTCGACTGCTAGAATACCTATTCAAAATCTACTACAGACGCATCCACACTTTCCTCTACACGATTATCACAGCACAGAAATACATACTTTATCAATCTAAGATGAGGTCAAGTTACCTTAAAGCACTTCACCATATTCCTCACTCAAATCTAATTGGGTAAAAGAATACAGTGTATTAAACATTAACAAACCACCCGTGCAAACATGTTTGGACCTAAAAACATATCCCCATTTTGTTTTTTTTTTTTTTGTTTTTGGTTGGAAACATATACCTACCCATTTCACTATTGATATAGGAAGAAAACTCAACAATGAACAGAAGGCTCAACTAGGGGAGAAAAATCAGTGATACATATGATAAACTTTGTTTAGATTGCAAAAATAAGAAAAAAATCATTTTGCACCTATTAATCAATTGTCTTCACTTTCTCTCTTTCACGAGTAAAAGTAAAAACCAATTGCAATCAATGTGATTTCCTTCTCAAAACCCATTCATGTCAATAAACATATATCTGCAGCATCTCTATCAATCAGATACCATAAAACCAAAAACGGTAAATGAATCTTTCTTGACAAGGTTGTGATGGCAGTGGGAGAGAGAGGGCTCGATAGAGGATTGTACGAGAGAGAGAGAGAGAGAGAGAGAGAGAGAGAGAGAGAGAGAGAGAGAGAGAGAGAGAGAGAGAGAGAGAGAGAGAGCTTGCGCAAAGAAGTCAATTTTATCGGAATGGGAGAGAGGGTTTGCTTCGCAAGAGTCGAATCGAGAAAGGCGTTACAAAGGAGGGGTGGAGATTTCTGTTTTTTATACCCCCACTCTTTCATCCATTGATTTGCAAATCCCAAGGGGGAGGTCTATCCTAAAAACCTCACTTGTGATGATTTGTGGTGCCCCAAATCAGTAATGATTTGACAGCACCAAACCTGGATTTATATGTTTTGTGTGGAAATCCGAAATCACGTCCGTGGTGATTTTGTTACCAAACATGCCCTTAAAGTCTGTTTGGTTCAGGCATTATATGAAATCCTAGAATGTCATTGCCTTATGTGACAATAAATTGGGGCTGAGTGCTGATGTGGAGTTTTCTGTCTTTTATGTCTTGGTTTGGTTGATAAGTAAGGAATTCTCAGATTTCTGTAGATTCCAGAAAGTTCCTTTTTACTTGCCTTTTCCCTCGTTTCTAGAATCATTTTGATGATATGATATCGGCATGGAATGGATTCCACAAGAGATTTCTAGTTTCTCGCCAATGGGATAATTCCTTTCCTATTCATTTCACTAATTCTTTAACCAAACGGACCCTACGGAATTATAAATAAGGTCAGTTTTTAGGGGGAGGTAAAATGGTGTTAGAGGTCTAGGAAAAGTGGATTGGAGCTTAATCAGAGCACTCTATTTTTCCATGGTGTGGCTTCAGCCCATCAAAGGTCAAATTGAATCGAAACACCAGTTGAAGGAGACACAAAATTTGGAGGAGATTTCTAAAGTTGTGGTACAGCAACCCGAACCCAAACTCAGAGTCAACTATATTAACTAGATAGCTGATTGATTCTTGATTCATTGTAATACCCTAATCAAGGGAATTAAGGATTGTAAAGATGATTGTATAAAGAGAGGCCATCGTCTAAAGGGCACATCCCCAATTCTCTCTGGCAATTTTTCTATCATTTTCATTAAGATATGGTTAAGCCGGAACTAAATTCCCGATTAGTTCTGCCCAAATCAAACAGTCCTTCATACTGGTGAAACTGATAGCATGTGGACCAAATGTAGCCAGTATGGGATGATGGTCAAACTGGTATGAACCAGGACAAATTTCGTGTTATTTTTATTTTATTTTTGATGTATAACACGTTTGATTTTTCTTTTTAATTGTTTTTCTTCCTTTGTTGCCCTTTCTGATAATAGTCCATCTCAATTGGACCAGCTCCCAGCGGTCAAACATGTTTCTATGGTACCATTTAACTTGATTTTTGAAGCTCTGTTTTGATTTGTAAAACATTGTTTGTTAAACATTTTATACTGACAACCTGGACGACCCATTGCCATGCCATTATTGACCTTGTAACTGCTGTCCCTTTAGCCGGTCTGCTGCAAATAGCCATGATGCAGGTGCTGTGTGGTCCAAATTCCCTTAAAACAATTGTTGATTGAGAGTTTCCAAAACTAAGAATGTGTGGTAGCTCATGCAGTTCATGTGATCTGTCTATCCTGACAGATTCATATTTTAATTGATAATACAATGTGTCGAGTGACGATAGACCCCTGGAGGAAGGTTAAAAGCTTTGGAGTTAACAAGGTAAATGAATCATAGTGTCTGAATGGCAAGATCTGATTGGGAGAGAAAGCATCTGGCCATTAGCCGCCTTCGTGGGAATTGGGAACCACTGATAAGTCCAATAGACACTGGACGTTTAGCCTGTAGAGATTTACTTCACATGGCAAGCACCTAGAGGCTTCTCTTAATTAGCCAGTACCTATTTTCCATATGTTCCCCATTGTGCATATGATATGGGGCTATGTTGACAGAAGTATAAACAATCGATTTTTCTCATTTGATTTTCATTTGAACTATGCAGGTGGTTCATATCCATCTTGCGTTTTTCTTCCCATATACTTTTTATTTTATTTTAATTTTATGACATTTTAAGTTTCTCCATTCTAGTCTTGCCTCGTTTCCTAGGTCCTGCGAGGCAGGAGCCACCAAATAGCCATGAGTTTATTAGTTTTTTTTAGTGTTGAATATTCGAGTGGTTTGAACCATGTGTAATGTGGAATCATGGATACTTATGCATCCCTTATTATTTATATCCGAAAGTTTACTTTAAAAACTAGAGTCTTTTTCGTGTATCCAACTGGTTTATCGATCATACATGACGCCCCAAAGACTGCTTTGCATGCTTGTGCATACAAGCTCTGATAATTTTTTTTTCAAGTGTTATGCAGGTGAACCCTACTGCAAGTTTTAAGGATGACTTGCAGCTGGATACACTGGATAACGTAGAGGTAATGATGGCAGTGGAAGAAGAATTTGTTGTGGACATCCCAAACAGTGAAGCAAACAAGATTTCAACGACTGCTCATCTCATCGATTACATTTCAGCTCACCCACAAGCCAAATAAGAGTGCTACTAAATTCATGTGTGCTGAAAGAAGAAAAATGGAAATGGACATATTGGAGGGGTTTCGCTTCCTGGTGCAGTTTTAACTGCTTGTAATAATGTTTTCATCAGTTACATACTTTCTATCATTTGAAGCTTTTTAAGATTTTAAAGAGTGTACCAAAACTACTAAGCATGCAAGTGTGACTTCAATGTACGACTTTCCAAATTCCTGCTCTCTTTCAAACGCACATCCACCAGCACTGCTTACTTGTACATGCACAGCATTGAGCTTGTGGGTCTACTTGGCTCATGAATCAAGTCTGGACCTGCCTTGGCTCTCTGTTTGACCATTTGTCTTTCAGAGAGAGATTAGTCTCATCCAAATCTTCGAAAGTTGGTGGAATTCTGAAAGTATCTGTAACTTTATAAAGATGTAAAATGCCATTCCGCTGGACTAAAAGTTAAAAGGCCAATCAACTCAGCTTGGAAGTGATAAATGCTTCTGAGCAGTGGAGAAGCCAGGAATTTTCAATGGCTCATCGTGCCTGTACTTGACCCATTAGCCAAGCAGGCCCTGTGTATTTTTTTTCTTGAAAATCTAGGGCCTGTTTTTTTAATTCATCTTCGAATGAGGAGGAGGTTATTTGATGGTGTCATTTTTGGACATTCCCATTCTTCATTCTTAACCACTTAACAGAAATACAGTCTTCGAATTCCTAGGTATTCAGTAAAATGAATCAAACGGGCTCCTAGGGTTTAGGAAATCCAGCAGTCCCTATATGATGGCTATCTTGAGACCCTGGGGGGTTCATTAGTAGCCGTGTGAATATATATTTTTAATCTACCTTTGGGTTAAGTCTTTTTACCTTTTTTTTTTCTTGCTATTACATGGGAGGAACTGTAAATTACTCTAGTTCTAAACTAGCGTAATCTATCAGACCGACCAGGGGTTATCTATTGTTGTGCTCTGCTCCACCAGAGTGCTCCATGCTCGATCCCATGCACCCAAGGTGAGTTGGGAAGCCCTTTACTACCGGGCTATACCACCGTTCCTCCGGTGGATTGTTGGAAAGAGGATAAAGCTGTACTAACTGGATCTAAAACTAGAGTTTACATTCATTCTCCTGTTCGCATCCGCGGAAGTTGGTTTCCTTGCCCTCAGTTTACCCATGTATGTAAAGTGCCTTTACTGCTTGGGGGAAGCATGATCTTGGAGTTTATTATTGTGAAATTGCCTCAAAAAACGAATTCATTGTTAAATAATTGAAAATGCTGAAAAAAAAAAAAAAGAATAAATGTTAAAAGTTTCGGATTCAATTGATCTTTGTATGTTTTGCACATTTTATTGTATTTTCTCTCAATACTAGGGTTGTCAATTGGGCTCTCTCCTATGAGAGTATCCAGCCGGCTAGCCCTAAAAAGGCCCACAAAATGAGGGTTGCCCCAGTTTTGCAAAGCCTTCCGATTTGAGTCCTACGCTAGGACAATAATACCATGTCCCACATGGCCTCTCCTCTTGAAAAAATACAGACCCTGCTTAGGTGACGATGTCCAGTACACAGAATAAAGCGCAGACCAGCTTGTAGCTCTCACCTAGGGGTGCACACACTAATCTTAGGATGTGGGAGATTGAAAGATCCAGATGTGATCAACCTTTGTGTAAAATCTCAAGGCTGTTTAATCATCCTTAGCCCTTGATCTATGGCGTTCAGGTTTAATAGTTTTAAAATACATCATTTATTTAGTTCAATCCAATGATCGAGATTCAATTCGGATCAGTCCCTGGTCAGTGAGATCCAAGGGGATGGTAGTCTGTGATGGGATTGGAATGAGAAAAAAATTTCAGGTGGACCTCATCAATTGTCTTACATGATGCAAGATGCAGGACAGGCCCATGGTCCCCCATGGATCGACCCGCAAATGGGCCCAACCCAGTTATCATGTCCAAGCCTTTGGGCCCAACCCATTCATTTTATGATATTTAGGCCTTTAATTATATTTTAGGTTGCTTATTAAGATGTTTTAATCTTGGCCATAGGTGTGTTTGGATGGTCCAGATTAGTCTTAGGGTTATTTATTTTCCTTTATAATGAAGTAAAGCCTCTTTGGCTAAGGGAATGATTGATGATTAATGAAAATGAGTTTTCTTTGAGTTCTCCTCTAAGAAATCCCTAATGCCTCTTGAATTGGAGTTTGGTAAGAGTCCAATTTTTTTAGTCTCTTGAGCTACTCCTTGCTTATTTGACGTAACACTTTCGGATCGGAGATTAGTGAGGGAAAAAAAAAAGGTATCATCTTTCCTATCTTTTTCTATCTTTATCGCTCTCCTTCATCTCTACCTTCACTGTCCACACCACATTTGTACCTAAACAAAATGTATACTAACGTTGGGTTAGGGCATTCAAGATTAATGGTTTCTTAAGTTATATATTTTTTTATGAGATTTAGATTAGCTTTAAAATAGGGTGAGTGCTAATTTATATGGGATTTGTGAGTGTGGGGGTGGATTTATTATGGGATGACTCACACCGTCGTAAAAAGTGTGAGAGATACCCCTTAACTCCAAGAAAGCTAGGCAGGGCTATTTTCTCTGTGTTAAGGAGGGTTGAGAGTTTGGGATTCTCTGTTAGGGTCTGTTTGGTTGTTAGAAATATGAGAATTCTGAGAATTACAAATGTTGTTGTCCCCACAAGCAAAATTCCAAATGCTCTACCCCCATTTAGCATTCTAAGGGCACGCTTGACAAATTGACAGGAACCCCTTAGTTAGAGGTTTTCTTTTATCTGTTGGAATCAAGCCATCCTCAGAGAGGTTTCCTAAAAATAGTTCCACGTTTGGCAGAAGAGAGGAAGCATGGAGTCTATGCATTGTGTGATCCAGCAATCATAAGTTTTTAGTCAATTTCTCATAATCCATGAAATATCAAGGGCTGATTTTTCACCCCACAACTTGTTTTGGCTCTTCAGATATTCTGAAAGGTTCAGATCGTGCAAAGGGGCCACATAAATTAAAAAAATTAATATTTTAGAGTATAGACGCTTTTGCAAGTATCTCAAAATAGATGATAGATCTACGGTTGAAAGTTGGGCCCCTAGTTGTATTAGGTCTCCTCTAAATTTTCACAGTTCAAATGATGATTTCGAGGCCCACAAAAATAAAAAAAAATGAAAAAAAACGTACTGCCAAATAATCCCAATTTTTTTTCACTGTGGGGCATATCAACGGTCAGAATGGTTTTGCAAATATCTCAAGATATAGATGAAATCAACGGCCAATTTTTGGTATGCTAGCCGTTTTGGATCTTGTTAACACTTTTACCGGTTCAGATCTTGATTGTGGGGCTCATTAAAACCAAAAAAATGCAAAAATTGGTCTCCCCTATACTAACGTCCGGAACATTGTAGCTCTGCAATTCCCCGCGCGCGGATTCCGCTGACCCTAGTGGGTGTGTGTCCGACTTCCAAAATATTTGCAAACCAAGAATTCTCTCTTCCTCTAGACGCTTTTCCATGTTGATCCAAAAGTGTGTTTTTCACGGGATATCGGAAAAACGACAGAAATCCTCTTTGAGGATGTTTACCATACATGCCTTAAATGTTGTAAGCCCAGGAATTCATAAAGCTAAAAGTGATTTTTCTTTGGGCTGGAATTCAAAAGTCTTGTATCAAACAGGGCATTTGGAATGCTTAATGAACAAAAGCTGAAAGCAATGTCATAAATTCCCAACAGGTCCAATTCCTATAAAATGTGAACACCATTTAACATTTTAGAAATATGACTAAAATGAACTTTCTCAAAAAAGGATAAAGATTCCAAAACATCCCAATTCAAAGCCCTAATAGATCAGTCCCGCACTCCATTGAAAGGATTAAGCACTTTTTAGGGCATACGAAAGGGTTTGCTTCCTTTCTTATGCCCTTAGGGCTGTCTGGTTGAAGCATTTCTATCGGAAGAGGATCCCTTGTTTTGTCCAAGCAGTAAAACCCTATTTGGACCAATGAAGGGGTGCCACATGGGAAGCAATTTTTTTTTTTTTTTAAGTGGAGGAGATGGGATGTCATCGATATGACACCCCTTGATTGATCCAAATAGGGTTTTCGGGGATCCTCTTCCATTTCTACCAGGCACCTTGTCTGAGAATTCCTGACAAAATGCAGTAGCTGCCTTGGAATATTTAAATTCCTTGTTTGATTGAGTTTTAAAGGTAAGAGTTGCTAAGCTGGCGAAGTCAAAGTCAATTTTGGCCAGCTACTGAATTCTGGAATACAAAATGCTCTGTACCCATCAGCATTTTGGAGGCATTGGAATTCTCCAAGTTTCCTGGACAGAATATCTCCAAATGCTCCCAATCAAATAGGTTCTAGAGTTCGATTGGAATTGGGTGGATGCCACCTATTGGTCTGGCTCCTTCCTGGCTTGTTTAGTGGGGTCTCCTTTTGTTTTGTAATATTATGCTTTAATGACTTTAAATGAAATGTTTCATTCTCTATGAAATCTAGATACACTGTGGTGTGGACATGGAAGGGACATAGCTTGTACATAGGAGGAGTATAAATTTTACAAGGTGAAGTATTAAATATGATATAAAAGGTGAAGTATTAAATATGATAGGATCCCATACATTGCCTATATTGGAGTACCTGTGCATTACAGTTCATTCTTAAATAAAATAAAAAAAAGTCATACATTTGGTGCGCTAGAAGACAAATACGATCCAACCCTTGGTGGACACTCAAATGACTATGAATTTTTTTTTTTTTTTTTTTGGCTCAAGTTCCTCCGTCCGGTCAGAGATAAATTACTTGCTTCCCTTCCAGCCCGCAATCCGAGATTGGATGCGGCGAATTGTGTTCTGCCAAGTTCTCCTTTGATCTCGCCTGAGCGCAAGAACTGTGCCCAAATAATCAAACAACGAGACCGCCCTTTGAATGTGTAGAGCCTCCTTAGTTTGTCGGATGATAGACTGCGTTGCGTTCTGAGAGAACATAATCTGGCTTTTGGGTCTGTTGAAGCGCTGACCTGCCTCTTCTTCGAACAGGTTCAGCAGGTGGGTGAGGTTCAGCAGGGAGCAGGAGTTAGGGCGCAGGAAGAAAATGATGTCGTCCGCGAACTGAAGCAAGCCAATACGGTCCCCATTCGGAGCAATCTTAGGGAAAAGCAGACGACCACCCCTGCCAGCTTGTTGGCATGTCTGGTGAAGGATTCGGCGCAGAGGATATATAGATAGGGAGAAAGAGGGTCGCCCTGGCGCAAACCACGCTCATGACGGAAACTTTCCGAATGGCTTCCATTAATCCGCAACTTGAAGGTGACAGAGGAGATGCATAGCATGATTTTTGAAACGAAGTTCCTATCGAAGCCAAGCTTAGTGAGGCAAGTCTGTAAGAAATCCCAGCGGATAGTATCATAGGCCTTCTCAACGTCAAGCTTGACTGCAGCCATGGGACGGGAGCCTCTCATTCTGGACATGGTATGGATCATCTCCCTAGCCACAGCAATCTGGTCCAACGCCCTTCTCCCCGGAACGAATGCACCCTGGTTAGGAAAGATCAGACTACGGAGAATTGGCCTTAACCGATGGACCAAGATTTTTGAAATAATCTTATAAGTGACATTACAGAGGCTAATAGGCCGAAAATCTTTTAAGGTTCTGGGGATCTCCTTTTTTGGGATGAGGATGATAACCGTTTCGTTGATGCTGGATTCCAGGTTGCCTCTGGCGATGAAATCAAACACCATAGAACAGAGGTCCCCCTTGACCAAGTGCCAGAAGGCTTGGAAGAATTTGGCATTAAATCCGTCCGGACCAAGGAATTTTTAATACAAAGTTGTAGTGGTTCTGAACCAAAATCCTCAATTAGAACAGATTGATCTGTAAAACTCAAAAAAGTTCTAAATCTTCTACACATGGATCTAGATTTGGACCTTTATTTCACATGGATTACAAAAAAAAAAAGAAAAAGAAAAGTGTTCCTCACTCTTATCATCATTAATAGGTGACTTTGGATATTTAAATATTTGGATAATCAAATATTACTGGGTGGTACCTACCAATTGGGCTTTTATCTGGGCATGATCTAATGGGGGCAACCTGACCCACTGTCTAAATCACAACTAGGGTCCTTTTCAGAAGGGTCTCTTGTTTTTTTTTTTTCCTTTCTCCTTTTATCACGGATTGAAGCCCATTGTCTACAGAAGAAATATATACTGGCCTTTTTTCGTTCTGTTACACACAAATGAACCCAAATCATTAGGGTGTGCTGGGGGCCCACCTTCGAAATGACCATGATACCACTCCACAGCCGTCCATCATAAACCTACAGTTAAAACTGTCAATTGCCACCACTAAGCTCACATCAAACGCCCCACCTCAGTCCAGCTTAGAAACAATCAAATGCATGGTATGATGGTAAGTTGTGGTAAATGTCTCTGTTGCTACAATGATGCAAACTTGAGCTTCACGTGGCCCACCATCTTCCCATTGACCTTTTTGCCCCTACTCAAATAATGCCCACTAGGCCTCCATGATGATGGAGAATGATGGGCCACACACCATGAGAAATTACAATTTTAGCAATATACGTTGGGCTCTAAGTGGGTTTGGGTTTGGGCCAAGAGGCCGGTTACTTATGGGTTTGGGCCGGGCTTATAACTCTGATTATTAAACAAAATATCGATATTATAATATTAGGGTGGGATTGGGGCCATTATCCTTACTTACATTGAAGCCTAATCAACCCCAATAGGCACACCAGACTCCTGACTAATGACTATATAGCATTTCTACTATTATCTGCTGTTGAATTGAACCACTAGAAAAATATGCCCTCAAATCAAGGGTTAGGATGATTTGATTTGCATGCTTTCTAAATGCAAAGCCCCTTTTTTTAAGGCCCCAAGTAGCATTTAGGTCTCTTATGTGTCCGGACAGGACCTAATTTTTTGGGTCGGGTTCAATTGGTCAATGGGACCCAACAATCCTATTTAGCCCAACTTCTTGGGGGCAAAACGGTCAATTCATGAACCACCTTAATTACCCTTCAACCTAGTCGTCACAAGGTCGAAAACTAAAATCAATTAGAGCAGGAGATGGGAAGAGATGAGGCCCTAAAATACCAAGAAAAAGGTGCAAGTTACAGAAGATTATTATGCGTATTATGATATAAAACAAGAGAATTGATGGATGGAGGGAAATGATGACGATGGCTTATGTGGGTTCGACCCAAATCCAACCCATCATGGCAAATCTTGGGCTAACACCATTCATCATTTTTATCTATTTTTTCCTTTTTGAAAATTTTGGAATGCCCAAAACTGTCTCTTAAGCATATCATCATCATCATCACCACCACCACATGACATCAACCCCTTCATCACCGTCCATCATCATATGCCATGCATGAGTATTGTGTCAGCTCTCTCTCTCTCTCTCTCTCTCTCTCTCTATATATATATATATATATATATATATATATATTAACCCCACTTCTCTCTCTCTCTCTCTCTATATATATATATATATATAACCCCACCAAAGAGGCTTCTCTCTCTATAGCCATCTTTCTAAATCTCTGTTTTTTCTCTCTTTTGAATCTAGTAATTCTTCCCTTCACTTCTTCCTCTTATCATCTATTGGGCCCAGCAACTTCCAAAGCCAATCTCAACCACCTAGAAGGTATAGTTCTGTTTGGTGATCAAATGGCTATGATTGTTTGAAGGGAGAATGTTTTATCATGGCTTGTCTACCTGTTTTTGTGCCCTTTACAAATGAGTTGATTTAATTTTAAAGTAAGAAAATTTGGTTCTTAATTCTCTCTGTGTGGGGTGTTTTCCTAAGAGTAGGATTACGTTAATCTCAGTAACAGTACCGACTCAGCTTATCCCAATCTCGGTGTCCAAGCTCGGCAATAGTGTCAAGACACTTTCGGCTCGGCAACAGTGCCAGCTAGCATTAAGCTTGAGCTAGCCTCGGTAAAAGCACCGACTAGGCTTATCTCAGTCTCGGTATAAGGCACCTCGGTAATAGTGCCAGGATGTTTCCAAATTTAGTCTCGATATCATCTTCAGCTCGGTACGTCCACAAAGATGAGTACAAAACCATGATTGTACTTCCATAAAGTTACGGCTACGTTACAGAACGTGTTGGCAAACAAGATTGGTACCGGATAATGATAAGGGGTCGCTTTATCAATCACATCTAATGGACCCGATTTTCTTTTCTCTTTCCTCTCCTCTCCCATCCGTCCCCGGGGTCGCCGAGAGGAAAATCGAAATGGAGGGAGGAAAGGGGGAGAAAAAAAAAAGGGCATCTTAATTTTGTACAGGTATGCCAGATTTTCTATTATACTTGGAATTTAGGAATGGTGATCCAAATTGCACTTATATTTAAGAAAAGAGACAGTTTTTTTGAATGCCGTGAGAGGCGATTTTGTGCCGTAGGAGGCGATTTGTGCCGTGAAAGACGATTTTGCCGTAAAAGGCAATTTACAAATCTCATCAAAACGAAAGGGCAAGAATTGTGATTTTTTTTTTGTCTTTTAAAGAAAATACAAAGTACAATAGAAAAGTAAGAAAGGAAATCTGGCTTCTCAGCAGATTACGGAGACCAATTCAGATCGACGATCGCAAGTCATGTATGGACTTCGCCATCATCCTTCAGAAGAGAACGCTTGATGCTTTGATTCTTTGGCTTGCCTTGGACTTCAGCTTTTTAGAGGATAAGGACCAAGGGAATGTTCTATACCTAATGAAAAACGAAGAGATGGGCTGAAGAGCCGTGTCTTGGCCATGTTGAATAGGAGAAGATGAGGCTTTTTCTTAGGGGGGGGGGGGGGGGGGCTTTAATCACATTTTGGGTGTTTGTTGCAGCTGAGTTTCTTCAGAGTAGCAGGGCTTCTGGATCTTAAGTTTGGAATTCCGGGATTCTTTGTGTGTCTTGCTGGGCGCCTGTATTCGGGGATCGTTTCTTCTTGGAATCACCTCCTTTTATAGGCATTTGGTAGCCTTTAGGTGACTTTATGAGCTTTAATGTATTAAAACCACATAATGAGAGGAGTTACATTTTTAATTTCTTTGATTTGTAACTCCTTTTTCTTGGCTTCTGATTGATCGGTGGAGATAATGGGCATTTAATTGCCTTCAATCTCCATGATGAGAGGAGTTTCATAACTTTAATGTCATGATGACTTGGACTTGTAACTCCCATTTCCTTGAATCTGATTGGACCGTCCAAAATAATGAGTTAATGACGGCATTTAGGTGGGTCAATTAATAACATTAAGTGGTCGCCGGGAATTTGAAGAGTCGCAGGTCGTGCCTCGTCTTTTGGAATTCTTCTTGCGATGATCAACGATGGATCTTCATGTTGATTGGTGTTAAATGATCATGCAACTTCAGGCATTGGTTGATACCAGCGGATCGGTGACATTTGTCTTGTCGATTTCTCGATCGGTCGAACAAAATGTACATTTTCTTGGTTAGCCGGATGACGATCTTGGAGCGATCGATGACGGTTTCATGCTCTTGGCGGTGGATCCGAGATGTCAACGAAGATCAGTTGTTTTCGAGTGTAAAAAATCGGATTTTCATGAAATCACAGAGGCTGGAACTCCCGAAATGCGAAAAGAATAAAAAAAAGGGCCCCGCAGAGGAAATCCGGGTTGGTCGCCGCAACCATGGCAACCAATGAAGAAACAACCAACGGATTTGAACTATTAGAAGAGGGGGGAAAGTACTAGCAAAAAAAATAGTTTTTAAGAACATAAATAGTCAGAACACTTAAACAAAAAGAACAAAAAGATAAACCAGGACATAATTAAGTTCTATAACAGATTCTATCTATGCAAAATAACCTACATAATAAAGGTTGACACTTAAACAAAAAGAACAAAAAGATAAACCAGGACATAATTAAGTTCTATAACAGATTCTATCTATGCAAAATAACCTACATAATAAAGGTTGACAAGTTCCCACTCCTTGAAAACAAAGAAACTAACAAATCTTACCTCCTCCATCAAAATACAGATCAAATCAACATCTACCACATACTTGCCATCTTCTCATCCAATTTTAAAAAAGAACCCACTATTCCTCAGATGATTTAACCAGATCATAGCACTGTTTCGCCAGCTCATAAACCAACGTCGTGCGCTCCATGAAAACATCCCTCTCCTTCGACCGCAGCTCGATGCACCGCTCCTCCCACTCCTTCAATTGAGAGTGACCCATCAATTCCAATGCTCTTTTCACATCCATCTCTGTCAATACTGACGCACCCAAACTTCCATTCGAACGCAGGGACTCATTCAAATAAGGATAAAGATCTAATGTGTTTCCAACTTCACCATTGAGTGGGGAGTGATTCTTCGGCATCAAGTCAATGGATTTTGGCTCAATGGATTTTGGCGCTGAAGGATTCTCCTTCGCTGGCGAAAATTTGGATGGAGGGGGCGATTTTGGCGCCACCTTTTCATCCACAGGCCTCCTGTTACTCTTGGCATTGCCACCACTCCTTCTCTCCACATTATTCTCTGTTTCCACATCAACGCCCCATATCTGTTTCGAAAGCTCATACATCAGCTTGTCATGGTCCTTAGGAAAAGAGGGTTCTTTCCCCTTCCTCGCTTTCTCCGCAGTGTTTAGGTACTTCTTCTTCATCCTCCTGACCTTTTCAGAAACCTGGGTCCTGGTCATATCCACATTTAAAAGCTTCTTCACAAACTCATGGAATCCATTCATATCAGAAGAAACATCAGACCCCTTCTTCGAGAAATCGATTATAGCCTTCAGAATCGAGAGCTCGTCCTCAGGGGTCCAAATCCTCTTAAAGAGCTGCTTCTTCGCCCCCGTCTCCTCTTCCTCCTCGCCCGCATCCGGCTTCTTCCGCTTCTTCGAATCCAATTTGGAGGCAGATGGGCGTTTCTGGGTGGAGGGTTTTGCCGCTGCTTCCTTCTTGGGCTTTGGGGTACTATCCATTGGCTTGGAGGTGATGGGTTTTATGGGTTTCACCTTGGAAGGAGGCAAATCAGAGTCGGAGCCCGAATCGGAGCCAGATTCATCGGATTCTTCTTCTTCTTCTTCGTCTTCCTTCTTCTTGATTTGGGTGGGTTTGGGTTGGGTTTTCTTGGCCTTTTCAGCTTCAGAATCTTCCTCTTCTTCGTCCTCTTCATCATCATCATCTTCTTCTTCAGTAGAGGAATTAGGGTTTGGGGTTTGATTGAGATCTGAAGTGGGTTTTTTGGAGGTGGTTTTTTTGGGGGTTTGAGAAGAGGTGGGTGTTGAGTTATGGGTGCTGTTGTTTTGTACTTCTTCTTCTTCTTCCTCCTCGTCTTCGTATCCTGAAGAGGAAGGGGAAGAAGGAGGAGGAGAGAGGTGTTTGGATGGAGAAGGTTGGCGTTTTGGTGCCATCTTTGGAGGCTGTTGGAGAAGATGAAAGATTGAAAGAAGAACAAGAAGATTTGTTCTTCTTTGCAGCAGAGAGCAGAGGAAGAAGAGAAACAGAAATAGGTTTTTTGGGGAATATTTGGGCTCAGGGACGTCGAGGGATTAAGTAGTAGAAACTAATAGAGAAGGGACTTTTCCTTGTTTCAAGAGATCTATGGAAAAACAAAAAAAGAATGCATCCAAGGCCGTTCAATGTTTTACAATGAACAGTGCACATGCAGGCCTAGCATTAGGGCTCACCTATTTAAAATTAGCAATAGACTGAAAGGCCAAAAAGATAATTAAAAAATTTAGTAATTTTAAAAAATTATTAAAAAATAAATAAATTTAATTTTTTATTTAGTTTCACTCAACATGTCTTTAGATGAAAAAGAAGAAGAAAAAAGGGTGCACACATGAGTCCTTGCAAGACGATCATAGAAGAAATTCTTGCAAAATACTACAATATACTTCGGCCGTATAAAAAATAAAACAGTAAAAAGAATGGCATATATATTTAGCACAAAAAATAAAACTGTAAAAAGACTGACATATATATTTACTTACTTTTGAATCATTTTTTTACACTTTTTATGCATCATCTACAAATCATTTCTTGCAAAAATTTATCATTATAAAAATAATATGAAAACAAAAAGATATATGTATCTACATTATGAGGAAGAACAATTGCAAATTAATGAACAATTTACTTATTGCAAATTACGAAATTAAAAAGAAAAAAAAAGATAAGATAAATAATATGCCTTGTGCCTGAAGAAGAAGAATTAGGAGTTGAGATTTCAACTTTTAGCTTTGGTGAAATTAAGATCTTTTGGAGTGGAACTTGAGAGAGATTGGACCCTGTTTGCCACTTTACTGGATTAGTAAAAGTTAAAAAAAGCCTCTATTTTTCAGACAATAGGTCACATTAATAGCACTTTAATTCAATTGCTTGCTGCTCGCTTTCTAAGCCACTGCACTGGCGTAGTGGTCGGCATTCCTACCAGAATACCTTACGACTATCACAACTGAAGAAGCTTAAGACTAGAAGCAACTTGTCGAGTCTACGAAACTTTGCCAGAAGCTTCGCTTCCTCTTTTAGTCTCTGTAGTCGGCATTCGTCAAGCTTCGTCAGGTCTCTCAAATGCCTCTTTACTAAAGTATAGTCTAGTATCCCGCCTCTGTACTATAGTATGGTCTAGTCTTTCCAATGCCTCCTTCCTTGCCGCCAAACCACGCTATTAGGAGAGTAAGCAAGCTACCTTGCTTGCATTCTAGAAACTTCACTAAGCTTCGCTTCCCAGAATGCCTCTTTGGTAGAGGCTAGTGAAGCTCACCCTTCGGGTGTCGCTTACGCGGCCAAGGAAGGAGGCCTTTTTTCTGGCACGGAAGCTACCGCTTCTCGAATGAAAGAAAAAAAAGGCCTACTTATAGGCTACAACTAACACAACAAGCCCCAGGGTCCTGTTTTAGCGCGTTTCCAAAGGCAACCTTTGGATTATGTCGTGATGGTTTGGCTGCTTTGCCAACGTGTTGTAGATTGACAAAGGCGGAGGTTGGCTTTGGAAACGACACAAGGAGTATACAAAGGAAAGGAGAACAACCCCCCTTTCCCTTCTCCTTCTATTCTATCAAAAGGCGAACATCTAATCTAGGCCCGGTCGCCCTTCTATGAAGGCGAGCAGCCTAGCCCCCCTGTTGCATATAATCGTAAGGGTAAGCGGTATTTTGCAATAGCAGCTCTGAGAAGCTAGGCTTAGGGTGTGCCTCCTGCCGTCGTTTCAGTGACTCATAGGGCTTCCCTCAGCTCAGACTGGTGTCGTCACCTCTCCCAGGACCGGAATGATTATCCCTGCCCGATAGGTCTACATTCATCCCTGAACTGAATGTCGTCGGGTACTGTTCACTTCCCCGCCATTCTTGTTGTGAGGCCCCACCCCTTGTGGGCCCTCTAATTTATATTTTAAATACTATTTATTACTAATTATGAGCTAATTATACTAATTAGTGGCTAATTATGTTAATCAGGGTAGTTATGTGTTAATCTCCTAAGTTTGTGTTAGACTAGTTTAGTTGTATTAGTATTAGGGTTTTGTGTAGTCTTTTGTAAATTCTAGGGTTTATTAGTGTAGGAAGGCCCTAGCTAGGATTTTGAGTTAACTATAGGGGGGTTTTCACAAAAAGCACATTCTCTAGAGCCTTCCAACCTAAAGACTCAAATGCCCCTAACCCTAACCTTAATCCTATACAACCCCAAAGGACTTTTTAGTCTTTAGCCACCCCAAAAATCTATAAAACCAGTACTAATCCCAATGAAACCCTACTACTATTCATCTCTTCTTCCTTCCTCTCTCATTTCTCTTCTAGAATTAGGCTACTGTTGTGCTAGAGGATTTACCCTAGGAGCTGCAGCCACTTCATCTTCTTCATTTAGCTTGGTTCTATATATTCTTCTTCTCTTCTCTCCCTACAAACCTTCTAATCCAAGCAAGGCAAGTGCACTATACTCTCAACATAGAATGTATGTTCTGTTCCATTTGATTCTATGATGTTAGTTCAGTTATGTTATTATGCATATGCTAGTTTCACCATGAGCTTAGTTGTTTTGGATGGTTGGCATTGATGGATGGGATTCACCCCCATTTGGAAGATCAATGGGCCAAATTGGTGTTGGATGATGGGCATTGTAGTGGTTTTGTGTTTTTCAATGATTTGGTGAAGTTTGGGAGTGATTGGAGGTGTTTTGGTGGGAAGTCGGGTTGAAAATGGAAGAATCCCAAAAACTGGGTTTTGCAGGATTTTTGCAGTGTACCAGGTCGACCTGGAAAACTAAAATTTGCAGAAAACAGCTCCCAGTTAAAAATGCTCTGCAGAATGATTTTTCAGTGTGCCAGGTCGACCTGGCCCTGCCCAGGTCGACCGGGCACACTGCATTTTGGGAAAATTGGCTCTTAGTTAGGGAATTTCTGCAGGGATGATTTTCAGTGTACCAGGTCGACCTGGCCCTGCCCAGATCGACCGGGAACACTGAATTTTGGGAAAAACCTGCTCTCAGTTAATTTTTCCTGCGGAGATCCATTTCAGTGAGCCAGGTCTACCTGGCCCTGCCCAGGTCGACCCGGATACACTGTTTTTGCTGGAAATGACTGAAAGTTGATTTTTCTCCTTGTAAGACCCCGACCCGAGTGAACCCGATTAGTGCTAATTAAGTTGCGTGTTAGTGCTAAGCTTGATTAGTGTTTTTGATCTAGTTGGGTTTGGAATAACCTTGTTTCTAGTTTTGGGCCTTTTAGAGTGATTGGTAGCTTGTGGGGCCCTTTGGGGGGTTTCCCTTTTCGGCTTTGCGTTTTCTTGTGAAATTTTCCCGACGTGTTTTAAATTGTGTTTTTGGCCCGTTGCATTCATCTTGTGGATTCTTACAACTTTCATGTTGATCCCGTGTCCATTCGAGGCCCCGAAACCCGATTTTCATAGCCTTGAGGGCAAAACAGTCATTGCACACAAAATCTGTACCCAAAACTTAATATTCTCGAAACCCGCGAAACATACACTTTTTGGAAACTAGATATTTTGACGAACATTTCTTCCTTCTTCGTCGAATTCATCCGTGGACCCGAGAGAGATGATTTCAGTCCATTTAGCTTCTTAAGTTGTGGGCCCCAAACCTCTCAATGGTTAATAAGAGGAACCCTTCCCTTCTTCCTCCATTTTCATGTTCCAGCACACTTGAGTCTAGGGTTTTGCTAGCAAGTTTCTCTTCTTCTTCTTGCTTCTTCATCTCTAAGCCTCACCAAGAGCTCATCAATCAAGAAATGGAGATTGCCAATCTCTTCCTCATCTCTCAAGCTTCCTCTTGATACTATTTTTAGAAGAATCCATCAACTTTGAGACTTCCCTTGAGCTTACATTGTCCATTAGGGGACCTTACAAGTAAGTGATCTTATTCATCTCCTAGATTAGTGATCTTCTAGCCTTTGAGAAGCTACATTTGCATTATTGTTGGTTTGTTCATTGTCATTCCTTGTGCAACCCATTTTAGGGTTGTTTTGGGATTTTTGATGTGTAGCTTGGCTTTGAGCAATAGAGGTGATAAAAGGCTTGTTTTCAACTAGCTTGGAATAGAGGCAAGTGAATGTTTGGATGTTTTTAATTTTGAAATGATTTGGTGTAGTCTTTATGGATTTTCCATACTTTCATTTAATGAGGTTTGTTTGAAATAAATGCTCATAATGTATCTTGATAGTTTCATTCAATGTTTTATAAACATGTTGGTAGAGCATTTATTGTTCTTGTGATAGCTTAGATGAATGTTGGTGAAATGGTTTACTTCTCTTTTATTTGCATTGGATTTGACATGGAAGAAGTGATGGAGAGAACTCTTAATGAGGATTTGGAGAAGTATAAAGAGATGCATTGGAGGAACTATTAGCTCAATGTTATTGTAAGGACTTTGTGGATGTGAGGAAGATGGTTTTGAGGAGGAAAATGACTCAAAACTGGACTCAGTGAGCATTTTCGTAACTGGCGGTCAGCTCACGGTTAGCAAGCGGCTAACCGCCGAATGCATCGGCGGCTAACCGCCAGCTAACCGCGCACCGCGGTGACTTTTCCAGAGAGCATCATTTTCCACCTGAAAACGCGGTCAGCCTCACGGTTATCCAGCGGCTAACCGCCGAACCCATCGGCGGCTAACCGCCAGCCAACCGCACAATCACGGTTCCTTTTCCCGAGAGCATCAGAATTCTCACCTGAAATTCGGTCAGCTCCACGGTTACCCAGCGGCTAACCGCCGAATGCATCGGCGGCTAACCGCCAGCTAACCGCAAGGTAACCGAAATTCTCCAGATTTTGAAAAGCTCCCCGCTCGAACGAACTCTCCGGTTCGTTCGAGCGTTGAGCTTTGTCAATCGAAGGGGATTCACTAGGCATTGCTTGATGCCATCCGAGAAAGAAACCATATCACAAATATGTCATTCGAAATTTTGGAAAAATCGTAGGAGTGCATAAGGAGCCCGGAATGTCTCAAAACTCAAAGAGTACCAAGTAAGGGCTATAAAAGACATACGGGACCCCTATTCACTTAATTGGATTTCTAAATTGATATTTTACCCGAATTTCATTATAGTGTATTGTTTCACCTCATTCCCAGGAATTTCATCGCATGACTTGTTTTCTCGAAAGCTTTGGAGCTACAATAGTAACAGTGACATTGGCCCGAAATGTATTGCCCGATATGGAAAGACAGTGTGCCCTTGAGCACCCCCGTTTTACCGTTTAATTACTGTACTTGAATACTTGATATGCCTCGATTGGTTTTATCCTATGAGTCGGCATCACTAAGCTTGGATACCTTGTCAGTCTGATCCACTGACTTGGAAATCCCTCTCCCGTCCCGCCAGCTGCAGTTTGGATCCTGATACCCGGTCTAATACCGTGGTCCCGTCCCGATACCCGGTTCGCTACCGTGGTCCCGTTCCCGTATATTTATATTGTATATATGTTTACGTTGCTTCTCCTCACCTTGTGTGACTGAGATCAACGCCCCGTAATACTGTTGTCACTTTAGTGACAGAGGACTTAGCTTTATGTGATTGCCACCTTGTTAGTTCCCGAATCCTTGGATACCTGATATGTTTTATATTGTTTACTTGTTCATCGCAAATGATTTATCTATTTTATGAGAGTTCTTGCTTAACTCAGATTTATACGCTTTGCCAGAGATTTTCTTGTATTAGATATTGTTGTATCCTTGCTTTCTCTTGCCAGACCGTCGTGTCTGATCCTTTGCTTTGGTACTCAGGTCCCGTTGCCGGTTTCCTTGAGGAGGAGCCGGAGGAGGCGGTAGGTGAGCTGCAGCCTCTAGTTGAGTGGGGTGCTGACGATGTCATGCAGACATCGGGTTGCCAAGAGGCGTAACATTTTGGGAAGGACTTGTTAACTATTCTTTGGGTTATTATTTTGTAATATTGGCCTTTGTTGGCCTCTAATTTTGGGGAATGTAACTAAATGATATTTTGTCTAACTTTAACAACCTTTGGGAAACATGCTATAGATCATTGCTCTTTCTGATATAGTTTGATATTGATGTAAATGCTTGCATGACTAGAGATAGTCTAACTATTTGATTTGCTACACGCTTCCGCATTAAAAAGAAACATTCATGCAAGGTTGTGATATCCTCACCGCGGACACACCTGTGGGAAATTAAAATAAAAATGTATATGTTGTTGGTTCATGACACATTAGTGTCCCGATCCCGGATTAGTCCTGCGGGCCCGGTCCGGGGTCGCGACACTCCTGAAGCACACTGGAAATGCAGTAGAAAGTGTTTGAAAGCTGGGACATCACTCTTTTCATGGTTTTTGGTGTATGCGGTCAACCACCCAGGCCAGGAGGTTGACCGGACACATTGGGAACCTTTGAAAACAAACTTAATTTTCCAGGAGGCCTGATTTAGTTCTTCCAGTGCACTCGGTCGACCCACCAGGCCAGGAGGTCGACTGAGCACACTACACATCAGGTCAACCTGGGGGTCAATCCCCCAGTGTGCCAGGTCGACCGAGCACACTGGGAAACCCTGATTTTTCAGTTTTCAACATTTAGGAGTTGTGATCATTTGTGGGGCCCATTGACCATCCAAATGGACATTTATCAATGTACTAAGCCTGAGTCAACGGTGTGGCTCAACCTTGACTCGCGGGGACCACCGATTAGGGCTTTGGTTGTTTAATCTAAGATGATTAGAGCCTTAAATGTTGTCAATGATGCCCGTAACCTCAGGAGCACCAAACACAGTATCTTTTGGCATCTGAGACTCCATTTAGGGATCTAATTACCGGAGATGGACCTGAACCTGAATGTGGTCCATTACCTAGGATTGGACCGTTGTATTTCCCTATTGACTCTCTTATTGAAGTTCATACTTCACCTTGTTTATTACTGTCATTCTTAGATCTTTAGTGTAGCTGTTAACTGTTAATTAAATATAAATGGAGGACCTGAACCTAGGATATCTTAGAGGTGACCCGATAGTATGATTTGGAGAACACTGACCCGTGTCTGTGGCTAGGCGGGCCCTTGTTGGGCCTAAGTTTGGATATGTGTACCTTTAGATTGGAGAGGTAGTTTATATTGGAATTATAACTCTTTATGGATTAGAATGAGTTGTTTATCAGTAGAAATGGTTATGATTGCCTCGTATGGATTGTTTTAGACCAAGCCATGTGTTGATGGGCCTTGGTATGGATCCAACGAGTGAGCTTGGACTTGGACTATAATCCATAGACTGATTTAATATATGAACCTCTTAGAGACTTGGTTAGGACCTTGTTCACGCAAGGCAAAGCCTAGACAGACACAGACCGTTAGAGTATCATTGAGTCGGCATAGACATTCACTTGGTTGATTTAAGCTCAGCCTGTGGACTGATCATCCCCGGTAGGAGCTATTATGAGTGTTGAGGAGCTATCATGATGAGCTATGATTGTTAAGACGGACGGTGTGATACCGTGTTCGGTCTTGAGTGATGAGTGTGATGAGATGATGAGTGATTTGCGAGATTAGTAATTCCCAGCACTAGTGAGATTTCCCCGCCGCAACTGTGTTCAGTATGGGAGGGCCACGACATAATATCCCGCGGTATTCCATCTCGTGTGAATGTACCATTTTGTGGTAGAATAGATGTTGTATATTTATCCTGATTCCCTATGCTTATCTTGCTCAACTGCCTAGTTCATTTACCTTGTTATTCTTTAATTTATATACCTGTCTCTATTCATTTGATATATGTCCTATGTTATTAGTATGCTGTGACTTGCCAGATCTTTTAGATCTGACCCATCTTTGGTGCTTAGGCCTTGACCCAGAGATCGCAGAGGACACGCTTGCGCTAGTAGAAGCGCTCGTAGCTGGAGAGTTCGCGTGGGGCCCGGCCGACCTCGATGTCGAGTCGGAGGACGGAGAGCTATTACCTGGGTTTTGGGAGTCTTACTTGATTTTGGGCTTTCGAGAGAAATTTTGTAGTGAGCCGGGTAGTTATGAAAATGTATTAACTTTTGATATGAACAACTGAACCTTTTAAACTAGACTGTAGTTCTGCTCACATTTAATATATATCGATACCAAATTGCTTCCGCTTTGTTTATTATGCTTCTGCAAGTTAACCATTGAGTTTATATTGTTCAAAAGTTTTAAATTGGACCTCACTGCGGGCCTACGATCTTGGAAGTTCTCGAATTTTTCGGGAAGTAGGGCGCCGACTTCGGATATTCGAACGACCTTATCGGTATCCGGAATTGGGGCGTTACACTTGTAACCGTCACCTGTAATCCGCGCAGGTGTGTCTGCACCCCTTGGAGTGGACGAGAAAGAAAGGATTTCTCGGAGCAACCCCCCAGATTCCAGATCCAGGAGTTCACTTTCCCGTATGAGCATTCGGTACATGTATGAGTCCATGGAAGAGTGAAGGGGTCACCACTACTGAGGATCTCCCCCCTAATCTTAGATAGGTCGTCTGAGGGTTCGCCGCGGTTCATTGCTGTGCTTACACACTAGGCTACCCTTCTCCGAAAGCTCCACGGGACCACCTACCACTAGTCTTCGGCCAGAGGGGTTTATTGCACAAAAACGCCGGGACGCTGGCTCCCGCAGAGGGAAGCCCAACGAATGTCAGATGCAAAGCCCCGCACCTCATCAAGATCATATTGGCATACTCTCCCAAAAAAGAAAGAGCAAACCCCATTGAAGACGGGAGTGAGGTACAACAAGGCCATTTCCGTCCACCACCCTTCTCACGGAGCCGTACGTGGGCGTTACCGCTCATACAGCTCCCAGCCAGCAAGCAGTTAGCCTTCCTCTACAAGGAATGGAAGTGTGGACGAATCGACATCAAATAGAGGAATTCAGTTTTTCTTTTCAGCAATAACATGATAAGAGCATCCCTTTCACAAAAACCTACGGACCCCCCCACCCGGTCACCCCCCTCTCCTGCCACTTCAGCACCTTGTGATCTTCTCAAAGATCATTACGAGCCCTCTCCTAGAATGTTTTTGTAGAATTCGAAAATTCATTCCATGGTGGATCAGGACGAGAATGAATCCGGGAATCCAGAACATACTCATCCTGGAGCTTCTGCTCTCCTCTTGGGAGGGGTTTTTTTTTATAGAGAGAGAGGTGAGTCGAGGGTAGCCTCCCGCTTTACCAATTCCTCGGAGTTGGAGGAAGATCTCTCATCTGATGACCTTGAACAAGAAGGAGCTACTCTCGATGTGAGATCAGCAGCAAAAGAAAGAAGAGGAGTTGGATGCCCTAGAATAGCAGCCTTAAAAAAAAACACACACAACGGACCGGACACAAACAAAAGAAACAAGAAGAGGGCCATGATGATTATCCTATGTTCGTTTTCGCCCTGCCTCGATGATGCGCTCCTAGCTCGCGGAGCTACATACCGAAAAGACTCTCTCTATTACTTTGAGAAGAGAATCGTTGGTTTGACCGACGAACTAGGCGGGAAATACGAGATCTAGGCAAGCCGCTACATGTTCTCCCCTTGCCCTTGAACGATATGAAGAACTACTTATCTTCTCGTAGATACCGGTCGATCGGTTCGCATCTATAGTCAATCAATAGGTCCGCGGATCTATTCTTCTATATGATAAATTGCCATCTCGTAGCACCACCACGACATCGATTCTCGTTCTTATTCCGAGCCCCCCCATGCCGTGACTTCAACTTATAGTATGATGAATGAGTGGAAAGATCTTTATAGAAGTCCTTGTCCGATCCAACCAAAGAGTTCGTATATATTTTATTATTTATATATATAAATAAATTCTTTGCCTTTTTTCAGTAGAATCCCCGGTCCCAAACGATTGCGGGTAGCCACCAAGAAGAATGAATTCCCGAAGGGGTCCAATAAGACTTCCTTTCGAGTAATACAGGGACAGACTAATACTCCTAACTCCCGATGCAGGAGCAGGAATCTAAATGAGGAGGAGGGTTTCGAAACGCATTGAACCTCCCAATCGAATGAATCGTAACATTCGTAATGATAAACTTTACGGAGCCCTATCGCTCGGTTAGATAAGATAGGTCCACCCCAGAACTCAAACAACCAACTATATGCTATAGAAGCACGCACTTCTTCGTTATATATACGCGATTCCTCGTTGGTGATCTATCTTGCTTGCTATACTTCCGGTCCGGGCGCAGAAATTAGAAAGCAGACGTCATATTAAATCTATGATGATAATTACATAGATCAGGATTGGTAAAAATGGAAAATAGATCCATCATTCTTTACTCGTTCTTAGGAGACAATGAGCTACTACGAAGAAACTATGTACATGTACAAGTCAGTCACAAAGGATGCCCCCCGAGTTCCGGAAACCAGGTTCCTGCTGTATAAGCTCGGGAAGAAGGATAGGAGAGTTCGGGACTCCAGGGATTGGAATCTTCGGGGAAAGGGGGTCTTTGTGCTTCCGTGGGTGGGGGAAGATGCTCATCGCAGACAGTATGTTGGGCAGGCCAGTACTTAGTGGTCCTGGTTTTTAGGTATGTCCTGGTTACTACTTAAATAAAGGAAAAACTAAAAGAAATTGAACTAGAACTCCACTCCCATTTCTAAATCGAATTCAATCTTCTGGCACTGGGTGTTCTAAGCTTAAAGCAACGAAGGGTGACAAAGGGGGAGAAGGCCCAGCAGGTCCTTTTCCCCTCTCCCGAAAAAGTATGTATAAGGATAAATACCAGTTGCTTTATGTTGTTGTATCCTTACTTTTGTTATGTAAAGGGGGGCTTAAGCATCGGGAGAGGCTATCTATAATAGAAAGATTCAAGATAGACCTATTTCGAATATTAACAGCTCCTCTATAAAAAAAGGTATGTTAGGTAGTCTTCCCTAAAAGACCGCAAGTGGTAAGTACGCAGGTGGGAACATAGGAGCTTCCTTTATGCGCGGCCTGCAACCAGGCACTGACCATTTCTTTCCTTTATGGCTTTAGGCTGAGCCTTTTTTCCAGCCTTCCTTCCAGAAGAAAGGCCGCTGCCCCCTTTTTTATTGAATAAAGCGAAGCGATAAGTACACGTGCGAGGCGTTGACTTGACTTACAAAATACAAGCGAACAACACAAAATACACTTCTCGGGGACGAGCACAGAAAGAGAAGGAAGAGAATGGAACAGACAGCGATATAAATGCAAAAAACATAGGAACTACCTGCCTTATTAGAGAGAGGGCGAACTACTATAATCTAAGTAAGTGTTAGCGAGTTGACCACTAAAAAAAGAAGAAGAAAACAAGGGAGTGAGCTCAGCACTCTGAAAGACAAACAAGCGAGCTCAGCGTAACAAGGACAAGACAGAAAAGAAAAGAAGCTAACGAAAGACAGAGAGAGGGCATCTGAAGGCAAGCAAGGAGGTGTTGTTTTATCCATTTGATTTTACCCGCACCCTCTTTCTTAGAAGCCAAGCGGCCTTTGGGGATAGGAGCTTCGCCTGGCGAAACCCCATGCTTTGAGAGTTCCATTAGAAACTGCCAACACTTTCTCCACCCGGGAGTCACTTCAGTACCTGGAACTACTGTCCAAGGATGCAAAAAAAGGTATGATCCATACATTGAAAGTGTCAACGTTGACTCACAAGCGCCAGCCTCGCCAGGTAAATTTGGAGAAGGGCAACTGCTTCTGTAGGTAACGACTCAAATAATGATTTTCATTGTTAGAGTCGTGAACCCGTAGTCGGTGTTGAAGACCAACGTCGGTATAAACTGATATAACCTAAATTCAAAGGTATCGATTTATAGCGAGGAACATACCGTTCCCTCCGTAGCTGTCTTTTATCGATCATAAGCTAAGCATACTGTGAGAACACCGAGGCTACGTCTTGAACTATCTTGGTAATCGATGAAACTGAGAGTTTCCCTTGTTTAACCAAAAGTCTTAACTTACTGAGGGAAAACCAAGACAGATACAGGCGAACCAACTAGTCCGCATTCTCATCCCAAATTCTCATTTTCCGGAATTAAGTCGGGTGGCTAGGTAGCTCGCACCTAGTAAGAGACACTGATATAGGCCGGGGCGCTAAAACAAATCGTCGAGGCCCACCATAATATGCCATCAAACAACTTGATGCCGTTTTAAGGTAAAGAGAGGCGTGTAACCACCCTCCCTTACGGCCCAGTTGTCGAGTACTATAGATCAGAAGGTACGCCGCGATGCAATTCTCCTTCGTGAGATGCCCTGTGACGGCTTTCTTCCCTTTCATAAAAAGTCCAAAAAGCTGCCGGGTACTTTCCATAGTACCCCGCCAACGCTTTCGATCCGAGGCGCTAAATTCGCTCAAAGGTACAATTTACATTCATCATTTTAGAATGATAACCCTTGTCTATTATGAGTGATCGAGACCTAGGGGAGGTTTTTGACGGATTAGACTCTTGGGCTCGAAACTCAACTTCTCCACGGCCCCTCATCCGCAGACAGACGGCCAAATAGAGAGACGCGTTGCTAGAGGAGTACCAAAGAAACTTCGTGAGTGCTAACCAAAAGAATTGAGTAGAGCTGTTGGACGTAGCAAAATTCTGCTATAACTTGCAGAAAAGCTCTGCATCCGTCCGTTTGAGCTAGCAATTGGCCAACAACCTTTGGCTCCCCACACGGTTGTAACCGGCTACACTGGTAGAAGTCCCTCTGCCTAGTTGTTTGCTAAAAACTGGCACGAACAAACTGAAATTGCAAAAGCATACTTAGAGAAGGCTGCCAAGATAATGAAAAAGTGGACAGACAAGGATAGAAGGCCTGCCCACTTCGACTTAGTACTGGTAAAGCTTCAGCCAAACCAGTTAAGAGTCTATTGCAAGGTGCATAAAGGGCTCATACGGAAGTCTGATTGGACTTTCCCCATAGTTGGACGAGTTGGACAAGCAGCATATAAAGTCCAACTTCCAGCGAGGCTAAAGCTCCATCTGGTGTTTCATGCAAGCTGCCTCAAGCCATACCATGGGGATTTAAGCGATGAAAGAAGTCACATTTCCTCAAGAGCACCTCCACCATAACCTAATTAAAAAAGGAGGCTGAATACATCATGGCTGATCGAGTAAGCAGTAGCAGAAGGGGTGGCTAAGCACAAAGAATTTTTAGTCAAATGGAAGGGATTGCCCGAAAGTTAGGCTAGCTGGGAACGGGACGCAACTCTTAGTTCGGTTCCTCATGATCGCGGTGAAGGCACTGGTGGCCATGGTAAACCAGTTTGTCGGACAAGAAGACGACGAGGCACGAGCTCAAGCTCAGGAAAGCCTCGGCCTCTAGCAGCATAAATCCTCAGACAAAAGAGTAGCAGTCTTGGAAACAGTTCCTTGACTCGCCATACAAAGTCTTCGTCCTCAAGTCCCAGCTCGGTGCTAGCACCAGCTGGATGGAATCACAAACTTGGCAGAAGCTCCAGCCGCGGCCTCGGTGACAGCACCAACCTCAACTCAGCTTCTTTAACCATAAACTCCAGTAGTGGCCTCAATGATAACACTAACCACAGCTCGGACAAGTTCAATCTTGACAACTCCAGCAGTGGCCTCGGTGATAGCACCAGTCATAGCTCGGACAGGTTCAATCTTGACAGCTCCAGCAGTGGCCTTGGTGATAGCACCTGCCACAGCTCGGACATGTTCAATCTTGACAACTCCAGCAGTGGCCTCGGTGATAGCAATAGCCACAACTCGGACAGGTTCAATCTTGACAGTATCGGCAGTGGCCTCAGTGATAGCACCAGCCATAGCTCGGACAATTCTGGTCGTAACAGCTCAAGCAATGGTCTCGGTGATAGCACCAGCAACGGCTCAGACAACATCATTCACGGCAACTCCAATTCTTGTCAAAGTTATAGAACTCGGCAAAAGTCCTAGCTCGGTGACAACACCAGCTTGGTAGAAGCTTCAGCTCGGTTACAGAACCAGCTATACAAGATGACAAGTTACAGAACTCGACAGAAGTCCTAGCTTGGTGACAACACCAGCTTGGTAGAAGCTTCAACTCAGTTACAGAACCAACTGTACAAGATGCCAAGTTATAAAACTCGACAGAAGTCCTAGCTCGGTGACAGCGCCAGCTTGGTAGAAGCCTCAGCTCGGTTACAGAACCAGCTATACAAGATGCCAAGTTACAGAACTCGGCAGAAGTCTTAGCTCGGTGACAGTACTAGCTTGGTAGAAGCTTCAGCTCGGTTACAGAACCAGCTATACAAGATGCCAAGTTATGGAACTCGATAGAAGTCTCAGCTCGGTGAAAGCACCAGCTTGGTAGAGGCTTCAGCTCGGTTACAGAACCAGCTATACAAAGCACCAAGTTATGAAACTCGGCCAAAATCTCGGCTCGGTTACGGAACCAGCCACCTTGATCACGGGACCAAACACGCAACGCGCCAGGTTATGGAACTCGGCAGCTATCCTAGTTCGGTTATGGAACCAACTATGCAGCTGAAGAACTTGATGGTTTCCTCTGAGAATTTAGTTCGGTTGCGGAACCAGCTAAAGTCTTCTTTCTCTAAAGGTACACGTACTTCTTAAAGTTATAGAACTTAAGTACATTTGGAATTTCGGTTATTGAACCGAATTCGATTAGACTAAGTCACTTCTGGTTATGGAGCCAAAGTCATTTGCCCAATGGTTACTCAGTTTCGGTTACTGAACCGAACTCAACTACTTGGTCAAAAATCAGGCGTTTGTGCTAAGGGCCCAGTTACAGAATAGAGGTCAAGCACATACATGTTATTTTCATTGGAAAAGACTGAAGGCAAGTATGAAAGAAAAATTCTATTCATTGATTGAAAAAGTAGTTACAAATATCTGTACACTGTTTCCACTATTACAAAAGAGAAAAAAGAAAAGATACATAAAAAAGCCTCAAGCAGCAGGGACCTCTGCATTGACGTCAAGGGGCTCAGTCGTGGTAGCTTGGGGAGTAGCCTCTGCCAAGGGAGTCGAGATTGCTTCAGCAACCGCAGCAGTGGGGGCAGAACTCGGCTTAGGCTAGGGGCCGGAAAATTTGGGCAAGTCCTGATAGACAGGGTGATCCTCGGGGATCCCTGCCTTCTTCAATGCAGCATGACACCCGAGCTCGAACAGAGCCGAACTTATCTTCTCGACTTAGGCCTCGCATTCTCTTGTCGCTGCATCCACCCCAACCTGAAAAGATGTGTCAATTTCAGCTTGGAGTGAGGCTTAGGGTTCGACTTTCTCATTGTGCGCCACTTCGAGCTCGGCATTTCGTTTTGCCAGCTCAGCCTCAAGTTCGAGAGCCCTCCTCGCCTTAGCCTTGGCCGTACCCCTCAACTCTTGTGTCTTGGCCGTCAGCTTGCAGATCTCATTGACCGCAAACTCGAGCTCTACCCCCTGGCTATTGATCTTCTCCTCCGCCACCTTTAACTCCTGACTACTCCCCTCCAAGGCTGCCGTAAGTTTCTTCTTCTTCACTTCCAGCATTTCAACCTTGGAATTGCTTTCATGGATCCTCTCCAGGACCACCTGAACCCTCTGCACAATCTGAGAAGAGAATCAAGTATCAGAGAAAAGCTAACGAGATCAAACACCACATGTCTGTGATAGAGACTTACCGAGAAGACCGACTGCAGAGATGAGGTCAGCAGCGACACATCGTCCGCTCCTTTATGCCTCTACATGTCGAGTGGTAGGGCACATGCGTTGGCGAGAGCGGCAACGACTAAGGGGCTGTTGGACAGACGGTCTTCCACCGTCATAGGCCTCCCAGGCCTGAGCTGGAGGCTTGGCCTCCACAGGGTCAACCCCGCAGGCTGAGGAGTCGAGGCTTACCCGGGGCCTTTCTTCGAATAGCCCTCGCCCCTGGGCCTTTTCTCCTTTGGGCCCCTCTCTCTCACCTCCTCGACAGAGTGCCGCCGAGCTCCCGCGCCTCGGCCCTCAGACAACAGCCTCTTATCCTCCCGGTCCCCTTCCCTTGTATTCTCGGCGGAGTGCTGCCGAGCTGCACCAGCAATAGCGCCAGTCGCAGCACCAGCAGGAGCCCCGACGCTCCCCGAGACTGCAGAAGCGGAAGTGGCGGCGGCAATAGCAGGCGTGGAGGCGAAAGGGGCTTCACCTCCAAAAACTTTTGCCCCCAGATCTTTCACCTTCAGAACAAGACGTCGTTTCTCCATCTCCTCTCCCCTTTTTCTTCTTGGTTGAAGGGGGACGAGTAGGTCTCGATGAGCTGGGACAAGTCGGTAGTCTTCGAACAGGGGGATGATTTGCATGCTTGACCACCTAAAGCTCTTCGGCCCTTAGCGTCGGTTAGAGCGAGCGCGGGCTCCTTCCTCTTGATATATGTGTGGTACCTCAACTTGTATCCGAGCAAGGACCAAGCAGCTCGCCCGTTGTGGCCTTGATACTATCGCACAAGCTTTAGCCAACTGTCGTTTCTCCTCCAGTCAGCATTCTCAGCCCCCAGCTTCCTCTGGCTGACCTCTACACGACAAGACAAAGCGTCGGCTCGGCGAGACAAGAAAGGAAGAAAACAAGAGCATTCTGAGGTCGGTAGTCACTTGGAGGAACCCCCAAGTGACAAGGAATCTTATACAATTTCTCTGCCTCGGTCTCTACCTCGTTGAACTCCCAGTTGCCAGAGACGAGCAGACGATCGTCCCCGGCATGTCTGTTCGAGTCCTCCAAGTCGTAGACAAAAGGCTCCAACTTCGGCTTCCCCCGAAGGTAATAACTATGATTGTCCCCCACAGACTTGCAAAGGTCATATACATCCTCGATGTCATGGACACCGAGGTTAATGCCCAAAATCCTATTGAGCTCGGCGACACCCATTATTACCTTGTAGCCGTTGGGCATCAGCTGGCAGGGGCCAAGGTGCCATATCGCCAAGCAGGCTCTAAGAAGAGGGTGGACCGGGAACCTAACCCCTCCCTCTATTATTGAAACTAAAGGGAATGGGATGAGGAAGAAGACTCACAGAAAGAAGAAAGAGACAAACTCTAGACTCAGTTTTGTTCAAACAAAATCCCGTCAAGGCTCTAGCAGGGTTTTCTTCTCTCTTGCAGCAAAAACTCTCTCTGATGAATGCCAAAGTGAAGAAACAAAGAAGGAAAAACCCTATTTATAGATGGAATAGCGCCCGTTCAAATTCCAAAAGGCACGCATCGCTTCGAATTCGCTGAATGAACAACCAGATGGAGACACGTGGTACTGTCAGTTCATCTCCTGTTGTGATCCAAACGCTCTATTAATTGCATTGCATTGGGTATGCGAAACAACAACGTGCTATTTATCGCCTCGGGCAGACGAAGCGATACCGACGTGATATTTATTGTCTCAGGCATACAAACAGACTTCATGATAAAGGTCAGACGTCATCAGCCAACACCGAGATGAAATTCGAATTGATATCTCAGACTCTCCCGACACTATACTTAGCTCCCGACCTCAAAAATTGTTAGGGGTCACGAGCTAGGGGGCAATTGTGTGGGGAGTTTTCCTAAGAGTAGGATTACGCTAATCTCGGTAACAATACCGACTCAGCTTATCCCGATCTCGGTATAAGGCACCTCGGCAACAGTGCCAGGATGCGTCCAAATCTGGTCTCGATATTATCTTCAGCTCGGTACGTCCACAGAGATGAGTACTAAACCATGATTATACTTCCAAAAAATTACGGCTACGTTACAAAACGTGCTGATAGACAAGATGGGCGCCGGATAATGATAAGGGGCCGTCTTTATCAATCACATCCACATCGATACGAGAGGTCATCTCATGGTCTGACTGGACAGTATCTCCACCTACCCCCACTATAAGATCCGGCCCCACCATTAATTATATTTGTTATCAAAATATTAGTATTATATTAGTTTATTTTATTTTAGTTATTTAAGTGGGTAGGATTAAGTGGGTCACACGTTAGATAGGATTCTTGGATCGGTAAGTTGGGTTAATGGGTAGATGACCTGACCCGTAGTTTTGACCCAATGACTTAAGCCCAGAGGATATTCCCTTTTAACCTAATCCCTATTTTAACTAATCGCACGATTTATCTCTCCCCACTAATCTCTCTGGAACTCCTCCTGTAACTTCTTCGTCTTCTTCCTCTTTCAACTTCCCAAGCCATTCCAGCTTTAGGATCTAGCCATCAGAATCAAGATCAGAGGATACCAGCATTCTTGTCAGGTTCTCTTATCTCAGGTAACCCTCTCCTCAAATCATTAGGAGTAGATCTGCATTCTTGGGTTATCCCCTTTTTCTTTCCAATGCAAGGTTTTGGGTAGGAATATCATAGATCTGATCACCTGGGTATTTCTTTCTCATCTCTTATATCAGATTGGTGTTAGATTGTGATTGAGTGCCGTGGTAATCTCGGATTGGGTATTGGTGAGGATCTTTGCATTTTCTTCAACCCCGGTAAAAGGCAAGTAACTAATCATGATTTATGAATTTAATGCTTCTTTTCTCTTTGATTAGCTTGTCACTGCATGTAGAAACCTGTGATGCCCTTTCATATTATAATGTGATGGCGATTTCGTTTTCTGTTTTACTGTTGCTTAATTCCAATTTTATGTTAACCACCGCCCACTCTCGTTTCGATTTCAAAAACCCCGTTTTCTTTTCCTCATCTAAGATTCTGTTAGCAGATAGAAATTTTGCATATGTTTTATATCAAATCCACCATGAGAACTAACCCTGTGACTGAAATCGTTGGAAACCATACCCATATTTTGGATTATGAGGCTAGGTGGCCTATATGATGATGAATCTGATTCGTGGATCCGAAGGGGGACCCACGGGCGACTTTAGTGGGGCTGATTCCGTAAGCAATATGATTCACACGAAGGCAAGTGTCCCCGTTTTGGGTGGTCAGCCCTAAATAAATCGGGAGAGCCCGTTCATAACGTTGGTGGTTACCTATGTTGAGTGAACTTGATCGGTTGAAAATTGCTAGAAGCCGACAAAAGAGTTATGCCGACCTGAAGAGGAGAGATCTTCAATTCGAGATTGGTGAACATGTGTTTCTAAAAGTTTTACCAACACGAGGAACATTGAGGGTTGAACAGAAAGGGAAGTTTTCTCGGAGATATTTCGGTCCATTTGAGATCTTGGAAAGAATTGGAGATGTTGCTTACAGATTGGCTTTACCAGCAGCATTGTCAGCGGTGCATAATGTTTTTCATGTCTCGATGTTGAAGAAATATATTGCAGACCCATCTCATGTGTTGCAGTATGAGCCATTGGAATTGCAGCCAGATGTTACCTATGTTGAGTGACCTTCTCGGATCATCGACATGAAGGAGCAAGTTCTCAGGACGCGGACAATACACTGGGTGAAAGTCCAGTGGGAGCACCATAGTCCTCGAGAAGCCACTTGGGAACTCCGGGACCAAGTGAAGAAGCTTTACCCGCACCTTCTTCCAGAGGTATGATTGCATTTGGAGGACCAAATGTCCTAGGGGGGGAGAATGTAAGATCCGGCCCTGCCATTAATTATATTTGTTATTAATATATTAGTATTATATTAATTTAATTTATTTTAGTTATTTAAGTGGGTAGGATTAAGTGGGTCACACGTTAGGTAGGATTCTTGGATCGGTAAGTTGGGTTAATGGGTAGATGACCTGACCCGTAGTTTTGACCAAATGACTTAAGCCCAGTGGATATTCCCTTTTAACCTAATCCCTATTTTAACTAATCGCACGATTTATCCCTCCCCACTAATCTCTCTGGAACTTCTCTCGTAACTTCTTTGTCTTCTTCCTCTTTCAACTTCCAAAGCCATTCCAGCTTTAGGATCCAGCCATCAGAATCAAGATCAGAGGATACCAGCATTCTTGTCAGGTTCTCTTATCTCAGGTAACCCTCTCCTCAAATCATTAGGAGTAGATCTGTATTCTTGGGTTATCCACTTTTTCTTTCCAATGCTAGGTTTTGGGTAGGAATATCATAGATCTGATCACCTGGGTATTTCTTTCTCATCTCTTATATCAGATTGGTGTTAGATTGTGATTGAGTGCCGTGGTAATCTCGGATTGGGTATTGGTGAGGATCTTTGCATTTTCTTCAACCCCGGTAAAAGGCAAGTAACTAATCATGATTTATGAATTTAATGCTTCTTTTCTCTTTGATTAGCTTGTCACTGCATGTAGAAACCTGTGATGCCCTTTCATATTATAATGTGATGGCGATTTCGTTTTCTGTTTTACTGTTGCTTAATTCCAATTTTATGTTAACCACCGCCCACTCTCGTTTGGATTTCAAAAACCCCGTTTTCTTTTCCTCTTCTAAGATTCTGTTAGCAGATAGAAATTTTACATATGTTTTATATCAAATCCACCATGAGAACTAGCCCTGTGACTGAAATCGTTGGAAACCATACCCATATTTTGGATTATGAGGCTAGGTGGTCTATATGATGATGAATATGATCCGTGGATCCGGAGGGGGACCCACGGGCGACTTTAGTGGGGCTGATCCCGTAAGCAATATGATTCACACGAAGACAAGTGTCCCCGTTTTGGGTGGTCAACCCTAAATAAATCGGGAGAGTCCGTTCATAACGTCGGTGGTTACCTATGTTGAGTGAACATGATCGGTTGAAAATTGCTAGAAGCCGACAAAAGAGTTATGCCGACCTGAAGAGGAGAGATCTTCAATTCGAGATTGGTGAACATGTGTTTCTAAAGGTTTCACCAACACGAGGAACATTGAGGTTTGGGCAGAAAGGGAAGTTATCTCGGAGATATATCGGTACATTTGAGATCTTGGAAAGAATTGGAGAAGTTGCTTACAGATTGGCCTTACCAGCAGCATTGTCAGCGGTGCATAATGTTTTTCATGTCTCGATGTTGAAGAAATATATTGCAGACCCATCTCATGTGTTGCAGTATGAGCCATTGGAATTGCAGCCAGATGTTACCTATGTTGAGTGACCTTCTCGGATCATCGACATGAAGGAGCAAGTTCTCAGGACGCGGACAATACACTGGGTGAAAGTCCAGTGGGAGCACCATAGTCCTCGAGAAGCCACTTGGGAACTCCGGGACCAAGTGAAGAAGCTTTACCCGCACCTTCTTCCAGAGGTATGATTGCATTTGGAGGACCAAATGTCCTAAGGGGGGGAGAACGTAAGATCCGGCCCTGCCATTAATTATATTTGTTATTAAAATATTAGTATTATATTAATTTAATTTATTTTAGTTATTTAAGTGGGTAGGATTAAGTGGGTCACACGTTAGGTAGGATTCTTGGATCGGTAAGTTGGGTTAATGGGTAGATGACCTGACCCGTAGTTTTGACCAAATGACTTAAGCCCAGTGGATATTCCCTTTTAACCTAATCCCTATTTTAACTAATCGCACGATTTATCCCTCCCCACTAATCTCTCTGGAACTTCTCTCGTAACTTCTTTGTCTTCTTCCTCTTTCAACTTCCAAAGCCATTCCAGCTTTAGGATCCAGCCATCAGAATCAAGATCAGAGGATACCAGCATTCTTGTCAGGTTCTCTTATCTCAGGTAACCCTCTCCTCAAATCATTAGGAGTAGATCTGCATTCTTGGGTTATCCACTTTTTCTTTCCAATGCTAGGTTTTGGGTAGGAATATCATAGATCTGATCACCTGGGTATTTCTTTCTCATCTCTTATATCAGATTGGTGTTAGATTGTGATTGAGTGCCGTGGTAATCTCGGATTGGGTATTGGTGAGGATCTTTGCATTTTCTTCAACCCCGGTAAAAGGCAAGTAACTAATCATGATTTATGAATTTAATGCTTCTTTTCTCTTTGATTAGCTTGTCACTGCATGTAGAAACCTGTGATGCCCTTTCATATTATAATGTGATGGCGATTTCGTTTTCTGTTTTACTGTTGCTTAATTCCAATTTTATGTTAACCACCGCCCACTCTCGTTTGGATTTCAAAAACCCCGTTTTCTTTTCCTCTTCTAAGATTCTGTTAGCAGATAGAAATTTTACATATGTTTTATATCAAATCCACCATGAGAACTAGCCCTGTGACTGAAATCGTTGGAAACCATACCCATATTTTGGATTATGAGGCTAGGTGGTCTATATGATGATGAATATGATCCGTGGATCCGGAGGGGGACCCACGGGCGACTTTAGTGGGGCTGATCCCGTAAGCAATATGATTCACACGAAGACAAGTGTCCCCGTTTTGGGTGGTCAACCCTAAATAAATCGGGAGAGTCCGTTCATAACGTCGGTGGTTACCTATGTTGAGTGAACATGATCGGTTGAAAATTGCTAGAAGCCGACAAAAGAGTTATGCCGACCTGAAGAGGAGAGATCTTCAATTCGAGATTGGTGAACATGTGTTTCTAAAGGTTTCACCAACACGAGGAACATTGAGGTTTGGGCAGAAAGGGAAGTTATCTCGGAGATATATCGGTACATTTGAGATCTTGGAAAGAATTGGAGAAGTTGCTTACAGATTGGCCTTACCAGCAGCATTGTCAGCGGTGCATAATGTTTTTCATGTCTCGATGTTGAAGAAATATATTGCAGACCCATCTCATGTGTTGCAGTATGAGCCATTGGAATTGCAGCCAGATGTTACCTATGTTGAGTGACCTTCTCGGATCATCGACATGAAGGAGCAAGTTCTCAGGACGCGGACAATACACTGGGTGAAAGTCTAGTGGGAGCACCATAGTCCTCGAGAAGCCACTTGGGAACTCCGGGACCAAGTGAAGAAGCTTTACCCGCACCTTCTTCCAGAGGTATGATTGCATTTGGAGGACCAAATGTCCTAAGGGGGGGAGAACGTAAGAGCCGGCCCTGCCATTAATTATATTTGTTATTAAAATATTAGTATTATATTAATTTAATTTATTTTAGTTATTTAAGTGGGTCACACGTTAGGTAGGATTCTTGGATCGGTAAGTTGGGTTAATGGGTAGATGACCTGACCCGTAGTTTTGACCAAATGACTTAAGCCCAGTGGATATTCCCTTTTAACCTAATCCCTATTTTAACTAATCGCACGATTTATCCCTCCCCACTAATCTCTCTGGAACTTCTCTCGTAACTTCTTTGTCTTCTTCCTCTTTCAACTTCCAAAGCCATTCCAGCTTTAGGATCCAGCCATCAGAATCAAGATCAGAGGATACCAGCATTCTTGTCAGGTTCTCTTATCTCAGGTAACCCTCTCCTCAAATCATTAGGAGTAGATCTGTATTCTTGGGTTATCCACTTTTTCTTTCCAATGCTAGGTTTTGGGTAGGAATATCATAGATCTGATCACCTGGGTATTTCTTTCTCATCTCTTATATCAGATTGGTGTTAGATTGTGATTGAGTGCCGTGGTAATCTCGGATTAGGTATTGGTGAGGATCTTTGCATTTTCTTCAACCCCGGTAATAGGCAAGTAACTAATCATGATTTATGAATTTAATGCTTCTTTTCTCTTTGATTAGCTTGTCACTGCATGTAGAAACCTGCGATGCCCTTTCATATTATAATGTGATGGCGATTTCGTTTTCTGTTTTACTGTTGCTTAATTCCAATTTTATGTTAACCACCGCCCACTCTCGTTTGGAGTTCAAAAACCCCGTTTTCTTTTCCTCATCTAAGATTCTGTTAGCAGATAGAAATTTTACATATGTTTTATATCAAATCCACCATGAGAACTAGCCCTGTGACTGAAATCGTTGGAAACCATTCCCATATTTTGGATTATGAGGCTAGGTGGCCTATATGATGATGAATCTGATCCGTGGATTCGAAGGGGGACCCACGGGTGACTTTAGTGGGGCTGATCTTGGAAGCAATGGATACCCATGGCCCACCATCCATTGGATTGATCGGAGAGGGCGTGAATGAAGGGGAAAGTAGTTTTGGAGTCAATCACGTTGGGGGAACCACTTGATGACATGATCCATGATCTGGCCCGATCTTGTAGCCGTGTACAGTTGGGCGACCCCAGATGGTGGAGTTGATTTGGGATTGGAAACGGTGGGGTCCACTGTCCAGAGGGTCTTGATGCATCTGGCGTCGTTTCACCCATTACAGAACTAGGTTCTGTGTTTGATATTAATGAGAGGATGGAGATGACGGTGACGTCATCCCATGTCACACCCATGTGACTCTCGTACAAAATGGGTGGGATTAATGGAAAGGTGGATTATGGTGGTCTTGGAGTGTAAGGGAAAAAATGTGGCCATCACCCATATTGACTTTGAAAGTCTCTTAAATTGTGTACCTTCTCGTTTTAGTTTATGGAAATTAGGAAAAGAGACCATTTGCCTTTAATGAACCCATTTAGACCATTAAGATTTATATTCTTGGAATAACACCAAGATGGGACCCTAAGTTTCTAAAACTATAAATTAAGATTTTTATTTATCATTATGATTTATAAATTAGATATTAAATTATATCTTAGGTCTTAATGTGTTAAACCTATATTTTTGAGCTCTATTAATTAGATCATTGGACCTAAGTAAATACCGTCCGGGCATATGGTATCTTACTAACATGGGGTTTAGTGCTTCGTATGACCTCGGGGAAATCCTAATGGACTCGAGTTCAACCTATCTCTATTGGAAAACCCTTAATTGGGTCTATGCACTATTGATTTAGAAGGGATGTGTTGATCTTATATTTCGTAGAAATTTCTATGGTTGTGGGGTACGAGACCTTATGTTTGACCTTAGGATCGATTCGTATCTATGTCTTAACCTTCACATGCATATATATGTTGATTTAGGATATGTACTTCTTTAGATGTATACCCTATTGTGTATTATGGACTATAAAGTGGCTCGACAAATTTTGTATGACAATTTGATTATGATATGGGATGTGGAATGGCCAGCACTTTATTTTGACTTAGGACTCTTGTGTCGGAGCTTTATCATTCAGGTCTATTATGCATATATGTTTATGTTTATGTGGGTCATTTATGGACGACTGCAGATCGATATATGGACGGTTGATCACGATGTGACCGGATCACTTATAATCCGCTTTGAATGTGAACAGGTTATCCTGATTTGTTTTTAATTCGATCGGTTTATGACCACCGACGTTATGGACGGGCTCTCCTGATTTATTTAGGGCTGACCACCCAAAACGGGGACACTTGTCTTCGTGTGAATCATATTGGTCCTTTTGCTTTATTTGGATTTTGCTATACGTTCTTTCTTGTCATTACTTCTATATGATCACTCTCGTCTATATTCTTCTCGTTGTTGTATTAAATTTCGAATTATGATTATGTACTTGCTGTTTACTTCGTAATATTTGGTGCATGGGTACCGAGCCCTACTTTACCGAGGAGACGGAGGAGGGTCAAACGTTTCAAACGTTTGAGCCAACTGATGAACCCGAGTGGGATGCCGGAGACAGTTTCGGAGCCGTCTGAGCCTGCATGAGAGTGAACGTCATCTTAGCAATTCTTTAGATGAACTTTCTTTAATGATAAACCTTTCTTTAGTAATTGTTTTATTCATTCTGCAATTTTAACAATTAATGTTTATTTGATTTTCGTGTTGGATCTTATTTATGATCATTGAATACCAATTGAATAAGCTTTCGCTGCATTTAATGAAATTTATTTTGGCTCATCACAGATTGAAATTTTTTGTGGGCCCACTTTTTGGAAGCTTGTGTTGTATTAAACACATGAAAGTTGAATTTAATTTAATTTTTCATGTTTTTCCCCAATTCGTATTTTGGGGGACGTGACACCCACTAAGGAAGCGCCAGGTGAAACCTCCATCTATGTACAAGGGTAAGAATCCCTTCTCAGGTACGCAATACACAACGCCATACAACATAACGCACTACTAGCATACTTGTCCTTCTTCTCCATCATTTGTTTAGTGATAGTACGAACTCAGACATCAGAGAGCCTTCGACTAACGGCAGCCAGGGTCTCTGATATGAATTTCTCCTTCCCTTTCAGGTTCTAGGGCGATCTATCTTTCCCAAAGAAGCTTAAACATCATATTATGAGTTTCATATTCACCTAATCGAAGTTCGTAATTTTTAGGCACTTACATCTTCATATAGATAGCACAAGTGGGAGAAAAATAAGCTCTTTCTTCTTTTACTTGCTTAGGTTTGGGTTTGAAGTTTCTCTTCCTTTAGACTGGTGTTTTGTTGTATTGTGTTATTCTTCTTTTCATTTTACAATTTTTTTCCTTTTTAGTAGAAGAGAGTCTTCATATCTACTACACTCAGTGGCGGACCCAGGATTTTGACTTGTTGGGGGGGGGGGGGGTGCTTAAGATAGTCACTTGAAAAGGCTAATTGCTATTTCTTAACTTTAACTTTCGCAAAAGAGAAAATGTCTTGCATTTACAAACCTTTACATGTTAGCCAAAGTCAGAACCTTCATATATCAGCAAAGAGAATATTCGGGCCGGGGTCTCTCCAAAACAGATGTTTTAATTTTAAAAAAGGATCTCAACCGCAGAAACCACTTTGAAAGCAAAATTCAACAGTCACTTTTTTCTTGATAGGAATTAGGAACAAACTCACATAAAAAATCAAGCCCATTGCCATTGGGCCCATTCCACATCATCATCTTCATCAAAATATAACAACGTCATAATCACCATTTAAAGCCTACGTGAGGTTTTATTAACATATGGAATAATGGGAGCAAAAATAAAAGTATAAAAACTTGAAGTGGGAAAAGGTGACACCCTTTTGTCCTAGTATGTGTTGACCACTACAGGTAGCATCACTCCACTAGTTTGGAGAGTTCCAATGGCATGCCTGTTTGGATCAAGGAATCACAAACCAACATGCTCCAAGGAAAAACAAACATTGTTTTTCAAGAGAACAAACATCTTTTCATTGTCTTCTTTTACCTAATGAGAGATAGAGAGTAAGATAGATATGAGTACCTGCCCTGCCGCTTGCCGGAGTGAGGGATGGCTTCATGCCGATGTCGGTAGCCACTAGCCAGGGGTTTACTGTTTAGGTTAAAGTGGAAAGGGAAGGGAACGTGGGGGGACTGGGGACTTGGGGTATTTTTAAGTGGGGGCTGGGCTTAAGGGCCCTTATGGGCTTTTTCCCAATTTGGAGGGGGCTTCAGCTCCCAGCCCATTGTATGTACGTCCGCCAATGACTACACTGATCTTCTTCTAAACTGGCTTTTGATTTTGACCATTGGGAACAAACACAGGACCCACCACATGGATGGCTTATATTTGTAATTGGATAGTCTTCATATCTTCCTTTCTTTGCTTCCTAATATCTTATGGGTCTTCTTAACACCTTTTCGTTTTTGCAGGCATCCTTGAAACCAAAGTCATGGAAAGGCTGAACTCAGAGCTTTACTTGCAGAACTGGTTCATGATCCAAGAGAATGAGAGGCTAAGAAAGCAAGCCCAACTTCTAAACCAGGAGAATCAGGCCCTTTTAGCTCAGCTTAAACTCAAGTTCTCCCAAAACAATCCTAATCCTAAGCCTATTCCGAACCTCAACATCAACATTAGCTCCACCCCAGATCCTACCAACTCTACTAAGCAATGATATCACCACGCATGCAAATATATGTGAATGTCTTAATTTGTGGGGGCACTTTTTATTATTAACAACCATCGGAAGGAAATGGGTGTCTTTTTTGACCCTTTCTCATGTAGGGCCATAAAATCAGTATAGCAGCAGTTTCAGACACTCAGTTATAAAGCAGTTACGTATTTGTTTTGGTTATTAAGCAGTTATATCTTTGTATCAAGCGTTACTTATGAGTAGTAGATTTTATTCACCTTCCTAACTTAGGGCCCGTTTGGATGTCTACAGAATAAAATATCTATATTTTTAAATATTGTAAGAATAAAATAGTATAGAATACAATAATGCAATATTATAATAGTATAATTTTTTTACTGTTTGGCAATTTTTGAAGAATACTGCAGATTTTAAATTGAGATGTTTGGTAGGTGTTATGATTAAAGTAAATTACATTGTAAGAATTTTTTTTATTAAATATTTTAATTTATATGTAATTTACCATGTCAGGATAAAAAAAGTAATGTGGTAAAGTAAAGTTAAACTTTCATGTTTTTACCATAAGTTACTTTTCTTTTATCACATAAAACCATGATAAAGTATGGTAAAATAAAGTAAATGAAAAAACAACTATTTTATAATTCTCTTACTTTGCTTTACCACATACTTCATCTGACCTTACTTTACCTCATCTTTTACCATGATATGACATAGATCTTTATTTTACTTTACCACACCTGTAAACAAGTCACTTTTTATTTACCATATAAAACTACGATAAAATGTTTAAGTAAAGTAAAAAAAAAAAAGAAACTACTTTACCATTCATTCTCACTTTACTTCACCATGTACTTTATCCCACCTTTACTTTACCCCACTTTTATCGTCTTGTGAGATTTACTTTTACTTTACTTTTCCATATATGTAAACATACACATTATGATGGATTTATTGAACTAAGGTCTTTACTTTACTCTACCACTTTGTAATCGTCATTTTGAAAGATTTTTATCTTGTAGAAAGTTTTCTACAGGGGGGAGCTATAGGAGAGAATATTGAGCTTTTTGAAATAAAAGAATATTTTCTTCAAATTTTTCTTGAGTTACCAAACGCACAAGATTTTCTTCTTTAAAAAATGAAAGATTATATTCTAAAAAATATTATTTTCTTGTACTTTCTTGTGCATCCAAACAGGCCCTAAATGAACAATGTGAAGACTAGTTTCTTTTGGGTCCTAGGGACTACGTAAAACTGTAGAATGTGGGACCTCCATCGAGTATCTTGCCACCTGGTTGTGACCGAGCCCACTTACATGGTGGGCCCAAATGCGGGCAGTTGCAGTTGAAAGCACATGGACCAAGGATCCTGATGCCCAATCATGGACCTTTTCCCTTTCGTCTAGGGCTTTGCAAGGGTCACCTCAGCCCAAGAATGGCCCTCCTGGGGTGGATTGAAGTAACAAAATGGCCCAGCCAATGCACTCATAGCTTTGCATTCAAAGGACAGAACTAGATTACCCTCAAAGCTGGTGTTCCCATCCCCTGCTAGTGAGGGTAAAAAAAAGAAAAAAAACCACCAATGCCAAAACAATACATCATGACAAGCCAGTTTGGGTAAAAGGAGGGATTTGGTAAATAGGGAGAATTTTCTTCTCTTAGGGGACTGGAAGTACAGTTCAGCTCTTGAGCTTCACTTGGGCCCACTTTTGATCAATGTAGCTCGCTCTTTTGTATAATTCTTATTCTCCCCTTGATCTAGCACTATGACTAATTTTATATTCCTCAAACCTTCACGTTAGTTGGATTGAATTGGAAAAAAAAAATTCTAAAGTATTTTTTGGTAAAATGAGAAACTAATTAAAACCAAAGAAAAAAAAAAACAAGCAAAAAAAACCGTAGATAAGCTTGGACGTCTCCACCAACCAGTCCGGAAAGGCTTAAGGCTACAAAATGTCACACTATTTAAAAGAACATAACCTAGCAAATTCATGCGCAACCTTGGTATAGCTCCTAAGAACATATTCAAACTTAACTGGTTTAAAACACCTAGAGGAATTCTAAAAAAAAAATAACTATAGTTTTAAACTTTAAGTTGGTTAAGTCAAAGGGTGAGATAATCTAATGGGATTGATATATTTTTTTCATGCGTACTGTAAACAGGACTTTCCATATATCCTACTCATGGTAAGAACGTGTCCAATTGGGTCGTATGAGCTATACTGCATAAGCATGTAGTTTTCTCATGCATAACCATTTTTTTCAAGCATTTTTGTGACGGTCCTTATAGAATTCTCTATTAGCTATCCTGAATAAAGAGATAGATGTAAATGAGCCAAGTGATGCTACTGTTTGGTTAAACCTAATATCCACAAGTTACAAAGCACCTGACAATTATAGTGGAAGCACTCTTTGTAAGATGTGGATGAAGCAGGAGCTCTAATTGTCGAATAATCGACGGCCACAAAACACAAAACGGACAATATTGTCTCGATTGAATTATATACTCATGTCGAGCTCTGAGATTTTTCAATAAAAATCGATCCCATATGTTTCACTTTCCATGATTCAAGGCAAGGATTGGCACCCTGATCATGGAGTAAGATGTTGGACGGTTCACATAAGCTAAATCGGACTTATAAGTAGGCTTTATCCAAACGTTGAGGGTGTGTTTGATTAATCTTATTTAAAGCCAACCATACTTTTTATATAAGTACCTTAAGAAAAACGATTTATTCAAAACAACTTTTGGTTAGCCTAACTTTTGCACTTACTTTTTAATTAAAAAAAAATATCAAAACTTGTTTAAATATTAGATATATGAAAAGCAGCTTTAGTATGTAATAATTAGATAATTTATCTTAAATCTCATAAAAAACCTAATTTATATTATACTTCATAAAAACTAAATCACATGATAAAGAGAAAGCTTATAGGTGAATAGGATCACCCACATAGAATCAGAGATATGCCAATATATGCGGGCCTTAGCACAAGCCATATGATTCACAGTCTCTATAAATATAATTTTAAAAAAATATTTAAAAAATGAATATTTTTCAGATATAAGAAGACAGACTCCACCACCCTAAGTATTTGCATCAAATATTGTATCAGCAATGACATCTCTCATTTCCCACATCTATTGTCCTAGATATTCATGTGCTAGGTTCTCCCCTTGTTCACCATGCATTAGGTCACGATTGACTTCATTTTAGTCATAATCATTCTCTGTTAGAAAAGAGAGAGACTAAGAGAGCTTTTCCTATTATCTCATTATATGTGTGTACAAATACAAAGAGGAGAGGCATATTTATAGGCAAAGTAACTTCATAAGAGAGGAACTTTGATTCTAACCCCAACTCATCTTAAGTGGGCATCCACTCAAGATCCATATATATCTCATAACACTCCCCCTTGGATGACCACCATTCAATGATAGTTGCCTCATTAAAAACCTTACTAAAGAAAACCCAATGAGAAAAAATCAAAGCAAAGGGAAAAAAAGTACAACATTCTTCAAGATCATTGAATTGGTGTTGGACGTGCATAATGCTGCCTCGTTAAAACCTTAATTCGGAAAACCCAGTGGGATAAAACCTAGAAAGGGAAAAAGAATACAGCGCACAATGTCCTGGGTAGCATACTTCAGGATGCCCCCTTGATAAACCACTCCCCTTGATAACAGTAACCATTCAAATAGTTTGATGATGAACTCTATGCATGCCAATCTCATATACAAAATTTTGGGATATTGATTTTGGCCAAGATTTGGTAAACAAATCGGCCAGGTTGTTACTTGAACAAACTTGCTTGACTTCAATTTCATTGTTCTTTTGAAGTTCATGAGTGAAGAAGAACTTTGGTGCTATATGCTTAGTCTTGTTTCCTTTAATGAAACCTTCTTGAATTTGTTTTATGCATGTTTCATTATTTTCATAGATAATATTCGAGATACCTTCAATATATCGTAATTGACAAGAACTACGAACATGCTGAATCAAAGATCTTAGCCATACACATTCCCTACTGGTTTCATAAAGGGCCAAAATCTCAACATGGTTGGAGGAAGTAGCTACCAAAGTCTGTTTAGTAGAACGCCAAGAAACGATAGCATTACCACTAAAAAAACACATAAACTGTCTGTGATCGACTCTTATGAGGATCAGATAGATAACCTGAATCTGCATATCCTATAAAACTGGAATCTTTACAATCATAATAATAAAATATTTCTAAATCAGTTGTTTCACACAAATATCATAGGATGTGTTTAATACCAATCCAGTGCCTTTGAGTTGGTACGGAGCTATATCTAGCAATTAGATTCACAGAAAATGTAATATCCGATCTAGTACATTGTGCCAAGTGCATCAGGGCTCCAATATCATTTAAGTATGGTGCTTCGGGACCCAATACCTTTTCATTTTCCTCGATGGGATGGTATGAATCTTTCTTTATATCTAGAGACCAGACGACCATGTGGGTGCTTAATGGGCGTGCCTTATCCATACCAAATCATTTTAAGACTTTCTTAGTATAATTAGATTGGTGGACCAACATCCTACTAAAATTTATCTTAGTATAATTAGCCTTTGGCCGTGTTAACACAAAAAATTTCACTTTGCCTCTTCAACATCAAAAAGCCACATGAAGCCGCATCCTACTACAAACAGGCAATGCCGCTTCAAGCATCAGATCTTATCAGAATCACTTGAAAACTGATAGATCCTTCAAGACAGCCAAAAGAGGAGTTCACATAAAATTTGCCGGATTTCCGCTGTAAAGCCCTTTTTCTGATTCTTTTCGCGTTTAAGGAGTTCTAGCCCCTGTGATTTCCTGAAAATCTGATTTTCGATGCTCGGAAACGACTGATCTTCGTCAACATCACGGATCCGCCGTTAAAAGCATGGAATCATCATTGATCGCTCCAAGATCGCCAACCCGCTGACCAAAAAAGTGCACTTTCTGTTTGACCGATCGAGAAATTGACAAGACAAATGTCATCGGCCCGCTGGTATCAACCAATGTCCGAAGTTGCATGATCGACCGACTTCGATCAACATGAAGATCCATCGTCGATCATTGCGAGAAGAATTCCAAAAGACGCGGCACGACCCGCGACTCTTCAAATCCCAGGCGACCACTTAATGCTGTTAATTGACCCAACTAAATATGGTCATTAACTCATTATTTTGGATGGCCCAATCAGAATCAAGGAAATGGGAGTTACAAGTCAAAGCCATCATGACATTAAAGCCATGAAACTCCTCTCATCATGGAGATTGAAGGTGATTATATGCCCATTATCTCCACCGGCCAATCAGAAGCCAAGAAAAATGAGTTACAAAATAAAGGAATTAAAACCTGTAACTCCTCCCATTATGTGGTTTTAAATGCATTAAAGCCCATAAAGTCACCTAAAGGCTACCAAATGCCTATAAAAGGAGGTGATTCCAAGAAGAAACAAGCCCGAATCCCGGAATCTCGAACTCAAGATCCAGAAATCCATCCAGAAGCTCGGCTAATCTGAATTAACTCTGATACAACAAACACCAAAAAGGTGATTGAAGTCCCAAAAAGCCTTTTCTTCTCCTATTCAACATGGCCAAGATGCGTCTCTTCAGCCCGTCTCTTCGTTTTTCGTTGGATATAGGACCTTCCCTTGGTCCCTATCCTCTAAGAAATTGAAGTCCAAGCCAAGCCAAAGAATCAAAGCATCAAGCGTTCTCATCTAAAGGACAATGGCAAAGTCCATACATGACTTGCGACCGTCAATCTGAGCTGGTCCCCATAATCTTCTGAGAAGTCAGATTCCCTTTCTTACTTTTCCTATTGTACTTTGTATTTTCTTTAAGAGACAAAAAATCACAATTTTTTTCTTTCATTTTGATGAGATTTGTAAATCGCCTTTCATGGAAAACAAACTTGCTTTTCACGGCAAACAAAATCACCTTTCACGGCAAACAAAATCGCCTCTAACGACATTAAAAAAAAACTGTCTCTTTTCTTAAATATATGTGCAATGGAAAGTTAGAAAAAAGGTTGATTTCCTTTCTACTTGCGAAGGTGGATCTCCGGACCACCATTTCTAAATTCCAAGTAGAATAGAAAATCTGGCATACCCGTACAAAAATGTAGATGCCCTTTTTTCTCCCCCTTTCTTCCCTCCATTCGGATCCTCTCGGTGACCCCGGGGACGGATGGGAGAGGAGAGGAAGGAAAAATCGGGTTCATCAGGCTGGCACACCCGGTGGGACCAGTTCTCTTGAGAACGCGATGCTTGAATTCTTAGGCTCCTTTCTAGTTGGTGGCCTATGTTGGATCTTGCATCAAAAAAAAAAAAAAAAAAACTTGAGATGGGATTTTTGAAAAATTTCTACCTTTGAACTTATTTCCATTCTTTCTCATTTAAAAAAAAAAAAGAAATCTGATTTCTCTTTTTTTTTATTCAATTTTGAGAAACTTTGATCCTCTCCTCTTTGAACTTGATAGCTCACAGAAATGTTCGCAGCTATTGCTCTTATCGGGGAATGGGCCATTTTTTCTCTTTGATGAGTCCGATAGGGATTTAAATAAAAAACAAAAAAAACTCCTAAAAAAAAAAAAACTCCAAAATTATTTTTTTTAATCAAATTTGAGAAAGTTTGGTCCCCTCCTTTTCGGATTTAGCCCTCACAGAAATGTTTGAGCCCTTATTCGAATTGGAACACCGTTCGTTCTCTTTGCTGAATCCATAAAAAAATAAAAAAAATTTCAAAACCCATTAAGGTTGCACCAATTGCGTTCTTTAACCAATGTGGATCTAAGAAAAGCCTTGTCCAGAGTGTGGAGACAGCTAGACTGTTCGAGGCAAGGGTCCTCCAAACGGGTTCATTAAGTAATCTTACCCTTACCTGGGGGCTGATCTATTTACTAAGGTTTCATAAGGCCGAATTGAAAACCTTTGTGTTCCTTTCAAAAAAAAAAACAAAAATTTTCAAAAAAAAAGCTTTCAAAAAAATCATCATTTTTGGGTTTACATTTGAGAAATCTTGGTTCATTCCCTTTTCAGATTTAGCGCTCGCAGAAATGTTTGAGCCCTTATTCGGATTGGAACACCATTTGCTCTCTTTTATGAATCCGATCTTGACCTTTCAAAAATCCCATCTTGTGTCTATTCCAAGGATGCGCTTTGCAACATTTGTGCCTAGCGGTGCTAGTATGCCCTTCCAGGTTTACTGTATTCGCGACAGACACATTTGTATCTCCAACCTTATATCATCTTACCTCGAGTGAGCCTCGCTTCTCGGTAACTCGAATTAAGGTCCACAATTGCTTCTAGCAGTCACTGGAACGCTCGCTCTGAGCCTCCTGTACTTGCGTTCAGAACAATTGTATCCTCTATGGCTTTTTGCCTCCTTCACCTCGCTTGGATTGGGCCATGTTCCCCTGAGCGATTTGAAAAGACAAAACCATAGTTCTTTCCCATTTATGATCACTATATTCTTGTGATTACTAATGGACGTGGTCTTGTTTCAGAAGTTTTCCAAAAACTAACAATGGCAGCTTCATTAACCACCACTTTCGATGAGAACAAGTACCAACTCATGCTCTAGGAGAAGCAGAACAAGCGCTATGCCAGTTGCCGAAGCGTCACCTCCCTTGGCAAATCTCAGCACACCGGGTCGACCTCTACTCCCCGGACTATCATCTTCGGGTCACTGGGACCATTCCCACTTCCCGTAGAAGAAATCGCACTTGCTAAGAAGCAGAAGATCGCTCCGCAACGTGTCACCACCATGACACCAAGGGCGAACACAAAGAAACTTGAAGCCCGTGGCAACCCCACGAAGCCTCAACCCACAGAGAACCAGGTCCACCCTAAGACTTGGTCCCCGAGACCTTCACAAAAACAAAGGAGGTCTCGAACAACTACAAAGCTAGCATACCTGGCCCCTCTCAAAGAAAACCGGTTCTATCCTCTTGCATACATGAAGGAGGAGAAACCAGCCTCTTGCCTGACAAAGAAGGCAACCCATCATGAGTCAGCTTTCTCTTACAAGCCAAAAATCAAATCATACATCACCAGGCCTCTGCAAGAACTTGCCAAGGCCTGCACTCCTGCAGTTCGACCCTTTATCTCAACAGGGACAGGACTCACAAAATTCAAAGGTTCGTTATGATAGTCGAAGGACTAAGTCCAAATCCTGTCTATGCCCAGCTTCAAAGAAGACAGGCTTGGCTGCTGCGCTCGAGGGAGTACATCCTTCGTTGCTAAAGCCCAGCCAGAGCTGACAGAAGCTCAAATTGCCTATCGCATACGTCGCCACATGTCGTATCGACAAAAGAGACTAGAGAAGCAGAGGACCCAACATCCTATCCTCCAAGTCTCCCAAAAATGGGTCGAAAAAGAAAGACACGATCAAATTGTTGTCGTCCATATGGTTGGCAAAACCAGAAGACGTCAGAAGTTAGCAACCAAATTTCATGTCCGACGACCGGTGACTTGTAGCGTCTCCCGGACACGAAGACATCCAGAAGAATCTTCTACTCCTTCAAACCAAGGACAAAGGAGTAATCCTTCCTCAAGCTCTTCAAGAATGAGCCCCAGCTCAGTCACCAGAACGATCTCCTCATTCGAATCACGGAGGATGAACGTCTTGGCTACAAACTCTGAGCAACCTCGCAATCCGCCTCCTGATGAAACGATCGCACGCATCTAGCAATTGGAGCAAGGTCAGCAGAGGATTGATGCTCTGATGGAAAATCTTCTTCTCACTTTGCAGCGTCAAGAAAACAACCAACCTCCTCCAGATAACAAGGAAAATGCAGAAAACGGCGAGTCACGCGCCCTTACCAAAAAGGACGTTGACGATATCCTCGCCAAAGCAATGGAAGAGGATACACTGAAGGAGCATGGGATCAAGCCACCATATCCCTTATGGATGGACTTGGTCCCGTTTCCTGTAAAATTCAAACAGCCTACTCTCTAAACATATACGGGAAAGGTTCAGCCAGACAGCACGTCATCCACTTCAAAATACTGATGGGAGCTATCGCGGATAAAGATGCCCTCAAGATCCGTCTCTTTGCAAGTACCCTAAAAGGTACGGCCTTCGATTGGTACTCCACTCTGCCGGAGGACTCCATCCAAAATTGGGTCATGCTAGAGACACGCTTCCTGACCCACTTCAAAGGTGAGGATCATCATGTTACTATGACGCAGCTCTGCAGCCTAAAACAAGGAGAGAATGAGTTAACATACGACTTCATTCACAAGTGGAAGGAGATGGCATACAAATGTTCAGATGTATTGCCACAAGTGTCGCTCGTCGACATCTGCCGCAACAACATGAGAGCAAGGATCCGCTCCATGATTATCGGCAACAAATCAAAAAACCCTGGGATAACTCCTAGAAGCATCTATGGAGGCTGAAACGGTGATCAAAGACCTCAACAGTCAGCAGTCATCAAAGAAAGAGCCGGCCACCATTACGACCTCAAAGGCAAAGAAAAATGAGGTTTTTAATGTGCAAACCAAGTCAGCTCCTCAGCAGCCAAAGAAAGCCGAAAACAAAGCTGCAGGTAAGAAACCTGAACTCTTTGATGCCTTCAAAGAATAAGTAAAGAAAAAATACTCGTTCGATGAAGATGTTGAAGAAATCTTCGAGGCTCTCGTAGTAAATGGTAAACTCACCTTGCATGAGCCCAAAAGACCGGGAGATGTTGGCAAAACCAACGATCTTCAGTATTGTCCATACCATCAGATGATCTTTCATCTTCTCAATCAATGCTTCGTTGTGAGAGAGAAGATCAACGAGATGTGGAAAAACGGGGTCATCACATTTGACAAAAACTATGGGTCTGCCTCCGTCAACATGGTGTCGTATGAACAAACTTCAAAATCACCAAAGGAGAAGACCACTACTTCCTTTAAGGTGATAAAAATGACCCAGACGTTCCAAGAGTTGGTCCCTTATCCAACACCTGACGGATAACCTATATGGGTGCATCCCGATCTCCTTGAAGATGAAAATTGGGAGATCGTCAAAACAAGGCCTACCGCTCGACAGCGAAGGCAAGCCAAGAGACAACTCTGCAACCTCAAACAGTAGGAGAAAGCTCAATCAAAACAAAAAGTCCTGGAAAAGTCAGAGACCTCTTCCACTGCTTCGCTGGGGGTAACGGAAGAATCTAAGGCTTCAAAGGTGGAAAGAAATTTCACCCTTGGTGATTTCATGCCACCTTAATTCAGAAATGAAATTGCGCAGGAGGCATCATACTCTTGCAATTCGGTGATTGGATTCTCCATGGATGAATATTAGTCCAGTGACACCGCCAGTGACACTGACGAGTGGGAGGAATCCCTTGAAACAAGAGAATACCTCTCCGATGAAGAATGGGTTCCCGAATCTCACCTTATGCCAGCAATCTGGTATAACCCATATAGGCAACAAGGATCCTGGTCTGATGATGAAGAAGACCAAGAGCATGTTCAAGAAAATGATGTTGACTCGGCACCCTTCAACGCTCTAGTGGAACCCAATCGTGTTGTACCTCAAGGGGCAGATGAAGAAAAAGATTTGGCTCCCATGCCTGATCTTGAAGAGCATGCGAGGATCTTACAGCGCCTTGCCTTAGAACAAGAGCAAGATCTTCGCAATCAAAATCTGGAACCAGAAGTTCCTGAAAATCAACAAGTACCTCCTCCCTCAACTCCTGAAAATGGAGAAAACTGCTAGATAGATGATCCTCTCACATCCGATGATGAGTCCGATTCCCAACCGTCCACTCTGGGGGAATCTCCCATCAGGGCAACGTGCAATGCGATAGCTCAGGATGATAGTGCCTCTAAAACATCATCTACCGAAGACACGTACTCTCCGGCTACAATCAGATAAAGATGCACCCTAAAGATGAAAAACACGCATCATTTCGGACCCTATTTGGCGTGTATTGCTACACTGTCATGCCATTTGGTATGAAAAATGTTGGTGCCACATATCAGAGGGTTATCATGAAAATATTCCAAGACATGCAGCACAAGACGGTTGAATGTTACGTTGATGACCTCGGCGTCAAAAGCAGAAGAAAAGAAGACCATCTGAAAGACCTTCGGAAAGTCTTCCTCCAACTTCGCAAACACAAACTGCGAATGAATCCCCAAAAATGCTTCTTTGGCGTCTCATCGGAAAGTTTCTCGGATTCATAGTCCGGAAAGCTGGAATAGAACTTGACCCCATCAAAGTCAAGGCTATTCTAGAAATGCTTTCTCCAAAAACCTTTAGAGAACTGAAAGGACTTCAAGGAAGATTGGCATACATCAGACGGTTCATCTCCAATCTGTCAGGAAAATGTCGTCCCTTTTCCCGCCTAATGAAGAAAGGAGTGAACTTTGTTTGGGATGCTGAATGTGAAACAGCATTTCAAGATATCAAGTCATACGTAACCAAACCACTAGTGCTAGCTGCCCCTATCACTGGAAAACCATTCATCTTGTACACAAGAGCTCTCGACCATTCCTTGGGCGCTCTGCTCGCACAAGAGAATGACGAGGGAAAAGAAGTTGTTCTATACTACCTCAGTCGTATGCTGGTAGGTGCAGAGCATCGCTACTCTCCAGTCGAGAAAGAATGCCTTGTATTGATGTTCGTCGTACAAAAGCTGCGTCACTATCTGCTGTCCAACACAGTCTACCTGATTTTGAGGATCAACCTCTTAAAGGTCCTTGTCACAAAAGCCGGTTCTCTCAATTCCTGACTGGCAAAATGGTCCATCCTCCTATCACAATTTGACATCAGGTATGTACCACAAAAAGCAATCAAAGGCCAAGCTCTAGCAGATTTCCTTGCAGAGCATCCGTTGCCTAAAGATTCCCCCACTCAGTGATGATCTCCCAGACGAACCTGTCTACAACGTGGAGACTTTTTAACCAAATGCTTCCTGGGACAGGTACTGTGATGGTGCAACTAGGACAAATGAAAATAGAAAGCTGATCTTGGGAGTTGGCATCCTCTTTGTTAGCCCCGATAAGCACATGATTCCACATGCTTTCTCGCTACTGGAACCATGCTCAAACAATGCAGCTGAGTATCAAGCCTTGATTGTAGGATTGGAACTAGCCCTCGAATCCGGCATCACCATGCTGGAAGTCTTTGGGGACTCTCAACTAATCGTCAACCAGATGAATCCGAAATTTGAAGTCAGGAAGCTTGATCTGTTGCCTTACTACAACAAGGCACAATCGCTTCGCCAAAGGTTTGACATCTGTCACATCACCCACAACCTCAGAGGTGAGAACATCCATGCAAATGCCCTGGCCGGACTTGCCGCATCCATGGCGATTCAGGAAGGGGAAAACATGCAAATCACAGTGTGTCAAAGAAGGATTCTCCCTCCTCTTAACAAACACCAAGCAGTTGCTAAATGCTACCAATTGGCCGGAAGTCTAATCTCCATCCTCAAACCTTCGATCGGTGATTGGAGAGATCCGTTCATTGATTACACCATGTTCGGAATCCTCCCTGAAGATCCAAAAGAACGGGTAAGCATTCAAAGATGAGACCCAAACTTTCATTTGGACATACCTTAAAAATCTTTATAGAAAATCCTTCGACGGAGTACTTCTACGCTGCTTGTCACAACAAGAGGCCGAGGAAACCCTCAAAGAAGTTCATGCTGGTCTTTGTGGAGCTCATCAGGCTGGTCCCAAGCTCTATGATCAGATAAAAAGGTTGGGTCATTATTGGCCTACCATGGTAGCTGACGCCATGCAATTTGTTAAACGCTGCCGCCAATACCAAGTTCATGGAGACTATGTTCATATGCCTCCAGAATGGCTACACCCCACAACAATCTCATTGCCGTTCGAAGCTTGGGGTATGGACATCATAGGTCCTATCTCTCCCCCGTCAAGCAAAGGTCATCACTTCATTTTCACCGCTACTGATTATTTCTCCAAGTGGTCAGAAGCATTTGCACTCAGTGAAATGAAGACCTCATCAGTTCTTCAATTCTTGCGCATCAACATTATTTGTCGCTTCGACATACCTAAAAGATTCGTTCATGATAACGGACCGCAATTCCGAGATCACCGATTCTACAGGTTTTTTTTGACAAATACAAAATCCAGAGTTGTCCTTCGACTCTATACAATCCGGCAACAAACGGACTAGCAGAAGTCTTCAACAAGACACTCTGCAAAATTCTCAAGAAAATGGTCTCTAGTCACAAAAGAGATTGGGGAGACAAACTACCTGAAGCTTTGTGGGCTTATCGAACCACCGTTCGAGGACCAACCTGTAGCACCCCATTTTCTTTGGTCTATGGACGCGAAGCTGTTGCCCATTTGGAAGTACAAATTCCTTCCCTAAGGGTATCTTTACAAAATGACATAACGTAAGAAAGCAATGTCAAACTGAGACTCCAAGAACTAGACAATCTCGACGAAAGACGGCTCAAAGCCTTATAAAGTATTGAGTTGTACCAAGCACGCATGGCAGGATCTTTCAACAAAAGGGTCTGGCAACGCGCCTACAAAAAGGGTGACTTGGTTCTTGTAGTAAAAAAGCCAATGATTTTCACCCACAAATCCAAAGGCAAACTCGAACCAAAATGGGAGGGCGACAGATATATGCTGCCCATCAACGACAAGCTCTGGAAGCGGTACTACCCTTGAAGACTTACGCCACTAGGTCAGAACAGTGCTTCCACGACCAAAGCCTATCCTCAGGTACTCACTCGTAAAACCCACCTCTTTTAGATTTTTCATCCTTATGTTGAGATTTCTAAAATTTCAAAACAATGCTTACTTTCATAGTTTCATTGTTCAAAAAAAAAAAGTCCAAAAATCCAAGTTTAGGAGCCTCTTCCTGGACTTGACCAAATTTTTTATCCTTGAACCCAAAATTCATGGTTTGAAACAAAATCAGGACTCAAGAATTTCCACCCTAGTCCACCCTGACTTTTACAACCAAACAATGGTTTTAAGTCAAAATTTATGACCCTCGTGTCTTTAAACAAAAAAAGGTTTTTTTTTTTAGAAAACCGCGGGGAAGCGACACTCAGTCGATACTCGCAAAACCCAAAAATCGGAAGGATGCGAACCCCATTCGATACTTCCAAAATCTCAAAATCGCAAGGAAGCGACACTTTGTTGATACTTGCAAAATTTCAAAAATCATGGAGACGTAACATTCCAGTTGATATCCACAAACCCAAAATTCAAACAAAAAACCGAGGTCCAAAAAAAAACGAGAGACCTCAAATTTCAAAAATCGTGGGGAAGCGACATTCAATCGATACCCACAAAACCAAAAATTTTGAAAAAACCAAGGAAGCGACGCTTAGTCGATACTTGCACCCAAATTCGCGAGGAGACAACATTCCATCGATACTCACAACCGAATGAGCAAGGAGGCGACATTCCATCAATACTTGCAAGACCATTCAACAGGGAGGCGACTTTTAGTCGATACTTGCACTTTTGAAAACAAAAAAACTCGGCTATAAATGCCACAAAAATCAGCTATAAATGCCAAAAAATCGGCTATAAACGCCACAAAAATCGGTTATAAATGCCAAAAACTCGGCTCTCACGCCAAAAATCGGCTATAAATGCCAAAACCCGGCTCTCACGCCAACAATCGGCTATCAACGCCACAAAATCGGCTATAAATGCCACAAAACCTGGCTTTCAAGCCAACAAAACAAAACTTAGTTTTAAAAAAAAATCGGCTATTAACACCGCAAAATCGGCTATAAATGCCATAAAATCGGCTATTAACGCCACAAAATTTTGGCTTCCATGCCAAAAACAAATTTTGGATTCCATGCTAAAAATAAATTTCGGCTTCTATGCCAACCAAAAACAAATCCCGGCTATCAATGCCACAAACAAAAATTTTGGCTCCCATGCCATCCCAAACTTCGGCTCCTACGCCAAAAAATTCGGCTCTCATGCCATTTCAAAATTGGTTTTCACGCCATCTCAAAATTTTGGGTCCCATGCTACAAACAAAACCTAGCTCTCATGCCATTTCAAAAATTCGGGTCTCATGCCATTTCAAAATTGGCTTTCACGCCATCTCAAAATTTTGGCTCCCATGCCACAAACAAAACCTGGCTCTCATGCCATTTCAAAAATTTGGCTCCCATGCCACAAACAAAACCGGCATTCATGCCATCCCAAATTTTTTCTTTTACGCCTCAAAATTCCGACTTCCATGTCGACCCAAATTTTGGCTTCCATGCCATCTCAAAATTCGGCTTTCACTCCAAAACAACCTTTTGACAAAAGGCTTTTCACAAAATGAAAAACTTTTGATCAAATTTCTAAACAAACATTCCCATTTAACTATTGCTTGAATTTTTCACAAAAGAATTTGAGTGAAACGAGGGAATACAAAAAAGGAAATGCTAAAAAAATGTGTCCACAAGCACTACATGAAAAAGAGTACCAAAAAATATGCGTGTATACATGGGTACCAAAAAAAAGAAGAAAAAAAAGGTTTGTCATAAGAATCAGGAGCTCAGTCTCACATGGTCTTCAACCAAAGGCTCAACTCCTCAAGCAGACTCTTGGCCTTAGCCTCTAAAGCTTCCAGGTCACGCTTCTTCAAGATCTTCCCATAGAATGTGGCAGAACGCCACGATCCGTTTGCAGCACGGGGAAGCTTTTCCTAAAGAGTCTGCCATTGCTCGTACTTGGTGAATCAGAGTCCCTTCTCCGGCACGAGCTTCCACAATGGCAACCCATTTTGCAGCAACTTGTTCCTCCAATAGCTCAAGACGTTGCCTGGTCTCAACGACCTCGTTATCAACACGGCGCAGATCTTCTGTCAGCTCAATGATAGCCAACTCGGTAACGTTCCTCTCCCGAACGAATTGCTTCCGAGTCCTCGAGATTTCGTTCAACTCTGACTTGACCTCACCAGAAGGCACCACTTGGGAAGCTCTTGGTTTCATTCCACTTGCTCCCTAAAGCTATGACTTCATCAATGAAAGCCTTCGCATCTGCAATGTCCAGGCCGACCTCTTCGTTATCAGCAAGGATGTCTTGTACATGCTCAACCATGCCAAAGCCAGCTTCCAAATGGCCAGAATAAAGAGTTTCGATCCATGAGCTCAAAACGCTCTTCAACACTTTCTTTGCATACTCAAGAGATGGCCCGGATGAAGGCTCGCCCCTCTCCATTGGTCGACTGCTCGTGTCATGTCCTCCTGGAGGAGTGATCATTAAGCTCTTTCTAACCGGAGACACTGGCGAAGGACTCTGCTCAGAAGATTTCGTCTCTACCGCATTAAAACTGGAAGAAGAAATCCCTGCTTCTGGTTCAACTGCAGGCATCCCCTGCTCTGGCACTGAGAAAGACGGACGAACTTCTTCCGTAGCCTCACAATCTGCCAGCAAAACAAAGCAAAAAGAGGTATGAATATGATCTTGTTGAAAAAATCAATATCATCAGGGTTATTGCTACATTGCTACAAATACCTTCTTCGATAATCGGTGGAATACTTTCTGCCTCCATGAGTTCATCTGAAGCGTTGTCAAAGGCCGCATCCATGGATGGCTCGAAATCGTCGGAATCCCGTGGCAAGTCAGCTGACAAGAAAACAAGCAACATGTTGGCATATGACAACACAGACAAAAAAAAGAGAAAAATATAAAGAAGTCATACCAAGTGAAGATTCTGGAATCACTCCAGAGTCCCTCGGTTCTTCTTCAGATGCTGCAACCGGATCCGTCACTACCTCATTGGCTGGAACCTCAGGCATAATCAAGTCCTCATCTTCCACTGAAAAAAGGGAGAGAAGGCAAATCAAAAAAAGAAAATCTCAAAGAAAGAAATGGAAAGAGAAAGAGGAGGAATCATACCTTCATCAACGGTTTCTTCCTCTCGACTCCTCTTTGCCGGAGGCTCATCAGCATCCCCTGACATCTCTTCAGCAGTGGTTAGAGGGACTTCTAAATCAGGAGAGTCATCATGTTGTCTCTTACTACGGCGCTGCCCTCTCTTCCTCTTGCTTCTATGGGTTGGTTTACTTGAAGTACCTGCCCCACTGTCAAAGTCAGGAGCTTCACTTGATTCCTCACCGGATGGTCTGCTCTTCCTAGTGGACTCCATGAAAGCCTTTGTTAGCTCCACTTGCACCCAAGCGTCGATCTCGGCTTCCTCCTCTTCGAGATGATCCAAGACCTCACTAGGTATCTCTTGTATAGCTCCTGGTCTGATGATGTCCTGCTCATTGAGAAAGCCGATCCTGTGCTTCTCTCCGGAAAGGAAAGCTAGGACTTCCTCTCAACGGACTCCATCCGATCTGCCAAGACCCTTCCCAGGAGATTGTTTGACATCAAACTCCTTCTTGGAAAGCCCCCGGTACACAGAAAAGCTTTCCACGAACCATTTCTTGAAGCTAGCGGTCCGGAAAGTGGGCGACTCAGGATAGGAAATGATGGCGGTTGTGTCCTCCGCACTATAAAAGGCCCATGCATTCCTCCCATCCTGTAAACCTCCAAAGCGCTTCACCATCCTCGAAGGCGCTCTAAGAACGCCTTGAGAGAAGGCCAACTGCAGCGCGAAACGCGAGGGAACATACGGCTGGATATCGACAAAAAGATGTCTCCGGTACACCATCGTACCAACACGTATGTTAAAAAGTCATCAATTTTCTGCATTGGTCAAGGAGTAATGTCTTCCCGACCCCGCCCTGGTGGAATTTCGGGAGGCTCCAAAATCAAAAGCCTTCTTCCGAAAAACCTGGGGAAAGCTTCATTGAAGATTGCCCGATCTCGACGTCCCTGAACCGTCGGATCCTCAAACAGGCAGACAAAAGAGATTCGTCAACGACTGTCCCTCTAGCCAACCGAATCATGAAATGGTCATCATCCTGTGCAGCTCCTAAGCGGTGGAAGCTGGGACAGTGGTACACATACCACGAATAGAAAATATGGGCTGAAAATACCCTATTCATAGGGAGCCTAAGCTGAACCAAGAAAGCAACAGCCTGCAGTTCGGTGCACAAGTAGGAGTAAAGAGCTGGCACCAAAGCCAATCGTTCTCCGAACGCCATCTGACAAGCCGGAAAAATACATTGCGGCCTGATGTGTGTTCCATCTCCTCCAACAAAAATAGCCTCACCCAACCAATAAGTGAGGTAAACAGCGAGATCTCTTCACAGTGCAATGTCATGACAAATGGTGTCTGTACTCCCGAAGAACTTCTTCAAGTCATCTCGCATAACGAAGATCTTCTTCGAACCTGGGTTCTTGGCCCTAGCATCTTGGGCCATACTATCAGAAGACTCTCCGTCGTTAAAGAAGTTGGAGCTACAATTCTCCCAACTGCTACACCGGATTTTCAAGCCATCCTTCTCCTTCAAAAAATCATAGAAGGTGACAAGCTGAAGGTACAGGAGCATGAACTCCTCAGACTGCTCCTCAAGAACGCTATCGATAGGCATAAACTTCTCATAGAGTTTGCCAATGATAGGCAGCCCGGTGATGACGCTTAATTCCTTCAAAGTAAAACCAATCTCACCATTTGTCACAATGAAGGTGTTGGTTTATGAAAGGAATGACTCTAGCATTGCCATGAAGGCCTCATCGGAGAAAACCACAGTCTTCCGAAAAGCGCGAACCGCGTCGAAGATCCCGGCCTCCTTCAAAATGGCTCCGCCAACCTGTAGGGTGTGATCAGTCCATGATTCCCAGCTCAAATCAGCACTGAAACGGCCATGAAGTTGAAAAAGCTTCACTCAACTACTGCCATCACCTAGAAAAATGCCAAGGCCAACCGGTCTCAAATTGACCGACGGATGGTCAGAGCCCTGGTAGCCACTGGAGGGCATCAACATATCCATAAGGACATGCGACTTCTTCGCATATCTGGAAGGACCGCCAATAAAAACCCCGGTCTTTATCACATTGGCCCTCTTCACCTAGCTTGGAGGATCCTCCCTCTTGGGACACGTGGGAGAAAGACTCATGATCGAGACAGTCCGATCAAAAGTCGGCCGGGTAGAAATAGTTCTCTCCTCACCATCAGCTGTGTAAGAGAACTGAAAGCATATTCTTTGGTACATCAAGTCGTCAGGGACTGCATCGCCAAAGAAAAAGGTAGGTTTGGGCACAACGCTCTGATCGTCCATGACCCAAGGACGGTTGCTTACCATAATTCTGTAAAACTCCTCATCCTTGAGAGCGATCAATCGCTATCTCATCTCATCACGGTTGAGGGAGTCACACTCCTCCAAGTTTCTCTCCATAAACTGGACCTTCTCCCAAGCCAGCTGTACAACCACATTAGGAGACCTGGTAGACCGACGAGGTGCATCAGTAGCAGGCTCTTTGCCCTTGTTTGTTCTGGAGGAACTACCTGCAAAAGGATGGAAAAGGAAAAATCAATCATCAAAGTGACAAAATTTTGCTAAAAAAAAAAGAAAGAAAATTCTAGCGAAATTTTGGCATAATTCTGGGACAATTCCGAAGAAAAGAGAAACATCTCGACAAAGATAGGAAGCTTGAAGATGAGCTCAACACCGCTGCAAGCTCAACGAAGCATCCTCAAAGAAGGTGTGAACTCAAACATTGCTGCGAGATCAAACCAATTTTATCGAATCTCCGCAAGTTTGAAAAAGGGCTCAACATCGCTGCGAGCTCCGAACTTCAAAACTTGTAAAACTCCTCAAAATCTGGCAAGATCAGGAAAGGGCTCAACATTGCTGCGAGCTCCAAACCCCAAAACTTGCAAAAGATTTCTAGGTATGTATCATCATGCTCCCGATCAATTTACTAAAAAACATGCATCCAAAAAATCATCATGTATTAGATGCTAGGAAAACTTTAACCAAAGTTTGATCAATTCCAACCCAACTTGGTCAAAACCAATGAAACTTTGTCAAAGTCAAAATTCATGTTGACTTGACCTAGAGATTCTAGCCTTTTATCTTGATGCATAAAAAAAAGTGAAAAAAAAAATGCACGAACATCTTGAAATGCATAAACCTCATGGTGCATAAACCTCCTAATCTTGGTGAGCAAAAAGAAAAAAGCAAAAAAAAGAGAGAGAAGTTTAAAAAAATTATTTTGGGTAGCAGGCCGTGGCCCACTACCCCGCGGCAGTACGGCCAGGTCCGTACAGTCAAGGAAAGAAAAAAAATGTGTAAAAAGGGGAAAAAAACAGCACGTGAAAAGAAAAAAAAAAGAAAGAAAAAGAAAACACGTGGAAAAAAAAGAAAAAAAAGGAGAAAGAAAAAAAAATGAAAGAAAAAAAAAGAAAAGAAAAAGGAAAGAATTCTACTTCTACATGGAGTTTCTTGTGAAGGAAGAAAACTTACTTGAAGCCATTGATGGGGAATAAGAAGAAAAGCTTGAAGATCTTTGAAGAAGAGGAAGAAGAATTCATGATCTTGGAGCACTTTTGAAGACTCTTGCAAAAAAAGAAAGCAATGAAGCAAAGATCCAATCTCCTCTTGCCTTTATAGAAGAGAGCAAACCAAAAGAGGAAACAAGGAGAAAAGAAAGGAGGTAAGTGCTAAAAATTAGTAACCTTCCCAAAAAAAAAGGAGATTTGAGATATTCTCTCCAAAAGAGAAGATTCTTTGAGAAATTTTCGCCAAAAAGAAAGGGAATGAGAAATATTCTCTCCCAAAGAGAGATATTTTGAGAAAATCTCTCCCAAAAGAAAGGAAACTTGAGAGATTCTCTCCAAGTAAGAATATTTTTAGATATTCTCTATCCAAAAGAGATATTTTTAGATATTCTTTACAAAATGACACCATGTGAGATCTAAGCCATCTTTTAAAGCTTAAGGTCCCATGAGCTAGCCCACATGAGTCAGGTTTCACCACCCAGGCACTAAAAGGGGCTCCCTTTCAAAAAAAAAATCCTCTTACTAAGAGCATACAAAATGGTTCCATGCCTCTTTTGAGTCGATTGAACCATTCCAAAAAAAAAAAAAAAAGAGAAAGCCTCATGAGTTCCCAAAAAACCAAACCATCCAACCTCATACACCAAATTGAGCCAAATTCTTGAAATTGACAACCCACAAAAGACCACACTCTGGTCCCCTAACTTGCCACATAAAGCTTGTTAGGTCACAAGGCCAAAAAAAAAAAGTCCCTGACCCCCTGGCACGCCACATACAGCTTGTTAGGTCACAAGGTCAAAACCAAATCTGACCCCTCAACTTGCCATATACAGCTCGTTGGGTCACAAGGTCAAAATCCAAAAATCAAACCCTGACCCCCTAACCTGCTACATACAGCTTGTTAAGTCACAATGTCAAAAACCAAAAAATTCCCTCTTGATCGCCTGATGCGCCGCATAAAGCCCTTAGGTTCACAAGGTCAAAAGGAAAACCTAAAATCCAAAACCCAAATCCAACTCCCTCATGTCATTTTCAAAACTTTGCCTTAAGATGGTACGTGATCCCTCTCAATACCATAAAATCCCCTTGGAAACTCAAAAGGCTATTTAAAAAAAATGCTCAAAGACTCTTGGTCAAATCGAAAGCTCTCCTTCAAGTTTCTCTTCGAGGTATATCGACTCCAAAAGCTACTCGTCGCTGTACCTCGAGGGGGCATTTGTTGACACCAAAAAAGTCACGTTGCCTCTTCAACATCAAGAAGCCACATGAAGCCGCATCCTACTACAAACAGGTAATGCCGCTTCGGGCCATTCCGACATCATTTAGCCTAACTTCACTCCTCCGGCAACCAAACAGGCGCTTCTGGCGGCGGCGGGGTCGAAGACATCAAAACTTCTATTAGAGCCTACGGATGGTCTCAAAATACCTCCAAAAGGCTCCATGTCAAATTTTAGGTCATTCCGACAACGTTTGACCCGACTTTGACGCTCCGAAAGAAAATCAAGGTTACCGGCGGCGGAGCACCCCGGAAACATGACATCCAAATCGGAGCTAATGGATCATCTCAAAATGACTCCAATAGGCTCCCAGCCAAATTTTAAGTCAATTGGACATCGGATGACCGCACATCAAAGCGCGACATCTTCTTCATGGCGAGATCAGGCCTAGCAGCGACGGGACCCCAAATGGATTCAAAACTCAAACAAAAGCCCATGGTTGATCCTCTTTACTGCTCAGGAGGCTTCACATCAAATTTCAGGTCATTCCGACATCGTTTGACCTAGTTTCGACTCTTGACAAAAAACGGCAACTCTACACGGCAAAGTCTTCAGCTTTCCTAAAAATAGGGAACTTTGCGCTCTGATTTGCATGGCTTCTCGTTAGGTTTTCTTCAGGAGAATCAAGCAAGAAAATGAGGAAAAATGTTAAGAAAAATACAAGAGAAAAAAAGAAACAAAAAGCTCAAAAAATGGCCAACAAAGCAGCGACAAAAGGGGAGAAATTCCCCCAGGGTTGCCGGCGACCCTGGAAATCCGGTTTGCCGGATTTCCGCCGGAAGGCCCTTTTTCCGATTGTGTTCCTGTTTTGGGAGTTCTAGCCCCTGTGATTTCCTGAAAATCTGATTTTTGATGCTCGGAAATGACTGATCTTCGTCAACATCACGAATCCGCCATTAAAAGCATGGAATCATCATTGAACACTCCAAGATCGCCAACCGGTCGACCAAAAAAGTGCACTTTCTGTCCGACAGATCGAGAAATCGACAAGACAGATGTCACCGGCCCGCTGGTATCAACCATTGTCTGAAGTTGCATGATCGTCAGACATCGATCAACATGAAGATCCATCGTCGATCATCACGAGAAGAATTCCAAAAGACGCGGCACGGCCCGCGACTCTTCAAATCCCTGGCGACCACTTAATGCTGTTAATTGACTCAACTAAATGCAGTCATTAACTCATTATTTTGGACGGCCCAATCAGAAGCAAGGAAATGGGAGTTACAAGTTAAAGCCATCATGACATTAAAGCCATGAAACTCCTCTCATCATGGAGATTGAAGGCGATTAAATGCCCATTATCTCCACTGGCCAATCAGAAGCCAAGAAAACGGAGTCACAAAATAAAGGAATTAAAACCTGTAACTCCTCCCATTATGTGGTTTTAAATGCATTAAATCCCATAAAGTCACCTAAAGGCTACCAAATGCCTATAAAAGGAGGTGATTCCAAGAAGAAACAAGCCCGAATCCCGGAATCTCGAGCTCAAGATCCAGAAATCCATCCAGAAGCTCTGCTACTCTGAAGAAATTCTGCTGCAACAAACACCAAAAAGGTGATTGAAGTCCCTTGGGGGGCACTCCCCCCCAAGAAAAAACCTTCTCTTCTCCTATTCAATATGGCCAAGACGCGGCTCTTCAGCCCGTCTCTTCGTTTTTCATTGGATATAGGACCTTCCCTTGGTCCCTATCCTCTAAAAAATTGAAGTCCAAGCCAAGCCAAAGAATCAAAGCATCAAGCGTTCTCATCTGAAGGACGATGGCGAAGTCTATACATGACTTGTGACCGTCGATCTGAACTGGTCCCCGCAATCTTCTGAGAAGTCAGATTTTCTTTCTTACCTTTCTATTGTACTTTGTATTTTCTTTAAGAGACAAAAAATCACAATTCTTGTCTTTCATTTTGATGAGATTTGTAAATCGTGTTTCACGGCAAAATCGCCTTTCACGGTAAACAAACTCTCCTTTCACGGCAAACAAAATTGCCTTTCACCGCAAACAAAATCGCCTCTAGTGGCATTAAAAAAAAAACTGCCTCTTTTCTTAAATATATGTGCAATGGAAAATTAGAAAAAAGGTTGATTTCATTTCTACTTGCGAAGGTGGATCTCCGGACCACCATTTCTAAATTTTAAGTAGAATAGAAAATCTGGCATACCCGTACAAAAATGTAGATGCCCTTTTTGTCCCCCTTTCTTCCCTCCAATCGGATCCTCTCGGTGACCCCGGGACAGATGGGAGAGGAGAGGAAGGAAAAATCGGGTCCATTAGGGCGGGCCGCTGGTGACATCCAAACTAGATTTGCTCTCTTTTGAGAGGATGAGCTTAATGTAGTAGCCAAATAGTATGTTTTCATTATATTTGATTCACCAACATTAATTATACGATATACGCACAATTTGCCTAGTTAATACTTATCATTGACATATTTTAACTTAATCATCTTTTAATTCAATTTGATACATTATCTATTTCCTTATTATTGCCTATACTTGCTAGGTCGTCATATTGATGATACTACTCTTGGTGTCACAGTTGCAGGTGCAGCTTCCGGCCCTGAGAAGGCCAAGGAGGGAGAGAAGGCTACCCAAAAGGTACCTTCAGGATTAGAAGAGTGGCCAAAACCCGGTGCCACTTAGTTGTCTTCCTCAGAGTGCGTGATGACCTTTTGGGAGCCTCCTTAGTGTGTGGCTAGCCCTTTTTTGCGTGGGCCACACTTAGATGTGTAGTTGTTCTTTTGTTTATATCTTGGTAGTGTTTGTATAAGGTTCTTTTATACACCCTCTTTTGTAAAGCAATGTATATATATATATATATATACTTGTATAATTCTTTTGTACTAAACTTGAAATGTTAATTGGACTGAATGGGAATTGATACCTCACATGAATGAATTACAGCTTTCGCTATAATTAATTGCTATTGATATGTTCCAGTGAGTTTTAACTCATGCGTGGAAAAGTTGTTTTTCTCTCCTTCGTGTATTGTATGTGGCTCGAGACAGGTACAGTACACGGGAGTACATGTGTCTCACCTCGGAGATTACCCTAGGCTAGGGTGATTCGAGACCGGGATGTGACATCAGAACTTTCAGATCTGAGAATAATGACGCGGGGATCGAGATTCGAGGGACGGATCCCTTTTGGTAGAGACTTGGGCGCACCCACAATGGCGCCCAAGTACCTCTGTTCTTCCTTCTTTTCATTTCCTTCCTTTCTTAGCAATATTTTTGGCCTCTTCCTATTCTTTCCGCGTGGTTCAGAAAACGCAGTTACAAAACCAAGGGCCCTGATCTCAACTTGTTTGAAAATGAATTCGGATCTGAGGAACAAAATGTATGCGAGATGAAAATCAGGGCCAAGACCCTACCCAGAGACTTGGGCGCACCCACAATGGTGCCCAAGTGCTTTCTTGAACTTTTCTTTCTCATATTCGAATTTTTCCCAATGAAAATGATATGGATGTAAGATCTATTCTAATCAGGAGTTCGGGATGATGAAAATGATGCAGATCTACAAACTACGAATGATCTTAGGCATATTTCTAATGATGGATGATTACTAGATATCAGATTTAGTACAAAATACTATTATTAATGCAGATCTGCGATGTATGCATGATCTTAAGCATATATCTAACTACTGATGATGATGAACACTTAATTGAAAAGGCTAGATCAAAACAACGGTTTGGATTTGTATCTTCCAAGTTCTAGATCAAAACTCTCGCGTAAATCCATGGCTTTTGAAAGCTTTCTCCATTACTGATCTTGAAAAGCGGAGTGCTCCATCTTCTCCTTTCTTCTAGATCTAAAGCTCTCTCGACAGTGGCTTCTCTCCTTTTACTTCTATTTTTCTCTATTTTTGGTAGCCCCTCCCTTGCAAATGGTATTATGAGATACTTATATAGAGGTTTTTGGCATGGAAGAGGGGTTAGGGTTGCTGTTTGCATGAATTTCTAGAAGCTTCACGCAAACCAAGGCAAATTAGGGCTTTGGAGGAGTGCGCCCAAATGGGTTTTGTGATTTGGGTGCACACACAGGTGCGCTCAGGTCCTCTTTTAGGGTTAAATGGATTTAGGGTTCGACTTCAGATTGTTTTTAGGTTGAGGTCAGGTTAGAACTACGAAAAGTAGAGCTTGACACAGCTAAGTACGCACCCGAGTGCATTCCTAAGGTAATTGGGGACCTGGGTGCACCTGTGTGTGCACCCAGGTACAATCTGGGACATGGGCACACCTAGGGTGGCGCTCAGGTGTGTTTCTGGTGGGGGCCGCTAGAGTGGTCTTCCTGTGGTTATATCTCTTGATTTGTCGGTCGTATTTGGGCAATCTACATATTGTTGGAAAGATCTCGGAGCTTAGAACTCATTGGTCCAGGTACGTTAGTGACTAGTGGGCTTGACTCGGAGTCTTGACAAAATTTGACTTTTCTCTCACGAATTTCTAAAGATCGTCGAACTAAGTCTAAAATTATCAACAAGCATCTTCATCGTCGTTAATTAATCTGAATTATGCCATTAATCATTCAATTATGGGTGAAATGGGGGCACCGCTATATATGATAAGTATTTAAGGCTATCATAGGGGGCCAAATGAGGTGTCTACAGTGAGCCCTAAGTTTGATTATTTGAGTTAATAGGCAGGCAAAGGCTACGTTCCTAGTTGAAAGTAGGCAAACATCCGACCAATGGGTGGAGGCATCAATCAAAACCATAAAATACATAAAAGGTCCACTAGGGGGTTTATGGGTCCACAAATGTCACCTTGTATCCTTTGTAGAAAGGATGGGGATTCTTATGCAACTTTAGCAAAAGAAGGTCGAGTGATCAATTTTCCTTTTGAACACGGGGTACATAAGTACCCACTAAGTATGGTCAATTGATGGTTCTCTAAGGAATGCCCAAATGAGTTTTCTACGATTTTTCACAACATAGTAGCCCAATGGTAACCTAACCTATCATGCCAAAGTTGTGAAGTCTTAGGATCACTAAGCTTCAGGCTTGACTTTGTTGTTTTGCTCATAACCGAATGTGATTCGACATTGGAAATTGTCGTGTAATATAACCCTGAGGAGAGTGCACTTAGTTATTCTAGTACGTGCTTATAACTTCCAATACTAGTAATGATGCATAAATATTCCTTGTTACCTTCACTTATAGTCTCAATGTGGTACCCATTCATTCTGATGTCTTTGAAACTAATCAAGTTTCTTTGGGAACTTTTTGAGAACAAAGTATCTTTAATGAATAGGTGGGTACCATTACGTAACATCATATATGTGAGACCCCGACCCCTAATTTCTGGGATTAGTGTTGATTTAGTTGTTGATTAGTTCTCTAAGTGAGATTAGTGGTTGTTTGGTTGAGTTTGTGAGTTAGAATGCCTTTTCATTAGTTTTGGGGAGTTTTGAGAGCCAATGAACCTAATTTGTGATTGTAGGGTCCAATGTGTTTTGCATGGTCAGCGTGGGGAGGTTTCACCCCTAGGGGTAAAATCAGTCTTTTTCACATTGAATCTGGACCCAAATTTTGGGATCTCAAAACTATGCCAAAATTATACTTTCTGAAAACTAGATTTTATGAGAAATATTTTTCTCTTCTTCGTCGATTGCATCCGGGGCCCAGAAAATTGATGTTTTACCCTTGACAAGTTATAAGTGTGGTGGGGCCCACACCCACCCATTATAAAAAGGGCAACCCTCCCTTTCCCTTCTTCTCCCTCATTCATTCCAGCCAACAGAGCTCTCCCCTCCCTTTTCTCCTTGTTTTCTTCTCCCATTCATGGAGAAACCCTTGTCGAATGGAGATTGGAGCTTACCATCTTCTTCCCCTCATCTCAAGCTCTCTTTGAACATCATCCTTGTGCAAATCCCAGCTGGGCAGCCCTTTCTCCAAGCTTCTTCTTGCTGGTTGTTGGTCTTAGAGGTAAGAGCTCCCTTCCATCTTCTATTATGTGCAATGGCATCCCCTAAGGTCCCATTTCCTAGCTTTGTGTGAGCCCATTCCTTGACTTTGATGATTTGCCACTTTTAGGGCTCTAAGTTGGGTTTATTTTGGGGGTGTTTTGTATTAGGTGTGCTAAGGTCTAATTGGAAGGATTAGCAGCTAATTGGGACCATTGGAGACCAAGGCAAGTGACTGAAATGTGATTTGTTTTAAGCATGCTAATTTTCATGAATTTCCTAGTTTTCATTGCTATATGTTTATGGATTTTATGGCTACTTTTATTTGGTCCCTTGTTATACTTCTCACTAGCTTTTGTAAAATAAAGTTAGATGGTTTCTCCCATCCATATGAGCTCTCTATTAATTTTCAATTTTTTTTTTATGTCATGGTATTTTGGTTACAAATGGGCTGTTTTTATGATGGATTTGGTGATGGATTTACATGAGTGAATGGATGGAATTCATGGAGGATGAATGTAGTTTTGATGGGGCATTGGATGCCTATCTTTATGCAAGGAATGGTAGGAAAATGGGCTTGAAGAGAGGGAAGGAAAGAAGCTCCAAAGGCAAGGAAAAATGGAGCCTGGCAGAGTTGGGTCGAGCCAACCCAGAGTTTGCTCGAGCCAACCCTAGGTTCACTCGAGTGAACCCATCCTAGAAGTGAGTTGGCTCGAGCCAACCAATTTTTGGGCCTGGGTCTTCTGTGTGCCTGAAATGTGTTTCAATCAATGGAAGGTGGATCATTTCGGGATCCTTACCACATTTGGACCATGTATGATTGCTTAGAGAAAGAAAAGGGAAAATGATGCGCCCATGCGGGAATCCAACCCGGAAACACGTTTAGGCTCCATTAAAATTGGAGAAGTGCCATATAAGCTTGGAATGTTGCCAAATCTCGGGAGCACCAAATGATATAAAACCCGGCATTCGAGGGTCTATGTGCACTTTATACCAAATGATGCGGTCTCAACTTGTCTATGGGATTGCACATGTGGGAATTGATCGTTGAGCTTGGATTTGCCGAAAATATGATTTTATTTACATTATTTAGTTATGCTTGCCACTTCATTTTTAATCCCGTTGGATTTATGGTCCATCGGTTTTGCCCATTTGGGCCAAATATCACTGGATTTTACTCGTGTCGGATAAACATTCAGTTTTAGCGATTTTGCCTGTCTTTGCCTACGTATAACCAGCTCTGGACTATTTAGCTCGTTTTGACTAAAAATATAAAATTTCAGTATTTCGTTGTTTATAAAAAAAATAATCAGTTTTGCCAGCTCGGGTAACTCTATGAGTTTTTATATGCATATTGGGAGGACTACTCTTTATATAGGTGTGTGTGCTTTGACTTTGCCTGTTTGAGTAGTTCCTCACCATATTTTATGTGTTCGCTCGCTTTTGATTTATGTGTCGGCACCACTAAGCTTGGGCAACCTTGTCGGCTTAATCCACCGACTTGGGGTTCTTAATAACTCCTATCAGCTGCAGTCTGGGTTCTACCTGTCCTGTTACCCGATTCCGCGGCCATGGTCTTGCTTAGTATATGTATATATATATATATATTTAGTTGGTCCTCGTTAATTCGTGTCACGCCCCGGGACCGAGGCCCTGATAATCAAGTCCTTAATCCGGGGGACGTGGCGCGACGGGTCAGAAAATTCCGCCCGCACACTCAATTTTTTTTCCCACAGGATTTCGCGGTGAGGATTCCAGACGATCCATCACAACCAATTAATTGAATTCACAACAAATAATAATATGCGGAAGCTTGTAGCAAAATAAAAACCAAATGAGATATAAGATAATTGCACAAACTCTGTATCAAAAGAGAAATATATAGAAGGTATAACCCGAAGTTAGTTAAAGTTGTGAGGATCACAAAAGTATATTTAATGTATACATCCCAAAAGAAGACCGATGAGGTCATAAACTAAGCTCCCAAAATGTTATCCCAGAAATTGGGCTGGAAAACAACCCTGAAATTGGCTGAAAACAAGCTGGAAATATCAGGCCTGAAATTGGCTGAATTGGCTCCCAATTTCAGGCCTGATATGGGCTGGAAACAGGCCTGAAATGGGCTGAAAATAGGCCTGAAATTGGGCCTGAAATCAGCTTGAAAACTGCCCAGAAATGGGGCCTGAAATTAGCCCGGAAACTGCCCAGAAAACGGGCCTGCAATCAGCTTGTAAACTACCCAGAATTGGGCCTGAAACAGGGCGGCCCAAGGCCCGCTCGAGCGGACTAGGCTCTGTCCAGTCCGGTTCAGTGCAGGAAATCTGCACTGTTTCCTTCTTTCTCTTGCCTTTGTTTTTGAATTTCCCTCCTCCTTCTTTCCATTCCTTTGCATTTCCATCTTCCAACTACAATCTTTTGTACTTCTATCAACATCCAGTCAACTCCATCTAACCACATTAATCATTTTCATTCCAATGACCATCACCAAACAAGAGTTCAAGCTGAAATGTGTTTAAAAAAAAACAGAGCTTGGAGAACCCATTTTTCAACATTGTAAAATAGTGACAGATCATGACTTTATGCACTAAATTAGTAACCATTTCCTACATGAAAATCACATACAATCTGATTTCAAATCATGGAGAGAACAACCATTCCAAATCTAAGATAATAATTCAACAAAACTTTGAGAAGAAGACCCAATTGTTTGCATGCATTCAAATCTAATTTATTCACTTGCCTCTAGTCCAATGGAAAGGTCTCAACACACTCTAAAGAAGCTCTCAAACACAGTAGCTCCAATCTACACGAAAATCCATGGAAAAACTTGCCTCTAGTCCAATGGAAAGGTCTCAACACACTCTGAAGAAGCTCTCAAACACAGTAGCTCCAATCTACACGAAAATCCATGGAAAAACCCATTCAAGAAATTCATTATTTGAAAAGGGAAGGAGCTCTCAAAGAGCCTCCTAACATGCATGAAGAAATGACATAACGTGATCCCCCTAACTTTCCTTTGGAGGTCGATCCCTCACAGGCCCCCTTTTGTTGTTACTGTCTTTTCGGCTGAACTTTGGAGAGTACTTGACTGCCTTCGGGGCTCATTCGTGAGTAATGTTCGTATGTGGGGTGGTGAGTCACTGTGCTACCTTAGTGTCGTGGTTTCCGACCACCTTCTGCTTAGATCGCCCGATGAGTACCCATGTCACTTCAGCGAGCCTAACTCTAATAGAATTTTTTTCTCTTTTTTTTTGTTTTTTATTTATTTTTCACATGTGATTGTGCAATGCCCGGGCCCCTTAAGCTTTCTAATCAACCCATGTAACAAGCATTCAGCCAATGACTCCCAAACCAAGTGACTTTAGGGCACTAGGCATGTAAATACCCCTACGGGCTTACTGGCTCGAGTTAAAAAGGCTACGAATCCAGACTAGTCAAAAAAACTTTTATTCTTTTCAAGACTTCTAACTAAATATTTTTTTTTCCTTTTTTTTTTCTAACATGTGACTGTGTAATGCCTAGGTCTCTTAAACTTTCTAATTAACCCATGTAACGAGCATTCAGTCAATGACTCTTAAACCAGATGGCTTTAGGGCACTAGGCATGTAAATACCCCTACGGGCTTACTGGCTCGGGTTAAAAAGGCTACAAACCCAAACTAGTCACATTTTTTTTAATAACTCCTAACTAAACAAACTCTCCTTTTTTTTGAATAAAAAAGCTTTCATGACACGGGCGATTTCACCTTCAAACCTTTACATTGGGTGGCTTTAACCGTGCGAAATTTGTGTGGGGGTAGACTCAGTATTTTGTGTGTTCTTAGGTGCTGGTGTGTGTTTGAGTTCCAAGTTTGATCAATGTGCATCTCTTTTGTCTTCCTACGGGATTTCTACAACTACGCTAAGGAGCAAGGAGGGTCATACTCTGCAAAAAGTAGGGAAGGGTTAAACTGTGTACCTTTTCAGGTACATAGCGTTCCATAGATCGGGGAGCTCTTCCTCTTCTGCATTTACTAGTCTGTATGCATTTCCAGAATATACTTCATTAATTACATAAGGGCCTTCCCAATTGGGTCGTAACTTACCTCTGGGATGTGGAAGCTGGGATGGAGTGATGCGCTTTAGCACGAAATCACCAACTTTGAATCTTCGTTCTTTGACATGCTTGTTGTAGGCTCTGGCAATCCGCTTCCGATACACTTGTGCATGCTCTGCTGCCTTCATTCTTTTCTCATCAAGTAGGTCTAGCTAAAGTAGTAGTGCTTCTCTCCTCTAGTCTTCTGTTATATCTTCATTTAACTGGACGCACAGTGACGGGTGAAGGACCTCCAGTGGAAGGACTACTTCCGTTCCGTAGGTTAAAGAGTATAGGGTTTCTCCCGTAGGAGTTCTTATAGAAGTCCGGTACGACCACAACGCTTCAACCAAACGGTCTGGCCAATCATTACCTTTGGCAGTTTGCACAGTCTTCTTGATGATCTTCAGTAAGGTCTTGTTGGTTGCTTCGGCTTGACCATTAGCTTGGGGATAATATGGGGTTGAATGATGCAGTTCTATATCATATTTTGTGCACAACTAGTTCATTTGTTGAGATATAAATTGGGGGCCATTGTCTGTTATGAACACCTTAGGGATGCCAAACCTGACTAATATATTCTTTTTGATGAATTTAACTACAGAGGTAGCCTTAATATTTACATATGCCTCTGCTTCTGCCCATTTAGTGTAATATTTTGTGGCTGTCAATATGAATGCCTTATTTTGTGTGTTTTCTAGTGTAGGGGCCAGGGGTCCTATGATATCAAAGGCCCATGTCAAAAAAGGCCATGGAGCTTTCGTAGGGTGAAGGGATGATGCAGGGGCATGTATTAGGTCGGCATGTAGCTGACATTCTTTGCATCTCCTAACATAATAGACTAAATCTGTCTCTAGGGATGACCGATAATAACCTAAACAGATAATCTTCTTAGGCAACATCTGGCCGTTGACATGTCCTCCACACTCTCCGGAATGTGCTTCTTCAATTATCTCTTGCCCTTCTTCTGTGGTCACACATCGTAGGAGAATTCCACTAAATGATCTACGGTACAATAGTCCTGCGACTATGACATATCTCTGAACCATTTCTTTCAATGCTCTTTTATCCGATCGGGTGGCATATTCAGGAATGTAGCCATCGTGTAAGTAATTCCAAATATAGTAGTACCATGGGTGATCGTCTACCATGTCATCGTCATGTTATATGCGGGCTAGGACTCCTTCGGGTTTGGCGTTCTCCTCGTGATCAGACTCTTTGGCCTTGGCTTTCTTACTCTTTTCCTTCAAAACTTTTGGCATAACTTCGGCAGGGTTCCCTTTGGTTAAATCTATCGGTTTGACGGATGGAGACGCTAGCCTTTTAACTAGGAAGCCTTCAGAGTCTTTGTCGTCAGGTATCTCTATGAGCGAAGCTAGGATTGCTAACGAGTCAGCCAGTCGATTCAAGGCTCGAGGAATGTAGAGGAAGCAAATCTCCTTGAAATCAGACATTAACTCTTTTGCTTTTGCATGGTAATGTGCAAGCTTCGGGGCACTGACCTTCCATTCGCCGGCTATTTGGGAAATAACAACCTTGGAATCACCGAAGACTCTCAGTTTCTTGATACCTAGGGTGTGGGCTTCTCTCAATCCTGCTAGTAAAACTTCGTATTCGATCACGTTGTTGGTTGCTGGAAACCCAATCTTGTAGGCTTTCGGTATGGCAACTCCTTCCGGGGATAATAATACTACCCCGACTCCTTTTCCATTTTGGTTAAAAGCCCCATCGAAATACATGGTCCATAAATCATCATTCTTAACTTCCTCAATGTCTGTAAACAAAACGTTCTCATCAGGGAAACCGGTTTTGACTGGCTCGTATTGAGGCAGAGGGAGGTGTGCTAGATGGTCAGCGATCACCTGTCCTTTTACAAACTTTTGTGTAACATAGGTTATGTCAAATTCAGTCAAGAGCATTTGCCATCGGCCGACTCTTCCCGAGGTGACGGGTTTCTCGAAAATATACTTTAAGGGATCCATCCTCGCTAGGAGTTTAACTTGATGGGTTAGAAAGTAATGTCTCAATTTCTGAGCCGCCCAAACTACGACTAAGCAGGTTCTTTCCATTGGTGAGTATTTCCTTTCATAGGGTAATAGAGATTTGCTCAGGTAATAAATAGCGTTCTCCTTTCGGCCGATCTCATCATGCTAACCCAGCACCACACCTATCGCAGATTCTGTCGCTGACACGTATAAGATGAGAGGCTTGTTTTTTATAGGGGGGTTCAGAATGGGAGGACTCAACAGATATTTCTTCAGATCTTCAAATGCCTTTTGGCAGTCGTCGTCCCAGTGGTATTTCACACCTCCTTTTAGCAATTTGTGGAATGCTTCGCATCTTTGGGAATGTTGTGAAATGAATCTCCTGATAAACTGTAATCGCCCTGTGAGGCCTCTCAATTCTTTGAGATTCTTCGGGGGCGGTATTTCAAGGATGGCATTTACCTTAGATGGATCAACCTCGATCCCCCGATTACTTACCATAATACCCAGAAGTTTGCCAGAGGATACTCCAAAAACACATTTCTTCGGATTCATTTTCAGCTGGGTGTCTCTGGATCATTGAAGGACTTTCCTGAGAGCAGTAACATGATCTTCACGGGTTTTGGATTTGATTAAAATGTCATCCACGTAAACCTCCATACAATCGTGTATCATATCGTGGAATATTGCCATCATGGCTCTCTGATAAGTGGCACCGGCATTCTTTAACCCGAAAGGCATCACAAGGTAGCAATATGTCCCCCAGGGTGTTGTGAATGATGTTTTCTCCTGATCTCCTGGGACAGCTTGATTTGATTGTACCCTGAGTAACCATCCATGAATGATAGCATAGCGTGCCTTGCAGTATTATTTATAAGCACATCGATGTGAGGCAAAGGGAAATCGTCTTTAGGAGATGCCTTGTTCAGATTTCAGAAATCAATATAGACTCGGACGCGTTCGTCTTTCTTCTTTACCGGGACTATGTTGGCTACCCATTGAGGGAATAATACGACTTTAATGAATCTAGCTTGGTGGAGTTTATCAACCTCTTCTTTTACTTTAAGGGCCACATCGGGGAACATCTTTCTCAACTTTTGCTTGACAGGTTTAGCATTTTCTTCTAGTGGGATCCAGTGCTCCACCAAATCGGGTGCAAGTACGGGCATATCCTTATAATCCGATGCGAACACGTCCTGATATTCTCTTAGGACCTCAAGTATCTTACTCTCCTCATCGGGTTCTAGGCACGCGCTGAATTGGACCTGCTTGGGTCCATCCTCCGTCCCTAGGTTTATCTCCTTTATCTTTTCGGTAGCTGCTTGTGTCTCTTCATCAAACTTCTTGACTATCCTCCTAAATTCCTCAGAAACTTCGTCATCCCCTTCTTCGACGTCCACTAATTCATAAACACCCATTCCATCATTGACGTTTTCATGTTGCGCCGAAGGCTCGGGTTCTGGAATGACAGGCAGAGATTCACAACCTAACTTATCAATGTTAATCATAATCTCCTCTAGTTGGGACTGCTCTATCGGGGGTAACTTCCATCGCCTTGGATCACCCACATTTTGATGATGACTAAAGTTTTCTACTCCTACGGTTCCTAATTTTTTGGGCTTTCTATTTTCTTATTTTTTTGGGTTTTTGGGGTTTTCTAATTTTTTTGGATTTTTGGAATGATATGGTACATGTGGGGTTGAAGAAGGGCTATCTACTGAGGAGGATCCTCCCCGCTGGCTTGGCCAGGCAGTGGGGCGGTATACCACTTCGTGATCGTTTCGATCATCGGCTTCCCAAATTTCATGGTCTCTTTGAGAGGGATCTTCTCGCCAATGGCGCCAGGCAATGGGCCAATACACCACTTCTTCTCGAGTAGGATCTTCAATTTCCCATGTTTCACGACTTTCTCGGAGTTCGGCAATCGGCGTTTCTTTTTTTTTTTTTGGATAAATGAGTTGGTTCACTCACAATTAACATGTTGCATGATAGGAACTGGGGCCTCGGATCAATAGTGTGTTCTGTATTGTCCACTTCTTTTGGTGAATGGAGTTTTCTCCAAGTGCCAAAGATTTCTTCATAGATCTCGCTTTCAGATGACGTGGAGTCTTCCCAATCTTCCACTAAAACGGCCTTACCTTTATCGCTTGAATCTGAATTGTAGTGTCCCTCTCTAATCTGTGACGTGTCTAGATTTAGAATTTTATCGTGTCTCACGAAGTGTTCATCTAAAGTCCAGTCCTCTGGTTTATTTCTCAGATCATTGTGTGTATCATACCCTAATCCTTCTGCTTTCACTCTAAGGTCTAGCATGTAGGGGTCAATAATACCTTCTCCATCTTTTCCAAATCCAAATCCGCGTTGATATCCCATTTTCCTCATCAGAGTCCATCCTCGAGCTTGGCTCTCGTTGTTCGTTGTTGGACTTTGCAGAGGGGATAATTCAGGAAATATATTTTGCATGGGGTCCATATCCATTAAGGAGATGAGAGGGTCAACTCTGTATCTGTGAATCCTGACCTCTGGTGCCATAGGAGCAGGCTGTAAGGTTGGGAGTATCTGAAGTTCTTCTGGTTTAATCATAGGTGGATCCCCCATCATTTTCACGATCTTGCCTAAATAGGGAAATTTAACACATTGATGCCTACTCGACATGACGGCGTTCATATGATTCAACCATCGGCGTCCTAAGATTAAGTTGAAAGTGGCAGGGATATCCATGATATAAAGCTCTTCTGGCATCGAGACCGGACCTGCTTGCACTAATAACATGATTTTTCCACATACCGTTTTCTTATTCCCATCGTAACCGGTCACCACCATGGGTGCCGGAGTTAGGTCTTTTGTCATGAGCCCTAAAGCTTTATAATGTTTTCAATGGGCATATGTTCAATGATGCGCTGGTGTCTATTAGTGGTCCTGATATTTCCTTTCCTGCTACCTTGACCGTTAAATGTAGGGGAGACGTCCTCGCCCCAGGTGGTATTTCTTTCAGCTCTTCTTCAGTAAATGTGACGGCTAGGAAAGGAGCTCCCGGGGCTAAAGCCACAATGGTGGTTCTCCGCTCCTCGGGAGTTATGCCCACGGGGACTTGCAAACGCGTAATAGCCTCAAGTAATTGTTGTTGATGCTTTGGTGAGGTTTTAATCAAGTCGAGGACAGATACCTTAGCTGGGATCTTTGTAAGGTGCCCTAAGAGATCATACTCGATTCCAGTTTCTATCGAAGTATAAGCTCTATCATCAACTATCTCCTCAACCTGACCGTTGGGGTTCTGTGAGCCTAGATCTTGGGTAGCTTGGTGAGGAGGTAATCGAGGAGGACGGATCTGTCCAGATTGGAGATGGGCTTAAGAAGCGTTTGTATCCGGGGGAGGGTCCGGTTGGGAATTCATAAGGATCGATGGTTTTTGGTCATTTGGCTCATCGAAGTTAACTTTGTAAAGGTTAGGAGAATCGACGATCTCACCCATTCCGGAATTGAAGATTTTGAATTTGGTTTTCCCATCCCATGTCGCTACATATTTCCAATAGTCTTCTTCCTCAAAGAACTCGTCATGACATGGTTGGCTATGGTTTATGCTTCCTTGGGCTGGGGCATGAACACATTGGTGTTCTATCATGGCTATGTTTATAAATTGAGTCTGTGAGGTTTGTCCAGAGGTTGCCGGTCCATGTTGACGTAGGGGGTTTGTATAAATCTGCATGTTCGGACCATTTTGTGCTGGATTGGTAGTTGCGTTTCGATTAGGAGGGGTATTTCGCTAGTCGGTCGTGTTTATTGGCCTGATATTGCTCCAACCGATCCTGCCTTCGTCATTTAGATTATAAATCAGATCTCCAACCGTGTAGCACTGGGTGAGGTCGCGCCCCGGCATCCTATGGTAAGCACAAAATTTGGTTTTATCTAGGTGTTCTAACCATGCCTGCGGTCGTTCCAGCGGGAGTTGAAGAGCATTCTGGCTTAGAAGGGACCAGAAGACAGTAGTCCAAGGTTGGGGTAAGGATGGGTAGTTTTCCCTCTTGGGTCCGAATCTTCTTCTATTCCCATTGTTCGTGTTATTTTGGTTGCCATTGTTGTCTCTATTGTAATTGAAGGGAACGGTTCCGTAGTTGGGTTGAGGATTTGTGTTCTAATTCTGTGGCGAAATTGTCAAATTCGGAACTGGTTGCATGTGATCAGAGTTCTGGTTTTGATTCACAGGGGGTCCTTGGTTCCTTGGTGGTTGGTCATAACCTTGATTGTTTCTTGAAGGATTCCGGAAGTTCTGATTGTTCTGTTGATAATTCTGATTGTTCCTTTGATAATTCGGGTTACCACCCTGGAAGTTGGGATTACTATTTTGCCCCTGATTTTGGTGTTTTTGTTAAAGCGGATACTGTTATGTTCCTGGTAAGGTCGGTAAACTTCTTCTTGATTTGAGGTCACCTCAGGGGTTGCACGGCTTTTTGGTTGGGTAGTTGTGCCTGCTCTACGCGTGTTCTTTTTGTGGTCGATGATGGTACTTAACACTCCTTCGTCCAAATTTTGTTTCATCCTGGACAATCTACGGTATAGGCCACTCCAACTAATAACCTCCCCGATCATCATTAAAGCTCTCATTGGATCTTTCATATTTGATATAGCCATTCTCACTTGTTCTTCTTCTTGCATATTGCAGTTCGATCGTGCAAATTGATTTTGCCATCTCACCGCGAATTCCTCATAGTCTTCGTTGTTCTTTTGTTTGAGGATAGCTAAGTCATGCCAGAGAGGTTTGTTTTTAGTTAGGTGCTGGTACCGTGGTAGAAATTTTTCCACTACACCTTCGAAGGTATTAATTTCGTGGGAAGGTACAGACGTATACCAAGTCAATGCATCCGCGATTAATGATTCCTGAAAATAGTTTATAAGCATGGAGTCATTGTCAGCGATGGCACGACATTTGTTGCAGAATGAGACTAAATGGTGTTGAGGGTCAGTTGTCCAGTCGTAAGGTATGAATTTAAGAGCCCTAACAGGGAAAGGTGACTTCTCCTTTTCTTCCTTTTGGTAAAATCGTAGAAACCTAGCTTTTTTCCAGTTGAGCCTGATGACTTCTTCTTAATTTCATTTTTAAGCTCCTCTACATTCTTCTGCAATTCTTTAAATGCTAAAGGATCTAGGTATTGAATTGTTTGTGGTTGATATGCTCCTTATGGTTCTAGTGGAGCAGGAGCAAAGATTGGCTCCTGAAATTGGTCCTGGGGATATGGTTGCTGAATAGGATGATAGTTCTGGTTCAATTGAGTTCCTCCATAAGCAATCGACTGTCCTCTATACGGGTCAACCATCAGGCTCGACGTGGGCGGTCGATATGCCTGTAGATAGCATGGCTCATCTCCCTGGTATGTTTGATAAGAATGTCTAACGCCCGAGGGATTGATAACCTGCACGTTTTGGACCGGGGGACCCTGATCTAAGTTAGGCACTTGGTAGATTGGGGCAGTCTGATTTTGATAAACAGGAGGGGTCCTCTCACATTGAATTAGCTGGGGGTATAATATATATTTGCTGGCCGTTACAGGGTTGTAATTCGTTTGATTGATTGGTGGAGGAGTCATTACCTAGAATTGAGGTCGAGCCACTTCACGTTGTTGGTAGACATCTGACATTCCTATATGATTCAAAGGGTTTCGGTGTGAGGTGTTGGCCGTTATCAATTGTCCCGGGTTTACTAAACCATGACTCGCTTGATGATACAGATTCTCGTTTATTGCGAGAGCCTGTGATGGTGCGATGACTCTAACCGGCGTAGCGATAGGCGCATTAGCGGGCATCCTGTATTGTGGGATAGAAGAAGTGATTGGCTCCGTCTGACTAATTAGGGAAGAGTAGGGTATAACCTGTGAAACCACAGGATCGCTTGCGCGGAGAGAGTGATCTCTTGACGAAACATTATCATGAACCCTATATCTTATAACTTGGCCGGTGGGACTGACTAGGTCGGTGTAGGTTACCCCTGAATGTGAGGAAAATTGATTCTTCCCTGACGAGTGAGATGGGGTAGATGTGTTAAAATGATTCCTTCCCATTGTAACAGTATTAACCGGGATTGGGCCTCCTTCGAAGAGGGACCGTCTTATCTGTTGTGGGTCATGACTTGAAGCTGCTAAGGATCCATCCAATTCTCTAGAGGATTCTATATTATGTGGGACTTGATGTGACCCACTAGTTGTGCGGAGCATTAGTGGGGGTGAGAGGGGTTGAGGGCCGGCCATTCCGAACGTGTAACCCTCCATTCATGAAGAAATATTTAGATGAGAATAGAGAGACAGAGGGGATGAGAAAAGCACGTTTTATGTTGTTCGGTAGTGAGTGCAAGTTTGTTTCTTATGATGTAATGGGGGAAAGCTTAGTGGACGGTCCATTGGAACCTCAAGTTTAATTTTAGACTAGACTCATAATAACCCTAAACTGAATGGGATACGAACATCTGATCATTGATTGGATGTTCGTGTCTTAGAATAAAATTCTAAAAAGACCCAAGTAAGTGACAGGAAAACAAAAGTGGTCCCATCACGATCGTCAGGCTGTTGGATGTGGATCTCATCCATATACATATATCACATCTGTTATACTAATGGGACCCGGTTCATCTCATGAATCATCATGTTATATGTCTTGGTCATGTGCATTAAGTAATAAAACAACATTCATCTCATGAAAGAAAAGCATGATTTTATTGATAAATAAAGAAATTAATCATTTATTACATCAATTGATGGATTGAGACCACACAATCTAACAGATCAGTCCCACCAACATGGTCGCGCAAGCCCCCACTGTCGGATGTGAATTTTGATCCCCCCGGGGAGGGAAATCGCCATTCATCTATATGTGCTATTTAAATTTTACATCGAAAGTGAGGATTCCGACTACCCTTAAAATCGACGGATCACGATCGCCAGCTACGGTAACGGCCGTAACACCGTTCTTCGACAAAAAACCGAAGAAAAATGGGAGAAAATAAATGGGTGGGTGTTTCCTCTCGTCTAATGTGTTGCTGGCAACACATGGCGGTTTTCCTGTCACATTAATTTGGGTCTCTTAGGGTCTCTTTATTATTGGGTCAATTTAGGGTTATGAGTCAGAGTCCAAATAAGGTTAATCCTCACATAGCAAAATCATGGTGTATCCAAGTAAAACAAAATAATTAAAATAAAGAAAATAAAAGGGGGGAGGTGCCAAATATTTAAGAAGAGGATCAGCCCCATTCTCGAGTACCCCCTTCTAATCCCTTGGAAAAATAGGGTTTAAAGGCTGACTTTTCAAATCAAAATGATGATGCAAATGAGACTCTAATTTGTGATTTCTGTGTTTTTCATGTGCGATACACGAGTGATAAAAGTGAAAGGCCGATGGGCCGTAATTGATTGAAGGTGGCCAATGGGCTGGTGTTTGTTTTAGAGAGGCCGATGGGTCGTGATTAATTTAGAGGTGGCCGATGGGCCGAAATAAAAATTTGCAAAGTGTGTGAAATCTCTCATCTCATCTTATTGTTCTCATTTATTCAATTTTAGAAATCAGTTCTTCATTCCCTTTTATCATTAAGTTCGATTAAATACCTGGCACCTGAGGTGGAATAAGAAATAAAGGGAAAATCTTTTTGGGTTTATTTTGTTGGTTTTATAGTTTTTATGGATTTTTTATATTGGGCTAGAAGGGCCTAACTAGGGGATCTTACTTGGATTTACGTGATTAATGTTTTATTACTGATCATCGGATTAACCCTAACCTAAGGTCCTAGACCACCCACATCAGCTTTTCCGGTCCCCTAACGGAACAAGAAAAGTGATGGGACAAAGCCTAATACTCTTACCTTTCTAATGAGAGAAGTCCGATTTATTCCTAGGGTGCTAATAGCCTAAGCTTGATAATTTCTATGCCTAAACAATATGGTTGAGCATTGTCTTAATTGGGTTGGTTTGTTTTAAATTAAGAGTTGATTTATGTTGAAGGTTGGTTAAGAAGGTTCTGATTAGGTTGTTTTTAAATATATTAAGGTTTTGTTTTAGTTGTTTAAGGTTCTGGAGTTTCAAGTTTTGTTCCAAATGATGGAAAGATGTCAGAATCGGTGAAATAGGACTGACGGAGAACTTGGGCGCACTTGTGGTTGCGCCTAGGTTGCTTAGGTAACTTGGGCGCACAGATAGTGGCGCCCAAGTGCCAAGTTCTGTGTGCTTAGGCTGGTGACGACGGTATCGATGTTGATTTTTGGAATTCGGGGAGTTTCTATTTGATGCAAGTCTCTGTTTTAATGTTGTTTTAGGTTTTGAATTGATTTTTGTCTTAATGATTTAAGTCCGGAATTCGAAATACAACCGAGGTTTACAACTTGGGTCAGACAGGGAACCCGGGTGCTCCTAACTGTTTCTATGTGCTTGGGCGCACCTGTATGGGCGCCCAAGT